>OY744475.1:171994469-172677188 GCA_963556175.1 Tipula confusa
AGAATTCAAAAATGCTATTTTTAAGTCGCTGGGACGCTTAGTTTCTGAGATACAGCCGTTTAAAGATTTGAAAAATCAACTTAATCGGAGGACTTTGAACCAATATTTTTGTGGTAGGTCTGGATATGTAGAATTCAAAAATGCTAGTTTTAAGTCGCTGGGACGCTTAGTTTCCGAGATACAGCCGTTTAAAGATTTGAAAAATCAACTTAATCGGAGGACTTTGAACCAATATTTTTCTGGTAGGTCTGAATATGTAGAATTCAATAATGCTATTTTTAAGTTGCTGGGACGCTTAGTTTCCGAGATACAGCCGTTTAAAGATTTGAAAAATCAACTTAATCGGAGGACTTTGAACCAATATTTTTGTGGTAGGTCTGGATATATAGAATTCAAAAATGCTATTTTTAAGTCGCTGGGACGCTTAGTTTCTGAGATACAGCCGTTTAAAGATTTGAAAAATCAACTTAATCGGAGGACTTTGAACCAATATTTTTCTGGTAGGTCTGAATATGTAGAATTCAAAAATGCTATTTTTAAGTCGCTGGGACGCTTAGTTTCTGAGATACAGCCGTTTAAAGATTTGAAAAATCAACTTAATCGGAGGACTTTGAACCAATATTTTTGTGGTAGGTCTGGATATATAGAATTCAAAAATGCTATTTTTAAGTCGCTGGGACGCTTAGTTTCCGAGATACAGCCGTTTAAAGATTTGAAAAATCAACTTAATCGGAGGACTTTGAACCAATATTTTTCTGGTAGGTCTGAATATGTAGAATTCAAAAATGCTATTTTTAAGTCGCTGGGACGCTTAGTTTCCGAGATACAGCCGTTTAAAGATTTGAAAAATCAACTTAATCGGAGGACTTTGAACCAATATTTTTGTGGTAGGTCTGGATATATAGAATTCAAAAATGCTATTTTTAGTCGCTGGGACGCTTAGTTTCCGAGATACAGCCGTTTAAAGATTTGAAAAATCAACTTAATCGGAGGACTTTGAACCAATATTTTTCTGGTAGGTCTGAATATGTAGAATTCAAAAATGCTATTTTTAAGTTGCTGGGACGCTTAGTTTCCGAGATACAGCCGTTTAAAGATTTGAAAAATCAACTTAATCGGAGGACTTTGAACCAATATTTTTGTGGTAGGTCTGGATATATAGAATTCAAAAATGCTATTTTTAAGTCGCTGGGACGCTTAGTTTCCGAGATACAGCCGTTTAAAGATTTGAAAAATCAACTTAATCGGAGGACTTTGAACCAATATTTTTCTGGTAGGTCTGAATATGTAGAATTCAAAAATGCTATTTTTAAGTCGCTGGGACGCTTAGTTTCTGAGATACAGCCGTTTAAAGATTTGAAAAATCAACTTAATCGGAGGACTTTGAACAAATATTTTTGTGGTAGGTCTGGATATATAGAATTCAAAAATGCTATTTTTAAGTCGCTGGGACGCTTAGTTTCTGAGATACAGCCGTTTAAAGATTTGAAAAATCAACTTAATCGGAGGACTTTGAACCAATATTTTTCTGGTATTTCTGAATATGTAGAATTCAAAAATGCTATTTTTAGTCGCTGGGACGCTTAGTTTCCGAGATACAGCCGTTTAAAGATTTGAAAAATCAACTTAATCAGAGGACTTTGAACCAATATTTTTCTGGTAGGTCTGAATATGTAGAATTCAAAAATGCTATTTTTAAGTTGCTGGGACGCTTAGTTTCCGAGATACAGCCGTTTAAAGATTTGAAAAATCAGCTTAATCGGAGGACTTTGAACCAATATTTTTGTGGTAGGTCTGGATATATAGAATTCAAAAATGCTATTTTTAAGTCGCTGGGACGCTTAGTTTCCGAGATACAGCCGTTTAAAGATTTGAAAAATCAACTTAATCGGAGGACTTTGAACCAATATTTTTCTGGTAGGTCTGGATATGTAGAATTCAAAAATGCTATTTTTAAGTTGCTGGGACGCTTAGTTTCCGAGATACAGCCGTTTAAAGATTTGAAAAATCAACTTAATCGGAGGACTTTGAACCAATATTTTTGTGGTAGGTCTGGATATATAGAATTCAAAAATGCTATTTTTAAGTCGCTGGGACGCTTAGTTTCTGAGATACAGCCGTTTAAAGATTTGAAAAATCAACTTAATCGGAGGACTTTGAACCAATATTTTTCTGGTAGGTCTGAATTTGTAGAATTCAAAAATGCTATTTTTAAGTCGCTGGGACGCTTAGTTTCTGAGATACAGCCGTTTAAAGATTTGAAAAATCAACTTAATCGGAGGACTTTGAACCAATATTTTTGTGGTAGGTCTGGATATATAGAATTCAAAAATGCTATTTTTAAGTTGCTGGGACGCTTAGTTTCCGAGATACAGCCGTTTAAAGATTTGAAAAATCAACTTAATCGGAAGACTTTGAACCAATATTTTTGTGGTAGGTCTGGATATATAGAATTCAAAAATGCTATTTTTAAGTCGCTGGGACGCTTAGTTTCCGAGATACAGCCGTTTAAAGATTTGAAAAATCAACTTAATCGGAGGACTTTGAACCAATATTTTTCTGGTAGGTCTGAATATGTAGAATTCAAAAATGCTATTTTTAAGTTGCTGGGACGCTTAGTTTCCGAGATACAGCCGTTTAAAGATTTGAAAAATCAACTTAATCGGAGGACTTTGAACCAATATTTTTGTGGTAGGTCTGGATATATAGAATTCAAAAATTTTTAAGTCGCTGGGACGCTTAGTTTCTGAGATACAGCCGTTTAAAGATTTGAAAAATCAACTTAATCGGAGGACTTTGAACCAATATTTTTGTGGTAGGTCTGGATATATAGAATTCAAAAATGCTATTTTTAAGTCGCTGGGACGCTTAGTTTCTGAGATACAGCCGTTTAAAGATTTGAAAAATCAACTTAATCGGAGGACTTTGAACCAATATTTTTCTGGTAGGTCTGAATATGTAGAATTCAAAAATGCTATTTTTAAGTTGCTGGGACGCTTAGTTTCCGAGATACAGCCGTTTAAAGATTTGAAAAATCAACTTAATCGGAGGACTTTGAACCAATATTTTTGTGGTAGGTCTGGATATATAGAATTCAAAAATTTTTAAGTCGCTGGGACGCTTAGTTTCTGAGATACAGCCGTTTAAAGATTTGAAAAATCAACTTAATCGGAGGACTTTGAACCAATATTTTTGTGGTAGGTCTGGATATATAGAATTCAAAAATGCTATTTTTAAGTCGCTGGGACGCTTAGTTTCTGAGATACAGCCGTTTAAAGATTTGAAAAATCAACTTAATCGGAGGACTTTGAACCAATATTTTTGTGGTAGGTCTGGATATATAGAATTCAAAAATGCTATTTTTAAGTCGCTGGGACGCTTAGTTTCTGAGATACAGCCGTTTAAAGATTTGAAAAATCAACTTAATCGGAGGACTTTGAACCAATATTTTTGTGGTAGGTCTGGATATATAGAATTCAAAAATGCTATTTTTAAGTCGCTGGGACGCTTAGTTTCTGAGATACAGCCGTTTAAAGATTTGAAAAATCAACTTAATCGGAGGAATTTGAACCAATATTTTTCTGGTAGGTCTGAATATGTAGAATTCAAAAATGCTATTTTTAAGTCGCTGGGACGCTTAGTTTCTGAGATACAGCCGTTTAAAGATTTGAAAAATCAACTTAATCGGAGGACTTTGAACCAATATTTTTGTGGTAGGTCTGGATATATAGAATTCAAAAATGCTATTTTTAAGTCGCTGGGACGCTTAGTTTCCGAGATACAGCCGTTTAAAGATTTGAAAAATCAACTTAATCGGAGGACTTTGAACCAATATTTTTCTGGTAGGTCTGAATATGTAGAATTCAAAAATGCTATTTTTAAGTCGCTGGGACGCTTAGTTTCCGAGATACAGCCGTTTAAAGATTTGAAAAATCAACTTAATCGGAGGACTTTGAACCAATATTTTTGTGGTAGGTCTGGATATATAGAATTCAAAAATGCTATTTTTAAGTCGCTGGGACGCTTAGTTTCTGAGATACAGCCGTTTAAAGATTTGAAAAATCAACTTAATCGGAGGACTTTGAACCAATATTTTTGTGGTAGGTCTGGATATATAGAATTCAAAAATGCTATTTTTAAGTCGCTGGGACGCTTAGTTTCTGAGATACAGCCGTTTAAAGATTTGAAAAATCAACTTAATCGGAGGACTTTGAACCAATATTTTTGTGGTAGGTCTGGATATATAGAATTCAAAAATGCTATTTTTAAGTTGCTGGGACGCTTAGTTTCCGAGATACAGCCGTTTAAAGATTTGAAAAATCAACTTAATCGGAGGACTTTGAACCAATATTTTTCTGGTAGGTCTGGATATGTAGAATTCAAAAATGCTAGTTTTAAGTCGCTGGGACGCTTAGTTTCTGAGATACAGCCGTTTAAAGATTTGAAAAATCAACTTAATCGGAGGACTTTGAACCAATATTTTTCTGGTAGGTCTGAATATGTAGAATTCAATAATGCTATTTTTAAGTCGCTGGGACGCTTAGTTTCTGAGATACAGCCGTTTAAAGATTTGAAAAATCAACTTAATCGGAGGACTTTGAACCAATATTTTTGTGGTAGGTCTGGATATATAGAATTCAAAAATGCTATTTTTAAGTCGCTGGGACGCTTAGTTTCTGAGATACAGCCGTTTAAAGATTTGAAAAATCAACTTAATCGGAGGACTTTGAACCAATATTTTTGTGGTAGGTCTGGATATATAGAATTCAAAAATGCTATTTTTAAGTCGCTGGGACGCTTAGTTTCTGAGATACAGCCGTTTAAAGATTTGAAAAATCAACTTAATCGGAGGACTTTGAACCAATATTTTTCTGGTAGGTCTGGATATATAGAATTCAAAAATGCTATTTTTAAGTCGCTGGGACGCTTAGTTTCTGAGATACAGCCGTTTAAAGATTTGAAAAATCAACTTAATCGGAGGACTTTGAACCAATATTTTTGTGGTAGGTCTGGATATATAGAATTCAAAAATGCTATTTTTAAGTCGCTGGGACGCTTAGTTTCTGAGATACAGCCGTTTAAAGATTTGAAAAATCAACTTAATCGGAGGACTTTGAACCAATATTTTTCTGGTAGGTCTGAATATGTAGAATTCAAAAATGCTATTTTT
Source organism: Tipula confusa (assembly GCA_963556175.1). Lineage (NCBI taxonomy): Eukaryota > Metazoa > Arthropoda > Insecta > Diptera > Tipulidae > Tipula > Tipula confusa. The sequence continues at coordinate 171,999,640 of OY744475.1, forward strand.
AAGTTGCTGGGACGCTTAGTTTCCGAGATACAGCCGTTTAAAGATTTGAAAAATCAACTTAATCGGAGGACTTTGAACCAATCTTTTTCTGGTAGGTCTGGATATGTAAAATTCAAAAATGCTAGTTTTAAGTCGCTGGGACGCTTAGTTTCTGAGATACAGCCGTTTAAAGATTTGAAAAATCAACTTAATCGGAGGACTTTGAACCAATATTTTTCTGGTAGGTCTGGATATATAGAATTCAAAAATGCTATTTTTAAGTCGCTGGGACGCTTAGTTTCCGAGATACAGCCGTTTAAAGATTTGAAAAATCAACTTAATCGGAGGACTTTGAACCAATATTTTTGTGGTAGGTCTGGATATATAGAATTCAAAAATGCTATTTTTAAGTCGCTGGGACGCTTAGTTTCTGAGATACAGCCGTTTAAAGATTTGAAAAATCAACTTAATCGGAGGACTTTGAACCAATATTTTTGTGGTAGGTCTGGATATATAGAATTCAAAAATGCTATTTTTAAGTCGCTGGGACGCTTAGTTTCTGAGATACAGCCGTTTAAAGATTTGAAAAATCAACTTAATCGGAGGACTTTGAACCAATATTTTTGTGGTAGGTCTGGCTATGTAGAATTCAAAAATGCTAGTTTTAAGTCGCTGGGACGCTTAGTTTCCGAGATACAGCCGTTTAAAGATTTGAAAAATCAACTTAATCGGAGGACTTTGAACCAATATTTTTCTGGTAGGTCTGAATATGTAGAATTCAATAATGCTATTTTTAAGTTGCTGGGACGCTTAGTTTCCGAGATACAGCCGTTTAAAGATTTGAAAAATCAACTTAATCGGAGGACTTTGAACCAATATTTTTGTGGTAGGTCTGGATATATAGAATTCAAAAATGCTATTTTTAAGTCGCTGGGATGCTTAGTTTCCGAGATACAGCCGTTTAAAGATTTGAAAAATCAACTTAATCGGAGGACTTTGAACCAATATTTTTCTGGTAGGTCTGAATATGTAGAATTCAATAATGCTATTTTTAAGTCGCTGGGACGCTTAGTTTCTGAGATACAGCCGTTTAAAGATTTGAAAAATCAACTTAATCGGAGGACTTTGAACCAATATTTTTCTGGTAGGTCTGAATATGTAGAATTCAAAAATGCTATTTTTAAGTTGCTGGGACGCTTAGTTTCCGAGATACAGCCGTTTAAAGATTTGAAAAATCAACTTAATCGGAGGACTTTGAACCAATATTTTTCTGGTAGGTCAGAATATGTAGAATTCAAAAATGCTAGTTTTAAGTCGCTGGGACGCTTAGTTTCCGAGATACAGCCGTTTAAAGATTTGAAAAATCAACTTAATCGGAGGACTTTGAACCAATATTTTTGTGGTAGGTCTGGATATATAGAATTCAAAAATGCTATTTTTAAGTCGCTGGGACGCTTAGTTTCTGAGATACAGCCGTTTAAAGATTTGAAAAATCAACTTAATCGGAGGACTTTGAACCAATATTTTTGTGGTAGGTCTGGATATATAGAATTCAAAAATGCTATTTTTAAGTTGCTGGGACGCTTAGTTTCCGAGATACAGCCGTTTAAAGATTTGAAAAATCAACTTAATCGGAGGACTTTGAACCAATATTTTTCTGGTAGGTCTGGATATGTAGAATTCAAAAATGCTAGTTTTAAGTCGCTGGGACGCTTAGTTTCTGAGATACAGCCGTTTAAAGATTTGAAAAATCAACTTAATCGGAGGACTTTGAACCAATATTTTTCTGGTAGGTCTGAATATGTAGAATTCAATAATGCTATTTTTAAGTCGCTGGGACGCTTAGTTTCTGAGATACAGCCGTTTAAAGATTTGAAAAATCAACTTAATCGGAGGACTTTGAACCAATATTTTTGTGGTAGGTCTGGATATATAGAATTCAAAAATGCTATTTTTAAGTCGCTGGGACGCTTAGTTTCTGAGATACAGCCGTTTAAAGATTTGAAAAATCAACTTAATCGGAGGACTTTGAACCAATATTTTTGTGGTAGGTCTGGATATATAGAATTCAAAAATGCTATTTTTAAGTCGCTGGGACGCTTAGTTTCTGAGATACAGCCGTTTAAAGATTTGAAAAATCAACTTATACGGAGGACTTTGAACCAATATTTTTGTGGTAGGTCTGGATATATAGAATTCAAAAATGCTATTTTTAAGTCGCTGGGACGCTTAGTTTCTGAGATACAGCCGTTTAAAGATTTGAAAAATCAACTTAATCGGAGGACTTTGAACCAATATTTTTGTGGTAGGTCTGGATATGTAGAATTCAAAAATGCTAGTTTTAAGTCGCTGGGACGCTTAGTTTCCGAGATACAGCCGTTTAAAGATTTGAAAAATCAACTTAATCGGAGGACTTTGAACCAATATTTTTCTGGTAGGTCTGAATATGTAGAATTCAATAATGCTATTTTTAAGTTGCTGGGACGCTTAGTTTCCGAGATACAGCCGTTTAAAGATTTGAAAAATCAACTTAATCGGAGGACTTTGAACCAATATTTTTGTGGTAGGTCTGGATATATAGAATTCAAAAATGCTATTTTTAAGTCGCTGGGACGCTTAGTTTCTGAGATACAGCCGTTTAAAGATTTGAAAAATCAACTTAATCGGAGGACTTTGAACCAATATTTTTCTGGTAGGTCTGAATATGTAGAATTCAAAAATGCTATTTTTAAGTCGCTGGGACGCTTAGTTTCTGAGATACAGCCGTTTAAAGATTTGAAAAATCAACTTAATCGGAGGACTTTGAACCAATATTTTTGTGGTAGGTCTGGATATATAGAATTCAAAAATGCTATTTTTAAGTCGCTGGGACGCTTAGTTTCCGAGATACAGCCGTTTAAAGATTTGAAAAATCAACTTAATCGGAGGACTTTGAACCAATATTTTTCTGGTAGGTCTGAATATGTAGAATTCAAAAATGCTATTTTTAAGTCGCTGGGACGCTTAGTTTCCGAGATACAGCCGTTTAAAGATTTGAAAAATCAACTTAATCGGAGGACTTTGAACCAATATTTTTGTGGTAGGTCTGGATATATAGAATTCAAAAATGCTATTTTTAGTCGCTGGGACGCTTAGTTTCCGAGATACAGCCGTTTAAAGATTTGAAAAATCAACTTAATCGGAGGACTTTGAACCAATATTTTTCTGGTAGGTCTGAATATGTAGAATTCAAAAATGCTATTTTTAAGTTGCTGGGACGCTTAGTTTCCGAGATACAGCCGTTTAAAGATTTGAAAAATCAACTTAATCGGAGGACTTTGAACCAATATTTTTGTGGTAGGTCTGGATATATAGAATTCAAAAATGCTATTTTTAAGTCGCTGGGACGCTTAGTTTCCGAGATACAGCCGTTTAAAGATTTGAAAAATCAACTTAATCGGAGGACTTTGAACCAATATTTTTCTGGTAGGTCTGAATATGTAGAATTCAAAAATGCTATTTTTAAGTCGCTGGGACGCTTAGTTTCTGAGATACAGCCGTTTAAAGATTTGAAAAATCAACTTAATCGGAGGACTTTGAACAAATATTTTTGTGGTAGGTCTGGATATATAGAATTCAAAAATGCTATTTTTAAGTCGCTGGGACGCTTAGTTTCTGAGATACAGCCGTTTAAAGATTTGAAAAATCAACTTAATCGGAGGACTTTGAACCAATATTTTTCTGGTATTTCTGAATATGTAGAATTCAAAAATGCTATTTTTAGTCGCTGGGACGCTTAGTTTCCGAGATACAGCCGTTTAAAGATTTGAAAAATCAACTTAATCAGAGGACTTTGAACCAATATTTTTCTGGTAGGTCTGAATATGTAGAATTCAAAAATGCTATTTTTAAGTTGCTGGGACGCTTAGTTTCCGAGATACAGCCGTTTAAAGATTTGAAAAATCAGCTTAATCGGAGGACTTTGAACCAATATTTTTGTGGTAGGTCTGGATATATAGAATTCAAAAATGCTATTTTTAAGTCGCTGGGACGCTTAGTTTCCGAGATACAGCCGTTTAAAGATTTGAAAAATCAACTTAATCGGAGGACTTTGAACCAATATTTTTCTGGTAGGTCTGGATATGTAGAATTCAAAAATGCTATTTTTAAGTTGCTGGGACGCTTAGTTTCCGAGATACAGCCGTTTAAAGATTTGAAAAATCAACTTAATCGGAGGACTTTGAACCAATATTTTTGTGGTAGGTCTGGATATATAGAATTCAAAAATGCTATTTTTAAGTCGCTGGGACGCTTAGTTTCTGAGATACAGCCGTTTAAAGATTTGAAAAATCAACTTAATCGGAGGACTTTGAACCAATATTTTTCTGGTAGGTCTGAATTTGTAGAATTCAAAAATGCTATTTTTAAGTCGCTGGGACGCTTAGTTTCTGAGATACAGCCGTTTAAAGATTTGAAAAATCAACTTAATCGGAGGACTTTGAACCAATATTTTTGTGGTAGGTCTGGATATATAGAATTCAAAAATGCTATTTTTAAGTCGCTGGGACGCTTAGTTTCCGAGATACAGCCGTTTAAAGATTTGAAAAGTCAACTTAATCGGAGGACTTTGAACCAATATTTTTCTGGTAGGTCTGGATATGTAGAATTCAATAATGCTATTTTTAAGTTGCTGGGACGCTTAGTTTCCGAGATACAGCCGTTTAAAGATTTGAAAAATCAACTTAATCGGAAGACTTTGAACCAATATTTTTGTGGTAGGTCTGGATATATAGAATTCAAAAATGCTATTTTTAAGTCGCTGGGACGCTTAGTTTCCGAGATACAGCCGTTTAAAGATTTGAAAAATCAACTTAATCGGAGGACTTTGAACCAATATTTTTCTGGTAGGTCTGAATATGTAGAATTCAAAAATGCTATTTTTAAGTTGCTGGGACGCTTAGTTTCCGAGATACAGCCGTTTAAAGATTTGAAAAATCAACTTAATCGGAGGACTTTGAACCAATATTTTTGTGGTAGGTCTGGATATATAGAATTCAAAAATTTTTAAGTCGCTGGGACGCTTAGTTTCTGAGATACAGCCGTTTAAAGATTTGAAAAATCAACTTAATCGGAGGACTTTGAACCAATATTTTTGTGGTAGGTCTGGATATATAGAATTCAAAAATGCTATTTTTAAGTCGCTGGGACGCTTAGTTTCTGAGATACAGCCGTTTAAAGATTTGAAAAATCAACTTAATCGGAGGACTTTGAACCAATATTTTTCTGGTAGGTCTGAATATGTAGAATTCAAAAATGCTATTTTTAAGTTGCTGGGACGCTTAGTTTCCGAGATACAGCCGTTTAAAGATTTGAAAAATCAACTTAATCGGAGGACTTTGAACCAATATTTTTGTGGTAGGTCTGGATATATAGAATTCAAAAATTTTTAAGTCGCTGGGACGCTTAGTTTCTGAGATACAGCCGTTTAAAGATTTGAAAAATCAACTTAATCGGAGGACTTTGAACCAATATTTTTGTGGTAGGTCTGGATATATAGAATTCAAAAATGCTATTTTTAAGTCGCTGGGACGCTTAGTTTCTGAGATACAGCCGTTTAAAGATTTGAAAAATCAACTTAATCGGAGGACTTTGAACCAATATTTTTGTGGTAGGTCTGGATATATAGAATTCAAAAATGCTATTTTTAAGTCGCTGGGACGCTTAGTTTCTGAGATACAGCCGTTTAAAGATTTGAAAAATCAACTTAATCGGAGGACTTTGAACCAATATTTTTGTGGTAGGTCTGGATATATAGAATTCAAAAATGCTATTTTTAAGTCGCTGGGACGCTTAGTTTCTGAGATACAGCCGTTTAAAGATTTGAAAAATCAACTTAATCGGAGGAATTTGAACCAATATTTTTCTGGTAGGTCTGAATATGTAGAATTCAAAAATGCTATTTTTAAGTCGCTGGGACGCTTAGTTTCTGAGATACAGCCGTTTAAAGATTTGAAAAATCAACTTAATCGGAGGACTTTGAACCAATATTTTTGTGGTAGGTCTGGATATATAGAATTCAAAAATGCTATTTTTAAGTCGCTGGGACGCTTAGTTTCCGAGATACAGCCGTTTAAAGATTTGAAAAATCAACTTAATCGGAGGACTTTGAACCAATATTTTTGTGGTAGGTCTGGATATATAGAATTCAAAAATGCTATTTTTAGTCGCTGGGACGCTTAGTTTCCGAGATACAGCCGTTTAAAGATTTGAAAAATCAACTTAATCGGAGGACTTTGAACCAATATTTTTCTGGTAGGTCTGAATATGTAGAATTCAAAAATGCTATTTTTAAGTTGCTGGGACGCTTAGTTTCCGAGATACAGCCGTTTAAAGATTTGAAAAATCAACTTAATCGGAGGACTTTGAACAAATATTTTTGTGGTAGGTCTGGATATATAGAATTCAAAAATGCTATTTTTAAGTCGCTGGGACGCTTAGTTTCTGAGATACAGCCGTTTAAAGATTTGAAAAATCAACTTAATCGGAGGACTTTGAACCAATATTTTTCTGGTATTTCTGAATATGTAGAATTCAAAAATGCTATTTTTAGTCGCTGGGACGCTTAGTTTCCGAGATACAGCCGTTTAAAGATTTGAAAAATCAACTTAATCAGAGGACTTTGAACCAATATTTTTCTGGTAGGTCTGAATATGTAGAATTCAAAAATGCTATTTTTAAGTTGCTGGGACGCTTAGTTTCCGAGATACAGCCGTTTAAAGATTTGAAAAATCAACTTAATCGGAGGACTTTGAACCAATATTTTTGTGGTAGGTCTGGATATATAGAATTCAAAAATGCTATTTTTAAGTCGCTGGGACGCTTAGTTTCCGAGATACAGCCGTTTAAAGATTTGAAAAATCAACTTAATCGGAGGACTTTGAACCAATATTTTTCTGGTAGGTCTGGATATGTAGAATTCAAAAATGCTATTTTTAAGTTGCTGGGACGCTTAGTTTCCGAGATACAGCCGTTTAAAGATTTGAAAAATCAACTTAATCGGAGGACTTTGAACCAATATTTTTGTGGTAGGTCTGGATATATAGAATTCAAAAATGCTATTTTTAAGTCGCTGGGACGCTTAGTTTCTGAGATACAGCCGTTTAAAGATTTGAAAAATCAACTTAATCGGAGGACTTTGAACCAATATTTTTCTGGTAGGTCTGAATTTGTAGAATTCAAAAATGCTATTTTTAAGTCGCTGGGACGCTTAGTTTCTGAGATACAGCCGTTTAAAGATTTGAAAAATCAACTTAATCGGAGGACTTTGAACCAATATTTTTGTGGTAGGTCTGGATATATTGAATTCAAAAATGCTATTTTTAAGTCGCTGGGACGCTTAGTTTCCGAGATACAGCCGTTTAAAGATTTGAAAAGTCAACTTAATCGGAGGACTTTGAACCAATATTTTTCTGGTAGGTCTGGATATGTAGAATTCAATAATGCTATTTTTAAGTTGCTGGGACGCTTAGTTTCCGAGATACAGCCGTTTAAAGATTTGAAAAATCAACTTAATCGGAAGACTTTGAACCAATATTTTTGTGGTAGGTCTGGATATATAGAATTCAAAAATGCTATTTTTAAGTCGCTGGGACGCTTAGTTTCCGAGATACAGCCGTTTAAAGATTTGAAAAATCAACTTAATCGGAGGACTTTGAACCAATATTTTTCTGGTAGGTCTGAATATGTAGAATTCAAAAATGCTATTTTTAAGTTGCTGGGACGCTTAGTTTCCGAGATACAGCCGTTTAAAGATTTGAAAAATCAACTTAATCGGAGGACTTTGAACCAATATTTTTGTGGTAGGTCTGGATATATAGAATTCAAAAATTTTTAAGTCGCTGGGACGCTTAGTTTCTGAGATACAGCCGTTTAAAGATTTGAAAAATCAACTTAATCGGAGGACTTTGAACCAATATTTTTGTGGTAGGTCTGGATATATAGAATTCAAAAATGCTATTTTTAAGTCGCTGGGACGCTTAGTTTCTGAGATACAGCCGTTTAAAGATTTGAAAAATCAACTTAATCGGAGGACTTTGAACCAATATTTTTCTGGTAGGTCTGAATATGTAGAATTCAAAAATGCTATTTTTAAGTTGCTGGGACGCTTAGTTTCCGAGATACAGCCGTTTAAAGATTTGAAAAATCAACTTAATCGGAGGACTTTGAACCAATATTTTTGTGGTAGGTCTGGATATATAGAATTCAAAAATTTTTAAGTCGCTGGGACGCTTAGTTTCTGAGATACAGCCGTTTAAAGATTTGAAAAATCAACTTAATCGGAGGACTTTGAACCAATATTTTTGTGGTAGGTCTGGATATATAGAATTCAAAAATGCTATTTTTAAGTCGCTGGGACGCTTAGTTTCTGAGATACAGCCGTTTAAAGATTTGAAAAATCAACTTAATCGGAGGACTTTGAACCAATATTTTTCTGGTAGGTCTGGATATGTAGAATTCAAAAATGCTAGTTTTAAGTCGCTGGGACGCTTAGTTTCTGAGATACAGCCGTTTAAAGATTTGAAAAATCAACTTAATCGGAGGACTTTGAACCAATATTTTTCTGGTAGGTCTGAATATGTAGAATTCAAAAATGCTATTTTTAAGTTGCTGGGACGCTTAGTTTCCGAGATACAGCCGTTTAAAGATTTGAAAAATCAACTTAATCGGAGGACTTTGAACCAATATTTTTGTGGTAAGACTGGATATATAGAATTCAAAAATGCTATTTTTAAGTCGCTGGGACGCTTAGTTTCCGAGATACAGCCGTTTAAAGATTTGAAAAATCAACTTAATCGGAGGACTTTGAACCAATATTTTTGTGGTAGGTCTGGATATATAGAATTCAAAAATGCTATTTTTAAGTCGCTGGGACGCTTAGTTTCTGAGATACAGCCGTTTAAAGATTTGAAAAATCAACTTAATCGGAGGACTTTGAACCAATATTTTTGTGGTAGGTCTGGATATATAGAATTCAAAAATGCTATTTTTAAGTCGCTGGGACGCTTAGTTTCCGAGATACAGCCGTTTAAAGATTTGAAAAATCAACTTAATCGGAGGACTTTGAACCAATATTTTTGTGGTAGGTCTGGATATATAGAATTCAAAAATGCTATTTTTAAGTCGCTGGGACGCTTAGTTTCCGAGATACAGCCGTTTAAAGATTTGAAAAATCAACTTAATCGGAGGACTTTGAACCAATCTTTTTCTGGTAGGTCTGGATATGTAGAATTCAAAAATGCTAGTTTTAAGTCGCTGGGACGCTTAGTTTCTGAGATACAGCCGTTTAAAGATTTGAAAAATCAACTTAATCGGAGGACTTTGAACCAATATTTTTGTGGTAGGTCTGGATATATAGAATTCAAAAATGCTATTTTTAAGTCGCTGGGACGCTTAGTTTCTGAGATACAGCCGTTTAAAGATTTGAAAAATCAACTTAATCGGAGGACTTTGAACCAATATTTTTGTGGTAGGTCTGGATATATAGAATTCAAAAATGCTATTTTTAAGTCGCTGGGACGCTTAGTTTCCGAGATACAGCCGTTTAAAGATTTGAAAAATCAACTTAATCGGAGGACTTTGAACCAATCTTTTTCTGGTAGGTCTGGATATGTAGAATTCAAAAATGCTAGTTTTAAGTCGCTGGGACGCTTAGTTTCTGAGATACAGCCGTTTAAAGATTTGAAAAATCAACTTAATCGGAGGACTTTGAACCAATATTTTTCTGGTAGGTCTGAATATGTAGAATTCAAAAATGCTATTTTTAAGTTGCTGGGACGCTTAGTTTCCGAGATACAGCCGTTTAAAGATTTGAAAAATCAACTTAATCGGAGGACTTTGAACCAATATTTTTGTGGTAGGTCTGGATATATAGAATTCAAAAATGCTATTTTTAAGTCGCTGGGACGCTTAGTTTCTGAGATACAGCCGTTTAAAGATTTGAAAAATCAACTTAATCGGAGGACTTTGAACCAATATTTTTGTGGTAGGTCTGGATATATAGAATTCAAAAATGCTATTTTTAAGTCGCTGGGACGCTTAGTTTCTGAGATACAGCCGTTTAAAGATTTGAAAAATCAACTTAATCGGAGGACTTTGAACCAATATTTTTGTGGTAGGTCTGGATATGTAGAATTCAAAAATGCTAGTTTTAAGTCGCTGTGACGCTTAGTTTCCGAGATACAGCCGTTTAAAGATTTGAAAAATCAACTTAATCGGAGGACTTTGAACCAATATTTTTCTGGTAGGTCTGAATATGTAGAATTCAATAATGCTATTTTTAAGTTGCTGGGACGCTTAGTTTCCGAGATACAGCCGTTTAAAGATTTGAAAAATCAACTTAATCGGAGGACTTTGAACCAATATTTTTGTGGTAGGTCTGGATATATAGAATTCAAAAATGCTATTTTTAAGTCGCTGGGACGCTTAGTTTCCGAGATACAGCCGTTTAAAGATTTGAAAAATCAACTTAATCGGAGGACTTTGAACCAATATTTTTGTGGTAGGTCTGGATATATAGAATTCAAAAATGCTATTTTTAAGTCGCTGGGACGCTTAGTTTCCGAGATACAGCCGTTTAAAGATTTGAAAAATCAACTTAATCGGAGGACTTTGAACCAATATTTTTCTGGTAGGTCTGAATATGTAGAATTCAAAAATGCTATTTTTAAGTTGCTGGGACGCTTAGTTTCCGAGATACAGCCGTTTAAAGATTTGAAAAATCAACTTAATCGGAGGACTTTGAACCAATATTTTTCTGGTAGGTCTGGATATGTAGAATTCAAAAATGCTATTTTTAAGTTGCTGGGACGCTTAGTTTCCGAGATACAGCCGTTTAAAGATTTGAAAAATCAACTTAATCGGAGGACTTTGAACCAATATTTTTCTGGTAGGTCTGGATATGTAGAATTCAAAAATGCTATTTTTAAGTTGCTGGGACGCTTAGTTTCCGAGATACAGCCGTTTAAAGATTTGAAAAATCAACTTAATCGGAGGACTTTGAACCAATATTTTTGTGGTAGGTCTGGATATATAGAATTCAAAAATGCTATTTTTAAGTCGCTGGGACGCTTAGTTTCCGAGATACAGCCGTTTAAAGATTTGAAAAATCAACTTAATCGGAGGACTTTGAACCAATATTTTTGTGGTAGGTCTGTATATATAGAATTCAAAAATGCTATTTTTAAGTCGCTGGGACGCTTAGTTTCTGAGATACAGCCGTTTAAAGATTTGAAAAATCAACTTAATCGGAGGACTTTGAACCAATATTTTTGTGGTAGGTCTGGATATATAGAATTCAAAAATGCTATTTTTAAGTCGCTGGGACGCTTAGTTTCTGAGATACAGCCGTTTAAAGATTTGAAAAATCAACTTAATCGGAGGACTTTGAACCAATATTTTTCTGGTAGGTCTGAATATGTAGAATTCAAAAATGCTATTTTTAAGTCGCTGGGACGCATAGTTTCTGAGATACAGCCGTTTAAAGATTTGAAAAATCAACTTAATCGGAGGACTTTGAACCAATATTTTTGTGGTAGGTCTGGATATATAGAATTCAAAAATGCTATTTTTAAGTCGCTGGGACGCTTAGTTTCTGAGATACAGCCGTTTAAAGATTTGAAAAATCAACTTAATCGGAGGACTTTGAACCAATATTTTTCTGGTAGGTCTGAATATGTAGAATTCAAAAATGCTATTTTTAAGTCGCTGGGACGCTTAGTTTCTGAGATACAGCCGTTTAAAGATTTGAAAAATCAACTTAATCGGAGGACTTTGAACCAATATTTTTGTGGTAGGTCTGGATATATAGAATTCAAAAATGCTATTTTTAAGTCGCTGGGACGCTTAGTTTCCGAGATACAGCCGTTTAAAGATTTGAAAAATCAACTTAATCGGAGGACTTTGAACCAATATTTTTGTGGTAGGTCTGTATATATAGAATTCAAAAATGCTATTTTTAAGTCGCTGGGACGCTTAGTTTCTGAGATACAGCCGTTTAAAGATTTGAAAAATCAACTTAATCGGAGGACTTTGAACCAATATTTTTGTGGTAGGTCTGGATATATAGAATTCAAAAATGCTATTTTTAAGTCGCTGGGACGCTTAGTTTCTGAGATACAGCCGTTTAAAGATTTGAAAAATCAACTTAATCGGAGGACTTTGAACCAATATTTTTGTGGTAGGTCTGGATATATAGAATTCAAAAATGCTATTTTTAAGTCGCTGGGACGCTTAGTTTCTGAGATACAGCCGTTTAAAGATTTGAAAAATCAACTTAATCGGAGGACTTTGAACCAATATTTTTCTGGTAGGTCTGAATATGTAGAATTCAAAAATGCTATTTTTAAGTCGCTGGGACGCATAGTTTCTGAGATACAGCCGTTTAAAGATTTGAAAAATCAACTTAATCGGAGGACTTTGAACCAATATTTTTGTGGTAGGTCTGGATATATAGAATTCAAAAATGCTATTTTTAAGTCGCTGGGACGCTTAGTTTCTGAGATACAGCCGTTTAAAGATTTGAAAAATCAACTTAATCGGAGGACTTTGAACCAATATTTTTCTGGTAGGTCTGAATATGTAGAATTCAAAAATGCTATTTTTAAGTCGCTGGGACGCTTAGTTTCTGAGATACAGCCGTTTAAAGATTTGAAAAATCAACTTAATCGGAGGACTTTGAACCAATATTTTTGTGGTAGGTCTGGATATATAGAATTCAAAAATGCTATTTTTAAGTCGCTGGGACGCTTAGTTTCCGAGATACAGCCGTTTAAAGATTTGAAAAATCAACTTAATCGGAGGACTTTGAACCAATATTTTTGTGGTAGGTCTGAATATATAGAATTCAAAAATGCTATTTTTAAGTCGCTGGGACGCTTAGTTTCCGAGATACAGCCGTTTAAAGATTTGAAAAATCAACTTAATCGGAGGACTTTGAACCAATATTTTTGTGGTAGGTCTGGATATATAGAATTCAAAAATGCTATTTTTAAGTCGCTGGGACGCTTAGTTTCCGAGATACAGCCGTTTAAAGATTTGAAAAATCAACTTAATCGGAGGACTTTGAACCAATATTTTTGTGGTAGGTCTGAATATATAGAATTCAAAAATGCTATTTTTAAGTCGCTGGGACGCTTAGTTTCCGAGATACAGCCGTTTAAAAATTTGAAAAATCAACTTAATCGGAGGACTTTGAACCAATATTTTTGTGGTAGGTCTGGATATATAGAATTCAAAAATGCTATTTTTAAGTCGCTGGGACGCTTAGTTTCCGAGATACAGCCGTTTAAAGATTTGAAAAATCAACTTAATCGGAGGACTTTGAACCAATATTTTTCTGGTAGGTCTGGATATGTAGAATTCAAAAATGCTATTTTTAAGTTGCTGGGACGCTTAGTTTCCGAAATACAGCCGTTTAAAGATTTGAAAAATCAACTTAATCGGAGGACTTTGAACCAATATTTTTGTGGTAGGTCTGGATATATAGAATTCAAAAATGCTATTTTTAAGTCGCTGGGACGCTTAGTTTCCGAGATACAGCCGTTTAAAGATTTGAAAAATCAACTTAATCGGAGGACTTTGAACCAATATTTTTGTGGTAGGTCTGAAAATATAGAATTCAAAAATGCTATTTTTAAGTCGCTGGGACGCTTAGTTTCCGAGATACAGCCGTTTAAAGATTTGAAAAATCAACTTAATCGGAGGACTTTGAACCAATATTTTTCTGGTAGGTCTGAATATGTAGAATTCAAAAATGCTATTTTTAAGTTGCTGGGACGCTTAGTTTCCGAGATACAGCCGTTTAAAGATTTGAAAAATCAACTTAATCGGAGGACTTTGAACCAATATTTTTGTGGTAGGTCTGGATATATAGAATTCAAAAATGCTATTTTTAAGTCGCTGGGACGCTTAGTTTCCGAGATACAGCCGTTTAAAGATTTGAAAAATCAACTTAATCGGAGGACTTTGAACCAATATTTTTCTGGTAGGTCTGGATATGTAGAATTCAAAAATGCTATTTTTAAGTTGCTGGGACGCTTAGTTTCCGAGATACAGCCGTTTAAAGATTTGAAAAATCAACTTAATCGGAGGACTTTGAACCAATATTTTTGTGGTAGGTCTGAATATATAGAATTCAAAAATGCTATTTTTAAGTCGCTGGGACGCTTAGTTTCCGAGATACAGCCGTTTAAAGATTTGAAAAATCAACTTAATCGGAGGACTTTGAACCAATATTTTTCTGGTAGGTCTGGATATGTAGAATTCAAAAATGCTATTTTTAAGTTGCTGGGACGCTTAGTTTCCGAGATACAGCCGTTTAAAGATTTGAAAAATCAACTTAATCGGAGGACTTTGAACCAATATTTTTGTGGTAGGTCTGGATATATAGAATTCAAAAATGCTATTTTTAAGTCGCTGGGACGCTTAGTTTCCGTAACCAATATTTTTGTGGTAGGTCTGGATATATAGAATTCAAAAATGCTATTTTTAAGTCGCTGGGACGCTTAGTTTCCGAGATACAGCCGTTTAAAGATTTGAAAAATCAACTTAATCGGAGGACTTTGAACCAATATTTTTCTGGTAGGTCTGAATATGTAGAATTCAAAAATGCTATTTTTAAGTTGCTGGGACGCTTAGTTTCCGAGATACAGCCGTTTAAAGATTTGAAAAATCAACTTAATCGGAGGACTTTGAACCAATATTTTTCTGGTAGGTCTGGATATGTAGAATTCAAAAATGCTATTTTTAAGTTGCTGGGACGCTTAGTTTCCGAGATACAGCCGTTTAAAGATTTGAAAAATCAACTTAATCGGAGGACTTTGAACCAATATTTTTGTGGTAGGTCTGGATATATAGAATTCAAAAATGCTATTTTTAAGTCGCTGGGACGCTTAGTTTCCGAGATACAGCCGTTTAAAGATTTGAAAAGTCAACTTAATCGGAGGACTTTGAACCAATATTTTTGTGGTAGGTCTGGATATATAGAATTCAAAAATGCTATTTTTAAGTCGCTGGGACGCTTAGTTTCTGAGATACAGCCGTTTAAAGATTTGAAAAATCAACTTAATCGGAGGACTTTGAACCAATATTTTTGTGGTAGGTCTGGATATATAGAATTCAAAAATGCTATTTTTAAGTCGCTGGGACGCTTAGTTTCTGAGATACAGCCGTTTAAAGATTTGAAAAATCAACTTAATCGGAGGACTTTGAACCAATATTTTTGTGGTAGGTCTGGATATATAGAATTCAAAAATGCTATTTTTAAGTCGCTGGGACGCTTAGTTTCTGAGATACAGCCGTTTAAAGATTTGAAAAATCAACTTAATCGGAGGACTTTGAACCAATATTTTTGTGGTAGGTCTGGATATATAGAATTCAAAAATGCTATTTTTAAGTCGCTGGGACGCTTAGTTTCTGAGATACAGCCGTTTAAAGATTTGAAAAGTCAACTTAATCGGAGGACTTTGAACCAATATTTTTGTGGTAGGTCTGGATATGTAGAATTCAAAAATGCTATTTTTAAGTCGCTGGGACGCTTAGTTTCCGAGATACAGCCGTTTAAAGATTTGAAAAATCAACTTAATCGGAGGACTTTGAACCAATATTTTTGTGGTAGGTCTGAATATATAGAATTCAAAAATGCTATTTTTAAGTCGCTGGGACGCTTAGTTTCCGAGATACAGCCGTTTAAAGATTTGAAAAATCAACTTAATCGGAGGACTTTGAACCAATATTTTTGTGGTAGGTCTGAAAATATAGAATTCAAAAATGCTATTTTTAAGTCGCTGGGACGCTTAGTTTCCGAGATACAGCCGTTTAAAGATTTGAAAAATCAACTTAATCGGAGGACTTTGAACCAATATTTTTCTGGTAGGTCTGAATATGTAGAATTCAAAAATGCTATTTTTAAGTTGCTGGGACGCTTAGTTTCCGAGATACAGCCGTTTAAAGATTTGAAAAATCAACTTAATCGGAGGACTTTGAACCAATATTTTTGTGGTAGGTCTGGATATATAGAATTCAAAAATGCTATTTTTAAGTCGCTGGGACGCTTAGTTTCCGAGATACAGCCGTTTAAAGATTTGAAAAATCAACTTAATCGGAGGACTTTGAACCAATATTTTTCTGGTAGGTCTGAATATGTAGAATTCAAAAATGCTATTTTTAAGTTGCTGGGACGCTTAGTTTCCGAGATACAGCCGTTTAAAGATTTGAAAAATCAACTTAATCGGAGGACTTTGAACCAATATTTTTCTGGTAGGTCTGAATATGTAGAATTCAAAAATGCTATTTTTAAGTTGCTGGGACGCTTAGTTTCCGAGATACAGCCGTTTAAAGATTTGAAAAATCAACTTAATCGGAGGACTTTGAACCAATATTTTTCTGGTAGGTCTGGATATGTAGAATTCAAAAATGCTATTTTTAAGTTGCTGGGACGCTTAGTTTCCGAGATACAGCCGTTTAAAGATTTGAAAAATCAACTTAATCGGAGGACTTTGAACCAATATTTTTGTGGTAGGTCTGGATATATAGAATTCAAAAATGCTATTTTTAAGTCGCTGGGACGCTTAGTTTCCGAGATACAGCCGTTTAAAGATTTGAAAAGTCAACTTAATCGGAGGACTTTGAACCAATATTTTTGTGGTAGGTCTGGATATATAGAATTCAAAAATGCTATTTTTAAGTCGCTGGGACGCTTAGTTTCTGAGATACAGCCGTTTAAAGATTTGAAAAATCAACTTAATCGGAGGACTTTGAACCAATATTTTTGTGGTAGGTCTGGATATATAGAATTCAAAAATGCTATTTTTAAGTCGCTGGGACGCTTAGTTTCTGAGATACAGCCGTTTAAAGATTTGAAAAATCAACTTAATCGGAGGACTTTGAACCAATATTTTTGTGGTAGGTCTGGATATATAGAATTCAAAAATGCTATTTTTAAGTCGCTGGGACGCTTAGTTTCTGAGATACAGCCGTTTAAAGATTTGAAAAATCAACTTAATCGGAGGACTTTGAACCAATATTTTTGTGGTAGGTCTGGATATATAGAATTCAAAAATGCTATTTTTAAGTCGCTGGGACGCTTAGTTTCTGAGATACAGCCGTTTAAAGATTTGAAAAGTCAACTTAATCGGAGGACTTTGAACCAATATTTTTGTGGTAGGTCTGGATATGTAGAATTCAAAAATGCTATTTTTAAGTCGCTGGGACGCTTAGTTTCCGAGATACAGCCGTTTAAAGATTTGAAAAATCAACTTAATCGGAGGACTTTGAACCAATATTTTTGTGGTAGGTCTGAATATATAGAATTCAAAAATGCTATTTTTAAGTCGCTGGGACGCTTAGTTTCCGAGATACAGCCGTTTAAAGATTTGAAAAATCAACTTAATCGGAGGACTTTGAACCAATATTTTTGTGGTAGGTCTGAAAATATAGAATTCAAAAATGCTATTTTTAAGTCGCTGGGACGCTTAGTTTCCGAGATACAGCCGTTTAAAGATTTGAAAAATCAACTTAATCGGAGGACTTTGAACCAATATTTTTCTGGTAGGTCTGAATATGTAGAATTCAAAAATGCTATTTTTAAGTTGCTGGGACGCTTAGTTTCCGAGATACAGCCGTTTAAAGATTTGAAAAATCAACTTAATCGGAGGACTTTGAACCAATATTTTTGTGGTAGGTCTGGATATATAGAATTCAAAAATGCTATTTTTAAGTCGCTGGGACGCTTAGTTTCCGAGATACAGCCGTTTAAAGATTTGAAAAATCAACTTAATCGGAGGACTTTGAACCAATATTTTTCTGGTAGGTCTGGATATGTAGAATTCAAAAATGCTATTTTTAAGTTGCTGGGACGCTTAGTTTCCGAGATACAGCCGTTTAAAGATTTGAAAAATCAACTTAATCGGAGGACTTTGAACCAATATTTTTGTGGTAGGTCTGAATATATAGAATTCAAAAATGCTATTTTTAAGTCGCTGGGACGCTTAGTTTCCGAGATACAGCCGTTTAAAGATTTGAAAAATCAACTTAATCGGAGGACTTTGAACCAATATTTTTCTGGTAGGTCTGAATATGTAGAATTCAAAAATGCTATTTTTAAGTTGCTGGGACGCTTAGTTTCCGAGATACAGCCGTTTAAAGATTTGAAAAATCAACTTAATCGGAGGACTTTGAACCAATATTTTTCTGGTAGGTCTGGATATGTAGAATTCAAAAATGCTATTTTTAAGTTGCTGGGACGCTTAGTTTCCGAGATACAGCCGTTTAAAGATTTGAAAAATCAACTTAATCGGAGGACTTTGAACCAATATTTTTGTGGTAGGTCTGGATATATAGAATTCAAAAATGCTATTTTTAAGTCGCTGGGACGCTTAGTTTCCGAGATACAGCCGTTTAAAGATTTGAAAAATCAACTTAATCGGAGGACTTTGAACCAATATTTTTCTGGTAGGTCTGGATATGTAGAATTCAAAAATGCTATTTTTAAGTTGCTGGGACGCTTAGTTTCCGAGATACAGCCGTTTAAAGATTTGAAAAATCAACTTAATCGGAGGACTTTGAACCAATATTTTTGTGGTAGGTCTGGATATATAGAATTCAAAAATGCTATTTTTAAGTCGCTGGGACGCTTAGTTTCCGTAACCAATATTTTTGTGGTAGGTCTGGATATATAGAATTCAAAAATGCTATTTTTAAGTCGCTGGGACGCTTAGTTTCCGAGATACAGCCGTTTAAAGATTTGAAAAATCAACTTAATCGGAGGACTTTGAACCAATATTTTTGTGGTAGGTCTGGATATATAGAATTCAAAAATGCTATTTTTAAGTCGCTGGGACGCTTAGTTTCTTAGATACAGCCGTTTAAAGATTTGAAAAATCAACTTAATCGGAGGACTTTGAACCAATATTTTTGTGGTAGGTCTGGATATATAGAATTCAAAAATGCTATTTTTAAGTCGCTGGGACGCTTAGTTTCCGAGATACAGCCGTTTAAAGATTTGAAAAATCAACTTAATCGGAGGACTTTGAACCAATATTTTTCTGGTAGGTCTGGATATATAGAATTCAAAAATGCTATTTTTAAGTCGCTGGGACGCTTAGTTTCCGAGATACAGCCGTTTAAAGATTTGAAAAATCAACTTAATCGGAGGACTTTGAACCAATATTTTTCTGGTAGGTCTGGATATGTAGAATTCAAAAATGCTATTTTTAAGTCGCTGGGACGCTTAGTTTCCGAGATACAGCCGTTTAAAGATTTGAAAAATCAACTTAATCGGAGGACTTTGAACCAATATTTTTGTGGTAGGTCTGGATATATAGAATTCAAAAATCAACTTAATCGGAGGACTTTGAACCAATATTTTTCTGGTAGGTCTGAATATGTAGAATTCAAAAATGCTATTTTTAAGTTGCTGGGACGCTTAGTTTCCGAGATACAGCCGTTTAAAGATTTGAAAAATCAACTTAATCGGAGGACTTTGAACCAATATTTTTGTGGTAGGTCTGGATATATAGAATTCAAAAATGCTATTTTTAAGTCGCTGGGACGCTTAGTTTCCGAGATACAGCCGTTTAAAGATTTGAAAAATCAACTTAATCGGAGGACTTTGAACCAATATTTTTGTGGTAGGTCTGGATATATAGAATTCAAAAATGCTATTTTTAAGTCGCTGGGACGCTTAGTTTCCGAGATACAGCCGTTTAAAGATTTGAAAAATCAACTTAATCGGAGGACTTTGAACCAATATTTTTCTGGTAGGTCTGAATATGTAGAATTCAAAAATGCTATTTTTAAGTTGCTGGGACGCTTAGTTTCCGAGATACAGCCGTTTAAAGATTTGAAAAATCAACTTAATCGGAGGACTTTGAACCAATATTTTTGTGGTAGGTCTGGATATATAGAATTCAAAAATGCTATTTTTAAGTCGCTGGGACGCTTAGTTTCCGTAACCAATATTTTTGTGGTAGGTCTGGATATATAGAATTCAAAAATGCTATTTTTAAGTCGCTGGGACGCTTAGTTTCCGAGATACAGCCGTTTAAAGATTTGAAAAATCAACTTAATCGGAGGACTTTGAACCAATATTTTTGTGGTAGGTCTGGATATATAGAATTCAAAAATGCTATTTTTAAGT
Organism: Tipula confusa; assembly: GCA_963556175.1. Lineage (NCBI taxonomy): Eukaryota > Metazoa > Arthropoda > Insecta > Diptera > Tipulidae > Tipula > Tipula confusa. The sequence continues at coordinate 172,019,792 of OY744475.1, forward strand.
CGCTGGGACGCTTAGTTTCTTAGATACAGCCGTTTAAAGATTTGAAAAATCAACTTAATCGGAGGACTTTGAACCAATATTTTTGTGGTAGGTCTGGATATATAGAATTCAAAAATGCTATTTTTAAGTCGCTGGGACGCTTAGTTTCCGAGATACAGCCGTTTAAAGATTTGAAAAATCAACTTAATCGGAGGACTTTGAACCAATATTTTTCTGGTAGGTCTGGATATATAGAATTCAAAAATGCTATTTTTAAGTCGCTGGGACGCTTAGTTTCCGAGATACAGCCGTTTAAAGATTTGAAAAATCAACTTAATCGGAGGACTTTGAACCAATATTTTTCTGGTAGGTCTGGATATGTAGAATTCAAAAATGCTATTTTTAAGTCGCTGGGACGCTTAGTTTCCGAGATACAGCCGTTTAAAGATTTGAAAAATCAACTTAATCGGAGGACTTTGAACCAATATTTTTGTGGTAGGTCTGGATATATAGAATTCAAAAATCAACTTAATCGGAGGACTTTGAACCAATATTTTTCTGGTAGGTCTGAATATGTAGAATTCAAAAATGCTATTTTTAAGTTGCTGGGACGCTTAGTTTCCGAGATACAGCCGTTTAAAGATTTGAAAAATCAACTTAATCGGAGGACTTTGAACCAATATTTTTGTGGTAGGTCTGGATATATAGAATTCAAAAATGCTATTTTTAAGTCGCTGGGACGCTTAGTTTCCGAGATACAGCCGTTTAAAGATTTGAAAAATCAACTTAATCGGAGGACTTTGAACCAATATTTTTGTGGTAGGTCTGGATATATAGAATTCAAAAATGCTATTTTTAAGTCGCTGGGACGCTTAGTTTCCGAGATACAGCCGTTTAAAGATTTGAAAAATCAACTTAATCGGAGGACTTTGAACCAATATTTTTCTGGTAGGTCTGAATATGTAGAATTCAAAAATGCTATTTTTAAGTTGCTGGGACGCTTAGTTTCCGAGATACAGCCGTTTAAAGATTTGAAAAATCAACTTAATCGGAGGACTTTGAACCAATATTTTTGTGGTAGGTCTGGATATATAGAATTCAAAAATGCTATTTTTAAGTCGCTGGGACGCTTAGTTTCCGAGATACAGCCGTTTAAAGATTTGAAAAATCAACTTAATCGGAGGACTTTGAACCAATATTTTTGTGGTAGGTCTGGATATATAGAATTCAAAAATGCTATTTTTAAGTCGCTGGGACGCTTAGTTTCCGAGATACAGCCGTTTAAAGATTTGAAAAATCAACTTAATCGGAGGACTTTGAACCAATATTTTTCTGGTAGGTCTGAATATGTAGAATTCAAAAATGCTATTTTTAAGTTGCTGGGACGCTTAGTTTCCGAGATACAGCCGTTTAAAGATTTGAAAAATCAACTTAATCGGAGGACTTTGAACCAATATTTTTGTGGTAGGTCTGAATATGTAGAATTCAAAAATGCTATTTATTAAGTTGCTGGGACGCTTAGTTTCCGAGATACAGCCGTTTAAAGATTTGAAAAATCAACTTAATCGGAGGACTTTGAACCAATATTTTTCTGGTAGGTCTGAATATGTAGAATTCAAAAATGCTATTTTTAAGTTGCTGGGACGCTTAGTTTCCGAGATACAGCCGTTTAAAGATTTGAAAAATCAACTTAATCGGAGGACTTTGAACCAATATTTTTCTGGTAGGTCTGGATATGTAGAATTCAAAAATGCTATTTTAAAGTCGCTGGGACGCTTAGTTTCTGAGATACAGCCGTTTAAAGATTTGAAAAATCAACTTAATCGGAGGACTTTGAACCAATATTATTCTGGTAGGTCTGGATATGTAGAATTCAAAAATGCTATTTTTAAGTTGCTGGGACGCTTAGTTTCCGAGATACAGCCGTTTAAAGATTTGAAAAATCAACTTAATCGGAGGACTTTGAACCAATATTTTTTTGGTAGGTCTGGATATGTAGAATTCAAAAATGCTATTTTTAAGTTGCTGGGACGCTTAGTTTCCGAGATACAGCCGTTTAAAGATTTGAAAAATCAACTTAATCGGAGGACTTTGAACCAATATTTTTGTGGTAGGTCTGGATATATAGAATTCAAAAATGCTATTTTTAAGTCGCTGGGACGCTTAGTTTCCGAGATACAGCCGTTTAAAGATTTGAAAAATCAACTTAATCGGAGGACTTTGAACCAATATTTTTCTGGTAGGTCTGAATATGTAGAATTCAAAAATGCTATTTTTAAGTTGCTGGGACGCTTAGTTTCCGAGATACAGCCGTTTAAAGATTTGAAAAATCAACTTAATCGGAGGACTTTGAACCAATATTTTTGTGGTAGGTCTGGATATATAGAATTCAAAAATGCTATTTTTAAGTCGCTGGGACGCTTAGTTTCCGAGATACAGCCGTTTAAAGATTTGAAAAATCAACTTAATCGGAGGACTTTGAACCAATATTTTTCTGGTAGGTCTGGATATGTAGAATTCAAAAATGCTATTTTAAAGTCGCTGGGACGCTTAGTTTCTGAGATACAGCCGTTTAAAGATTTGAAAAATCAACTTAATCGGAGGACTTTGAACCAATATTATTCTGGTAGGTCTGGATATGTAGAATTCAAAAATGCTATTTTTAAGTTGCTGGGACGCTTATTTTCCGAGATACAGCCGTTTAAAGATTTGAAAAATCAACTTAATCGGAGGACTTTGAACCAATATTTTTTTGGTAGGTCTGGATATGTAGAATTCAAAAATGCTATTTTTAAGTTGCTGGGACGCTTAGTTTCCGAGATACAGCCGTTTAAAGATTTGAAAAATCAACTTAATCGGAGGACTTTGAACCAATATTTTTGTGGTAGGTCTGGATATATAGAATTCAAAAATGCTATTTTTAAGTCGCTGGGACGCTTAGTTTCCGAGATACAGCCGTTTAAAGATTTGAAAAATCAACTTAATCGGAGGACTTTGAACCAATATTTTTCTGGTAGGTCTGAATATGTAGAATTCAAAAATGCTATTTTTAAGTTGCTGGGACGCTTAGTTTCCGAGATACAGCCGTTTAAAGATTTGAAAAATCAACTTAATCGGAGGACTTTGAACCAATATTTTTGTGGTAGGTCTGGATATATAGAATTCAAAAATGCTATTTTTAAGTCGCTGGGACGCTTAGTTTCCGAGATACAGCCGTTTAAAGATTTGAAAAATCAACTTAATCGGAGGACTTTGAACCAATATTTTTCTGGTAGGTCTGGATATGTAGAATTCAAAAATGCTATTTTTAAGTTGCTGGGACGCTTAGTTTCCGAGATACAGCCGTTTAAAGATTTGAAAAATCAACTTAATCGGAGGACTTTGAACCAATATTTTTGTGGTAGGTCTGGATATATAGAATTCAAAAATGCTATTTTTAAGTCGCTGGGACGCTTAGTTTCCGAGATACAGCCGTTTAAAGATTTGAAAAATCAACTTAATCGGAGGACTTTGAACCAATATTTTTCTGGTAGGTCTGGATATGTAGAATTCAAAAATGCTATTTTTAAGTTGCTGGGACGCTTAGTTTCCGAGATACCGCCGTTTAAAGATTTGAAAAATCAACTTAATCGGAGGACTTTGAACCAATATTTTTGTGGTAGGTCTGGATATATAGAATTCAAAAATGCTATTTTTAAGTCGCTGGGACGCTTAGTTTCCGAGATACAGCCGTTTAAAGATTTGAAAAATCAACTTAATCGGAGGACTTTGAACCAATATTTTTCTGGTAGGTCTGGATATGTAGAATTCAAAAATGCTATTTTTAAGTTGCTGGGACGCTTAGTTTCCGAGATACAGCCGTTTAAAGATTTGAAAAATCAACTTAATCGGAGGACTTTGAACCAATATTTTTCTGGTAGGTCTGGATATGTAGAATTCAAAAATGCTATTTTAAAGTCGCTGGGACGCTTAGTTTCTGAGATACAGCCGTTTAAAGATTTGAAAAATCAACTTAATCGGAGGACTTTGAACCAATATTATTCTGGTAGGTCTGGATATGTAGAATTCAAAAATGCTATTTTTAAGTTGCTGGGACGCTTAGTTTCCGAGATACAGCCGTTTAAAGATTTGAAAAATCAACTTAATCGGAGGACTTTGAACCAATATTTTTGTGGTAGGTCTGGATATATAGAATTCAAAAATGCTATTTTTAAGTCGCTGGGACGCTTAGTTTCCGAGATACAGCCGTTTAAAGATTTGAAAAATCAACTTAATCGGAGGACTTTGAACCAATATTTTTCTGGTAGGTCTGAATATGTAGAATTCAAAAATGCTATTTTAAAGTCGCTGGGACGCTTAGTTTCTGAGATACAGCCGTTTAAAGATTTGAAAAATCAACTTAATCGGAGGACTTTGAACCAATATTATTCTGGTAGGTCTGGATATGTAGAATTCAAAAATGCTATTTTTAAGTTGCTGGGACGCTTAGTTTCCGAGATACAGCCGTTTAAAGATTTGAAAAATCAACTTAATCGGAGGACTTTGAACCAATATTTTTTTGGTAGGTCTGGATATGTAGAATTCAAAAATGCTATTTTTAAGTTGCTGGGACGCTTAGTTTCCGAGATACAGCCGTTTAAAGATTTGAAAAATCAACTTAATCGGAGGACTTTGAACCAATATTTTTGTGGTAGGTCTGGATATATAGAATTCAAAAATGCTATTTTTAAGTCGCTGGGACGCTTAGTTTCCGAGATACAGCCGTTTAAAGATTTGAAAAATCAACTTAATCGGAGGACTTTGAACCAATATTTTTCTGGTAGGTCTGAATATGTAGAATTCAAAAATGCTATTTTTAAGTTGCTGGGACGCTTAGTTTCCGAGATACAGCCGTTTAAAGATTTGAAAAATCAACTTAATCGGAGGACTTTGAACCAATATTTTTGTGGTAGGTCTGGATATATAGAATTCAAAAATGCTATTTTTAAGTCGCTGGGACGCTTAGTTTCCGAGATACAGCCGTTTAAAGATTTGAAAAATCAACTTAATCGGAGGACTTTGAACCAATATTTTTCTGGTAGGTCTGGATATGTAGAATTCAAAAATGCTATTTTTAAGTTGCTGGGACGCTTAGTTTCCGAGATACAGCCGTTTAAAGATTTGAAAAATCAACTTAATCGGAGGACTTTGAACCAATATTTTTGTGGTAGGTCTGGATATATAGAATTCAAAAATGCTATTTTTAAGTCGCTGGGACGCTTAGTTTCCGAGATACAGCCGTTTAAAGATTTGAAAAATCAACTTAATCGGAGGACTTTGAACCAATATTTTTCTGGTAGGTCTGGATATGTAGAATTCAAAAATGCTATTTTTAAGTTGCTGGGACGCTTAGTTTCCGAGATACAGCCGTTTAAAGATTTGAAAAATCAACTTAATCGGAGGACTTTGAACCAATATTTTTGTGGTAGGTCTGGATATATAGAATTCAAAAATGCTATTTTTAAGTCGCTGGGACGCTTAGTTTCCGAGATACAGCCGTTTAAAGATTTGAAAAATCAACTTAATCGGAGGACTTTGAACCAATATTTTTCTGGTAGGTCTGGATATGTAGAATTCAAAAATGCTATTTTTAAGTCGCTGGGACGCTTAGTTTCTGAGATACAGCCGTTTAAAGATTTGAAAAATCAACTTAATCGGAGGACTTTGAACCAATATTTTTGTGGTAGGTCTGGATATATAGAATTCAAAAATGCTATTTTTAAGTTGCTGGGACGCTTAGTTTCCGAGATACAGCCGTTTAAAGATTTGAAAAATCAACTTAATCGGAGGACTTTGAACCAATATTTTTCTGGTAGGTCTGGATATGTAGAATTCAAAAATGCTATTTTTAAGTCGCTGGGACGCTTAGTTTCTGAGATACAGCCGTTTAAAGATTTGAAAAATCAACTTAATCGGAGGACTTTGAACCAATATTTTTGTGGTAGGTCTGGATATATATAGAATTCAAAAATGCTATTTTTAAGTCGCTGGGACGCTTAGTTTCCGAGATACAGCCGTTTAAAGATTTGAAAAATCAACTTAATCGGAGGACTTTGAACCAATATTTTTCTGGTAGGTCTGGATATGTAGAATTCAAAAATGCTATTTTTAAGTCGCTGGGACGCTTAGTTTCTGAGATACAGCCGTTTAAAGATTTAAAAATCAACTTAATCGGAGGACTTTGAACCAATATTTTTGTGGTAGGTCTGGATATATAGAATTCAAAAATGCTATTTTTAAGTCGCTGGGACGCTTAGTTTCCGAGATACAGCCGTTTAAAGATTTGAAAAATCAACTTAATCGGAGGACTTTGAACCAATATTTTTCTGGTAGGTCTGGATATGTAGAATTCAAAAATGCTATTTTTAAGTCGCTGGGACGCTTAGTTTCCGAGATACAGCCGTTTAAAGATTTGAAAAATCAACTTAATCGGAGGACTTTGAACCAATATTTTTCTGGTAGGTCTGGATATGTAGAATTCAAAAATGCTATTTTTAAGTCGCTGGGACGCTTAGTTTCTGAGATACAGCCGTTTAAAGATTTGAAAAATCAACTTAATCGGAGGACTTTGAACCAATATTTTTCTGGTAGGTCTGAATATGTAGAATTCAAAAATACTATTTTTAAGTTGCTGGGACGCTTAGTTTCTGAGATACAGCCGTTTAAAGATTTGAAAAATCAACTTAATCGGAGGACTTTGAACCAATATTTTTGTGGTAGGTCTGGATATATAGAATTCAAAAATGCTATTTTTAAGTCGCTGGGACGCTTAGTTTCCGAGATACAGCCGTTTAAAGATTTGAAAAATCAACTTAATCGGAGGACTTTGAACCAATATTTTTCTGGTAGGTCTGGATATGTAGAATTCAAAAATGCTATTTTTAAGTCGCTGGGACGCTTAGTTTCTGAGATACAGCCGTTTAAAGATTTGAAAAATCAACTTAATCGGAGGACTTTGAACCAATATTTTTGTGGTAGGTCTGGATATATAGAATTCAAAAATGCTATTTTTAAGTCGCTGGGACGCTTAGTTTCCGAGATACAGCCGTTTAAAGATTTGAAAAATCAACTTAATCGGAGGACTTTGAACCAATATTTTTCTGGTAGGTCTGAATATGTAGAATTCAAAAATGCTATTTTTAAGTTGCTGGGACGCTTAGTTTCCGAGATACAGCCGTTTAAAGATTTGAAAAATCAACTTAATCGGAGGACTTTGAACCAATATTTTTCTGGTAGGTCTGAATATGTAGAATTCAAAAATGCTATTTTTAAGTTGCTGGGACGCTTAGTTTCCGAGATACAGCCGTTTAAAGATTTGAAAAATCAACTTAATCGGAGGACTTTGAACCAATATTTTTGTGGTAGGTCTGGATATATTGAATTCAAAAATGCTATTTTTAAGTCGCTGGGACGCTTAGTTTCCGAGATACAGCCGTTTAAAGATTTGAAAAATCAACTTAATCGGAGGACTTTGAACCAATATTTTTCTGGTAGGTCTGAATATGTAGAATTCAAAAATGCTATTTTTAAGTTGCTGGGACGCTTAGTTTCCGAGATACAGCCGTTTAAAGATTTGAAAAATCAACTTAATCGGAGGACTTTGAACCAATATTTTTGTGGTAGGTCTGGATATGTAGAATTCAAAAATGCTATTTTTAAGTTGCTGGGACGCTTAGTTTCCGAGATACAGCCGTTTAAAGATTTGAAAAATCAACTTAATCGGAGGACTTTGAACTAATATTTTTCTGGTAGGTCTGAATATGTAGAATTCAAAAATGCTATTTTTAAGTTGCTGGGACGCTTAGTTTCCGAGATACAGCCGTTTAAAGATTTGAAAAATCAACTTAATCGGAGGACTTTGAACCAATATTTTTCTGGTAGGTCTGGATATGTAGAATTCAAAAATGCTATTTTTAAGTCGCTGGGACGCTTAGTTTCTGAGATACAGCCGTTTAAAGATTTGAAAAATCAACTTAATCGGAGGACTTTGAACCAATATTTTTGTGGTAGGTCTGGATATATAGAATTCAAAAATGCTATTTTTAAGTCGCTGGGACGCTTAGTTTCCGAGATACAGCCGTTTAAAGATTTGAAAAATCAACTTAATCGGAGGACTTTGAACCAATATTTTTCTGGTAGGTCTGAATATGTAGAATTCAAAAATGCTATTTTTAAGTTGCTGGGACGCTTAGTTTCCGAGATACAGCCGTTTAAAGATTTGAAAAATCAACTTAATCGGAGGACTTTGAACCAATATTTTTCTGGTAGGTCTGGATATGTAGAATTCAAAAATGCTATTTTTAAGTCGCTGGGACGCTTAGTTTCTGAGATACAGCCGTTTAAAGATTTGAAAAATCAACTTAATCGGAGGACTTTGAACCAATATTTTTCTGGTAGGTCTGAATATGTAGAATTCAAAAATGCTATTTTTAAGTTGCTGGGACGCTTAGTTTCCGAGATACAGCCGTTTAAAGATTTGAAAAATCAACTTAATCGAAGGACTTTGAACCAATATTTTTCTGGTAGGTCTGGATATGTAGAATTCAAAAATGCTATTTTTAAGTTGCTGGGACGCTTAGTTTCCGAGATACAGCCGTTTAAAGATTTGAAAAATCAACTTAATCGGAGGACTTTGAACCAATATTTTTGTGGTAGGTCTGGATATATAGAATTCAAAAATGCTATTTTTAAGTCGCTGGGACGCTTAGTTTCCGAGATACAGCCGTTTAAAGATTTGAAAAATCAACTTAATCGGAGGACTTTGAACCAATATTTTTCTGGTAGGTCTGAATATGTAGAATTCAAAAATGCTATTTTTAAGTTGCTGGGACGCTTAGTTTCCGAGATACAGCCGTTTAAAGATTTGAAAAATCAACTTAATCGAAGGACTTTGAACCAATATTTTTCTGGTAGGTCTGGATATGTAGAATTCAAAAATGCTATTTTTAAGTTGCTGGGACGCTTAGTTTCCGAGATACAGCCGTTTAAAGATTTGAAAAATCAACTTAATCGGAGGACTTTGAACCAATATTTTTGTGGTAGGTCTGGATATATAGAATTCAAAAATGCTATTTTTAAGTTGCTGGGACGCTTAGTTTCCGAGATACAGCCGTTTAAAGATTTGAAAAATCAACTTAATCGGAGGACTTTGAACCAATACTTTTCTGGTAGGTCTGGATATGTAGAATTCAAAAATGCTATTTTTAAGTTGCTGGGACGCTTAGTTTCCGAGATACAGCCGTTTAAAGATTTGAAAAATCAACTTAATCGGAGGACTTTGAACCAATATTTTTGTGGTAGGTCTGGATATATAGAATTCAAAAATGCTATTTTTAAGTCGCTTGGACGCTTAGTTTCTGAGATACAGCCGTTTAAAGATTTGAAAAATCAACTTAATCGGAGGACTTTGAACCAATATTTTTCTGGTAGGTCTGAATATGTAGAATTCAAAAATGCTATTTTTAAGTTGCTGGGACGCTTAGTTTCCGAGATACAGCCGTTTAAAGATTTGAAAAATCAACTTAATCGGAGGACTTTGAACCAATATTTTTCTGGTAAGTCTGAATATGTAGAATTCAAAAATGCTATTTTTAAGTCGCTGGGCCGCTTAGTTTCCGAGATACAGCCGTTTAAAGATTTGAAAAATCAACTTAATCGGAGGACTTTGAACCAATATTTTTCTGGTAGGTCTGGATATGTAGAATTCAAAAATGCTATTTTTAAGTTGCTGGGACGCTTAGTTTCCGAGATACAGCCGTTTAAAGATTTGAAAAATCAACTTAATCGGAGGACTTTGAACCAATATTTTTGTGGTAGGTCTGGATATATAGAATTCAAAAATGCTATTTTTAAGTTGCTGGGACGCTTAGTTTCCGAGATACAGCCGTTTAAAGATTTGAAAAATCAACTTAATCGGAGGACTTTGAACCAATATTTTTGTGGTAGGTCTGGATATATAGAATTCAAAAATGCTATTTTTAAGTCGCTGGGACGCTTAGTTTCCGAGATACAGCCGTTTAAAGATTTGAAAAATCAACTTAATCGGAGGACTTTGAACTAATATTTTTCTGGTAGGTCTGAATATGTAGAATTCAAAAATGCTATTTTTAAGTTGCTGGGACGCTTAGTTTCCGAGATACAGCCGTTTAAAGATTTGAAAAATCAACTTAATCGGAGGACTTTGAACCAATATTTTTGTGGTAGGTCTGGATATATAGAATTCAAAAATGCTATTTTTAAGGCGCTGGGACGCTTAGTTTCCGAGATACAGCCGTTTAAAGATTTGAAAAATCAACTTAATCGGAGGACTTTGAACCAATATTTTTCTGGTAGGTCTGAATATGTAGAATTCAAAAATGCTATTTTTAAGTTGCTGGGACGCTTAGTTTCCGAGATACAGCCGTTTAAAGATTTGAAAAATCAACTTAATCGGAGGACTTTGAACCAATATTTTTGTGGTAGGTCTGGATATATAGAATTCAAAAATGCTATTTTTAAGGCGCTGGGACGCTTAGTTTCCGAGATACAGCCGTTTAAAGATTTGAAAAATCAACTTAATCGGAGGACTTTGAACCAATATTTTTCTGGTAGGTCTGAATATGTAGAATTCAAAAATGCTATTTTTAAGTTGCTGGGACGCTTAGTTTCCGAGATACAGCCGTTTAAAGATTTGAAAAATCAACTTAATCGGAGGACTTTGAACCAATATTTTTGTGGTAGGTCTGGATATATAGAATTCAAAAATGCTATTTTTAAGGCGCTGGGACGCTTAGTTTCCGAGATACAGCCGTTTAAAGATTTGAAAAATCAACTTAATCGGAGGACTTTGAACCAATATTTTTGTGGTAGGTCTGGATATATAGAATTCAAAAATGCTATTTTTAAGTTGCTGGGACGCTTAGTTTCCGAGATACAGCCGTTTAAAGATTTGAAAAATCAACTTAATCGGAGGACTTTGAACCAATATTTTTCTGGTAGGTCTGAATATGTAGAATTCAAAAATGCTATTTTTAAGTCGCTGGGACGCTTAGTTTCCGAGATACAGCCGTTTAAAGATTTGAAAAATCAACTTAAACGGAGGACTTTGAACCAATATTTTTCTGGTAGGTCTGGATATGTAGAATTCAAAAATGCTATTTTTAAGTTGCTGGGACGCTTAGTTTCCGAGATACAGCCGTTTAAAGATTTGAAAAATCAACTTAATCGGAGGACTTTGAACCAATATTTTTGTGGTAGGTCTGGATATATAGAATTCAAAAATGCTATTTTTAAGTCGCTGGGACGCTTAGTTTCCGAGATACAGCCGTTTAAAGATTTGAAAAATCAACTTAATCGGAGGACTTTGAACCAATATTTTTCTGGTAGGTCTGAATATGTAGAATTCAAAAATGCTATTTTTAAGTTGCTGGGACGCTTAGTTTCCGAGATACAGCCGTTTAAAGATTTGAAAAATCAACTTAATCGGAGGACTTTGAACCAATATTTTTCTGGTAGGTCTGGATATGTAGAATTCAAAAATGCTATTTTTAAGTTGCTGGGACGCTTAGTTTCCGAGATACAGCCGTTTAAAGATTTGAAAAATCAACTTAATCGGAGGACTTTGAACCAATATTTTTGTGGTAGGTCTGGATATATAGAATTCAAAAATGCTATTTTTAAGTCGCTGGGACGCTTAGTTTCCGAGATACAGCCGTTTAAAGATTTGAAAAATCAACTTAATCGGAGGACTTTGAACCAATATTTTTCTGGTAGGTCTGAATATGTAGAATTCAAAAATGCTATTTTTAAGTTGCTGGGACGCTTAGTTTCCGAGATACAGCCGTTTAAAGATTTGAAAAATCAACTTAATCGGAGGACTTTGAACCAATATTTTTGTGGTAGGTCTGGATATATTGAATTCAAAAATGCTATTTTTAAGTCGCTGGGACGCTTAGTTTCCGAGATACAGCCGTTTAAAGATTTGAAAAATCAACTTAATCGGAGGACTTTGAACCAATATTTTTGTGGTAGGTCTGGATATATAGAATTCAAAAATGCTATTTTTAAGTCGCTGGGACGCTTAGTTTCCGAGATACAGCCGTTTAAAGATTTGAAAAATCAACTTAATCGGAGGACTTTGAACCAATATTTTTCTGGTAGGTCTGGATAGAATTCAAAAATGCTATTTTTAAGTCGCTGGGACGCTTAGTTTCCGAGATACAGCCGTTTAAAGATTTGAAAAATCAACTTAATCGGAGGACTTTGAACCAATATTTTTCTGGTAGGTCTGGATATGTAGAATTCAAAAATGCTATTTTTAAGTCGCTGGGACGCTTAGTTTCCGAGATACAGCCGTTTAAAGATTTGAAAAATCAACTTAATCGGAGGACTTTGAACCAATATTTTTCTGGTAGGTCTGGATATGTAGAATTCAAAAATGCTATTTTTAAGTTGCTGGGACGCTTAGTTTCCGAGATACAGCCGTTTAAAGATTTGAAAAATCAACTTAATCGGAGGACTTTGAACCAATATTTTTGTGGTAGGTCTGGATATATAGAATTCAAAAATACTATTTTTAAGTCGCTGGGACGCTTAGTTTCTGAGATACAGCCGTTTAAAGATTTGAAAAATCAACTTAATCGGAGGACTTTGAACCAATATTTTTGTGGTAGGTCTGGATATATAGAATTCAAAAATGCTATTTTTAAGTCGCTGGGACGCTTAGTTTCCGAGATACAGCCGTTTAAAGATTTGAAAAATCAACTTAATCGGAGGACTTTGAACCAATATTTTTCTGGTAGGTCTGAATATGTAGAATTCAAAAATGCTATTTTTAAGTTGCTGGGACGCTTAGTTTCCGAGATACAGCCGTTTAAAGATTTGAAAAATCAACTTAATCGGAGGACTTTGAACCAATATTTTTGTGGTAGGTCTGGATATATAGAATTCAAAAATGCTATTTTTAAGTCGCTGGGACGCTTAGTTTCCGAGATACAGCCGTTTAAAGATTTGAAAAATCAACTTAATCGGAGGACTTTGAACCAATATTTTTCTGGTAGGTCTAAATATGTAGAATTCAAAAATGCTATTTTTAAGTTGCTGGGACGCTTAGTTTCCGAGATACAGCCGTTTAAAGATTTGAAAAATCAACTTAATCGGAGGACTTTGAACCAATATTTTTGTGGTAGGTCTGGATATATAGAATTCAAAAATACTATTTTTAAGTCGCTGGGACGCTTAGTTTCTGAGATACAGCCGTTTAAAGATTTGAAAAATCAACTTAATCGGAGGACTTTGAACCAATATTTTTGTGGTAGGTCTGGATATATAGAATTCAAAAATGCTATTTTTAAGTTGCTGGGACGCTTAGTTTCCGAGATACAGCCGTTTAAAAATTTGAAAAATCAACTTAATCGGAGGACTTTGAACCAATATTTTTGTGGTAGGTCTGGATATATAGAATTCAAAAATGCTATTTTTAAGTCGCTGGGACGCTTAGTTTCCGAGATACAGCCGTTTAAAGATTTGAAAAATTAACTTAATCGGAGGACTTTGAACCAATATTTTTCTGGTAGGTCTGGATATGTAGAATTCAAAAATGCTATTTTTAAGTCGCTGGGACGCTTAGTTTCTGAGATACAGCCGTTTAAAGATTTGAAAAATCAACTTAATCGGAGGACTTTGAACCAATATTTTTCTGGTAGGTCTGAATATGTAGAATTCAAAAATGCTATTTTTAAGTTGCTGGGACGCTTAGTTTCCGAGATACAGCCGTTTAAAGATTTGAAAAATCAACTTAATCGGAGGACTTTGAACCAATATTTTTGTGGTAGGTCTGGATATATAGAATTCAAAAATGCTATTTTTAAGTCGCTGGGACGCTTAGTTTCCGAGATACAGCCGTTTAAAGATTTGAAAAATCAACTTAATCGGAGGACTTTGAACCAATATTTTTCTGGTAGGTCTAAATATGTAGAATTCAAAAATGCTATTTTTAAGTTGCTGGGACGCTTAGTTTCCGAGATACAGCCGTTTAAAGATTTGAAAAATCAACTTAATCGGAGGACTTTGAACCAATATTTTTGTGGTAGGTCTGGATATATAGAATTCAAAAATGCTATTTTTAAGTCGCTGGGACGCTTAGTTTCCGAGATACAGCCGTTTAAAGATTTGAAAAATCAACTTAATCGGAGGACTTTGAACCAATATTTTTCTGGTAGGTCTGGATATGTAGAATTCAAAAATGCTATTTTTAAGTCGCTGGGACGCTTAGTTTCTGAGATACAGCCGTTTAAAGATTTGAAAAATCAACTTAATCGGAGGACTTTGAACCAATATTTTTCTGGTAGGTCTGAATATGTAGAATTCAAAAATGCTATTTTTAAGTTGCTGGGACGCTTAGTTTCCGAGATACAGCCGTTTAAAGATTTGAAAAATCAACTTAATCGGAGGACTTTGAACCAATATTTTTGTGGTAGGTCTGGATATATAGAATTCAAAAATGCTATTTTTAAGTCGCTGGGACGCTTAGTTTCCGAGATACAGCCGTTTAAAGATTTGAAAAATCAACTTAATCGGAGGACTTTGAACCAATATTTTTCTGGTAGGTCTGGATATGTAGAATTCAATAATGCTATTTTTAAGTTGCTGGGACGCTTAGTTTCCGAGATACAGCCGTTTAAAGATTTGAAAAATCAACTTAATCGGAGGACTTTGAACCAATAGTTTTCTGGTAGGTCTGAATATGTAGAATTCAAAAATGCTATTTTTAAGTTGCTGGGACGCTTAGTTTCCGAGATACAGCCGTTTAAAGATTTGAAAAATCAACTTAATCGGAGGACTTTGAACCAATATTTTTGTGGTAGGTCTGGATATATAGAATTCAAAAATGCTATTTTTAAGTCGCTGGGACGCTTAGTTTCCGAGATACAGCCGTTTAAAGATTTGAAAAATCAACTTAATCGGAGGACTTTGAACCAATATTTTTCTGGTAGGTCTGAATATTTAGAATCAAAAATGCTATTTTTAAGTCGCTGGGACGCTTAGTTTCCGAGATACAGCCGTTTAAAGATTTGAAAAATCAACTTAATCGGAGGACTTTGAACCAATATTTTTGTGGTAGGTCTGGATATATAGAATTCAAAAATGCTATTTTTAAGTCGCTGGGACGCTTAGTTTCCGAGATACAGCCGTTTAAAGATTTGAAAAATCAACTTAATCGGAGGACTTTGAACCAATATTTTTCTGGTAGGTCTGGATATGTAGAATTCAAAAATGCTATTTTTAAGTCGCTGGGACGCTTAGTTTCTGAGATACAGCCGTTTAAAGATTTGAAAAATCAACTTAATAAAATAAATCGTGTAAAATAAAATAAACATTTCCATACTATAAAACAAAAGAGAGTAATAATTGTCAATAAAAAAATTTAAAAGGCAAAATTTATGTCATCTCTTTTCTATACAAAACACAAATAACAAAGAAAGAGACGAAAAAATTGTCAATTATTCATACACATTAAATAGTGTGCGTAACTTAAAGATAAAAATGTTAAATAGTGGTAGTAGGAAAAAGAATTTTAAAAATTTTTTGGTTTGGATTTTCATAGCACCAATACACGCAATTGTGTATATAGTTATTGTTTAACTGTGTCAACGAAAATTACAAAACGGATTGTAATAAAGAGGGTTTTGATTCGTACGCATGAGAATTACAAAAAAAACGAACAAAATCGAGGTACTGGTAATATGATTGTATAAAAGCATAATATAATTTTAGCAGAAAAAATGGATATAGAGGTCTTAGCAAATATATGTTGCTAACAGTTCCTGAAAGCTTCTTGATAATTTATCACCAAATGTTTCCAGTTTACATAGCTATCGACGTAAAACCAAGATAACAAATTTCTTTTACTTTTTCAGTTATAAAACACGAGCCCGAACTGCAGGTATCCATACTGAAATTACCTATCACTTAGGGTCATAAAATGGACTACTTAGTGTTTAGTCAATTGTTTTTTAATTTAATATATATAGATTTAAAAGTGTTGCCAGTGGTACAGTGTTGCCAGTGGGAAAATCCCCTATTGGAGAGAATTCCCTATTTCCCTATTTCTTAATTTCACAAATTAAGTAAACCTTACTAAGGTCTCAAACGAAGTAATCTCAGAATTGGCATCGATTTTAATCTCAATACCTTGCCGAAAACTCATCGTGTTTTTATCTTGATGTGTCTGAATTTTTGTTATTAGCCATTTCCTAATATCGATAAAATATCGAGCAATTCTCTCTGGATGTAGCAATTTAACAGTTTTGGAGTTAGGTGGTGCATATCACGTAGATGAAATAGTTAAAGACCCGAAAATGTTGAAAACATCTTTTCGGCCAAAGAGTAAACAGAAGTTCAGTATATGTCCCTCACTTGACGCCGTGTCGCAAGTATCATCAACATTTGGTTTACCGCCAGGAAAAGTTATACCTAATATCAAAAACTTTAGAATATATTATTTTATAGTTTTTGCTAATACTTATAATATTATTTTTTTCAAGCTATTGGTAGAACAAATCAAGGTACATTCGTCGTACACTTGGAACAGTTTTTTATTCCAATACTTGTTGATAATCCAAACATTCGTACATTTTTCGATTATAAAAATGGTTGCTTTTCTGTGTATATGTTAAACAACCGATGTATGAAACGATCATTGATGCTTGAGTTTCTATAAATTGTAGGGCGATGAACGAATAATTTTTAATGTCTTATTTTTGAAAGAAAATGTACAATCAATTAAGATTTTTCATACTTCAAAAACATTTTCTTATATGATATTAGCCTTTATTGGCATTGAGGCCAAAAAATAATAAAATTCAAGTTTTTAATTTTGTTCGAAAAACAAAAAAATAATAAAAGTTAAATTAATCGTTTCATCTCTCCAGTCTGTGGCAATATTACAGATGAGTATCAGTATTTAAATGCATAAAATAATATTAAGTTGATAGGAGGCGGTTTAATGTTTTCTGAAAATATAAAGAAAAAAATTAACTGGAAACATTGAATTCGTAATTATAAGCTAACCTTCAAAATTAATAAGATGTTTGTCAAGAATTTTATGTTGATTTTAAATGTTGTTAAAATTAAAATTAATGTATATATATTTACATAATGTATATATTTTTGTAAATGAATACTCACTGGCTTTGCCTGCTAAGCCACACCAATCTACAGTACCAGTACATTCTTTATTAGTGCTTTTAAAATATTCTTTAGGTTGATTATAGTGTCAAATGATTACTCAAGTTGTTTTGCAATTTCCGATAGGTAGCGTGATAAATTTAATTTGGTTGCCATCGCTACATAAAAAAGTCCAAAAGAAAAGGTCGTTGATGCGATGGAGTATAGGTAGGTAAGGGGACAAAAAGGTCACATGAAAACTGCTGGACTGCTTAGATATTTTCGCAAAAAAAAAAAAAAAATTTTTTCACATAAATACATATTTATGTACACATTATCAATTTAATTTCAATTAATTAATAATTTAATTTAATTTAATAATTTTCTTCATCATCGCTGCTCAATAGGATTAAACGGGAACGTTTATTTGGTTGAACGATAGCATCTTCACTTTCTGGTTTTTTCTGCAACATTTAGATTTTACGCACATTCTACAATCTTTAAAAAATCGGTAATCTTGCTTCGTTTATCCTTATAAGGCCGTTGTAAATTTCATGATATGGTGATAAGCATTTTTGTTGTTCACTTTTGAATTGTTGACTTCTTTTATTGGAAGGGGCTGTATTCACGAAAAAAGATTGCAACTTTTCTGCTAAGCTTAAACTTTCCTGTGATTTATCAGAGCTAGAATTGATTTGATTTGCTTGGGTTTGTGTTGTCATTTCTACTAAATCTGCTTAACCAACTTCTTCTTCTACTAATAAATCCTTAATATCCTCATTAGCCATATCCTCCAAATTTTTCCCTGTGATCGATCTAATAGAACTTGCTAGATATACAACCAATTTCGTTTTCTGATGATGTTTTTCGTTTTTTCATGCACGTTTACTATTTCAACTGATGCTGATCATAGCTTTTTCCAACATACATTTAATGTTGTAATTTTCAGGTCTTTTAGCGAGAAGGATATGATTTTGATAGCATGCTTGATTGAAAGTGCGTCTAAGCTACAGTTACATCAATAGATTTTGTATAAGTTGTGTCTCTAATCCATTGTAATAATCTTCCGATGTAATAAGTCTTAAAGAAATAAAAAAATACCTTGATCTAATGGCAGGAGGTAGAAACATTATTTGGACATTAGGATAATCCTAATCTATTAGAAATAGCTCTTTGAAGTCTAAATTTTTCTGCTTTAATTAAGTTTCGACGTCTGGCACAAAATAATTTAGAAACCAATTTCTAAATAAATCTGCAGTTACCCAAGCTTTTGAATTCGCTCTCCAATATACCGGTAACGTGTTTTTATTTACGCCTTTTAGTGCACGGGGATTCAAAGATCTATAAATTAGCATGGGATTTATCATACAATCGCCAGACGCATTACTGCACGGAAGTAATGTTGTACGATCTTTTGATACCTTAAATCGTGGTGCAGTTTTTTCAATTTTGGATAAAAATGTCCTGTTAGGTATTTTTTCTTTACCAAAGCCCAGTTTTATCAGTATTAAATACTTGATGTGTACCCTTGATCTTCAATAATTTTTTATTTTTTCTGGATTTTACCGGGCACCTTATGATCTGCCGGTGCAATTTCTCCTTGAATTTTTACTTTGTGAAGTGAAAAACGCTTTTTGAATTTTTCAAACCAACCTTTACTTGCTAGAAAAACTGGGTTTAAAGGAAGGAATTTCCTTTTCATATCGAAGGAATTTCCTTTTCATTTTTTTATGGTGCCAAATGATGCCTCATTTAAATTTTATGTTTTTGCAATGTATGACGCTTTTCCTCCCTTTAACAGACCATCTAAAATTTGTATTTTTATTACTAAAGAAATCAACTTTCGCTTAAAAGTTGTTTTTCAATTTTCCGCAGACGTAGTTTAGAACTAAAATTAATTTTTTCAAAAAATACTCTTACTTAACAACAAAATTTTCTCCTTCTTAGCACTTACACAAAAAATAAGTTTATAATAAAAAAAAAATCCTTATGTAAACTGAAATTTCTTTTAATTGTTTTTTATTTTCACAATTTCTAATCCATGAACTAAAAACTTAAAAAGGAAATCAAATTTATGTATTCCCCCAATTATATTTGAAACCATCGAACTGAACTACATCACGATTGATGACGATTGAAGCCGTGATTTTAGAATATGTATGTAATTTTTAAAGCCCCAAAATTATTGTTGTACTACTTTGTGATGCTTGAAATAATAAAATTTGGCTATTCACCTATAATTGTATTTTATGGGTATTCCCACAATTGAATTTTGTCAATATGAATGTATGTTTAAAGCCGTGTTCAATCCCTTACAGGAAGCCCAAATGTACTCATACATAAGTTATAACCAGTTGAATGTATTTGAGAGATTATGTCGTCGTTTATATACGACGATACAGTGTAGAAAAAATAAAACAGTAATACCGAACATGTAATTTTTTGTTTTATTACAACTTTTTGTTTTTATACTTGAAAATAGAGAATAATAAAATAATAACCTCTCACTACGAGTGTATGCTCAAATTTATATGTCGTTATGGTTGTATGAGTTATTTAAAAACATTCAAAACAAAATTACAATTTTTTTTTATAGTTTACATTTTTAATATGGTATATGCGTACGGCGAAAACATGTAGGCTTTTTAAAAGAGATTGAAGACGGCTTTGACATATTATGTACATACATATAGTGTAATTTCTATGTATTAAATATTTTCCGCGATTTTTGATTGTTTTATATTAAAAACGTTTCTGCGATTTTTCTATCGTGTTATAGTGAACCGTGTTGCAAGATACCGTGTTGTAGAAGGATTACCTGTACAATTATACTTCACTCTTGGTGATACCTATCATATTTTTTTTTACTTATTTTTTTTTTCTTATTTGTTTGAACCTTTTTTGATGTCTGGAGCTTAAGCAGAGCAATGGGCTAATCTGTGATTAAGGATTTTCGAAACATGTTCTATCAAACGAACAGTGCATTAAAAAGTATTATAAGTGAATTTCAACGCTAATTTTAAATGCTCCTTTTGGCTCCCAACAATAAGTTATTTTATTCTATTCTGCATTGTCTTCGACTTTAGGGCTGGAACTCGAATCATGTCTAATGAATTTAAAGATAAAGTTGGATCTTTATTGAAAGAACAAATTTTCAGGACATGGCATCGCGTCTTATAAATTTAAAAGGCAACATACATTAATATATATATATATATATATATATATATATAATATATATATATATATATATATATATATATATATATATATATATATATATATATATATATATATATATATAGTTGATTTATAACTATTTGTTCACTACTAATTGGTATTGATTAACGTTATCATCGTTTAAAAATCGGTATTTATTTTTTCAAATTAAAATTACGCATTTTGAGTATGCGATACTTTATAATTTTATTCATAAATAAATAATATATTTAATTGCATATGTGGGCATAATTAATTAAGTGTAAAAAATATCATAAATTAATTTTAATTATTGACCAACTAAATATTAATATTGGTTTACAATTTACATATTATTATGCGTTTGTACCGTATTGATTGTGGCACATGTTTGGTTAGTTGATGTCATATCATCAACTAACCAAACATGTGCCACACTCAATACAAAAAAAAAAAAAAATTAAACAAAAAAATTAAACTTTAATTAAAATATAAAATTTAATCATATCAATGTTTTAAAAACATTTTGCTAATATGTTTTTTTATTTTTATTTCCAGGTAAATTAATGGGCTTTTTATAGATGACGCAATATAATCACTTAAGTATACATTTATACATATTTAATTTACATTTAATTGGTACATGTTATAATTTCTGTTACATACCTGTAAATTAAGTTCATATTTTGAAGTTCGTTTCATTTGTTAAACATATAATGTTGAACTTAGAAAAGAGAATAGCTAACAGAATAGAATAGCTTGACCAATTCGAGAATAGCTCAAAACATTGATAGTGGTCACGCTTTGCATTATCAATTTCCTTCATAAGATTTACCTATACTAACTAAATAGTTGTTGGGAGATAATTTTGTAAACTGCAGTTATATTTAGGTACTAGAATGAATATGGCCAAAAATGCCACTGACCAGCAAAATCCAGCAACACAAATTGTGTTGGGTTTGAACGACTCCATTTTGAGTTTTTTTTTTATAAATATAATTACATAAATTAAAAAAACTGTTTATTTGAAGTGAAATGAGGATAACTCGCAACGTAAAATTAAAGCTTAATATTCAAGAAAAGTAATCGCTGATTTGTTTATATCATTTGTTTTTGGCGATTCCAAGAACAAAATATCTAATTTTGTTTTTGTTTTATTTCATTTGTTTGTGAGAATATAAAAAAAAAATTATTACAATTTGTTATAAAAAATAGCAAAACGACCCTAACCAATTATAACAAAATGGCCGCAATAAGCGCTAATGCAATAAGTGCAAGAGCGCAATAATTAAATAAAACCCGTATAATTACATATTAATATAAACCAGGGTCGTTAGATAATAACTGTACCAAATACTTGTAAGGAATAAAATTTTTTACTAAACTTATTACTAATGACTCATTTTATAATCAACGACAAAATCCCCAAGGCTCAAGATTATCTTTAATCTAGGATTATTGATTATTTGACACTATGTCAATTTTTTTTTAATCAAAAACTATAGTAATTAAGTTTACAGTCGGAAAGTTCAACAAACCGCCCGATTCTGACGGTAAGACTATTTTATCAAAGGCCTTTTTGTATAAAGACTTTTTCTTTTAAGACTTAAGTTTTATTTTATATTCTGATTTTAGTAGTCTTAGAATTACATTATGGAAAGTTTCCAAAGATATTTAGAGAGCTGTCAAACTATATTTTAATAGTATCGGTTGTCAAAAACGCCGATACACTGTCATATGAACGCTAAAATATTTCAAAAATAACCAATACTTCCTCCTGGTGCAGGCAACTAAATTGGAGACGCCTAACATTTGCAAAACATCGCTAGTAGCCAGTGATTAGTTTTGTGCTTAACTGTGTATGTGATCATTTGCAGTTGCAGTGTCCGAGTCAGTGCATCGTCGACAAAAGGGTCACTGATTTATTTCTTTTCGGAGCATGGGAGCATAGAGTTTTATCACTATTGAATCCGAAATTTGTAGAAAATACATTTTTGTCTGTTCCTGTAAAATACAGACTAATTTCAATGCGATATACAAATTATCAGTGGTTATAACCTTCCTGATCCGTTATAGACTCCTGTGTAATAAACATAAAATAATATGTTCATAGAGTTTGTTTGACGCTCACCTTCTCAAGGCTTCTCAGGTTAATATTAACCTTTTCTAGGAAAGAAGCCCAGAAAACTAGAATATATACTAGCCCAGAAAATACTGAATAAATTTTGTGTCTCTTTATGCGGAAACAATTGCTTATTCACAGTAATAAATTAGTATGGTCTGTTTTATTTTCATAAACTTCTATTTAGCATCAGCGATATATCCCGTATTACAAATTCTTGCACAGTCAGAACTAGCTTTTTGTTATCTAAATTTCTGAGTTTTTACACCATCTTGACATGATCACGAGACATCGATGCTCGAATAAGAGTACAAAAAGTGTATCCTCCATAATTCTGAAACTGTTAGCTATTTTATTTGTGAACCCCGCCTCAACAAGAATTCAAATTTTTGATTTTATTCTTATTTGGTTGTTTAGCTGAAACAAAATACTTTTTAAATAATTGGCTGTTGAAAGTTTCAGTAATTTTTTGACCTTTTAGGGTAGTGATATTATTTAGCCAAAAATTTTACCAATCATTTAATTTGAAATATTGGATCGAACTGCACCTCAATTGTATCTGGCAACTGAACTTCTTCGATATCACCGCTTTTATATTTTTTTAATGCTTAATATCAAAAAGTATTGTTTATTTAATTTAATACTGTAGGAGTTTTTTTTTATATTAAACGCATTATTAAATAATAAAATTAGCGGCGAATAACAATCAGCAATCAGCAATTGTAAAAAATAAGGTCCGAAAAATATTGTAAAAGATCTCAGTAAAAGGTCAACTGTAGCCTGTAATGCTGTTAATTGATTAATAAAATATATCAAACCTGCTACCGTAATTTTATTAAATTTTGATATATAGTCAGTTTAATTTTGATTTTTTTGATAGAAAACTAAAACGGATTGAAATTAAAATGTGTGGTCATAATAAGGTTTAATTAATCTTTAAAATTGCACAATTATTTTTAGTATTCGTTCGTGGACAATAAAATAAAATCGTAGTGACTTTTAAAAAAAATTACAAATAAAGATTTAACTTTTACTTAAATACGTTGATTGGTTTTTAAATAATTTCTGTTGGATTAATTGGTTTAAAATTAACGCAATTGGTCAACACTTAATTAAATAACCATTTTATAGGTTTCACTGGTAATTCTAAAAAACATTGTTTGGTCAAAAGTACATATATGGTTTCCTTATTCTATGTTCATACATACAATGTTGTGTAACTAACAATGTTACACGCTCGCTATTTATTCTTACGTTCGAAGTTTATAACTAAAAAAATGTAAGAAAGATATCATAAACTTATATGTATAATTATTAATCTATTGTTTGTTGTGTAATCGGTGAAATAAACAGCACTGAAAGTAAAAACAGTGAAATATCAAAGTGCTAACAGTAATCCGAGTAAAATATATGTGTAAAGACTAATCATGAATTTTAGCTTTTAAATAGCAAAACCATAAATTAATCAAAGATAGAGTCCAGAAGTTGGATCAACGCTAAACTTAAAATCTTTACCATAATGGTCTGATTAAAATAATACATAATTTATGTCATTCATAATTATCGGACAACATTTTAGTAAATAAAACCATACATCACCAATTCAACATAAATATAACATGAATAATTAATAAACAAACAATTTTACCACACATAAATATTCATAATGACAGTTTAATAGTTTATTAGAAAATTAATCTGCATTTCGAAACAAAAATGTAGATAAAACAAAATATAAACAAAAATAAAATTTTGACACAATACAATTTTATGTTAATCCAAGTAATTTCAATAATTTATACATTGTAAGAAAATTTTAAAATTTGCTGCATACATATGTTGCAAAATATGTACATGTTTGATGTAGTATATATGTATGTATGTATATGTACGGATAAGTAAAATTTAAATTTTCTACAAATATATGAATAAGTCAAATTCAGGTTACTAATATACTGATAATGAATAAATAAATAATTAAATTATGTAAAAAAAAAAATACATTTTCATGCAGGTTCCTTCGTTTGATCCAACAAATCAAAAAAAAATAAAAAATTATTGATTAGATTTCCTCATTTACAATGTAAATTGTAAATCAAATTGGTTTGTTTGCTCTGCTTTATTTGCAAGTTGAACGTACTGAAGCGTTTTTGCCTCTAGGGTTCGTATAACTAGATTGTTAGCCAATTTTCAAGATAATTATTGTATTATAAAATTTGGTTTGTTTGCAAATACAGCCAGTTGAAAATTTGCTTTGTCGCTGAAGATGTTGATTGGTTATTTGATTAAGAATGTACGACCAAGCATTAAGCAGGATCTCCCGGATATTTGGCCGGGCCCATTGTAAACCCGTTTTTACACATACTTGGAAGGATAAGGCAGGACATTTAGTTTAATTATTGAGATCGACCCGATTACAGACACCATGGCGGTCAATAGGTAATACATTTTTGTTTGGGTAGGGAAAGGAAAGGTATGTCAGTAATGCCAGAATTGCTCCGGTTTTCCGGTAGCCGATATTCGAACTACTGTTAGCATAAGACAATTACAATTCTACTAAACTGCTCTGCATTCTGGGATCTCTTATCAGCACGTGTAATCATTCATCTGTTATCTGCAAAGGTTTCCTGAAAACAGAATCTATTAATGAACTGATTGCTCTTAGTCGTAGGCTGTAATAAATTGAATTAATTTTTAATCTGAAATTACAAATTAATTAATTCATCCCATCAATGAATATAAAATTGTAACTATAGAAATATATAAGATGTAGAAGAAATATATAAAATAACAATGTAAATCTTTAATAATACAACAGTACTACGAAAATCTAATTTATATACACTTTATTTAACACAAAACTTTAAGATTAATATAAATTAGATTTTAAAAAAATGTATTACAAATCAATTGAATTTACCGTTTTATACGGTTTTATGACAAATTGGACGAATTTGTCGCTTTGTCGCTGAAGATGAGTGTGTTGCAAAATTTACTCTTTCAATTTTGTTTGCCCAATTAGCAAATCGACAAAGGTATCTAATTTCAGATTGCTATTTTTAGTTATCAAAATCTTGTTTGCCTTTAAACGTAGATCTTTGTGCAAAATTCTAAATAAAGTGATCGGTGAAATGTGTATTTGCCGTGAACAATGATGAATTGATGTTTTTGGACTTTCATTTTTTTTAAATTTTTTCTGTCTAAGAAACTCATAAAATGTATTCAAATCTTATAAAGTAATTTAAAAAAATATTTATTAAGACTTAATCTAGTTCTTATTATTACGATGTACTATTTGGAAGATCTTTTCTTTTAAGACACCGTTATAAAGCCATCTTAGTATTTTCCTGGAAAAGTATTTTGATAAACTATATTGAAAAAACAAAAGGAGCTCTATAAATGAATAACATACGTCGATACTGGTTTAAGCACTATTTTCGAGGCCAATCGTGAAAATACTTTAATCGCCAAAATTTCGTTTCAATGTGCATTTGTTCACACACATATATTCACCTCCCTTTTTGAATCTTCGATTGTCATCATTGTTAAATGGTTTGTATAATGAACATCAAAAATAGACTACATTCATGCGGTTGTGGTATAATTCGGGGAGTCCCACATTATAATGTTATAATGTTATAATATTATAATATTATAATATTATAATATTATAATATAATATTATAATATTATAATATTATAATATTATAATATTATAATATTATAATATTATAATATTATAATATTATAATATTATAATATTATAATATTATAATATTATAATATTATAATATTATAATATTATAATATTATAATATTATAATATTATAATATTATAATATTATAATATTATAATATTATAATATTATAATATTATAATATTATAATATTATAATATTATAATATTATAATATTATAATATTATAATATTATAATATTATAATATTATAATATTATAATATTATAATATTATAATATTATAATATTATAATATTATAATATTATAATATTATAATATTATAATATTATAATATTATAATATTATAATATTATAATATTATAATATTATAATATTATAATATTATAATATTATAATATTATAATATTATAATATTATAATATTATAATATTATAATATTATAATATTATAATATTATAATATTATAATATTATAATATTATAATATTATAATATTATAATATTATAATATTATAATATTATAATATTATAATATTATAATATTATAATATTATAATATTATAATATTATAATTTTATAATATTATGATATTATAATATTATATAATATTATAATATGTACTATAAAATTATTATATTATAATAATATAATATATCACATACTAATAACGAATGAAATTTTAATGCATGTTTTAAAATACAGCTTTTTTCCAAGACATTCAAAGACGCACACAAATCTAAACTATTTTTTTTTTTGTAATAACTTTATCCATTGAAAATGGTTTTCATCATTTTTATAAGCAACAAAATAACTGAAATATCAATATTTTGTTTTTTTGTAGTAATGATTTTTCAATATTGTTTGCTCTATTTCAAGAAATGGATTTAAATGGGTAATACAAACTAACAAACTAACAAAAAAAATAAATAATGCAGTTGATATAAGAAGTCAACTGTAAAACTTAATGTAAATACCGATTAAGATGATTTATTTTAGTTTAAGGAATTATATAGGATTTTAGTTTTTTTGCAATTTGCTGTTCCGTAGAGAGACGTATATATTGAACATACATACATACATTTTGAAACATAAATCATTTTTATGTTTGTTGAATTAATGATTGTTTAAAACAAATTCGATATAATAACAAATAATTTTGTGTTTTTATGTCTTCGTACTGTAAGAGTTAAATACGAAATTTAATTTTAATTTATATATATATATATATATATATATATATATATATATATATATATATATATATATATATCCGTCAGCAAACGTTGGTATTGTGTTTTGTCGGTGTCTTGATCTTTTTATGTACTTCCGTTGTTATCTAATTTTGGAAGATTGTATCCATATTTTGTAGCAACAGGTTTAAAGTAATCAAGATCATTTCGATAGTCATATCGTGACTTGTGTGCACTATTTGGTCTATGGATCTTGTGGTTGCGTTCTGATATTTTGTGCTGATATGAATGACTTGATTCGGAATGAATTGTCTGGTCCGTTTGGTTTGATTTTCTCGTTTTTAATTTATGTTTATTGTTATGGTTATTATTAGTCATTGGTTTTGTAGGATTTAGGCTGTAGTTTGATGGGAGTGTAGTGGATGGCTGCAGGATTTGGCTTTTGGTTGTATGTTTCTGTGTCTACGGGGGTATTTCTGGTTTTGATTAGTGGAGTGGGTATTAGTGGTTTGTTCTTGATGATTTATGAATTTCTAGCCTGTGAGTGTTGTGGCTGGATGGTTTTTATATTATCCAGGCCATGTTTCCGTGAACATGGTTGTTCTTAGCTGATGGGCTTGTTTTCGCTCTTGCGTTGAGTTTGATGATTTTGTTATGCTGACGAGTTTTTCAGGTTTGCCGGTGGTTTCCTTGATGTTCGGAATTGGCGGGAGTTCTTGTGTTGGTGCCTTGGGTGTTGTCAGGGGTGTTTTAAGTGGTCGGCTTGCATATTGTAAGGTTGCTGCTTCTGGATTTTAGGAAGTTTTGCTTTGTGATCCACACTTCTCTTGAAGTTCCTTTATATTCGTTGCTCCTATTGCGGGATACGAGGCAGGGTGTAAAAAATTTGATGTTGTTTTGCGGATGGCGCTGTGAAAGGTTTCACTGACTCTACTTCGGTGTGGTGTAGGTCGGGTCTGGCGGTAGTGAAGTCCGGTTAGTCTTCGGAGATAAACAAGTACGGTTGGTGTTAGAGTCATTGCAAATGTCGCTGATGATGGTCGTAATCTTTTGCTTTTGAACTTTCGCTACGATTAGTAATTTTGGTCTTGCAGTGTTTGATGCCGGTTTGGCTCATGTGTTTGGTGAGGAACGACTCCACTTACTGTATTTTGAAATTCTCAGTAATGAGCTTGTTTTATCTGGTCAACGGGCTATATAAATGAGGCGTTGTTTGGCGGCTTAGAGTAACAGTCGGTAAAAACGGTTTTTTCGAAGGAGATTTTTAGCGGCACCAGTAATGATGTTCGATTCTAGTCATTTCTTCTTCTTGTTAAACACAACTTATAATTTGTTTTAATTTATTTTCCTTTTTTGTATCTTTAATGTGTGTAATTTGGGGTAAAGTAAATAAAATAAATAAAATTAGTAAAAAAAAAATTATTATAATGTTATTATGTGGTTATATTGTTGAATTATTGCTTTCTTGCACTGTTATAATATTATGTTATTTATATTATTTATTATTTATGAGTTTATATTACTTACTTCGTAATACTCATTATAATAGTATATTTTTATATTTTAATATTTTAATGTTTTAAATTTACAGCCTAGGGCTTGCAGACATTTTGTATGTTTTTTATATTTTTATATTATATTTTGTTATATTTTTATATTTTAATATTTAATTGAAAATTTCAATTGAAAACTAATTCAATTTATTACAGCCTACCGCTTGCAGAAATTAGCCCATTAATAGATTTTTTTCAGAGAAATACTGCAAGATTACAGAAAAATGGTTCCAGATTGGAGTTGCTGATGAGATATAGCAAAATGCAGAGCAGTTTATTATAATTGTGATTGTCTTGTGCTAACTAACAGTAGTTTGAATATTGGCTACCGGGAAACCGGACCAATTCTGTCATTACTGACTTACCCTTCTTTTTCCTTCGCCACAAAAAAAAAATACTAACTATCGATCGCTTAGGTGTCTGCAACCGGGTCGAGTCTGTCATAACTAACATTCCATCCACTCCTTCGGTTTTGTTATATGTAACACGGGTGTACGGTGGTGCCCGGCATTCCGGGAGTTCCTGGTTCGCCCTTGGCCGTACACTCTAATCAATCAATCAATCAAATATATATATATATATATATATATATATATATATATATATATATATTTATATATTTATATATATATATATATATATATATATATATATATATATATATATATATATATATAAATATAATTGCTGTTTTTTAATTTATACTTTAATCAATGATCATATTATAATAAAGATGAATCATTCAATACTAAATAAAAAAATAAATGCCCGGCGCTCGAAATTCATATTGCGGGCGCTCGAAATCTTCTATGTATGTTTTTCCTTTCTCTATTTTTGTATTCGTTTTTTTGAATACATTTCTATTTACACATGATCGTATTATTACAATAGAACACAACTACAATCATAAAAGTTTCGAGCGCCCGCAGTAAAATATATATTCATACGCAAAACTCTCTTTACTACAAGCCGTATTGAAATTTTCATTGACACATATTCTCATATATTTTTAAAATGTATTAGTAGAAAATATATACTTTAGATGTATTAGTAACTATCAAAACTCCATATAAAAAATTTAAAAATTGTAAACGCACGCACATTATTTGATTTAATAATATTTTTCTTTTACATAATATTCGCTATCATATCCCGACACGATTTTTAACTTACAATACAATCAAAGTATATATTTTTGTATAGCATGAGTATGGAAACAATACGGCTTGTAGTATAGATGGTTCTGTTCATACGTATGAATATAAATTTTACTGCGGGCGCTCGAAACTTTTATGATTGTAGTTGTGTTCTATTGTAATAATACAATCATGTGTTTGTAAACAAAATGTTGGTGGATTGATTCAATGTTAATATTTTTCCTGTAGTTTAACATTTATATATTTCGTTTTAATGTTTTTACAAAATACAAAAATGGTAAATAAAAAGCTAGTTTTAGTAGTCTGCTCTTGAACTTAAGGATGGAAAACGATTCCATATGGTTTTTACCTAAACATTATTTATATAATGAACTAATTTTTTGTTTAACTGATTATAGCAAAATTCGACAACAGCTATTGTATTTTTTTCTAATTTATGCCATCTGTTTTGGGGCCGTAGCACACCCAACTAATTCGCGGTTCTTTAACGTCCTCCTTCATGCCCGCGCCAGCCAACTCGAAGGCGCACGAATACAGGTTCGCGTTGATTACCCATCTGCACATTGCATTGCTCCAGCCAGCCTGTACTGGCATGAACCATGGTTCAGCCTATGGATTCTGCATAAAATTCATTTTTAAAACGATTAAAATTCATTTTTGCAACTCTCCCCCGTTAGGATTTGAACCCGGTACCTCCCGACTGAAACACCGCAGCTATTGTAATTAGGATGATTCTTAATAAAGTTTTAATTTGAGTTCAGGAAAACGGCTCATTTCGATGGAACTTCCCTTTTCCTTAACCTATTATAGGAAATTAGAGTTTTTGAAATTAAAACAATATTATATTTTAAGATAAATCATACACCGGTTAGATTTATTTATGATATGTATAATACATTTATGTATGTATATGCATTTTATAATAATTTTGATATTTAATTGCTAACCGGTTGTGCTAACGACAAATTTTTTTTTGATTTCTAATACTACTAAGCATCCATTGGCAATGCTTCCTAATAAGCACTAAAGTCATAAAATTTAAAAATTTCTGGTATTGAAACAATCTGTTTTGAAGGAAAACAATGCGGCATACTCGGTTGAATTATTTGCGATTCCTACACAACTTTCCACTATTAAGATTTTAATGTTTCTTTCATGATTCTGTTTATCAAATATATGTCGGAAATGCTCTATTTGTAATTTGCATAACAAAAAAAAATATTGATTTGGTGATTTTAATGATCCAAAACAGTTATCGTTTTTGTAATTTTTATTATATAAGAAATAATCGTTCTCCAGTTGAACTATGCTACAAGATAACATTTCTTCTGTACATTTCGCGCAGTTAATTTTGCCGATCTTTTTGAAAACTACGTACCCTACAAAATACTTCATAGAATTTTCCTCTAATGTCGATCGATCAATTTCACACAAAGGTTTGACTTATATTTATCTAAAGTATCACCTGTACTTGTTGGCTCATCATTAAATTCGCTTACCAAAAAAATGGCCTCATCTATTTCACAATTAGAGTAGACTGATGTGAATTGTAATTTTGACTTAACAATATGAGATAAAATATTATTCAATTAGAGTAATGTAGGAATTTTGTTATTACCTCCCTTATATCTGACTTGCGCAAACAAATTTTTAAGATGGTCTTGATTTAGACGATTTGTTAAAACATAAATTTGATTTATATTGATCTAATTGTTTGCACTAAACCGTCCAAACAATAAATTAGTTTTGCACCACAGTAAGAAGTGTTTTTAAAATATGATAACCCATTATTCAATGTTTGATGAACTGTGTTGTCTTGTGTTAAAGCACATGTAAAAGAATTGGCATTAAAAAGTGTTTTACTATTTAGGCAACCAAATAATTTGTCTAGAATGTCGAAACACTTCGATGTCGATACTGCTAGCTCTCCGTCTTCTAATATGTTCAAGTCGACACCTGTTTTTATTCCAGCAACCACACTCTTGATAAACATTTGGGTAGCAAATTTAACACGCATTTTTTCAAATGTGTTCGGGTATACGTGCTTAGATGTTAGCTTAGGACATAGCTTATAGAGGTTCTCACCCAATTGTACAATTGTTAAACTATAGTCCAACAGACAAGTCCATCCAGACATATAAACATTGTTCCATTTACTAAATTGTTGCGCAATGATTTAATTAAGTGACAGATGTCATAAAGAGCAAACATCTTTTGCTCGCCATAAAAAATGTAAGGATGTTCTCTGCTGATGTTTAAACTCTTGAAACATTGGTCGCAAATTAAAGCCGTTACAGTTAATCCAACAGTAGTGCAAATTTTAAGATTTTCATAGATCATTTTTTTTTTTAAATCAACCTGAAATATTAGATTTTGCTGCATATTAATTTAAAATAAACTTTCATTGCGAAAAAAGGCCTCTTACCATAAAAACACACACTGTTTGTGCTAAAGAAGGCGTTCTAATAAAACCATAATCTTAAAACCCTTGATTTGCATCATGAATTTCGTTATAAGATAAATTTTGTCTTATTTTGACTTCGTCAAAAATAGGTGTTATAAATCTATCCCGAGGAGTTAGTTTGAAAACAGTGTCCTTTAACCCATTTAATAGAACTGCGTTAGTTCCGGGCCTTAAATTTTTGATGGTTCTCCATCGATTAATAGATGACTTTGACGGAAAATTAAATTTTAAATTACTCCTTAATTACTCCTTTAATTTTAAAAAATAAGCAGCAGGCGATTTATAGTATAATGCCTGTGTTACATGTTTTTGTGCACTTGTATAGATTTGCTTCTTTTTTTAGGCTATCAACATTTCAATGAAAGATATCGTTGTAGGCTCAATATTTTGCTCGTATAGGAAAATTATTTGACTTTCTTTGCAACATAACAACTGTGTATGTTAGTTTTTTAATTTTCTGGCACTCTACATCTTTCAACAGCTTCTTTAATTTTTTTGCTTGACAAAATATTTTATAATTTAATTTTCGATATTGATCAACAATTTTTATTGACCGAACGCAAGGATCACATGTAAAACTGTTGCTAGACAGATTAGTTTGGCTACTCGTGCTTGGATAGTTTGACAAGTGTGTTTTTATATTCCTGGATCTATCGGGAACTGCATAGCCAGCAAAATTATCCGATGGTTAGTTAATTGTTGGAATTGCTTCCTTTAAAAGTCTACTTTTTCCAATAAACTTTGGGTCAAAATGTTGACTACATATTAATTTTTTACTGATGTTATCCATAAGCATTGCATTTGGTGGCATATTACAAGCGATCAACCATTCTTTAGCTTGCTCTTCATTTTTCGGGAAACAGAAAAACCTTAAATCTGAATTTCTTCGAGAACTTTCACAATTTGAAACTAAACAAGTAACACCAGATTTTAATTTATTTTTACTACTCATATTCAAATAATATGAATGTCCTAATAATTTAGGAAAATACTACAAAAAATTATTGTAAAATTTATTTAACAATAAAAACTATTTAAAATAGTAACTGAATTATATGACTATTTTTTAATACTTATGAAAGATCTGCACTCGAAATTACGAATTTTACTGGCGTAATCATGCAAACAATTGTGTATATGCATAAAAAAACGCATACGCTCAAAAAACCGCTTCCCGTTTTGGAAATATTTTATAAGTGGGTGTGAAACGTTTTTTTTGTATAAATTAAAAATTTGAGTTTCTGTTTTAAAAATCCCGTTATTATATCACATAACAAATTGGTCGTCGACATGATGCATCTTTATTATAATATGATCATTGCTTGAATACATTAGCAATGATATTTCAAATTATTTGCAATTTTAATTCTTAACTACTAAACGATTAAAGTACTTGAGTTTTAAATCAAAACGATAGATGGTCGCTTTAATATAACAGTTCCAAGTTAACGATAAGATTTCTGATTTCCAGTGGGAAATTTGTCACAGCTATTTCATAAAGTATTATTTCATGGAATTAGTCATTTTCTTTTGTTTCGAAAAACATTTCTCGAAGCTTTTTATTTGTAATATTTTGAACGTTCTCGACCCAATATATATAATGAGCACATGCTCAAGATGGACTATGCAATATATATTGCTAAATTGTTTAAAGTAAATAAATTAATAAACTAATAAATAAAATAATGATTATATATATATATATATACATATATATATATATATATATATATATATATATATATATATATATATATATATATATATATATATATATATATATATAAATATATATATATATATATATATATATATATATATATATATATATATATATATATATATATATATATATTGATTGATTGATTGATTGATTAGAGTGTACGGCCAAGGACGAACCAGGAACTCCCGGAATGCCGGGCACCACCGTACACCCGTGTTACATATAACAAAACCGAAGGAATGGAAGGAATGTTAGTTGTGACAGACTCGACCCGGTTGCAGACACCTAAGCGATCGATAGTTAAAGTTTTTTTTTGTGGTGTAAGGAAAGGAAGGGCATGTTAGTAATGACAGATTTGACCCGGTTTTCTGGAAGCCAATATTCAACTAATGTTAGCACAAGACAATCACAATTTTGACGAGCTGCTCTGCATTATTTCATTTTTTATCATCAACTGTAGTGTGCCCCCATTCGGGTGTATCAGCAAATGTTTCCTAAAAGCAAAATCTATTAATGAAATAACCGCTCTTAGCCGTAGGCTGTAATAAATTGAATTAGTTTTCCCTGAAAATACAAATATATTAATTTGTATCATACTAATAATTTATTAATGTAATATAAATATATAAATACCTAAATACATAAATACATAAATTTAGAAATATATAAATACATAAATATATAAATACATAATAGCAATTAAACAAAAAACTTGCATCAAAATCCACTTTATATTTACTTTAAAACCAAAAACACTACAAATCGAATTTTATTTAAATAATTAAACAACTGAATTCGATCGAATCCACCGTTTTTTAGCAATTACACAATGTACTTGCATTAAAATCCAGTTTATATTTACTTAAAACCAAAAACACTACAAATCGAATTTTATTAAAATAATTAAACAATTGAATTCGATCGAATTCACCGTTTTTTAGCAATTACACAATCCACTTGCATTAAAATCCAGTTTATATTTACTTTAAAACCAAAAACACTACAAATCGAATTTAATTAAAATAATTAAACAATTGAATTCGATCGAATTCACCGTTTTTTAGCAATTACACAATGTACTTGCATTAAAATCCAGTTTATATTTACTTTAAAACCAAAAACAATACAAATCGAATTTTATTAAAATAATTAAACAATTGAATTCGATCGAATTCACCGTTTTTTAGCAATTACACAATGTACTTGCATTAAAATCCAGTTTATATTTACTTTAAAACCAAAAACAATACAAATCGAATTTTATTAAAATAATTAAACAATTGAATTTGATCGAATTCACCGTTTTTTAGCAATTACACAATCCACTTGCATTAAAATCCTGTTTATATTTACTTTAAAACCAAAAACACTACAAATCGAATTTTATTAAAATAATTAAACAATTGAATTCGATCGAATTCACCGTTTTTTAGCAATTACACAATGTACTTGCATTAAAATCCAGTTTATATTTACTTTAAAACCAAAAACACTACAAATAGAATTTTATTAAAATAATTAAACAATTGAATTCGATCGAATTCACCGTTTTTTAGCAATTACACAATCCACTTGCATTAAAATCCTGTTTATATTTACTTTAAAACCAAAAACACTACAAATAGAATTTTATTAAAATAATTAAACAATTGAATTCGATCGAATCCACCGTATTTTAGCAATTACACAATGTACTTGCATTAAAATCCTGTTTATATTTACTTTAAAACCAAAAACACTACAAATCGAACTTTATTAAAACAATTAAACAATTGAATTCGATCGAATCCACCGTTTTTTAGCAATTACACAATGTACTTGCATTAAAATCCTATTTATATTTACTTTAAAACCAAAAACACTATAAATCGAATTTTATTAAAATAATTAAACAATTGAATTCGATCGAATCCACCGTTTTTTAGCAATTACACAATGCACTTGCATTAAAATCCGGTTTATATTTACTTTAAAACCAAAAACACTACAAATCGAATTTAATTAAAATAATTAAACAATTGAATTCGATCGAATTCACCGTTTTTTAGCAATTACACAATGTACTTGCATTAAAATCCTATTTATATTTACTTTAAAACCAAAAACACTACAAATCGAATTTTATTAAAATAATTAAACAATTGAATTCGATCGAATTCACCGTTTTTTAGCAATTACACAATGTACTTGCATTAAAATCCAGTTTATATTTACTTTAAAACCAAAAACACTACAAATAGAATTTTATTAAAATAATTAAACAATTGAATTCGATCGAATTCACCGTTTTTTAGCAATTACACAATCCACTTGCATTAAAATCCTGTTTATATTTACTTTAAAACCAAAAACACTACAAATCGAATTTAATTAAAATAATTAAACAATTGAATTCGATCGAATTCACCGTTTTTTAGCAATTACACAATGTACTTGCATTAAAATCCAGTTTATATTTACTTTAAAACCAAAAACAATACAAATCGAATTTTATTAAAATAATTAAACAATTGAATTCGATCGAATTCACCGTTTTTTAGCAATTACACAATGTACTTGCATTAAAATCCAGTTTATATTTACTTTAAAACCAAAAACACTACAAATCGAATTTTATTAAAATAATTAAACAATTGAATTCGATCGAATCCACCGTATTTTAGCAATTACACAATGTACTTGCATTAAAATCCTGTTTATATTTACTTTAAAACCAAAAACACTACAAATCGAACTTTATTAAAACAATTAAACAATTGAATTCGATCGAATCCACCGTTTTTTAGCAATTACACAATGTACTTGCATTAAAATCCTATTTATATTTACTTTAAAACCAAAAACACTATAAATCGAATTTTATTAAAATAATTAAACAATTGAATTCGATCGAATCCACCGTTTTTTAGCAATTACACAATGCACTTGCATTAAAATCCGGTTTATATTTACTTTAAAACCAAAAACACTACAAATCGAATTTTATTAAAATAATTAAACAATTGAATTCGATCGAATTCACCGTTTTTTAGCAATTACACAATCCACTTGCATTAAAATCCTGTTTATATTTACTTTAAAACCAAAAACACTACAAATAGAATTTTATTAAAATAATTAAACAATTGAATTCGATCGAATTCACCGTTTTTTAGCAATTACACAATGTACTTGCATTAAAATCCAGTTTATATTTACTTTAAAACCAAAAACACTACAAATAGAATTTTATTAAAATAATTAAACAATTGAATTCGATCGAATTCACCGTTTTTTAGCAATTACACAATCCACTTGCATTAAAATCCTGTTTATATTTACTTTAAAACCAAAAACACTACAAATCGAACTTTATTAAAATAATTAAACAATTGAATTCGATCGAATTCACCGTTTTTTAGCAATTACACATATACATATATATATATATATATATATATATATATATATATATATATATATATATATATATATATATATATATATATATATATTTATATATATATATATATAAATATATATATATATATATATATATATATATATATATATATATATATATATATATATATATAATGATTTTTTTTATCGTTTTAACCGATGAGGATGAACCAATTAAAGAGGCTCAATATACAATTTTGCAAAATAGAATACTTATCTTGTTGCATTTAACAATTACGATTTCATACTGAAAAGCTTTCAATAAGTTTAAGTATTTACTACATTCAATGTTGCTTTATGTACGTACCTAAATATGTATAAATACAGTTTAAAATTTAAATATAGTTTTGTTGTTTTATTTTATTGTTGATAGATTTCTATAAGCAATAGATACATATTATTACATACAAGTAAGTAGCTTTGAAGTTCAGTGAAAATAAATTTAATAAACTTTTCAATATATTCAATAGTTTTTAGATTAGAAAAAAACATCAAAACTCACTACGATGAATATGATACAGGAAAAGTAATCTATTTGCATATCAAAGACAGAAAAATCATAATACGATTTATATAATATGGGTGGTATACAGTTATATCCAAATTAAGATCGTTGAGCTTCATATAGATATAACTTTATATAATAATATGTTTCCTATAGTTTTGTATGTGTTTGAGTGTGTGTCGCTGTGTTTGAGAGTGTGTGAATGATAAAATGAATGATTGATTTTATTCGGATTTATTGGTATTGGAATATACCCACGCATTGGGTTTTTTAAATTTTTTTACCTATGAAAGCTCGTCGATAGATGAACAAAATGAAAAATAATTTTTCTTTTTATTATTTAAAGTGGCCATTGAGAAATTATATCTCCCGTATTTATATATATATATATATATATATATATATATATATATATATATATATATATATACATTGAAAATGATTTTTTTATCGTTTTAACCGATGAGGATGAACCAAACTTGTGAGGGTGAATATTAAATGCTCTTGTGAATGTCATATTTTCATTCATTTTTCGTTGAAAAAAAAATTCTCGACACTTTTATTTTCGAGTACTATTGAAGCGATGAGTTCTTTAAAATGATGGCTGGAAGAAAAAACATCAGTATATTACGTATTTGTTTTTATTCTTCAAGATATCATAATATAATATTACAAAAAACAACAGCTTTATATATGTATATATATATATATATATATATATATATATATATATATATATATATATATATATATATATATATATATAAATATATATATATATATATATATATATATATATATATATATATATATATATATATATATATATATATATATATATACACTGTGCGTGTCCTCTTAATATACAAGTAGCTGCAAACACTTGTTATTTATCTTATCTTATTTTCTCTCTGTGTGTTCATTTTCTTAAAATATGTCTTATCAAAATTGAAAAATAAAAAAAAAGAAGAGCACCCAACACAAAAAAAAATATAATAATAATAATTCAAGCACCAAATATTTATTTATTTCGAAACATATTTTCTTGACTTTAAAGAAAAGCCATCGTCGTCGGCTGTGGCCTATGTAGTTCTCCTCCCAGAGATTACTAAATTTTTAGCCATGAAATTTATTATGAACCCATCTTATAAGATTAAAAATGTTGTAATATTCTTATAATAAATTTACGATTCAGATGAGATACATTCTTGTTACTCAAAAGAGTTTGTTGAATTTTTGCGAACCTAAATTTTGTCTTACCACATAAAAACCGAGGCAATTCGATAAGTATTATAAAATCAGAGAAGTTCATTATGATAAAGTACATAAATTAAGGTGAAGTGACATTTTCCAACGAATTTTCCGATGTTTTCGTGGAAGTAATAAAGGGACCCCAATCGCTGGGAACTAATGCTGAGGGTCGTGATCGTTGGTTAATTATAAATTAATAGATACAAAACAAGCCTGATGCGAGATGACACTTAATTTTTACAATTCCTCATCAGATCGAAACATCATTAACGATACATCATTCACCTATCTAATATTGGTGACCCCGACATGATCAAGAAACTATGTCATTTGACTGTGCTTGCGACGGCAGGTGGCACGCAACCAAAACGTCGTTTCTTAATCGATACCAGAGCAGAAGTGTCGGTTGTACCTTTCAAATATTTCCACTGTAAGTTTTGTACAGATAGTTTGTTGGTTGCTGCTAAAAGTACACCCATAAGTAGCACTCGTCTATTACATTTAAATTTTGTATTAATTGTTGATGTAAAGCTCAAGTATCTAATCGATAAAAACATCAAAGATAACAATAAATTGATAGTATGTAAAGATAGAAGATCGGTATCCCCTTTCCCATATCTATAGTTTTTCATCTCCAGATCTGCACTTACCACTACATAACTGTTGCTACAGAAGACATATATAAGACCGCGATTACTCTGTCCCTTTTGAATTCAAAAAACTCTTTTCTGAAAAATGCATCCCAGACATTTCAGCGTCTCATGAATGAAGTCACGAAAGGAATGAATTTCGTAAATTTGTATATCGATAATATACACTGCTAGCTAGCAGAAACGAGATCGAATAACGATAAAGCCATCGACAAGTGAATTTGATATAGCACCCCTTAATTTCCTCTTAATAAAATCCAAGCCATCCTCGGATCGAATCGTGGATATTCTTGATTTCCTTAAACCAACGTCTATTAGACAGATGCAGCGTTTCGTGGGCATGGCTAACAATTACCATCGCTGTATTCGACATTTAGCTTCGATACACGAAGATATACATTCTCATGGTAATTCGGAAAAAATTCAAATATCGAACGTGCTCCTGCAATTGCAACGCAGCTTTTGTAAAAACAAAAAATGTCCTTACTCAGGTTACTTGCGCATTCGCTGGAGAACGCGCCAATTAGAATTACGACTGATACATCGGGTATAACAATAGACGTAGTATTACAGTAGCTTATTAGTAGACGTTAGCATCCTATCGGATTCTTTTCCAGAAAACTATCCCTTCCCGAGAAAATATATTCTAACTTCTTGCAATTCACTGTGCTATCAAGTATTTTCAGTACTTGGTCGAAAGTAGATGCTCGACCAGATAAATATCAGGCTTCTGTTAAATATGCGTTATCCTCGATTTACAAAATCTCGCTAACTTACAAACATTCGACGATGAGCTCAAATCTTTAATACAACCGGCAGCAGGTTTTACTATAGAATGAAGTAAAAACTAGATCAAAAACGTACCCTAAATTTATCTTCAGCAGTTTGGTGCGGAACTTCACTAGAGAACAATCGACCGTATATGCTTTCCGACTTACGTCAATCTAATTTTTGTCAAAAAGTCATGGTTTATCTGAACCAGGAGCTACGGGATTTTCATAAGAATATTACATCAAAGTATTGCTCGCCAAGCATAAACATCGATGTCGGAATACCTGCTTTACATCACGAGATGTTTCGTAATATTTAGAAAGAATCATCCTCAGCGAAAAAATTTCATCAGTGACTGATCGATTCGGATGAAATCCTCCTTGGTAGTCATCTACAATTTTTTCCGCCAGGGTAGTGACTTTTTTTTAAGTATTAGGCAAGTCAGTAGTTGGTATACTGTGCAAAAAACAGCCATAGCGTGATTATTTTCGCATTTTCATCGAACAAGGTCGAAAATATTCGATTACTAATCGAACAAGGTCGAAAATATCTCACAAAATTTCCCCATCGAATATCAAAAGCTCGGAATTTATACAAATAACCTCAAAGGTACCGTTTTGCCAGTGTGAATTCCTCGTAGGATGGGTCCTCTGTGTCCACCTCATCAGTCTGTATTTACACTTACAGCAGGGTAAAGCAGCTACACTGATATAAGTTGCGACGTTGTTTTCGTGTAAAGGGGATGGGCGCGGATATAAGACATCCTTGACATAAACACATTTTACTAAATGTAGTGGACATCGAAAAAAGCAAATGTGGGTAAACAAGTCAGTAGGTAACAACTTAAATGTAACCGAAAACGTAACATTTATTGCTAACATTTCCACCTCATAACAGTTCTTAGGTTGCAAACAATTACATCCTTTGTATAAGCACAGATAAAGTAGTGGTTTGTCTCCAATATTTAACAATAACGATATTGCTGCTCGTATAAAATTTGTTTTTAGACACTCGTAAAGTTCAATTTTTTTTCACACGTATTGTGAAGCCGATACAATGTTATTACGTTAATTAAGTTCTTTTAACCGACACGACCACACGCAGGCTGACTTCTTTAAAGAAAATATTGTGCCATTGTTATGTTTTCAAAATTACCATGAAACAATATATATAAACGATATGCAAAACTTACAAAGTTTCTACGTAAATATTTTACATAAATGCACGGCTTGTTAATGTTAAATCAGTGTACATCAATGTACGTGTCCTTATAAAAACTGTTAAAACAAATAAACTCCAAGCTCCACACACACAAACACGTTAAAGCAAAAAATTAAAATATGTAAAATGTATACACACACACCCACAAACACCTACCAACTTGAACATTTTCAATACGTTTTGAGATGGAAAAAGTTTCATACATCTTGCTTATGTTTCAATCGCGCATATGATGGCAAAAAATTAAAATAAAAAAAAAAAAAAAAGTTTTGTTTTATTTTTTATTATTATAAACAAAAACTTTATTTATTTGCTTTGTTTTAAAAACAAAATAATTTTACTGTTATCTTCAGAATAAACAAGAAACAAACACAACAAACAAACACAAAATGAAAAACTTATTTCAAACAAGGTGTATACCATCACAACTCGATTCAAATTATAATTCGTTTTTTTTTTGTTTTTTTTTTATGCTGAATAAATTTGCATAATTTTATGTAAATCGGTTTTAATATTTTCATTTTGTTTTTGTTTTGAGAAACAATTAAAGAAATTTTGTCTGTTTCTTAATAATTTTTTTTTATGATTATTAAAAGTGAGAAATTAAATGAGCCTTCGATGTCATTAAAAATGTAATGCTTTAAGTTAATTCACGCTGTGTACATATATATGTATGTACGAGTATACGCATAATATGCACCTTATGTATAAGGCATAATAAACGTTCTGCAGGAAAGACAGTGCTGTTTGTCAGTTAATATTACATAT
Organism: Tipula confusa; assembly: GCA_963556175.1. Lineage (NCBI taxonomy): Eukaryota > Metazoa > Arthropoda > Insecta > Diptera > Tipulidae > Tipula > Tipula confusa. The sequence continues at coordinate 172,062,668 of OY744475.1, forward strand.
TAATCTCATTGATATTTTGGCCCTTGAGCGTAGTTCGCTTCTTTAAAGGAGTCACTGCACAGCACCATACCTCCAGAACTAGGTTTAAATCATTCGGGACCTAAATTTAAATCTCTTCATGCTAATTTTCATGTTAACATCGATGCGGTAATCGGTACTTTGAAGAAGTATTCTGTCCTACGTAAAATTTTCACTGTCCATGCAAAAATAAGAAAGAAACCGCTCCCTATATGAGAATTAATTCCGAGCTCAAATATTCTGAGGAGATACTTTTTAGAAATGTTTTTTAGACCGTATTCGATTGGTTTGGCAAAGCGAAGTAATACTTGATGAATGGAAAGTGGTCTGTGTGTGACAATTAGAAATTACTACCAAGGAGGATTTTGTCCAAATTGGTCAGTCATTGATCACCCAACATCTTGTGATGTACATCAGATATACGTGGATTTACATCAAGCATGTATGACTTAATCGGGAGAATTATGGTTTGCTTTGTGATGTTTTCGAATATCTGGAAGATGTGCGTTTATGTAAAATGGAAGGAAGTAATGACACAATTTTGGTGATGTGTAATGACTCCAATTTATGACAACAGTTTTTGTTTTGTTTATTTCATTTATACTCAAAACATAAAAATTAAAAAAAATAGTTATAATAATAAAAAATAATTTTTCATAATTATGAAAAAACATAATGACACAATGTTGTGTGAAAGATGAGGTTTTGCAATTAGCAATTAGCTCTGGTGTACGGTTCGAAAAGCTATGTCCTTGATTATCTTTAATCTCACGTTAGAATTTCAAAAAATTTTAAAAACCGCTATCTACTATCACGCATCCAGGATTTAGCCATACGGACGCATGTACAACTGCAAACACATATTTTTGTATTGATCTGGTAAAGGCATCCTATCATATACCGATTGACTTTGAGAAAATAGCGATAGTATTATTCGAGTAGCCACTAACGACTTTTTGTTTGAACAATGGTGCGCAAAGCTTTCAAAGGCCCTTCCACGTAGTATTTAAAGGATTCGATTTTGTTTTTCTGTATTTAGAAGGCGCTCATTATCTGTCATTGCAGATAACGCCGAAATTAATAGCAATAATACTACCCGGCAATAATAAAAACGTTGATTGTCTTTTCTTGCTTAAGACAAGAGATTTCCAGTAGCTTGTATAATATAGCCCATCCTTCTATAAAGACGTTCGTTTCTATCATAAATACAAAATATGTGAGCCCACCAGGAATAACGAGTGTGTAAACTGGTCACGAAGCTGCGTCAAATGACATATGGTAAAAATATTGGGACATACGAAATGCCCTCTTAGAAAATATTAACTTCGAAATAGCCGATTTCAGCGGTAAAATTATTATAGCTAACTTGTATATAGATCGATTCTTTCGTTGACAAAAGCAATACCACCGGCGGAGGTAACAGCAAAAAATAGTAAGTGCCTATATAAAAAAAAAATCGGTTCGTCGATTTGGAGTGTCGAATCCTTCCTGTTTAAAAAACTAGGGAAACTATTTAGGTTTAAACGAATAAGGATAATGGCATATCAGCCAGCGGGGAACGAAATTAGAGAATAAATCGCTTGACGATTTAAAGTTCGCGTTAACATGTTATGCTAAATATTTAAAATTGGGTGAATCGCGAAACAATTACGAAAACTCTGTTCAGTACAAAGAGATTCAACACCGTTCAATGCCTTACGTGATTTGGATAAATGGCTTTCACAATGATGTCACGAGAGTAAGGATCATCTTAATTATATAAGAAAAACTGCATTCCTTTGATATTTGGTTTAAGATAATAAAGCATTTTTTAATATTCTCTTACAAAAATTAGTTATTGCACTTATATAGTACTCGCAGGAAAATTGGGTCCATTTAAGTCCACCGACTATATTTTGTCAACCTTATCTTGAAAAATGTTGAACCCATTTGAAAACGACACATTACAGAGATCTGATGGAAAATACCATGTATTTCTACCAGTGCATGGGAACATCACACTCTGAAATTTAAAGCATATGGCTGCTAAACGATTCTCATACCTCGAAACAAAATTAAATTCAAACCCTAAATTAAAAGTTCAATATATTTCATTAATGCACGAATACCTTCTTTTAGGTTACATGAACGAATTAAATGAAAATGAACAAACTGACCCACTAACCTATTATATTCCTCATCATGCGATTATTTGACCAAACAGTTCATCCATTAAGTCGCGTGTCGTATTTGAAGTTTCAGCAAAAAGCACAAAAGTTATTAGTCTAAATTATAAGATGGTTTTTGGTGCAACTGTTCAATCAAACTTGTTCAATATCATTTTACGTTTCCAAAAATATCAATACGCTATGACCTCGGTTTTAACAAAAATGTATAGCCAACTGCTGGTCGACTCCAGTGAAACTAGTCTACAAAGGATTTTATGGAGAGTTAACTCCCAAAAACCTTTAAAAACTTTTGAATTTACAACGGTTACTTGTGGGACTTCTGCAGCTCCCTTCTTAGCGACCAGATTCATCACACCACTAGCTCTTGATGAAAGTAAGCGATATTGCTTCCAAAGTATTACTTAACGATACATAGCAATACGTTGGTAGAGGCACTTCAGCTTCAATCAGAACTCTTAAAACTCGCTTTAGAGGATCATGACATAATGAAAGTTAACGAATTTAATTTCGGAAAATGCACTCGGAATGTTTTAGCAGGCTAAAGAAGATACATGTACAGTTAAAAGTTCAGAATTCAATATTGGATCAGCAATGACTAAACGCAAAATTCTTTCCGGGATAGCAATACTAGCCGATCCGCTAGGTTGTCCCCACCTAAATAGAAGAAAAGTGCCTATTATTTAGAAATAACCTTTTATCGATAGCGAACATTCAATTACCCAGGTGTATATTTCCGAAAGGGACACTTTTAAAAGGATCAAACTCCATGAGTTTGTCAAATAAGTCTTTTATCGTTAACAGATCCATTCCAAATGTACGCTCCAATACATTTCCAAATGATAGATACTCTATTTTTAGATAGTAATAACGTGCTACGAGTAGGGCTCGGTTTCAAAATTCAAACACTGATTACGATTCAAAACATCAAATGCTGTTGCCAGCAAATCATAAGTTCGTGGAAATAATTTTCACATATGAGCATGAAAAGCATTGACAGGCTGGCCTGCAATTACTTTTAGTAGTTGTATGTCGAAAATGTTGGCCAAATAATAGAAAATATACGGGAAATCGGGTTGTTCGGAAGTGCATCATATGTGTTCGTACAAAACTAACCGTACTCAGACAAATTATGGGTAATTTACCGCAAGAATTTCTCAAATAAAACCTTTTATAACACCGGAGACTATAATTGTGGTCTATTTTCATAAAAAATAAATTTCAACGAACGGTAATACCAAAAAAAAGTATGTAGCATCTTTTGTTTGTTTCGACACTAAATCTATCATCCATCTGTGGCACTATTCTCTTCCCGGGGAAATGGAATTCCCGGGGAATGGAAATTTACAATTTTTTTAGAAGTCCGATTTCTTTTTCCTCAAAGTGTATTCTGGCGTTTGGGAAAAAATGTTTACTGGGAGAAAAAATTCCAAATTATAGCAGTTTTGATATTTATTCTTCCATAGCTATTTATGGGGAATTATAGGGAATAGTGAAATATTGAGATAAATGAACGTCTATAATTTGGGTTTAGTATAACGCTCATCACATTGACTGTGGTGACATTTTTAGTAGTACCATTTTGTAGAGGAAATATATATCAAATGAAAAGTAGAGAAACATTAATCTGGGAAAATTCTGTTATAAAACTTAGTATTTCCAATTCCCAGGGAACTACGAGATTAGTGCCACTGGAGGTCGTAAATGATTTGATGGCTTAATCATTCATTGCATGTATAAATGATTTATATCGCACCGGGGCCAAGTAGCAAACTTTGGTCCGATAATGCATCTAATTGAGCAGGTGCGATTCACAAACTAAAGGAATTGTTTCAACGGTTTGAGACTCAAATTGAACTAAAAAATAGCTTCATTTGGTGCCACTAAACAAATATCTTAACTTTATTTTAACTTTATCTTAACTTACCATCTCGCACTCTCAATTTTAACGGTTTATGGGAAGCTTCCGTAAAGTCGTTTAAGTTCCATTTAAAACGCATTATCAAAGGACATTTGAAGAATTTGAAACCTTGATAATTCAAATTGAAGAAATTCTGAACAGTCGACCTTTAACTCTCCTATCTAATGACCCATATAAACCCGGACCTCCAACTCCATTGCTAATTTTCCATTCCTCCTCTTCCTAATTATGGGAATTTAAAATTACACAGATATGCCATTTTTAGTCTATTGCGTAAAAGCGATGGTCAAGATACTTGCAAATCATGTGCAACCAGAGATTCGATTTTTGCCAAGAACACAAAAATATAGTACCTTAGATGAAAATTAAGTTACAATTTGCACCTGTGACCAAATTTGTGACATTTGTGAGTATGTGACAATTCGTAACAAGTGGTCCTGAACCATTCGTTACGAATTGACACAGGCCTATAAAGGGCCTCGGTATGAGATAGTTTACGGCCGGACACCATAGTTAGTTACATTGTAATAACCCACCTAAATGAATATGCCATCCCATGATCAATTATTTGAGCATAATTATACATTGTAATGATTGGGATGCTTTGAAATGGAACCATACTGCATGGAACAAGACACCCGGTTAAATATAGCGTCAAAGCAAAAATATTGAAAGATGTTTAGTAAAAATGACAAAATAACAGACTGCGTGTTGCAGGTTGATGTAGTGTTCACAGACTTCAAGAAAACTTCACTCAAACTTGTTGTTGTGAATGAAAACCTATATCTTTGCAACCGTAAGCAAGAAGTTAAATTCGGTAAATGTCTTTCGAGTGAGTTTGAAGTAACATCTAAGGGTTCCACAAGACAGTCATTTAGGTCCATTATTATTCTTAATATTTTAAATGATGTAAATTCCAGGTAAAAAAAAGCAACTAAGAACTAGTACCATTTAAAACGTAGCATTTAACTAAAACATAGCATAAAGTAAAGATGTGATGGAAATGGATAATTTGAATCAAGCACTTATAAAATCGCAAAATGCCGATCAGAACTCTATTATGACACAACAGAAAATATCGTGCTTACCAGAACCTACCAGAACTATTGAAAGCGACATAGAATAATGAAATTCTCGTATTAAAAATAAAGTGTATTAATTTTACAAGAAAAATAAATCGGAGTAATTGGAAATAAAAATATTTAATAAAAAAAACTTTTTTTCAAAAGCACACTTTTATTTATTATGCGTAGAAAGTGCACCAAAAAGTAGAAAATAATTTTTTTCTTTGCACCTAAGATATGATCCAAAATTTTTACGACTAAAAATAAAAGCGTGGTGCGCTCATTTCACTACCGAAAATAAACTCATATACTAGGAACTTCTTACAAACTCATCAGCATACCAGATATTATATAATTGGCATTGTAATATTCTGGCACGTTTGAAATATGTTGCCTTTAAAATAAATATTTCAGGTGCCTCAAAAATAAATAAAAATAATTTAGAAAACATGCAACTGTACACTATCAGTTGTATACACTTCAATACGAATTAATAATAGTGATGTAATTTAAAGTAATTGAATCTAAAACATTGCAATTGTAATTTTACAAAAGGTCTAAGAGTTTATTAGAATTTTGCAAAAATTAGAAAAAGAGAATAAGATAAGCGTAATCAATAATAAAATAATTTATCACATATTAAGATTCTAAAACGTGAATCTGAAACTGAAAGAGGCTTAATAACATGCGATGTAGAGAATGAGTTATGATGAGCACACCTCGCTTTTATTTTTAGTCGTAAAAATTTTGGATCATATCCTAGGTGCAAAGAAAAAAATTATTTTCTACTTTTTGGTGCACTTTCTACGCATAATAAATAAAAGTGTGCTTTTGAAAAAAAGTTTTTTAATTAAATATTTTTATTTTCTACTTTTTAGTCTTGTCAAATATTTATATCGATTTTTCGACTATAGATCAAGTTGCAAAAGGATAGATCATAAGCCTATCAGTGAACCTTTTAGAGTGCTATCCGAGAGCACTATGTCGTATTATTTCAAATTATTGGTTGGTCAGTTATTATATGGTCAAGTTATTATGTAGTCATATTATATAGTCATATGGTATGATGATCACGTTGCTATATATAGTCACATTAGTTTTTTAGTCGCGTGTTATGGATCTTAGCCTTTCCATTTCCATAAAGGCCTTTTCATTGCATGAATTCTTGTCTGTTAACTTCTCACAGTTCAAGGTTTCTATTAGGATTCCGTCCAGAAATCTCACTCGACTAAGCGCTACATATGCTTCTCCTTCTGCAAACAGATCTGATCCGAGGTCGATTACTGCGTAGTCTACTGTATATCCCTGAATCTTGTGTACAGTAGATGCTCATGAGAGTACTAATAGGAGCATTCTTCTTTCAATGATTCCATAACAGTAGTTGGGAGGGAACTGTTTCGATAATGGATTAATTATATGAACACCATCTCTACCAAAGTAAATACGGACTGATGGTATGTCGTAATTATGCAGTTGCCCTCTATGGAACAGAGGCCATATTATCTCAGTTATTGAAACTATTGCGCCATTCACTAAGCCCTTTGCTACATCGATATTTGATCTCAAAATAACTTTTGCTCCTACAAATATTTCCAGTTCTTTCAGAAGTCCAGCTGTTTTGTCTATGTCCTTTGGTACAGCTCTATTTATGTTGACATTTGCTTCGTCTCTTGTCGCATCTACCAGCGAATCCTGAGCTCTTATAGTGAACATCTATGTACCTTTGCTTCTGAAGTAGTCCAGTACTGCTTCCAGTAATGACAGAATTGCTTCGTTTTTCCGGTAGCCAATGTTCAAACTGCTGTTAGCAAAAGACAATCACAATGATAATGAAATGCTCTGTATTCTGTCATCTCTTCTCAGCATCTCCAGTGCGCCATCATTCAATTGTAATCTGCAATGTTTCTCTGAAAAAAAATATATTAATGGGTTAATTTCTCAAAGCCAAATTGGATTAATTTTCATCTGAAACTATAAATTATTTAATTGATAATATAATAACATAATAATATATTTTCTGCAACCCATTGGCTGTCTTAAATTGGATTAGGTTTTGCCTGAAATTTAAAGTTGATTAATTTATTACATAATTAAAAATATAAAATTATAAAAATTATAATATAAATTAGATTTTATAGAATTTGATTAAATATTACAAATAAATTGTATTAACCGTTTTATGACAAATATGTCATATAAATGCTGATAATCTAAGTTATATACACTTTATTTGACACAAAACTTTAAAATGCATACAAATTAGATTTAAAACTAATTGATTAAACATTACAAATCAATTGGATTTACCGTTTTATGAAAAATACGTCCATGCAGGAAGTGTTATTATTCTATATACGTTTATTTTGTAAAAAAAAAGACAATCATTATTTCCGGAAGAGAAATAACTCACAATAACAAAGCAATTTTTATAAATGTTTACTAAATCTTACCGTAAAAGTGTTCCTTCTTCATCGGTTACGTTACCGAATAGCCTTTCTTTTTATAAAGAATGTTCCAAAATTTATGCAACAAGATTTTTTATAGAAAACAGATTTATAATACAAATTTTAATTTGTTGAAATTTCCCGTTACCTATTCCGGTATTAATGTGTCTGAATTTAATTAAAACCGCAATAAATGTTAAAATTGTTTGTGTAAACCTAGCACTTGAAAAGCCTCATTGAAAATAGTCCAACGGCGTTAAATCGCAAATTATGGTCACTAAAATGGGAAAGTATACGATCTGGAAGTGACTCGTGCATTGAATTTAAGAATAGTTTCTTGGTATTGCATGTGTCAATGTCTTATTAAAAAACCTTCTTGTCCGCAGGCATATTTTTAACATAAATTATTTTTAAATTATTAAAACAACTTTGTTGAAATGTTGTTTCACACTAAAATTTGATAACGACACAACTTTTGCCACTGTTAAATGTTAATATACGAATTTAATAGATCCGAACGATTAAGTCATTCATATTTCGCGGTAAACCACTTAGCTATGTATTAAACGTCAGAACATTTTAAAAACATGTCATTAAAAGCAACAAAAAAAAAAGTTTTACCCAACGAAAAATCTGCTTAGTAGAATATTTTGGATTATTGTTATTTGTCATATGTATGTACGAGTATGTCATATAAGAATTTATAACATTCATACGAGTTTAACATCAGAGATTATTTCATCTAACAACATAAACTTACAACAAAATGAAATTTACATATAGTTTTATGAACTTGTTTAAAAATAAAAACATGAAAAAAAGCAAAAAAAAATTGTTTTTCAATTTTTATGATGATGGCGAAAAAATGTTAAAATCACTCAAGTTATAGAGCGGTGTGTAAGTTGTAGAAATGAATTTTTATTTTATGTAATATATACCATTTTAAAAACTTTATACAACAAAAATGAATATACATAAAAGTAAGCACAACATGATGTATCGCTTGACTTAAAATGCACTCTCGCACTAAACATAAAAATATATGAAAGAACTTTGCCGCACTGACGAGAATTAATACATTTTTAGATCGATTGAAAATTATTAAAACTACTATACTTTATGAGGATAATGTTCAACTTGACATTGGATCAATTTCTTTTGACTGCTGTTTCCAAATATTGTTTGTTGTTGAAATTCGTGTCGTCGGAGAGTATTCACATGTCACGTCTAATACATTATATAACAAGTATGAATATTTGAAATTTAACAATAATACCGACCGACAGTTCCAAAATAGATGAATAATATGTTAAACCGCTGTGTTGGTGAAAAAGCACCAACAATAGAAAGCTTCAAACTTCATCGCATATTTTGTGATACTTCAACCCCGGATACAATCTGTTGCGGCTAATATAATTCAGTCCGGAATTAATTCCGGCCCACATAACTACGTATATAACGCCACCAATGCTTAGCATAAACTACACGAGTCGACATCTAGGCGATATGCCAGTATTTGCGAAAGTGTGCTAATTTTATAATTATAATTATGAAACAAAATATAAAATTTTTTATGACCTAGGTAATAAAATTTTATTAAAATCAGAAACTTTTTCGAGCTGGAGTCGTAAGCATATGTTTTGAAACAAGTCGTCATTTTGAATTAAATTTAAACAAAATTGTATTTTTTTAAATAAGACTAATAGTAATTAAAAAAGTGTAAATAAAATTAATAAGTTATATATATAAAAAGTAAACCTAAAAATTGGTGACCCCGGGCGCTCTTGTATAGGAGAACGAACGTAAGAGAAGCCGCACCGTGGGATTTTTTTAAATTCGGTTTGCCTTTTAGTGAATAATATATTCGGTACGGTATATTTCTGTACCGAGTCCTGGTACGTACAATTTTTATAAAATTAAAATTTTTCATCAATCGGTTATTGTTTCATCAATAACCAGCCCTACATCGCCCACGTACATTCAGTAAAAAAAGAGCACGTGCAACATTGAAAATATTACCCGTATATCAACTAACGGTGAATATACAACCACAACAAGGGAAAATAACCAGCCATACATCGCCCACGTCCACACGTACGCAACGAGCGCAAACAAACTCTACCACATTACACGATTAAAATCGCATCGAGGGAAAATACCATCAGCACATCGCCACCGTACACCAGTACGGCAGGAGCGGGAGCCAACGTGGGACCGACATCAGCAGCGGCCACAACAGTAGCCAGGTTCTACCCTGCACATTGGGTTTCGAGGACATTTTTTTTACTTAGTAAAATATTTTTTTTTTCATATTGAGACATAAATATTATAGAATATGAGCGAAGACGAACCAAAGAACGAGGATAGTAAAAACTTGGGTCAATTGTCCGTCTCTAATATAAAATTAGACACTTTCTTGCCAGCCAATCGCTAGTCTTTCTCCAGACATTTGCGAGACCATCTCATACATAATGGACCCTCCAACAGTAAACCATTATGAAATTCTGAAAATAGCTCTCATCGAGCGTTTCGCTCCTTCTGATGAGATGCAGCTGGAAGTACTTTTAACTGGTCGTGATTTCGGTGACAAGCCATTTTTGGAATTCGTAAAAATAATGATCTAGTCTTATCAGCTTCCAATGGCACAACAATCAATACTTACGGCACTAAGTTTCTGGAGATTGATCTCGGGCTTAAGCGTTAGTTTAAACACGCATTCATTTTGGCTGAAGTTAGCCGTCTGTTCATTGGTCCTGATTTTCTCAGCAAACTTGGTTTGCTTGTCGATTTAGAACGGCTGGTGGATTCAGCTAGTCAGCTTTTCATCAATGCCACATTGGTCAGGGACTCCTCGTTGAGCCCGATCCATTTTGTAATCAACAATGGTTATGAAACCATAGTTAAACAATTCCCCTCACTTATTTCTGAGCCTAATTTTAGCGCACCTGTCAAGCATAACGTGGTTCATCATATTGTCACTGAAGGCCATTTGCCCGTGTCAAGACCACGAAGACTAGATCCGATTCGACATAAAGCGGCATTGTTAGAATTTAAACACATGGTAGAATTAGGCATTTGCCAGCCATCTTCTTCCCATGTGTCTTGCCCTCTTCATTTAGTGAAGAAAAAAGATGAAGATTGGAGACCTCGCGGGGCTTATCGACGACTAAATGCCGTAACGATACCAGATAGATATCCAATACCGCATATTCAAAATTTCTCCATGCACCTTCAAGGGTGCAATATTTTCAGTAAAATAGATCTTGTCGTATCATATTATTCCGGTTGCACCGGAAGATGTCCATAAGGCGGCAATTACGACTCGATTCGGTTTGTTTGAATTCACCCAAATACCTTTTGGTTTACTTAATGCTGCACAAACATTTCAACGTTTTATGAATCACATCGTCAGAGATTTAGACTTTGTGTCCATCTATATCGACGACATTTTAGTGGCATCTAAATCTGAAGAACAAGACAAACTACATTTGAAACAACTTTTTAGTAAGTTGGCTGAGTTTGATGTGCACATAAAAAATTTAAAGTGCGTATTTGGCACCACTTCACTAAACTTCCTCAGTCAGACTTTTACACCTAATGGTATTCTGCCTTCTAGTGAACGAATTAATGTCATTAGGGAATTCCCAACACCAACCTCAATTAAACATAATCAACGTTTTATCAGTATGATTAATTATAATCACCACTACCTACCTTAAATTGCTAAAATTTTAGCCCCAATTCACTCACATTTAGCAATGCTTAATACTAAGCAAAAAATACCCAAAAGTTTTACTTGGACTGAGAAGATCCACTATGCGATGGTAAGTTCAACATTACAACTGATGCATCTAATACTGCGGTAGGATAATAATAATGGTTGGGAACCCTTGGGATTTTTTAGCAAGAGACTGTCAGATGCTGAAGTGAAGTACTCGGCATTTGATAGAGAATTATTAGCAATTTATATGGCCATTAAACATTTTCGCTACTTTATCGAAGTTCGAGATTTTACTATTTACACCGAACACAAACCTCCGACAACAGCAATTAATTCGAAACCTGAGCGTAATCCAAAGCAGTCTAGACACTTAGACTTTATTAGCCAGTTTACGACGGTCATTAAACATGTACAAAGAAAAGATAACGTGGTCGCGGATACATTTTCGCGAACCTCTGAGGGGAAAACGGCAGCAGTCGACGTTGTATTCGACTATAATCAAATTATTTCAGCCCAACTTAAGGACTTAGAACTTCATGATATGCTTAGGAAAATTTCCGATGCCCCTGGTTCCGGACGTCCAGTTCAGTATGGGAACTAAAACTATTTAAATTACCTGGTTTTGAGATTTACTGCGAAATTTCTACAGAAGTCAATAGACCCTATATTGCAGAGCCGTTACGTCGTACTATTTTTGACACTTTGAACAATATTTCTCATCCCAGTGTCCGAGCAACGAAAAAATTGATAAAAATGCAGTATGCAGAATGATATTGGACATTGGTCTAAGTTTTGTGTATCCTGCCAAAAATCTAAGGTGATTCGACATACCAAGTCACCTACAAGGCAATTTAATATTACACCTGGTCGTTTTGAGCATATTCACTTGGATATAGTAGGCCTATTGCCTCCATCTAAGGGATATCAATATTTACTAACTTGTGTCGATAGATTTACTCGTTGGCCTGAAACTTACTTTATGGCAGATATGTCTGCAGCAACCATTGCACCTACTTTCGTTGAGAATTATATTTGTAGATTTGGGGTACCGATTAATATCACTACTGATCAGAGAACACAGTTTGAGTCCAAGCGTTTTGCAGAGCTGACTAAGCTCCTTGGCTCACATAGGATACGTACTTTGTCGTATCACCCCCAAGCTAATGGCATGGTTGAAAGGTTTCACAGGCAATTGAAAGCCGCACTTATGGCCAGAGGAAACACTATAAATTGGAGTTGGGAAGTTCCCATTGTTTTACTTGGCATTAGAGCCACCGTGAAAGAGGGTATTAAGACCTCATCATAAAGTTGAGTAAAAATTACAAATCTTAAATATTAATCCAGATTTATTCATTTCCCCCCGTAAACTCAGTAGGAGGTACTGCCATCGTTATGGTTACCACTTCTACAGGCCGATCTATAATTTGTTTAAGGATTTGATCCCATATGAGATTTATTTCGTCAAACTTTATCATTGTGCGTTCTTCCAATAGTTGTTGTTATTTTTGTTTAATGTAATGAAACTCTTTAGAGATTCTCTAAAGAATAAGGATTGGAGTTTGTGGTGGCCAGTCTATAGTTTCTTAGCCCAAATCTTAAGAAATTTAGTTATAAATTTACTTTTGTGGATGAGAGCATCAATTCTATTCTTCTCAATTTACACTCGGAAACCATTGCGTGTACATTAATCCAAATATGTGATTAAAGTAACTTTTCCTGGCAGCATTGTGAGATCTCCTATGACATTATAGCTAAAACCATTACATCGCTTCCTGTGCTGAGTTGGCATAGTTATGTTAGGAAACTTTCTTTTTGAGGTATTGAATAAAAATATTTCTTTTCATTGAAAGAGAAGCACGCTTCGTTGTTTCTTTATATCTTGCGCCAGAACTCGATAGGTTTCGCTAAAGGCACTAAGATTTTGGATTTCCAAATATAGCACATCACCGACTTTTGGTGGCAATCTGTATCTGTATTATTATATTATTATATTTTATTACTACGTTGGAAAATGTGAGAAATATTTAGAACTTCCAGTAACCGAACGGAAGCAAGTGGTAGTAGAAAAGAAACTGTGTTTCAATTGTCTATCATCGACTCATCAATCTGTAGTGTGCAGATCGAGATTTAACTGCAAAATGTGCAGGTGCAAACATCATGTGACATTACATTCCGAATCCAACACTGTGATCAAGGAGAACAAATCTGAAACACAAACCTTCAACGCCGTTAAGCAGTCCATAGCATACAATCAAGCTCAAACAATTTTACCTACTGCAAGTGTCATTATTAAAAATGAGTTGGGAAAGCTACACCGATGTCGAGTGTTATTGGATTGCGGGTTACAAACCTCATTGGTATCCGAAAAACTCTTTCCTTTCCGGAAAGCATCGGTTCAACTGGGAAATTCATTATTGATGGCTCTCGACGATTCTTGTCACTCGAGCGCAAACTGGCGAACGATGAATAAATGCGAAACAGAAACATCAAACAAATGAAGAAATACGTAAAAACGGGACATATGGTATAAATACCTCAAAGCCAACGAAAAGCATGTGACGAAAGAATCTTTTATTTACCTCATGCAGTGGTGGATGAATCCAGCAATACGACTAAGGTTCGAGTAGGTTGTGATGGTTCAGCGAAGAGAACCAATGTAGCTCCCTTAAATAGCATTCTGAAGATCAGACCGCTCTACAACCAACACTCTGGGTACAGACAAATAATAGTTTCTCCCGATGATACGAATTATCAGCGAGTATTGTGGAGAGAGAATCCAAAACAACAAATTCGGCACTACCGATTGACGAGAGTAATCTTTGGTCTAGCATGTTCCGCATATTTGGCGATTCGTACTCTCAATCAAGTAGCTTAAGACTACGGAGATAAAGACATGATACAACACGTATCTAAAGATTTTTACGTCGCTGATTTCCTGTCTGGCTCTGAAAATATACATGACCCGAGAAAACTAAAGAAAGGCATCACGGCAATGTTGCAAACAGGAGGTTTTTTGTTGAGGAAATGGCGCTCGAATGTCTCCAGCTTAAGTGATAAATTACGCGATGGAGAAACCACGAAATTATATAGCGATAAGGATTCCACAGTGACTGTTCTGGGACTTCATTGGTGCCCATCCGATGACACATTCACCTTCAATGTCAATTCCGAAAATGAGGGTCCTATTACAAAGAGAAAATTCTTATCAGAAGCTTCCAGGGTTTTTAATCCGCTGAGTTTCCTATCTCCTTCCATTATTCTCCTGAAAATCTTGTTCCACAGATTATCATTTTTGAAAATCGATTGGGACGATTCACTTCCTGGTCACTATAAAATAGATACAATCCAGTGAGGGAAAAATTCAAATATTTCGAAAAGATACAAATTGCACGTTATACGGATCACTATGGGGATATTCAAATACATGGTTTCGCAGACGCCAGCGAAGTTGCTTACAGTGCAGTTGTTTATAGTAGAGTCACCGATGATAAGGGGAAAGTAATAATCAATATACTAACCGCAAAAACTAAGGTGACATCAGTGAAAAGGATTTCCCTTCCTAGACTGGAACTATGCGCTGCTCATTTTGTGGCAAAATTAATGTATGCGGTTAAAAAAACTGTGAAAACGTCAGCGAAATTCTATGCTTGGATCGATTCAGGGCTTGGGCCGGGTCGATCTCAATAATTTAACTAATATCCTGCCTTGTCCTTCCAAGTATATGTAAAAACGAGTGTACGGTGGGCCCGGCCAACTCCGGGAAATAATGCTTGCCATATATTCTAAGTCCATCAATCAATAAATAGCACTGATAAGAGAAATCCGATTGTGTTGACTGATGTCTTAATCTAAAGCTCTATAAATACTGCATTTAAATATTTATACATTTTCACAAAATTATTTTCGTTCACTATAATTAAGACTGCAAATTCTATGGCTTATTCAGAAGTTGATTTTCTGGTATTGGTCATAAAGCCGGATCATTAAAAGAGTACGAGCTAACAATAGCTTCCTGTAAAAGCCGTTTGTATTATTACTATTAGATGTTATCGAACATTTTTGTTATCAAATTAGTATTAAAATAAGAAATAACTAAAATCCATAAAAAGGATATAAATATACGTACAAAACAAAATAGAAAGAAAATTATTAAATTTTCATGTTAAATTAGACATTTTGATTTTCATCAATTTTACAACACGCTATTTTCAATTTTTTTCCATTTTTTTGGTATTTGTTTTTATTTCACACGCAAATTAAATAAATTTCCATTTTTTTTATCGGTAACTATCTCGAATGACTTATTTGGTTCGTTTTTGATATTGGAATTTTCCATTAAATGTAATATATCATCACTTATCAAATAAATGTCATAAAATTTTTGATTATAGCGGTTAGATAACATGAAATATGTTTTATTTTATTGCATAAATACACATAAACCGCATATAAAACTAGGTTCCCATACATATTTATGCGATCATGTTTCCCATTTAAATATTTGCACGTTTTTCGGTTTCAAAGCCTACTTTTTTATTTTTTCTAATGCGATATGTAGAATATAATCTAGTAATTATGTTTTGTTTCAACTGCCTTTAATAAATAAATGAAGGTATTTCGCAACAAATTTCATGGTATTGAATGTGTTTTGTCTAAATGCTGAACAAATAATTGAATAAGGCTTGTAATTTAAAATTGTAAATTTTATTTATGAAGTGGCCATTCTATAATCAGGGAAAAAGTAGACAAAAGTCGATACAATTTGGTTGGTATACAACTAAATTTGTACTGACTTTACAGTACCCAATTTAAAAAAAAATGTTACCTTGAAAAAAAGAGCCTAAATTCTTAGCCACATGATCTTGTTAATAGAGCTAGATAGCATTGATTTTTGCAATGGCTTTGTGGATTTATTGCCGATAGTTAACTCTTTAATATCCAAAGAAGACATAGTCACGAGAAAGCCGAAATAGCCTTTCAGGCGAAATGGGAAATTTTTTTTCCCATAAAATTTGATTTGAAATAAATGTCTCTGCAATGCTCCTGTGTGTATCTGTAATTTCTTTAGGATGTCCAAATGATCGAACAGATCTTATTTGTTTCACTAAAAATAGACGGAGTTACTCAATGATTTACACATATTTGTCTAGTGTTAAGAAAAGTTATTGCTTTTGTATACATAATATAATTTTAGAAACGTGGCAGGCCACCTTGCCATATATTAGAGATCTTAGATGGGACCGTCCGTATATAAGATGTTGATATGTTTGTTGTAAAATTCCCAATATATAGTATTACAAAGGTAAATTTTCATGTATCATGTGGTGCTGAAAACCCGAGTCCACCGAGTAAGCAGGAAGGTAAATGTCCAAAGGGATTTCAAAAAATTTAAAGATTGTGCAGCGTTGAATAAAAATGTGTTTTCTTTATATAGATGGTGCTGCCAAAATTAATGCAAATCAGGCTGTTAATCGATTGCAAGTTAAATTATAAGTTCTTTAAGTACAGGACCTGACACGAGTGGCCGTGGAGCTGCAATTGCGATCTGTTAAAGGAGATTTGTGAAAGTGATAAGTAGTTGTGATATATACCGCATTTGTGGTTTGTTCCAGGTGAATCTACGTGATTGTTAACAGTTTCGTACAATCGGAAAATTGGTGAGTCATTTTCTGATGTCAGAAAATGACTCACCAATTTTCCGATTTCATGTCTGTATTTAAAGCACCATCATTTAGATTTCGAACTTGCTCTGTTTCTATTAGGAATATGGTAGGGTTTGGCATTTTAGTTTCCTAACAGTCGGACACGGGAATTGTTGGTTCTTCTCGCAGTTTTGTTTCGACCTTCCTTGACTTTCTTGTAAAAAATTCCCAATATATTTAAATTTTTCACCAAATATCAAAGCAGCCCTAAATTTTTCATGACCACTACGGGCCCTCAAATAAAACCTGTATATAGACATTTTGGTTTTCTACAAAAAACCTAGAAATGTTAATATTATTTGATTTTTGTAAACCTTTTGCATTTGCAAACGATGACACTAAAGTTAATTTGGTCCCGACTAAAATTTTAGCAGTAGATTAGCTGGGCTTTCCTGTACTGAAAACTGTAAGTCAATCGATATGTAAACCAAATCGATACGATATTTTCTGCAAGTCTTCTACATAACTTCTTTTTAAACATTCAGGCCTTTTTCCCAATTTTATTTGCATAACACAGTATTTCGAACTTTTTTATGAAGAAATGTATTACGTGTCAGAAAACTATTGAATTTTTCTGTTTTACTAATCACTTCTGAAGTCATTGTTATTGCTTTCATGTAATTGAAGCCATTTTGATACTAAAACTATTATGAGTAAAAATTTGAACCTAGCAAAATAAAAAAGAAATCCTGTACCTTCCAATCTAAGTCCTGCAACATTAATTTGTTCACACTTTTTAATTTTCAACAAATTTTATCAATTTTATCTGGAAGAAAAACTACAAAAGCCTGGCGAATTGGTTAAAAAAAAATGAAAAAAAGCAAATTAAAATACATCAAATCATCGCACCAATAAAGAATAGAATATTGATCCAGTTTGGGTCAACGATGGCTTCAAAAACCTAAATTCATAATAAAAAGTTTTCGTAAAACTGTAAAAAAAAAATGGCTTCAAAAACCACTTATAGTAATATTATTGTTTTCTTAAGTTAACTTCACTCAAAAATAATTCAAATAACTTTAAACTTTAATTGCCCTAATATACCATAACCACAAACAATATTCAAATTAGTTTTTGATTTTAGTTTTTAAATCGTGTTTAAAGTCATTAAATTTTTATTAACATTTCGAAATTTTTATCACTTGCAAAAATCATGAGGGAAATTGGTATTAAAAAATTATTTATTGTCTGCAATTTTTCATACAAAGTTCAACTCAATTAGTAAATTATTATTGAATATTTCAAATTTAAATTTAAATTTTTTTAAATGTTTACAGTTTAAAGTATGCTGGACCAACCGATTTGACACAGTTAAAGAATTTGTAGTACTGCTGGTAAAAATGTAAATTATATTTTAAAGTACTGCTTACTTCCTTCCTAAATCTTTATTTAGAATTCTTTAAACTTCAGTAGCCAGAAAAAGTTTGAATAGTTGTTAAGACCTATTAACTATTTTTGCTTGCACTTATTTTGATTCATACTCATTTCTCAAATATTCCAAGTAAACACAATGGCAGTGATTTTATCAGAATTTTAAAAAGTTTGCTCTTCGTTTTTTATCATTTAAATTTGTCAAACTTCTGACTTAAATTTGGTTTCCTTGAAACGTGCATTTGACACCGTATGTATCATTTAAGGATTCCTAAATGATTTTTCTATGAAAATTTAAGATAAAGCCTTATAACTGTAATTCCAAGTTATGTACGTCATTGTGTTAAATTACCTCGAAATTTATATAATTGCTATTACATAATTTTGAGTTCGGAGAATGCATTACGAAACTATATTTGGCTTCTTTCTTTACGTCTCCAGGTTACCTTTAATAATCCATTTTGCATATCCACCCATCCTGCCATGTGTAAGGTCCTGTAAATATTTGAAGTTGATAAAACAGCAATATCGAAAAATTAAAAGATAACATTAAGTAAATGGCAACAGCACCAAAGAACAGTCCAACATTGTACATAAAACCGATGAAAGCAGTTTTATCCTAGTAACCATTGGTTTTCAAAACTGTTTAGAGCACAAATCAAAAAGTTGTGTAAACCTGATTAAAATTTACTTGTGATATAATATATCCATTGAATTTTCTTGTAATTGCAATGGAGTATTTTGTCAGTTTAACGGTTGTTTCATTTGATTTTAGTGTTCAATATTTTTTTTTTAAATCTGCAATTTATATACATTTTAGAATTATCATTATTATATTATTATATTATTATATTATTATATTATTATATTATTATATTATTATATTATTATATTATTATATTATTATATTATTATATTATTATATTATTATATTATTATATTATTATATTATTATATTATTATATTATTATATTATTATATTATTATATTATTATATTATTATATTATTATATTATTATATTATTATATTATTATATTATTATATTATTATATTATTATATTATTATATTATTATATTATTATATTATTATATTATTATATTATTATATTATTATATTATTATATTATTATATTATTATATTATTATATTATTATATTATTATATTATTATATTATTATATTATTATATTATTATATTATTATATTATTATATTATTATATTATTATATTATTATATTATTATATTATTATATTATTATATTATTATATTATTATATTATTATATTATTATATTATTATATTATTATATTATTATATTATTATATTATTATATTATTATATTATTATATTATTATATTATTATATTATTATATTATTATATTATTATATTATTATATTATTATATTATTATATTATTATATTATTATATTATTATATTATTATATTATTATATTATTATATTATTATATTATTATATTATTATATTATTATATTATTATATTATTATATTATTATATTATTATATTATTATATTATTATATTATTATATTATTATATTATTATATTATTATATTATTATATTATTATATTATTATATTATTATATTATTATATTATTATATTATTATATTATTATATTATTATATTATTATATTATTATATTATTATATTATTATATTATTATATTATTATATTATTATATTATTATATTATTATATTATTATATTATTATATTATTATATTATTATATTATTATATTATTATATTATTATATTATTATATTATTATATTATTATATTATTATATTATTATATTATTATATTATTATATTATTATATTATTATATTATTATATTATTATATTATTATATTATTATATTATTATATTATTATATTATTATATTATTATATTATTATATTATTATATTATTATATTATTATATTATTATATTATTATATTATTATATTATTATATTATTATATTATTATATTATTATATTATTATATTATTATATTATTATATTATTATATTATTATATTATTATATTATTATATTATTATATTATTATATTATTATATTATTATATTATTATATTATTATATTATTATATTATTATATTATTATATTATTATATTATTATATTATTATATTATTATATTATTATATTATTATATTATTATATTATTATATTATTATATTATTATATTATTATATTATTATATTATTATATTATTATATTATTATATTATTATATTATTATATTATTATATTATTATATTATTATATTATTATATTATTATATTATTATATTATTATATTATTATATTATTATATTATTATATTATTATATTATTATATTATTATATTATTATATTATTATATTATTATATTATTATATTATTATATTATTATATTATTATATTATTATATTATTATATTATTATATTATTATATTATTATATTATTATATTATTATATTATTATATTATTATATTATTATATTATTATATTATTATATTATTATATTATTATATTATTATATTATTATATTATTATATTATTATATTATTATATTATTATATTATTATATTATTATATTATTATATTATTATATTATTATATTATTATATTATTATATTATTATATTATTATATTATTATATTATTATATTATTATATTATTATATTATTATATTATTATATTATTATATTATTATATTATTATATTATTATATTATTATATTATTATATTATTATATTATTATATTATTATATTATTATATTATTATATTATTATATTATTATATTATTATATTATTATATTATTATATTATTATATTATTATATTATTTTAAAATAAGAGAAAGTAGTTAAAATATTGGCTACCGGGAAAACAGGACTAATTCTGTTACTTCGTATCTGTCATTACTAACATTCCTATCCTGTCCTTTGGTTTTGTTTATATGTAGCACGGGCCAATTACTCAATAAATCAGATTAAAATGTACTTGTATTCTCATGGCCATGGATTGATTGTATTTCTGAGTGAAATAAAATCAGCATCGGTTCGTTTATAAGTAGTCATGATTTAAATAACTTCCACGAGTTTTATTTTGTGAAGAGCTGTAAGATGGCAATTATATGGTAAAATCATTAGGTCTTTTCCGTTTTAATGTAAAGATAAATGCTGCAAGCGGCATTCGAATGTAATTGCATCATTTTGCATTTAGTGCTCACTAAACTTCTTTCCTTCTGATATTCCTGCTGATACCCTTTCTTTGATTATCCTTAAGGTGGCAAATTTTGTTCAGTATTGGCGTTTTTCTCTTGTTCTTGATTCGGTAATTGTTTAGGGTTGCCTCTTACAGTATGGAAGGAATTAGGTTTACAGGTTGTCTAAATAGAGCCGCAAATCATTTAGTAGCTGCGGTGTTTATGTCAATCATGTGTTTCAAATGTGTATGATAACATTCTTTGGATGCCCTAATCAATTCTTCCGCATTAATTTGTTTTCGTACTGTTCTTTTTGTGTTACTATAGAGCATTCATCTAAATTGGCTTATGTCGTTATTCTGGCGTGACACTGTTTGAGTTTTATTAATTGTATCTTTTCCAAGAGAAAGGTATTAAGAGCTTTAGAAACAAATGAGCAACGAGAAGAAAGTCAGAAAAAAACAAACAAATAATGAGCAGCAAGATTGAAAGCAGGTCCATTACGGGATATTGTGTCTAAAGCACTCGAGCTTCGGGAAGCTAAATTGGAACTAACACGCGTACGTATTGTACAAACCTGTTTGTATGATACCTCGAGTAACAGGTATCAAGACTACCCATTGTCCAGTCCAGCAAATTATGATAACAGTCTTCATCCAAGTGTATTTGAGACTGGTAACAAATATAGTATAACTAATAAAATAAATGTACAAATACAGCATAGATGCTGGAAACATGACAATCGATGAATTCACACAATGTATCACACGTATACAGCTATATTAGCAACAGCTGCTTACGATGTTAATACCACTAATTTTTGTATTCAAAACTTAATACCGCAGATGAAGCAACAACGTACCAGTCTATCGACACTGAATCAATGCAAAGCTGTCATTTGATTTGCCAGACATACTACAGCACGTTTAAAAATTGAAAACTGGTGTTCCTATATATCATTCTTTCTCGATACTTTAATCAACCTCAACTTAAATTTAAAGAAGAAGATGTTCTGTGGCGACGCATTCCATTGATTCCAACGTATATGCAATGGGAAATCACTCATCAAGATAATACCAAGACACAAAGTTGATAGTCAATTTTACAAGTTAGAAAGGGTTATACAAAACGTAAATCGTTACTTCGTCATCATCAAAAATCTGTTATAAACATAAAAACACTAATGTACACATTAAAGACATGACATTTAACCAACAATTAGGTAACACACTTTTATAAAATCAAAAAATATAACAAAAAACAAAACAAAATATTTTTATGCCTCTTAAATTGTATGTTCCGTTCCAATCGAATATTAACGGAAAATGTAAATTCAGTGAAAAATTTTTCACTTAATAAATAGAAAATTCGATGGACCTTCATAATAAAATTAATTCAGTTTATATGTGCTTTCGTTTATTTTTTTGCACTCTGTACTCAAGATTACAACAACAAAACATAATATAAAAAAAAATAAATTTGGGAAAAATCATAAGAAAATTTTTATTTTATATACGAGTATAATCACAATATAAAAATAAATTCCACCCTATTCAGCAAACCAATTCAATTTTAAGATCTAATAAAAATGACAACAGAGAGTCCAACAAAAAAAAAATAAAAAAGTCAAAATGTTTATAGGGAAAGCAGGGTAACATATGTTCTCACAACAACAATTTTTTATATTTGTCATGTTGTTGTTGTTGTGAAGTTGCTTAAATTTTAAACGACAGGTTCAAACTTTAACTTTTGTATGTTTTGCTGTATAATCTGTGTGTGTGTGTAAACAGATTTTAAAAAGTAACGCATGCAAATGAAAATCCTAAATTTTACTATAAACAAAATTTTATATCATTTTCTTTTATGGTAAAAAAAAGATGGATTCACAAGATTTTTCTGATTATACCGTCTCGAGAGGAAAACACTTTATACCTTGAAGTATTTGCTGTGAACAGCACCACATTTTTTTTAAGGACACAAATATAGTAGATGTATATCTAGAGTTATATAAATATCTTACTGATAAGGGAAATCCAGTCATAATGATAATAATGCAAATCGATGAGATTCTCTTCGTCGTTCGCCGACACATTAAAATATGCTATCAATATATCTTTCCAAAATATATACTTAAGAAATGTCAATGCGTCTTATTTACACAGCAAATTTGAAGACACATAACATCATCAAAATTTAATAAAAAAAAATCTAAAAATCAGAATTAATGGTAACTTTTATTTTTAGACGTTTTGTTTCATAAATTTTCACTTCCGTGTACATCTCCATTTGAATTTTCATTGCAAAGGGTGTTTGAAATCGTACCAAAAAAATTAAAAAGTGACACATTTTAAACGTAAAAAAAATATTCGTTTGCGGTAGAAATGTTGAAGGTATACGATAACATTTTGTCGAGCATTTTTGTTGCCTTCATTTTATTTATATTTTTTGTGGGTGTTTATTTTCACCACCATCAAATAATGAAAATTGAAAGTTTTCAAAACTCTGCGATATAAGCACCGTAATTCGTTTGGCAAGGGATTAAAAAATAATAATTCGGTGACGAGCAGAAATTAAGGATTTGGAAGAGAGGTAAATGTTGGGTAAAAACCAAATTATTTTTATTTTGCAGTTTAGTTTCTATTTAGCTAAATCAGACACTTAGTCCAACATATTTCTAATTAATTTTTAGAACCTAAAATTTTTTTTAAAGAATATCATCAATGTGGAAGCAATTCTTAGGTCAATTAATGGATTTCACACAGGTGTGCTTATAGCCATTGTCTTGTAAATAAAAGTTTTTATTTCAAAACGTCTTGACATTGTCACAAAACTAATATGCTTAACATATCAATAGAATTTATCAATAGAAACAGATTAATGGAATTGAAACGGTTCCGAAATCTTTATTAATTTTCTATGCCATGAATAATATTGGAAAACTATCGTCAAAAAGTTAAAGACGTCTTTTCTTATGTTGAGAATTGTAAATGAAAGTCGAACACCTTGAGATCTGCCGACAACATGTTAGTCAGTATTTATTATTGAACATTATGTGTATTTTGTTACTTAATCTGGAATTAGAGCCAGTTTAGTTTGTTTAAAAGAAATAAAAATTTGCCATAGCTTTAATGTATAGTTTGGTTCCGAGCTAACGAGGATCAGTGAATTCAATTTGATATTTAAATATCGATTTATGCTTAAATTTCACAAATTTGATCATGATTTTCTGGATTTTGGAAAATTTCGATTTGTGGCTTAAATTTAACGATTTTGATAGGCTGACTATCATGATTTTTCTGGATTTTGAAAAATTTCGATTTGTGGCTTAAATTTCACAAATCAGGTAGCATCATTTTTTTGGATTTTGGAAAATTTCGATTTCTAGGTTAAATTTAACGATTTTGATAGGATAATCGTCTTGATTTTGGTAAATTTCGATTTTTAGCTTAAATTTCGAATTTGACAGGCTAATCATCATGATTTCTCTGGATTTTAGAAAATTTCGATTTGTGGCTTAAATTTCGCTATTTTTTGATAGGCTAATCATCATGTTTTTCGCTGGATTATGGAAAATTTTGATTGGTGGCTTAAATTTTACGATTTTGATAGGCTTACCATCATGATTTTTCTGTATTTTGGAAATTTTCGATTTGTGGCTTAAATTTAACGAATTTGATTGGCTAACCATCATGATTTTGTTGTATTTTGGAAAATTTCGATTTCTGGGCTAAATTTAACGATTTTGATAGGTTATCCATTACGATTTTATTAGATTTTGGAAATTTCGATTTGTGGCTTAAATTTTACGATTTTGATAGGCTAACCAACTTGATTTTTCTGGATTTTGGAAAATTTTGACTGGTGGCTTAAATTTCACAAATTTGATGTCATGATTTTTCTGGAATTTTGAAAATTTTTGATTGGTGGCTTAAATTTAACGACTTTGATAGGCTAACCATTACGATTTTATTATATTTTGGAAATTTCGATTTGTGGCTTAAATTTCACGATTTTGATAGGCTAATCATCATGATTTTTCTGGATTTTGTAAAATTTCGATTTCTGGCTTAAATTTTACGATTTTGATAGGCTAACCATCACGATTTTGCTGGATTTTGGTAAATTCCGATTGATGGCTAAAATTTGACGAATTTGAATGATGTTTCTGGATTTTTGAAAAATTTTGATTGGTGGCTTAAATTTCACAAATTTGATAGGCTAACCATCATGATTTTTCTGGAATTTTGAAAAATTTCGATTTGTGCCTTAAATTTCAAGATTTTAATAGGCTAATCATCATGAGTTTTCTGGATTTTGGAAAATTTCGGTTTGTGGCTTAAATTTCACGAGTTTGATAGGCTAACCATAATGATTTTTCTGGATTTTGGAAAATTTTGACTGGTGGCTTAAATTTAACGACTTTGATAGGCTAACCATTACGATTTTATTATATTTTGGAAATTTCGATTTGTGGCTTAAATTTCACGATTTTGATAGGCTAATCATCAAGATTTTTCTGGATTTTGTAAAATTTCGATTTCTGGCTTAAATTTTACGATTTTGATAGGCGAACCATCATGATTTTTCTGGATTTTGAAAAATTTCGATTTGTGGCTTAAATTTCCAAATTTGATAGTCGGCTAACAATTTATCATGATTTTTTTTGGATTTTGGAAAAATTTTATTTGTATCTTAAATTTCACGATTTTGATAGGCTTAACCATCATGATTTTTTTGGATTTTGGAAAATTTCGATTTCTGGGTTAAATTTAACGATTTTAATGGGCTAATCATCATGATTTTTCTGGATTTTGGAAAATTTCGATTTGTGGCTTAATTTTAACGATTTTGATAGGCTTATCATCATGGTTTTTCTGGATTTTGGAAAATGGTGGTTACAAATTTGATGGTCAGAAATTTGATAGTTAGCCTATCATGAGTTTTTTGGATTTCTGAAAATTTCGATTTAGTGTTTTAATATTTCAAACGTATCAATTCTCTCATAAAATCGTACTCATTCACATAAAAGTTTTCAACAGGTTACAAAAAAGTGTTTTCATGGGTTTTCTATAACATAATTGCATTTATTACCTAAAGCAGTATTATAGTTTAGTATGTAGACATACTAAACATAGAAAAATAGATGAGAAAGAATATCTATGATATAAAGTTGAAACATCATATTTCTATGTACATGTGTAACCCACGAAAATTCTATTTCGTTTAATATTTATGACAATTGGTTCATAAAACGTGCATACGGTTTTAACGCTTTAGAAAGGTTGGCTTTTTTACAGCTTAAGTACGTTTATTCTCAGTTTATTATTTATGGTAAAAAGTTTACGGTCCGATATTATGTTTTTTTGTTAACATTTATATAGAAAGATGCTATGATAAGTATTAAACATAGAGAATATGATAGAGGCAACTTTTAACTTAATTAATGGAATTTTTCAATGGCGTCACACTGTATACCAATTATTCAAAACCATCAATTGTTTCCATTTTTTATAAAAATCCATAAGTAATTCACAATCAAAAACAAACTGACTGACACAATCTGTTGACAATTTTGCGTTACATATTTGAACGATAACACTTACGTAAAATACCATTATGTAATTTAATATTAGTGACACCATACTTTGTCAATGTAAAGTACTTATCATACGACCCTTGGATAATTTATTTTACGGACGGACGAAAAAAATTTTTTCTTAAGAATAATTTAGAATAAGGGATCAAAATACCATGTCTCATGCAATAATAATTATTTAAAATTGTTTTTTTGTATATACATATTATATCTAAAATACATTTTTAACAACATGGACGTAAATACATAATGGAATAAATATCATCTGGTTTTTACATTTAAGATTTTTATTTTATTTTTTTGTATATAAGTATCTTTGTTGGTTCCCACACCCAATTTAATATTTAATCGTTTTATGTGTTTTGTTTTTATTTATTTTTTTGTATAATTAATAAATGAGATTAAATTTTATTTAAACATTTTTTGTTTAGTATTATTTAGTGCTTGTATTTTTTCTATTTATTCTGGAACCAAAGCTGACCCAATTACGCAGTTTACTTTTACCATCGCTGAAAAACATGTTCAATCAAATTGACAGTGTTGCAAGGCTCATTAGATTATTAGCAGTCCCACCTTCGTATAGTCTCAAAGAAATAATATTTTTCTATTTTGTCAAATCGTCACAACCTAAGTGTCACAAACAAAACAGTTCTTAAGAAAAACAAAATTGAATTTAAAGTTTACACTGCTAAAAATGTAATTTAAATTTTAGTTTCGTGAATCTTGCAATATTTCACTTTAAATATTTACTAATATTCTTTTTTTATTTATTTGCAGGTAAGCACCTAATTAAAATATTGTATACAATGATAGTACAAGGAAATGTACAAGAAAATTGTATCCAAACAACAATAAAGGTACCAACTACGACATACAACAACTTTTAGATCTATAACATGAAATACAAATAAGCTTATTGGAACTCAAATTTTACTGGAATTAATTGGGCCAAAAGAAGTAAAAAATGCTATCGTTATCGTAAACCGAACCTAAGTACCAATTTTGGTTCGAAAATGAGTATATACTGTATACAATATTTAACAACCTGTTATTCTTTTACTATTAAAAGATAACAAGAACAATCTGTTTTTAAGACTGTGTCCGAAATCCATGATAAATATTTTTGAATACAATTTTTATCATTTATTTGAAAAATATTTCCCTATATTCCCAATTTTTATTACGCTATATCCGAAAAGTATAATAATTATAATAATGAAGAAAAATTACATTTAATTGTGTGCATTGTTCATTGGAATTGTCATAGCAATGAACAAGTTCAATTTTAAGTGGTACTGTTACAAAACCAAGTAGTGAATTGTATATTTATTTATTGTATATTGTCTTACATAAGTTGATGGTCTTCGGTTCCGATTTTATTCCGGTGGCTTGGATTGCTTCTTATCTAAGTTTACGAAAGGAATACGTAAGAATTTTGGGCGATGTTTCATTTGTATTCAACGTACCGTCGGATGTCCCACAAGGGAGTCACTTAGGTCCAATGCTTTTGTAATTGGTGTGTGGTGAATAAGCTGTCTCTGAATCTTAATAAATGTAAAGTTATATCTTTCTCAAGAACTCGGACATCTTGTATTGTGTCACCATATGTCTTGATGGATGTACAAATAAGTCGAGTGTACGAAATTTTAGATCTTGGAATAATTTTTTCATGTAATCTTACATTTAATAAACACATTGATTACATAATAAATAGGGCGTTTTCAATGTTGGGATTAATTGAGTGACATATCCGAGAGTTTCATGACCCCTACACGTTGAAGTCTCTTTATGTTACCTATGTCAGGCCAATTTTTAAGTATGCTTCGGTCTTATGGCATCCTTTCTATTGGGTTCATGCTGTCAAAATTGAAAACATTCAAAAACAATTCCTGATTTATGCATTACGACGTTTACCGTCCCTGAATCGACATATATATGTCCGTGAACCGTACATAAACCGCCTTTCATTAATAAATTTACAAAGTCTAGATCGTAGACGTGGAATAGCCTGTGCCGTGTTTGGTCGGGATGTTCTGTGTTCAAGGATTGATTGCCCGGAATTGCTTGGGAAGTTTAGCATTTATGTTCCACAGAGAAATTTAAGATTGCGGCCGGGTTCTCTCCGTATTCCGTTTTGTTCAAATAATTTTCACAGTACAGAACCATCGTTAAAAGTTCTAATCGAGTTTAACAAGAGTTTTAATTTCTTTGATTTTCATATTTCGAGAGAGTTGTTCAAAAAACGTTTATTATAATTCGATTGTTTTTATTTTTGTATATAATTTACATAAATTTATATTTAATGTTCCCTATTATTATTTTTTACCATAGTAGTGTGTGAGTAGTCAAACTATTGTATTTTTACATGATTGATGAAATAAATAAATAAATAAGAAAAAAAAAATATCCGAGTGTGCTACGCGATGAGTTTAGCTTTTATTTAAGAAAGCTTTGATATTTGTGAAAAATTATCATAGCAACTGACCGTTTTAATTTGGGTGTCTTCGATTTTATAAAAAAAAAAAACGACAAAAATTTGTATTCACAAATATTTATCATGGGTTTCGGACACAATCTAAATAACAAAAGTTAAATTTCCCGTTAAATTGCATATTCGATTAATGAAAATAATTATTTTTGTTTGAATATGAATAACAGATTTTTTAAAATATTGACAATATTGAAAGGAACAGTGAATAAAAAATATCTCTGTTACTCTTTTTATCTATTTTTCCAATGGTAGGGTAAATGATACAATAATGGACACTATGAAAAAAGGATATAATTATTCGGCACCCTATTTTTATAAGCATTTTGCGCCAAAATACAATTATAATATGTTTCATTGATAATATATTTGTCTCATTCTACTCTATTGGAATAATATATTATTATTCATTTTCAAACATTCTAATTTGTTTTGAACCTAATTAGTATTCAAGTAGACGTGGAGTGTTTCAGGTGTTTTTGTTTGACATTTCTCTTGTAATTGCTAAGGACAAGGTAAGATATTATAGATATTTTTAAGCGGATAATAAATATTTTTAATAAAAAAACTGGCTTTTTCGATTAATAATGAGAGATTTTAAACAATATTGAATAAAACATCCGAAAAATTATAGTTTCAACTATAAAATTGTAAGTGTCCATTATTTGTTCTATAATTTTGCTTGATTTAGTTATTCGCCGTACCTTGCCCATTATTGACACTAATGGTAAACAAATCTAATCTACATTTATATCTGCAATATAGAATTATTAGAAAAATCACTTCATACTTTTACACAATTAATACTATTATTATTATTATTATACTTATCTTTAGATATATCAATCCATTTGTATCACTATTTTTGCGCACATCTATTTTCTATTATTATTTAATTATTTTTGTTTTGGTTTTTGTTTGGCATTTATATTTCTAATGTCATATTATTTGGTTGCTTTTTTTTTTGTTTTTGTATTTTTTGTTATTATTAAGCATATAGTATGCGAACGTGCTTATATTGAACATATTATTGAACAGATTATTGAACACATTATAAAGCTGGTAACTTACTACGGTTTTAATTCTATACATTTTGAAAATTTTTCGGTGCTTGATAATTTTTTGATTTTTAAGCTGAATATTTAAAATATTTTAATTTTAGTAAATTGTCATATGAAATTTGATTTAAATTTATGCATTATTTTAAACTTAATAAATTTTGGTTTTATTATAAAATATATTTTAACCGTTAGAGTTTATACTGATGTAAGATTTAATAGTGATTTTTGCTGGCCCTATATTGTATTTCTAGTTATTTTGTTTATTAGTTTTTATGGATAGTTCGTCTAAATATAATTTTATCTTACAGAATATTCGAAGTATGCGAAAAAATTTGGGCTTACTGTTGGCAAATATTAATATATTAAAGCCAGATTTTGACATTATCTTCTTAACAGAAACCTGGATAAAGAGTTCTGAAATTGATAAATACAAAATAAATGATTTTTTATTTTATGCTTATTGTAATGACCATTATAGGTCTGGTGGGGTAGCACTATTCATTAGGTTGTCTTTAAGCCACGAAGTTTCAACATTAAAATTTGCATCTGCTGATGCTCTCAAATTGTCAGTTCAATTAGGTAGAAAAAAATTTAATTTCATTTTGATATATAGATTTAATTTTTTTTCTGTCAGCAGCTTCTTAAGCGAACTGAATGACTTTCTAGTTAAGGAGAGGTCAAAACATAGAATGTTATTAGGCGATTTAAACATTGATCTTTTAAAAAACTCTCTGGAAAAAGATAATTATCTAGCGCTTTGTGCTTCTTTTGGGTTAGAATCACTTTTAAATGATGTCACAAGGGTAAGTTCCAATTCTTGTCTTGATCATGTTTTTTTCGACTCAATTGAACCCAACTGTGCGATTGTAATCGAGAACTTGAATCTTTTTGTAACTGACCATAATACAATATGTATATCAATAAACATGCATGTCATTGATGATCCAAATATCGCCTTTACGAATTTTCTTAATATTTTTGTTTTGTGTATAAATCAAGTCAAATCGTCAAGTTTAATAAGGAACAAAAAGTTTAAAATTAAACCTTGGATGACGAAAAACTTGTTAAATTTGATCGACCATAGAAACTGTCTAGCTAAAAAGTTGTCTAAGAATAAAAATAATTTATTTTTGAGAAAAAAATTGTTTAAACTATCTTCCAAAATTAAATCACAAATCCCAAAGGTTAAAGAACTCTATTATAGAAATAAATGTTGTGCAGGTACAGACTATAAATCCAAATGGAAGGTTGTCAATGGTTTTTTGGGGAATACCATAAATAACAATAATATACCGCCTATTGATATAGGAAATTCTAATGCTGATTTGGCGGTCGCCAACATATTTAACGAGTATTTTGTTAGAGCCCCATATAATATTCTTTATAACAACAAAGAAAGTGCCTTCATTAGTGAAAATATTAGAGATGGGCTTGCTCATTCTAATAACATTAATTCAAATTTTTACCTTTTTCCAACTTGGGATAATGAAATTGTGTCACTTGTGAATGATTTAAAAAATACAACTTCTATGATGGGATTTCTAGTATTACTTTAAAGCGATCAATTTTTAGAAATGTCACTCTCTATCGTGTAATGAGACTGTTTGTGATCGTTTTTGTATATCAATTGAAGTTGTAAGTTCTTTTAAGTATTTGGGTCTTCATTTAGACTACCAACGGAACTTTAAGAATCACGTTTCTCATTTGAAGAATAAACTGTGTAATACGTTGAGGATTATGTATTTTCTACGTAAGATTTGTAGTTCAGAATTCTTGAGATCACTGTATTTTGCATTAGTGGACTCTCATCTACAGTATGGGGTTATCATGAAATAATGTGGTGCCGATAATTATGGAAACTCAATATAATTTGTACATGAACCAGGATTTTTCAAAATTCGTTTTAGATTTCAGAATAGTTTCGATATCTTATTAAATTTTTTGACATCAGACAAATAATAATAATATATTTTAGATGCCAAGGAAAAACCTGACTTATTTAGAGGAGAATGTCAAAAAGGCTTGCGATGTTGTTATTGATGGTAAAATTGGGAAAAAACGGCCTCGAACCTATTTAACGTCCCACACTCCACAATTCAATATAGACTGTCCTCGAAATTTAAAAAAAGTCCTGCTGGCCCTATGACCGTTCTTACCGAGGGCGAAGAAAAAATAATAATTAACTGGATTATCGAAATTACCAAAAAGGATTCCCCTAAACGTCGGGAAGATGTTATCGCATTCGTAAAAAAATTTTTAGATGATTGTGCTTTTGAAAAACATAACATGCCTGGAAAAGGATGGTATAATTTATTTTTAAAACGACATTCGTGCATCACCAAAAGAATTCCAGAAGTGGTAATTATTTCTCGCTTAACTTCATCATATTTCAATAATTATATTCATTTACATTGTAGGTAACTGCTGCTAGCTCTAAAATTATTCCAGAAAATTTGTTCAAATGGTTCAATCAAATTAAAAATTATCTGATGGACAAAAATGTGTTGTCCATTTTATCCGATCCGTCTCGCTTATTTAATGGAGATGAAACCAATTTCCTGCTTTGTCCGAAAACAAAAAACGTACTAGCAAAAGTTGGTACCGAAAACGTTTATGAAGTTGAACAAGCTCCATCCAAGTCGTGCCTCACGGTCGTGTTTAGCTTCTCAGCTGCAGGACCCATATAAACGGATTCCAGACGGTATAAGGAACTCGGTCCCACCACTTTGGGGTGAGGGAAGAATTGATAATGGATGTATGACTAAGGAGGTTTTCTTTGAGTACATTTTTAATATTTTTTATCCGAACTTACCTAAAAACAACATTCAATTTCCGGTTATTTTGTTTGTTGATGGACATGTGACGCATTTAACGTATGAGTTGATTGTTTTATGTAAAAAATTAGAAATAGTTTTAATTGCTCTGTACCCAAACGCAACACGCATTTTGCAGCCCTGTGATGTCTCGGCATTTAAGCCTTTAAAGTCGGCATGGCAAAAGGTTGTATTAAATTGGAAGCGAGACAATATGCATAGTACTTTAAAAAGGGAAAACTTCGCACCACTGTTATAGAAAGCTATTGACCAAGCAGTCAACTCGGCAACTATTCAAAACGGATTTAAGGCATGTGAAATTTATCCGTTTAAGAAATTAGCAATTTATTTCTCAAAATGTTTGGGAAAATCGATACATGGAAATAAACACGACACATTGCAAGGACAGTCCAATGAATTAGACGAAAATAGAAACACAATTAATCTCCAACAATTTAGTGATATTGTAGGAACAAAATTAGTGGAAGTTCAGTCAGTAGAAGAGCGTGATTTAATTCTTAAGTCAGACGAGTTTCAGTGTCTTCATAAAGTTCAGTGTCGCGATACTCCAGAAACACAAGTAGAATAGGAGTCTGTTAATTGTGTGGTGGTTTCACAGTTGATTCAACCGATTAATAATTAGCCCAACAAGGCCACCGTTAAAACAATCGACCAATACATGAGATGGGTCGCTACTCCAGAGAGAAAAAATAATAAATATTATAAAGAAAATTTACCATTCGTTATTACATCGTCAGGATATTCCAAGATACAAGAGCAAAAGCGAAAGGAAAAAGTGGAAAAAGAAGTGCAGAAAGAACAACGGCAACTGTTAAGAATCGAGAATAGAGAAAAAAAAATTGTAATTAAAGCACGAAAAATCCATCACAAAAAAAAGCCACAAAAAAATCCAATCCTAAATTGCAGATTAACAAACATCCTGTAAAAAAACTGACGTTCGATCAATTCATTCCTCTAGAGCATTTAGCTCAAAATAGTTTAACTGCATTAGCAAGTCAAATATGATAAATTTGTTAAAGCCTAAATTTAACGTCAAATACTTTTTGAACGATAGGTTCAACCAAGATTGTTTGAAGAAGGTTTTTTTAAGTATGCAAAAAATGTTATTAGACTTATTGGAGTCTTTAAATAATTACAATAATACTAATTAAATGATGAAAAAGATTTACTTATTTCAAAATTATAAAAGTGACCCTTTCTAAAAATGACACATAATAATAATATTAAGTGTTTCCACTTGCAACTGCTTTAATTTAGTATTGATAGGTAGAGATTTTAGGTGCTAGCACACATCAATCAAAATATAAGTCAAGAAATTTATTGATATTATGTTAGACAATTTCGCCATAAATCGTAAGTCACATTAAAACATCATCTAGCTAAATTTACATAATTATTGATGTTTTTCGGAAAAAAGAAAAGAGATACCCCACTTTTTGTTTTTTACAAAAATATGTCTTAAAGAATACAAAATACGAGTTTATTATTTTGTAACCGCAAAATTTTCATGTAAAATCAAATAAATTAAACTGTTTTTTTTTTTTGTTTGTTTAGTGTATTATGTACTTTAAAAACTACTACCAAAATAATGATGTAAAATTATAAGATAGCTTTCATACATAATACATGTATATACATATATACATAAGAGCATATATCATGTTTAAAGGAACTAACAAAGAACAAAATAAATCCCTTTGAAAATCTTTTAAATATTTTTTTGTGTTACCACAAAAACCCTAAAATAAAACAAGATGCCTTCATCAAAAATGATCATAATATTACACACATATACAGACTTAAATAAAAACATAGGGAAAACCAAACTTTGATATAATTGACATGCCAAGTCAATTTAAATATTCATCATCAAAAATACAAAATTGAAATATATTTTCCGGTATTCTCGGTATATATAGATTTTGGATTGTCTCCTTTTAATTCGTGTGCTTTTGGATTGTATACGAGCACAACATTTTCAAAAATAAAAAATCGACATTTTTCATAATTTATATTGTCCTCTTACATAATACTCAACAACATTATCCTTATTGTTTTATTCTACATCACCATATATGTATACACTTACGACTTATGTTGTGTGTACGGCATTTATATAAATTTTGTTAACAAATCCCTTATTTCCGTACTTTTTTACGGTTAGCATTATCAACAATCTTTTTAGTGTATAATTTTTTGATAAATGGTTTTAGGATCCGTAAATGATTTGTTGTTGTATAGAAATGTTGGTTAGTTCATTTTATACTCGTATGTCCTCACATAATTTTATGTAATATTTAAAAAGTTATTTTCAGAGATATTTGTAAGCTACACGATTTTTATGTCATAAATTCATCATTAAAATCATCAAGGATTAGTAATTCAGTTTGGTTAAACCTATCAGCACTAAAAAGAGTATGTGGCGAAAAATAAGAAATAAGCGAATTGTAAAGGTTGCAAAATTGATTTTATTTTAATATCTCCAAATTGGTGACCCCGACGTGATTGGTTGTCATTTTAAATTTTAGTGACCTAACTTTTGTATATAAGACAGCATGTTGCAAAAAAAATCCATTAATAGCAGGCAATCAAGTTGCAGCAAACCCCTAGATCTAACAACAGAAGACGATCATTTTTAACGAAAATTTTTCTGATTGATTCAAAATCGAAGGAATGGAAGGAATGTTAGTTGTGACAGACTCGACCCGGTTACTGACACCTAAGCGATCGATAGTTAGTATATTTGTAGTGTAAGGAAAGGAAAGGTTTGTTAGCATTGACAGAATTGGTCCGGTTACCCGGAAGCCAATATTCAAACTATTGTTAGCACAAGACAATCACAATTTTCATGAACTGCTCTGTTTCCTGTCGTCTCTTATCAGCAACATTAATATCAGGAACGCCACCATTCAACTGTAATCTGCAAAGGTTCCCTGAAACCAAAATCTATTAAATAACTAATGGCTTTTAGTCGTAGGCTATAATAAATTGAATTAATTTTCATCTGCCATTATAAATTAATTAGTTCAAAATATAATATAATTAATATAATAATAAAATTTCTGCATGCAGTAGGCTGAAATAAACTGGATTAGTTTTCTCCTGAAAGTACAAACTTATTAATTTGTTCAATATCAATCTATTAATATAAGAATATCAAAAATTAAAATTTAAGAAATATAATAATATAAAATTCGACAATCCAACAACACTATTTAATGCACTAATTACTCTTAACCGTACCCTGTAATATAAAGCATTAGTTTTCTACGGAAATTTACAAATTGAATATTTCAACTCTATGCTGCTAAAATTTATTTAGTGAGCTCCTATTTATATTCACTTAAATAGAAATAATATTACCGAAATTAATTTAAATAAAATTTTAACAAAACAATTACACGATCAAACCCGATCGAACAACCGTTTTGTACTAAATACACAAGTGCATGTATGAAAATCCTAACCAGGGACATGTCACATTCGAAACTGATTTGATTGATTGGTTCAGAATGCACGACCAAGCAGGATCTCTCGGAAAGCGCCGGAACCACCGTACACCCATTCCACATACACTTGGAGGGACAAGACAGGATACTATTCAAGTGCTGAGATCAACCCGGTTACAGACACCATGACAGCCAACAGCCAGCAAATTCCCGTGGGGAAGGGAAATGAAAGGTATGTCATCAATGGCGGAACTGATTCGGCCTGCCAGCTGCCAACATTCAAACCACCGCAAACACAAGACAATCACAGCCCTACCAAACAGCTCTGCATTCCGTCATCTCCTATCAGCAACACCAGTGTGCCACCCCTCATTTGTAATCCGCAGTGGCTTCCCGAAAACAAAATTCATTAATGAGCCAACCGTTCTCAGCCACAGGCTGCAAGAAACAAAACCAATTTCAACCCGAAATCACAAATCAAACAATTCCCAACACAATAATACAATTATATATCAATACAACTTCCACAACCCTCAAGCTGTAACAAATTGTGCTGGCCCCCGCCCGAAAACCATTAATGACTGAAAACATTAACTAATCAATCCACAATACAACAATATAATTCCTGCAAGGCTGTAATAAATTGGACTAGCCCCCGCCTAAAATCTACAATCAATCAACCTATCACATCTACAAAAACATGAAACTATAAAAATTACAAAATAATACAAATTAGATCCCACAAAATTTGATCAAACACTACAAACCAATCGAAACCTGACCCAGATCCTAAAAACCTGACCAAACATCACAAACCAACCGAATCAACCGCTCTACAAAAAACACGTCTCACAATCGCCGAAAAAACAATTTACACACTTCACCTGACACAAAACCTCAAAATCCACACAAACCAGACTCTAAAAAAATTGATCAAACATTACAATTCAACCGAACCAACCGTTTCACGACAAACACATCATGCA
Organism: Tipula confusa; assembly: GCA_963556175.1. Taxonomy (NCBI): domain Eukaryota; kingdom Metazoa; phylum Arthropoda; class Insecta; order Diptera; family Tipulidae; genus Tipula; species Tipula confusa. Next base: position 172,100,698 of record OY744475.1, read on the forward strand.
ATCGCCGAAAATCCAATCCATATACACTTCATTTGACACAATACCCAAACCTTCACATATTTGACTTTCAAAAAATTGATCAAACATCACAAAATGTCACCGTCGCAAAGTAACAACACTTTCGGAACCCCAGCCACCATTCCGAATTACTGCAAAACTATGTAACCAACACAAACTAGACCTTTTTTTTAAAAAAAAAATTGATTAAAAATCAATTGAATCAAGAGTTCCATGTCCTCTATTAAAAATCCTTTAATAAAAACAATATTAATGTCATCCCACCAGCCATATTGCTGCTAATTAAAACCCTATTTAAAATAATAAAATTACAACACTATTCATGCTGTTACCCAATTCAAAATTTGAAAATGTAATCATGCAATATAATGCGTATTGATCAATCATGATTAATCAATCAATATATGGTACTCCTTTTGGACAACCATTTATAAATCGTTCATTTCACAACACACACACTATACATCCCGAAACTGTTCAAAAAAAAATTTTAAATTTAAACCTGTTAATAAACTTACTATAAATTGCTACGAGAAGTATAAGTAAAAAGAGAACAAGGAAAACAATACTCTCTTTCCCTCTCTCTCTCTCTCTCTACATTAAACACAAAAAGTACAGTAGAAACGTAAAAAATTACAAAACACTATACATATAGGTTTTATCTACGTTTTATTTTACCGTTAGTGTACCGATTGTTTTAGTGTATCTGTGTACGAAAATTAGTTACAAGCACGGCTTGTATAAAACACCCGCGCTGGCCCTTACTATATGGTTTATACCATGTAATATGTACTACAACTTTTTAGCATGTACATACTTATGTACCTACTATACCCATGCACGTAAAATAAAATAACAATGCACATTACACATGACGCATTGATACCTGAACTCTGGGAAACGACAGAGTATGTTATCCATTTCACCATCCCAGATGTGATTTGCCCAATTTGTCCATGATGTACACGTACACACTAATATCAAAATCCATTAAAACACACAAAAACACAAAGAAAAACACTAAAAAACCACAAAAACAACAACCATTAAATAATAATTTATTTATTTTTTTTTTTAATAATTTTTAAAATTTTAAAAACGAAGAGAACGGAAAAAACACGTCCGATCTCTTCGACTAACAACGCTCGACCATCATTTTTAACGAAAATTTTTCTGAGATAAAATTTCCAATACTACCAACATAGATAACTGTTGCTCATTAGCATTCGAACCACCACAGCAATTGTTCAATTGGAACCCGGCTGTGGTTTACAACCATGCTGTAAGTTTATTAGACGCAAGACTAGATAATTAATTCGCTTGCCTAATTATACGTGACAAAGGTATCAACTCTCGCACAGTTCATAAAACTGAAGTATTTAAGCCTTTGGATAAATACGATATTTGATGTCAACAAAAAATCTATTAAAAATCTCTGATTGTAACGATTCTTAACTTAAGTCCAAATTGTGCTAACACATTTTGAAAACGACGTTTCACTGGCCGTATTGGAATAACGAGCTGACAATGTATTTGCGACCATAAAACCGGTTTCCGTTATTTTAATCTAGAATTCTAGCAACACGAAAAACCCGTCATAAAATTCACTTCCGGCTTATAACTTGAAAATAAAGTTATAATGTGTAACTTTATGTTACGGAATTTGTGTTGTCGCAAGTTGGGAATCATCAAAATTTTGCAGTTAACTAAAGGAGTTTCTCTCGTTCCAATTTTGGGAAATTCTCGAAATAATTCGCGAAAAACACCAAAAAGTCTGGCTCATCAAGTTAGTAACAAAGCTTCCGGTTCTTGCGACGTTAAAAAATTCTACCTTGCTCTGTGCACATTAAGAACAGTACAAATTGAAATGTTTACTGTCATCAAGCGCAAAGTTTTCTAATTATAATCCTTGTGAACTTATGAGAAATGTGTTCTTAAAGCAATACTAAATAGCTCACTGTTACAGTCATATGTTTTGGCTAGATTCTTAAATCATTTACCTATTTCATCCTTAAATCATTCAACCTATTCTTAAATCATTTACCTATTTATAAATTTACCATCTTTTTCATTGAAATTGGTAGTTGACACTACTACTACCCTTTCTACAAGCATATTAACATTTTCATTAACTTTTATGTGTGTGTGTGTGTGTGTGTGTGTGTGTGTGTGTGTGTGTGTGTGTTTGTGTGTGTGTGTGTGTGTGTGTGTGTGTGTGTGTGTGTGTGTGTGTGTGTGTGTGTGTGTGTGTGTGTGTGTGTGTGTGTGTGTGTGTGTGTGTGTGTGTGTGTGTGTGTGTGGTTTGTTGCCAACACTGTTTCGTAACTCATATCTTGTTCACGTGGTCGCAGTGTGGTGTAATGAGTTTGCAAGAACGATCGTCCTATGAATATTCACCTAGTGTGAAGTGTTGTAAATATAATATTACACAGTCACACCTGTCGGATAAAATTAGCAACTCACTAACCTTTATCTTTTTATGTAATTTGTAAGCAATTTATTTTTAAAATTCCAAATTGACCAAAACAATAATTTTTGTCATATCAGAGAATCGCATGAAAACCAGTTTACAGGTTGCCAAAAAAACAGACTTTGCTTGTATAAAACAATGCAGACATTATTGGCCTCACAATCCCATTTACAGTTAGTTTCTTTATCATCTTTTGCCACCGCAAAAGTGTTCTCAACCTTTAAAGCTGATTACAATAAAATGTACCTCATGCCAAAAGTGACAAAAATGCATTGGGAAAACATGCGGTTAGACTACACAAATGCTCAGTGAATCGAAAACTTTCGATTGACGAAAGAGATATAGTTTTATTTATTTGTTCTTTCGAAGAGTTGGTCCAGTTTTTTTCGTGCCTCGGATTTTTGCAAAGACAATGATTTGGGTAATTCCGCAATTAATTTTTCGTATTTCGAACGACGTTAGCTTTCACTGTAAGAATTTGGTTAAAAAAAATTTAATAATTTTAAAACAAATGACTAATTGTAGTTTCATTTACCTTATAAAAAACTCCTTGGGTTATTTTATTAACCAATTAATAAGAAAAATATTTATTTAATTTGTTTTGAATTAGTTTATATTTCGACACAATTTTTCGGTTTTTAAATTCACATAAATTAATTTATAATTTTATAAATTAAATACTCCAATAACTCTCGCTCCGCTTCTTGACCAAAACTGTGTTTTTTAATTCCATCTATACCACCTTTATCTTCTATCTCTTTTCGTTCGTAGTCGTCTCATTGTCGGCCGGTTGTTTAAATTCGTTATGTTAAATTCGTGATAATTTCGTTATCGTCGTGGTGTCGTTAACATTAGGAGTACTATCGCGAGACAGTATAGCAGTCTAGACACAACTGTTGCACGTGATCGTTTGTAGATGGCATTGCATGACGATCGTTATTGGTCACTACATCACCATCTCCCAAGAGATACCTACCTGGGGAATCGTGATTCGCTATTCCTCACACTATGATTGCTAACTCCTCGTGTAATATAAGATATGCGATGAAAAACGTTTCATCTGATTGAAACTGGTTTAGCGATATTCAACTGGTCAGAGTTTCTTATTCTTCTTACTGAAAGTTTGGAAGTTCCTACAAAAGTTTTTCGTTGTTTGCGAATTACTCTGAATGGACCTTCATATGGCGGTTGTAAACCAGTTCGAATTTTATCTACACATCTAGTGAGTAGGCAAAGGTGTAAGAGGATTTTCGATGAAGAACTCTCCAAGTGATTTAATGGCTTGTCCATAAACTAGTTCAGCTGGTGAGCACTTCAGATCTTCTTTCACTTTGGCTCGGATGCCTAGTAGGATTATCGGTATTTCTGAGCTCCAATGGATTGTATTGCTTCTGGCTATAAGCGCAGCTTTAAGCTGTCGATGAAAACGTTCCACCATGCCATTGGCTTGTGGATGGTAAGCCGTTGTACGTATTCTATTTGAGCCAAGGAGTTTCGTTAACTCAGTGAAAAGTTTTGACTCATATTGTGATCTTTGATCGGTGGTAATGTTACTTGGAACACCAAATCGCGATACGTAATTATTTACCAAAGTCGTGGCAATATTGGCTGTAGTGATATCGTTCATGCAATACGCTTCTGGCCATCGAGTGAACCGATCGACGCAGGTTAAGTATATTTGTAAGACGGAGGAAGCGGACCAACGATGTCTAATGTATATGCTCAAATCGACCCGTCGGAATTTCGAACTGTCCAAAAGGTGGTTTTGTGTGCCTTTGCACTTTCGAGCGTTGACAAGATATACAGGTCTTTGCCCCATGCGATATATCTTTGTTTATTTGACCAAAAATAGCGAGCGGTTATCATTTTTCTAGTGGCACGGACACCAGGATGCGACAGATTATGTATGGTGTCGAAGATATTGTTTCGTAACGTTTCTGCGATGTATGGACGATTCGTACCCATCGACGTTTCGCAGTAGAAGTCTAATCCGAGTAGCTTGAAAAGCTCTAGTTTCACGTTGGAACTAGCGTGGCGTTCGGAAACAGAAGGTAAATTCTGAAGTTCTAAGTCTGCTTTTTGGGCTTCGATGATTTTATTAATGTCGAAATTCGTATCGACCGTCGCTGTTTCGATGTCGTTGGTGCCAGATAACGCGTCTGCGACCACATTATATTTTCCTTGAACATGTTGGATGTCCTTAGCACGGACATTGACTAATGAAATCTAAGTGACTAGATTGCCTCGGATTTCTTTCAGTTTTCGACTGAATTGCTCTTGTCAGAGGCTTATAATGGGTAAAAATTGTAAAGTCCCGACCTTCGACAAAACATCTAAAATGTTTAATGGATAGATAAATCGCAAGTAATTCGCAGTCGAATGCTGAATATTTCTTTTCAGCATTCGACAATTTCTTCGAAAATAATCCCAGCGGCTCCCAACAATCATTATTGAATTTTTGCAACACTGCGCCGACGGCAGTGTTGGATGCATCCGTAGTTAAACTGGAAATCACATTGTTCGGTGGATGTGCCAGAAACGTTACGTTAGCTAATTCTGTTTTTGCTTTAATGAATGCGTCATTGCATTCTTCGGGCAAAGCGAAGTTCTTGACAGTTTTTGACTTATTGAGTAAAGTGGCCAAGTGTGAATGAATCGGGGTAAAATTTCGGCAAGTTTAGGAATAAATCGGTGGTAATAGTTTACCATCCCGATAAACGTTTAATTGAATGCGCTTAATTGATGTTGGAGCTGGAAATTCTGTAATAGCATTAATTCTCTCTGATGAGGGCAAAATGCCATTCGGAGTTATCTTATGGCTGAGGAAGTCAAGATTGTTTACATCAAATACGCATTTGGAGCTTTTAATTAATACATCAAACTTTGCCAACCTGGCAAAAAAGTTGATCGATATGTAGTTTGTGCTGTTCCTCATTTTTCAATGCCACTAGAATGTCGTCGATGTAGACAAAAACGAAATCTAAGCCTTGAACGACTTGATTTATAAATCTTTGAAATGTTTGTGCGGCATTTCGAAGTCTAAATGACATTCGCGTGAATTCGAAGAGGCTAAATGGAGTTGTAATTGCTGTTTTATGCACATCTTCTAGTGCAACGGGAATTAAATGGTATGCTCTGACTAGATCTATCTTGGAGAAAATTGTACATTCTTGCAAGTGCATAAAAAAATTTATTATGTGAGGAGTTGGATACCTGTCTGGTAATGTCACACACGGTCTCCAATCTAGATCTTTTTCTTGACCACGTGTAGGCCGGCAATTTCCTAATTCCACCATATGATGAAATTCGGTAAATGCAGCTTTATGTCGAGCTGGATCTAGTCGCCGTGGTCTTGATACTGGCAAATGACCAGTTGTCACAATATAATGGACCACGTTATGTTAGACGGGTAAATTGTAATTTGGCAGCGCTGTTAGGGAAGGATACTTCTTTAGTAGCGTGCCATAGCTGTTGTTCATCATGTAATGGATAGGAATTGGCATGTAAATTCGGATGGTAGTAACATTGATTGATAGCTGTATAGCTGAATCAACCAGCCTTTTACGCTTGAGATCAACAAGCAGCCTGAATTTACTCAAAAAGTCGGCACCAATTATCGGATGGTTCACTGCTGCGAGAATAAACGCATTCGTGAAATTTTTTGTTTCCTCGGTTTCCCACACACACACACACACACATTTTATTTTGTTTAAACTCTCACCACAATCCACTTCCATTATATTTTATTGCAGGATCAGAAACAAATTATTTATAAAACCAAACAAAATTCATCCAGCATGAACAAAATCAATATGACAGTTATGTCAAAACCTACTGTACTACACTATGAAAAATGTTCACTTGGTCGTATTTCAAAATACGATACGCAATTTTATGCAGAGTTGATAATTCGCTCTTTATTAATTTTTTTTGGTGTTCACGTGGTGGATTTTTAAGTACACTACACGTGAACAAGATATTAAGTAGGTCACATTGAGAATCTGAAAATGATATTATTTTCGTATTTACTTGCATTTGTGGCCAACTTAATGCCTATTATATAAATATGTCATGAATTCGAATTCATACTTCATTCGCTTTTACGGTGGCATCTTTATAATCTTCCCTTATTAGGAGGGAAAAGTTTCGGTTCATGGTTAATTTTACTTACAAAATTAAAATAGTTTCTTTGATTACTTTGAAAATTTGGAATTACTATCCAAAACGTTCAATTCAATGTAATCCACTTTCTATATTAAAATAATTAAATGGCCAGTCACACATTACATTGTAACATGTGCTAATATTTAAAATATTTTGCTTCTTCTAATCTTTATCAATTTTTTTTTAATTTGTCTAATCTTGTAATGATCTTCACTTAACCTAAATATTCTTTTTTTTCAATTTCTAAGTGCACTTTTGTTACATTCTTTGCTTGAAATTTTCTATTCGCAGTTGTTTTTGTTATTTTTGCGGCGAATGAAACCGAACATTTTGTTTGTCGCTGTTATTTTATTTACTCGTATTTATTTTGCGTTGTTGTTATTTCTGTTGTTTATTTAACCGGTGATGTTTCTTGGTTTGTATTGTTGCTTTCTTCTTTTTATTAGTGTTGGACTTTAAATAATTGATGTATAGGTTAAAAATGAATTGTTTATGGCTTTTTTTTGATACGGTTACTTTGTCGTTGCGTTTGGTTCTTAATTGTGATTAGCATTTCCTCTCTTTTTACTATTAGTCTCATTTTTTTATTTTACATAAATTGATTTTATTTATTTTATTACAATCTAGTCTCCTGGACTAATGATCAATTTGTTTCTGACTTAATTTACTAAGATAATTATATCTATGACTCCACCCATTGGCGTTTCACAGTTTCTGGTAAGTTGTTGTTTATACCACATCGTTATTGTGGATTTAAATCAGCAAGCCGCTGTTTGCATTAACAATTAAACCAGTTCAAAGGGTTTGGTTCTTTTCAATCTGCGTATAATATTGGTTTTGGTTAACAGCTGAATTGCCTCTATATTCACATGTTGCCTTCGTGTCTCCTTGCATTTCTTTGAATTTCAATTAAAATGGGATGCACTTTAAGTGCTCTATGTAGGTCACTATTCCTGACGTACCATGGTACATCGACGATGTTCCCTAGTACCCTGTTCTGAAACCTTTGATAGATATTGACGTTGCTGGGTTTTGTACATCCCCAGAGTTCAATACCATAAGTCCATATTGGTTTCAGTATTTGCTTATAAAGTAGCAGCTTATTGTATGATGATATAGAGAAGAGTGTCTGCCTATCAGCCAATGCATTTTTTTATATTTTAGTTTTAGTTCTTCATTTTTCTTTTTGATGTGGACTTTCCATCTAAGTTTAGCATCCAGGGTCGTGCCTAGATACTTAGCTGTGTTCGTATCGTTTTCTAATTCAGTTAGATCATACGTGTATAGTAAATATAAAATCGGCCCTAATACACTGCCCTGCGGTACATCTTCTTTATATTTCTTTTAATTCAGAATAAGTCTCAGCAAATTTAATTTTAAAGAATCTATTTTTCAAGTATGACTCCAGTATTTTAGCTAATTGCATTGGTAAGAGGTTTCTTAACTTATGATTAAGTCCTTCATGCCAAACCTTGTCAAAAGCTTGCGCCACGTCTAAAAATATTTTTCTCTTCAAGTGCTTTCTCAATTACATTGATTACTCTGTGTATTTGTTGTATTGTTGAGTGTTGACGACGAAATCCGAACTGATGATTTGGGATTAAGTTATTCCTTTCGATTATCGGATTTAACCTTTTAATCAGTATTTTCTCAAAGAGTTTAGACATAACTGGCAACAACGAAATTGGTCTATAAGATGAAGTTTCGTATGGTGGTTTTCCAGGTTTTGATATCATTATTACTTCTGCAATTTTCCACAAACTGGGCACAAATTTGATAGGGCCTTGCTTAGTAGTTCTTGTAAAATTTCTGTAGTAATAAAATCATAACCAGGAGCTTTTTTCGAATTCATATTGAATTTTATCTCATGCATGACTTCTTTTGGTGAAGTCAATAGAATTTCTTCACTTTCTTTTTCAGATTCCACCGTTATTATTTGAGATTCTAAAGTTTCATCATCATGTGGTTGGAATATTTTTTCGAGGTGCTCCGCAAAACATTGAACTTTATCTTCATTATTTCGAGCCCATTTCCCCCCTTCTATTCTTATTGGAGGGTTCTGCATTGTTGGTCTTTTAATTTTTTTGGTTGCTTTCCAAAGTGAATAATCAGTCCTGCTATCATTAGTTAGTTTTTTAGACAGTTACTAATTGACTCATCTTTTACTTTTTGGATTTCCCTTCTTAACTGTTGAGTTAAATTGTTTAACTTAGTTTTATATTGAGGAGCTCGTGTTTGCTGCCATATTCTTCTCGCTCTTCTTTTTTCTGCCAGTAGTTCTCTAATTTCTTTAGGGTAGTTGTTTCCTTTTATTTTATATTTAATTGTTGGGGTACTTTCCCAGGCTGATTGTTGTATTTCTCATTTTTTGAACCCAAAAAGCTTTGCTTCTCAATTTTAAAAGGGATGTTGTTCTATTCATTCTCTTAATCAAATTAATTATTTTCGACGTAATTTTCGTTTGTTGCTAAGCTATTTATACAGCAACAAACAAATTAGGCTATTTAAGGGTTAAGGGATTCAACATCTTTGAAAAAGTTATTATTTATGGGAAATTTCTTTAATATGTTGTCTATACAAATTTCTAAAAATCGAGTACAGTTGGTTTTATATTGAACCGCTTACTTTCTTTTAAATGTTCCTGAATGTGCTGTGTAAATTCTATGCCGAATTCGATTTCTTCAATTTTTAATCTATTGGCATCATTAATTGAACGAAATTAAACAATGATCTCATTCCATCAATGATCATTAGAATATTTTTCTATATCGTATATAGTTTCTGTATTATCACGATTTCGTTTGTAAAGAGTACATTGAAAAAAATTATATAGTTCAAAATAGTTTTTAAAAAAAGTAACTTAGCTTTTGTCTCAACGTTCTCAAATTTATCCAAAACTATTTTTGGACTCCAATTGTCTAAAATTTTTGTAAGGGATGGATGCATTAATAGCCATCGTGTTGTTGCTGGTGACATAATCTTAGTTTGGGCCATTTTAAAATACTTCTAAACTTGTTTTAACACGGCGCAACTTTCTGGGATTTGTGACATGTAACTTCCACAATTTCTAAGAAATTTATCGATTTTTTTTCTGGAATTGCTTTCATTGCTAATTTTACCACAAGAGCAAAACATTTACAATGTATAGTGAATTTATACATTTTTCATATATTTTAAAATATGATAGAATAAAGTTCTTCCCATTTCAAAATTCAGCATGCTAGGTAATTTTAGTGCTTAACATAGCAGAATATTTAGAATAGATATATGTATCTATATAAATATTGTTAAGTTTTTGGTTTACCCTCGTTCGCATCATTGGATTGTGAAAAATTCCTCTGATACTGTCCACAAATCACCACTTCACAAACAAATTCACAATACTCAGAAATAGTATCCACTTCAATACTGTTCCGTCAAACACAATAAATCCTGCATTAAATAACACAATTATTCTTTATTTACAACACTAAACAATTCTTCATTTTAACAACAAATCACTTCATATTTCACTAGTTAATTTCACTAGTTTAGCCGCTTGCCATAGCTTGGGGCTATGACACTAATCTTAACTTCACTATGTACTAAAGTTTCACTAGTACTAATACTACTTCAAAGATGTCTCTGGATTAACTCTAGAGAAATCGTAACAGTATATGTATTAAAAAATACACCTAGAAGTTAGTATACAAAATACCTGATTTTTAAGGAAACAACTGGGTCGTTAAATGTCGTATAGAAATAGTTAAGTTGTTGGCTTAAATACACCGTAGTCCTGAGTTAGATTCCCACCGCTGACCTCAATACCGTGACTAAAATAATCGTGTAAAATAATTCGTTGGGCTGACCAGATTTTGTTAAGCAAAAAAACCAAATTTCGGAATGACAATATAAATAATTGAGCAATCAGTAAAAAACAGAATTCTAGTTTTAACGGGAAATATGGCAGCACTGTTTCCAAGACTTCGGTAATCGATTTTTAAACTTGCATTTGGCTAAGTTAATTGCGAAGCCGATTTTTTTTAAATTTAATAGATTTATAGTTGGATCAATATTATAAATTAGAAAGTATTTGAGATTTAGTGCAGACTTTAGATTAAAGAGATAATTGTCTAGACAGAAACTTAAGATGTAACGGTTAACTAATAACATTTATTTATAAAATCAATCAACGAATGTTTGGCACTTTAATTTTGATTGTATTTCCTTTAATATTGAAAGTGGCTTTTCCAAATAATTGAACTTCCAAGATGAAAAAATGTCTTGATTTTTTTAATAAATCAGCAAAAAGCAGATTTTAAATAGTGCGTGAAGTACATAAATTATTTTATTAGATATTTGAAAAAATATTTTTAAGACAATTCAGTTAAAATAAACAAAAACAATGAAGTAATTTAATTTTTTTAATTCAACGGAACGCTTAAATTATTTAACAAATAAATTAAGTTATGTCTGTAATGGACAAAAACAAAATTTAAGTAAAACAAATCAATCAAAAAATAAAATAAATAAGAAATGATTTGATGAAGGATTTCAAATTTTCTTTTTTGTATTTTGCGAAAATGTCATTTCCAAATTATTTTTTTCTAATCAAATGGTTATTTATAATAAATTGAAAAACAATTGAGTCGACAACAAGAAAGCAAAAAAGGTATAAAAAATATTTTAATTTCCCTTTCATATTTTTTATTATTATTATTATTATTTTTTATTTTTTTTTTTGAGATCCAATAAACTGGAAAAGATTTTGAAGTGGAATAAAATTGTATGGTCTAATGTGGAAAATGTTAAATATACACATATTATGGACTAAACCGTAGTTAATAGATCGGGGGTCAACATTTATTATTGATAAGGTTGCATCCAGTGAAAAGTATTTTAATGTTTTTTCGGAAATTAGTCATTTTTATTTTGTTTTATTTTGTAGCATTATTGTAGGAAACAAACTAATCAATAAGGCTGAAAATATAGAATAATCATTTTGATTCCGCTTCAATTGAAAAAAGGAAATTAAAGCAAAATGTGGTTCCTGAATAGTTTCTTAAATATTCTGCTTTGAATTTGAGCTTTTTCACAAAATGGACAAATTTAACTTTCATTTACTTCTGGAATTGGCGGATACATTTTAAAAATAGTTTTAGTTGTAATTATTCAAAAGTGTAAAGAAAGTCTAATAGTAATCAGACGATAGCAATTCTCAAACTAATTAGACAGTTCAGCTTAAAAAGATCTCAGTAAAATGAGATTAGTTTAAAGTAAGAAAAATTATCCTATATCTCATTTAAATTTAAATACTGGTTTTAATCAATCAATACAAGAAGAACTCGTAATTTCCACCAAGATGGCGTCGCGTGTGGTCTGTATGATATATCTGACATTTAGAAATCATTCGTTTATAGAATATGTAAAATGAAAAACATAATGACATAATGACAAACTGTCAAAAAATTAACGGAATAATTTTGTTTTGATGTTAATCGCAAGTGGGGCGCTTATGTAATAAAAGTCGATACAATGAGAGTTCGAGCTAGAAGTATTGTATAAACATAAAATAATTCTTAGTTGCAGCGATGACTTCATCATTAAACCCAAATCTCTTTCACTGGAGCATTATTTTGAGGTCTTCAAACACCCAATAACCACCGGAGCCAGATCTGGGATATACGGTGGCTGGGTTAGCAACTCGAAGCAACATTCATGTAGTTTCGCTATCGTTTTTAACGACTTGCAACACGGTGCATTGTCTTGGTTTAAGATTACTTTTTTCTTCTTAATTTGAGGCTGTTTTTCAGCGATTTCGTCCTTACGCAGAAATGGTCTGTAATCTTGCCGGCAGACTGTTACGCATTGCCATATACCGACGTAACAAATCAAATAATTATTTCTAAAGAGCGTTTTGATTTATCGAAGCTTTTTTTTTCCTCATCAGCAAACGTGGCTCTCATTAGGATCTTTTTCATGGCCAAATTTTTATGCAAAATATCTTTATATCTTTATAAACTCAGTTATCGTACGCATTTTTACATTTCTACCTTTTATTTTGATATTTAGGACTTCCTTGATGTTTTCTTAAGTCGCTGCTTCAATTAGATAACATTTATGTTTTAACGACCACTTTTGAAATCAGCAAATCACCGACAAATGTTTGGTTTAAACGTAACGGAGTCTAAATAATACTTTTCAAGTTTATTTTTGAGTTTGAACGGAGTTTTTTTTTGTAAAAATCAATGTTTTATCAACACATGACTTTTTTTCATTAATTTTAAAAGAACAGTTTTTTTCCTGCCCAAAACGGCTAGCACTGCGAACTGAAAAATCCTATTCCTTCCTAATAAAGGCGATAATGCTGCCTGTAGAGGCCAATCTAACTTTCTCCCGGGGTCAAATACCTCTCTTCAATATGGAGCCACCTCAGTGTGCATAGAGCAACACACTCACATAGTATGTGTTCTGCAGTTTCTATCTCTTCTAAATAGAGTCGCCACTCCGTCTCTATGAACAGGTTCATTTTGTTCAAATGATAGCTCAGATGGCAGTGACCTGAAAGAAAACTCACTAGCTTCCTAATATTTCCTTTACTTGAATTGACCGCCAAATCCTCGTGATAAAATGGTCTGATCAAAGATTTGGCCAGTCTAAGGCCGGGAATACAGTTCCAATAGGTCAAGCACTGCATTTTGTCCCATTTAATAATATTGTAGACTACTGAGGCCCACGGGATGCCAAAGAAAAGCTCAGGGCCAATTGGTGTAGCTGAGGAACCTGCCCGTGCAAGTTCGTCGGCTATCTCATTTCCAGTGATATCCCTGTGACCAGGTACCCACCACAACCTAACTTTGTTATGACAAGGAGAGATTGTAGCAGTGTATAACAGATTTTGACCGACTTTGAATCCAGGCAGTTGGAAGCCAATGCCTTGAATGCTGCTTGACTGTCGGAGAAAATGTGGATGGAGGCGCCCTTAAGACCTTTAGTCATAATAGTTGAGATGCAGGATTCGATGGCGTGAATTTCGACTAGAAAAACACTGGGATAAGTTCCCAGGAATTTCGATGTTTTGTTGTTGGGTCCAAAGACACCAATGTCTACTTCACTATCTATTTTTGATCCATCTGTGAACCAGACTAGGCTGCTGGGTTCCATAAGAGGTCCACCGGTATCCCAGACAGTTCCATCAAGGACTGTTACCCTGAAATTCCTGCCAAAGCAGAGTTCCTTGGGCATCCTCTCCGGGACTCTAAAGAATATATCCAAGTCAGAGAATTCATTCAAAATGTTCAGATGACCCATATGATCATCATGACTATATTGATTCACCAGCTGTAAACTTGCTGCACAAGTAGCAGCTGATTTTTTGACGTAAATATGAAGTGCAGTGAGTCCGATGAGGGCTTCCATTGCCACCGTAGGACAAGTGCTCATAGCACCTGTGATTCCGAGACATGCTAGTCTCTGCAATGAGGTTAGCTTGTTCATAATAAATTTTTGCTGTACCTTCCACCACCAAACTATGGACCCATAGGTTACAATTGGCCTCATTATCATGATGTACATCCAGTAAATCATTTTTTAACTGAGGCCCCAGGTCCTGCCGAACACACGCCTACAGACCCACATAGCTCTGACCGCGCGTTCGGTAGTTGATGTAATATGAGAGTTCCAATTCAGTTTCTTATCTAGGACAACACTCTGATATTTGACTTCATTAGAGTATCTGATAGTAATATCATTTAGACTAATTGAACCAAAGTACAATTTATGTCTTTTGGTAAATGGTTCCAGGACTGTCTCGTTAGGGTTTATCGAAAGGCCCTCTTTAGCGCACCAATTCGAAATAACAAGCAAGAGATTATGATAACCAAATCGTCCGCATAACCAATGGCGTCATAACCGAGTAGATGTAGCTCATCAAGTAACTCGTCAATCACGAATGACCACAGCAAAGGTGACAAGACACCGCCTTGTGGGCATCCCTTTACTGCCGTAATCGTGACTGATTCATTACCTAATTTCGATGTAATCTTCCTACTAGCCAACATGGAGCTAATCAAGTGGTAAGTTGGATCATCAATACCTCTACGCGTTATAGCCCTAGCAATTGAGTCTCCTCCATCTACTTGTTACCAAGGTTGAAAAATCTGAGAATTTGCCTTTTCTGTAGGCAAATTGATTAGGATTAAAGGGTCTGGTTATACTTAACCAGTCTCTGATATGAAGATCTACCAGTCGTTCCATAGTTTTTAGAATAAATAATGCAAGACTGATAGGTCGGAAGGACTTAGGGAGTTCACTTGGCCGATTGCCAAGCTTTGGGATAAAAACCACATTGACTTGGCTCCAATCCTGTGGTATGTGACCCAAATTGAAGCTAGTTCTAAATAAGGCTACCAGAGCAGAGGTAATCAAATCCAAGCTCCTTTGGAGAAGGGCTTGGAAGATTCTATATCTGCCTGGAGCCTTGAACAGCTGAAAGGAGTTGATAGCCCATTTGATTTTTTTTCGGAGTAGAAAGCTTACCGGATAAGTTATTAACCCAACCCACATTTGCACCCATATGTGTACCAAATATAGGGTTAGTTATTGTATTTGTGTTGCATACAGTGCAGCCCGGAAATTGCACTTGAAGCAAGGTTTCAAATGACTCTTTGCGACCCGATGTATAGTTACCATCGGATTTCAAAATAAGCCCAATCTTGTTGGACTGGTTCTTATCTAAAACTTTATGGAGTCGAGCAGCTGTAGGTATATCCTCGATATTACCACAGTTTTTCCTTCACGTAAGGCGTTTGGAACGCCTTAGTTCAGTATTGTAATTTGTTAGGGCTTGCATATATTCATTCCACTTATTAGAATGCTTTGCCCTATTAAATAATTTCCTAACCTTCTTACGGAGTTTAGTCAGCTGCTCGTCCCACCATGGAACTTTGCGATTAACCGCAACGTTACGCGCCACACAGCTGCTTCCGTAAGATGATGGAGCACATCATTTAACAAATAAGCAGCAGTTTCTAGGTCATTAATTGAACTCAAAGATGTTGGCAGCATGTCTGCTTTGATAAATAAAATATCCCTGCAGGTCTTCCAGTCTGTAAAACAAGGGATACGAAAAGTACAGTTACTTAAATCACTATCTAACTATTATGGTTCGGTTGTTATAAAATATTAACACATATCGCTTGAAGTATTTCATTTTTTAAATCATAAAGATTTTTTATTAAAAACGTCATCTCTTGGTTAGTCCCGAGACATATTGAACGATCTTGTATATTTATCATACAAATTCAAAAATACCATTAGGACTGGTTTATTAGTAAAAAAAGTTTTTGTACAAAACAAACTTTCTCAAAAAATTATGATAATTAATCAATTTCAGTCAGCACGATGACTAGATTGTCGAAATTTATAAATGACGTTTAACATAAACGAATATAAATTCCAATTAAAAATATAACTTTTTTTTTGTTTTGTGAAAAACGTCAAATTTAATTTTCTTGTTTGCCGAAAAAAAAAAATTGTTTTCTTTCCGATTTTGATTCAACAGCAGCAACCATTGAAAATAAAATGATTTTCTTTTATTTCTTTGGTGTTTTGAATAAAAAGGAAAAAAGTTTAGAATTAAAAAGAAGAAATCTACAATAAAAGTATTAAGTTAAAGAACCGACACAAAAAAAAATTTAAATGAATGAAACAAACCATTGTGGCGTAACATTATTTTGGTATAAAATTCAATAAGCCATTTAATTGAGCGTTTAAATTGGATTTTTATTTAAATTATTTAAGTTTTTCGTTTTGAATTTTTTTTTTTTTTTTTTTTTTTGGTAGTACAGCGAGACAAAAAATATTGATTTTTATATGGAGGTTTGATTTAGTTTAGTTTATTTTCTATATTTTAAACTGAACTTAAATTTATCGTAAATCTCTAGAGAAAATTATTGTATATACATTTTATTATTTCGTATTTCGTTGTTGTGAAGAAAAATTAAATTGATTTCGTTTTGCCACTGTGTCGGGTGAGAATTAGAAATTTTAATCTAAAGTCTCTTATATACTCGAACATATATTTTTAAAATACATTTTCTAATTTTTCTTATTTTTTTTTCCATTTCCGCAGTATTATAAATTTAAAACCAAATGTAATTATATTTCTTGCATCGGGTTTTTAAGATGATTGTACACATTATATAATTTTTAAATATGCTTTTTTTTATTATTTATAGATAAATATATACACATTAGTTTTCCATAAAATTAATACGAGTTGGATTGCGTGCTTGATGTGCACACAAACGAAAAAAAGAAAATTCTATCAATATTTACCATTAAAATAATTATAGAATACATAATAGGTGAACGAAACACGACAACCAAGTTAAACAAACACTCAATTAAAGAAAACAACGAATATATTTATATAACGTGGCAATATCAAACCATTTAATTTAAAATTCAATTTAAATCTTTTATAGAAGTTTTTTGTTATTTTATCCAGAACCTAAATGATAGTTTTCTTTTACTAATAAATTACATATTTTATTTTCAAGAAAACTCAAAAAAATACTATTAACCTGGAAAACTAATATTAGTCTTACTCTTACGGTTGTAAATATAAACGGAGTGAGTCATTTAAATTGAGACAAAACGTAGCTTGAAATTCTAATTCTTTATCGAAAATATCTATACGATGATTTTATGTTTCTGAAAGGATTTGCAGCCTACAAAATTGGCGGCTGACGTCTCTTTAGTAGGTATATACGCCCGTATATTTGCTGGAATTCGAACGACTGAATTTCGTATAAGGATGGACGGGGGAAGATTAGTATTTTTGCTGTTTGTTTTGATATCATTATTTGTTGCGGTAATATATTTTTCATTCGCCCTCGGAGCATGCGAATGTTGAGGTGGGAGTTTAATAATTATATGTTCACCATTATCCACTAATTTGGTTACAACACGACCTTTGCACGAATTATTATTTTTGTGAAGCACATACAGTTATATGTTGTCTTGGTTTTTGAGAGAAATGGTACCCAAGAAAAATGGTTGTTAAAAATGTAAAGTTACATAATAAAATATTTGTTACATTAGTTGTTATCTTAGTTAATTTACCTATTATATATGCGTTTGTAATCTCCCTCATAATTTAATTATTGAACATATCAAACACACTGTTAAATACAATATGATTCGTGCTACTGATTAAATTTTGTTTCTTGCCTACTACGAGTATACATTTAATCAAGGCCTATATGATATAATTTTTTCGAAAAATTAACACTTTACCCGGATTGTTTTATTCTTAATACATAATGTAAACTTTTTTCCCGTAAATGCATAATTTTATTTATTTTAAATGAAATGAGATTTATTTTTGGGAAAAATTTATACGAGATCTTCATTTACGAGGTTTTGTAATTAAGTGATTTTGTATTTCGGAGATCTTGTAATTAGAAGGTTATGTAAATAGGGCTTAAAGTTGTAAAAATCATGTTGTGTCATCTCAATAACGTTATAGAACGGTTAACTTATCTTGGCAAACCGTATTATCTCATACCATTTTTGATGAACCATTACTTCTCTATTTTTTCTGTTTTCAATTGAAGAATGAACCGAATCACACTCATTCTGGGTATGGCCTTTTGTTAAATACCTGTGAGTAATGCTAATATTGTATTTGTTAGTAGCATACGAATAGAAACTGAAAATAATTTTATTTCTATTTTGATGGTCGCATTTATCTGACCAAAATCGTACTTCTTTAAGGTGACTATTTTTGTTAAGTTGCACTTCAACGAATTTTTGCAAGCAGCTTACTGCCTCGCCTGGCTCTCTTTTTGCAATTCATTTATGCCAGACGTAACAGAATGCCTCTTTTGTGATGATGAAGTAGATTGTACAATTATAAGAATTAAAATGTCTCCTTTAATAGAATGTTTAGATTTCGAGAAATCGAAAACGACAGTTAAAAGCTGCCATTACTGTTATTGGCAGCCTTCTTGTCGTCCTCTTTAACTGTCGCGAATATTTTACTTCATTTAAATGTTTAGCAAAAAGACCTTCGTCTCTTCAAATTTTGATTAGAAAAGGACGTGCAGTCGTTGCATCTATCTTTTTTTGGAATAAAAAGGGATATATTGAATTAGTTATTGAAAATATCAATATACTGTCTTTGGGTCGCAGCGATTATATTTTGTTCTTGGTTTTCCATCCATACCAAGTACATTCTAAATATAGATGTGATATTTAGATCTCCCACCAAATATTCTCTTTGGGAATTTTTTCTAAGGTAGCGCGACACAATCCGGAGAAACAGGTTAATATGATCTTTAAGAGTCTGTAGTTTTAGTTTTATCGTTAGTAAGATTTCTGACATATTTTCAACGCATGTCAAAAGTTAATGAACCACTACTTAATTTAGATAAAATTGTAACTAAAATTGTAATCTTATATTATTGTTTCCAGTAGCACAGCTTCCTGGTTTTGATAAAAAATAGCTTTGATTTGCCGCTCGATCAAAGGTTTTGTCAATTTTGCTGGTTCGTTTAGGAGTAATTTTTCTAAGAATATACTGCCTTTCCACCTTTCTGTTGAAAGTTTTATTAGGCATATCAACCTGCAAGATGTTTTACAGCCAAGTCCTATTTTCCACTGTGGAATTATTTTTCCACGGTGGAATTTTTTTTAGTCTTACATTCCTTCAAATAAACTTTCCGTTTATGACCTAGTCCCTTTCGAATATCGGTTCTTTGACGTTTTCTGGACGTTTTTTTTGCTATATTAAGGGAACCTTGATTTGTCGATTAAGTAACGCCTAAATTTATTGCATTTTCGGTTTCGGGATTGTTTTTTGGTACCTGGGTTTTGTTAACACGAAGTGTAAACGGACTGTAGACTGGAAATAAAATGTTGAAATTTCTTTAAACTATGATAAGTGAATTTCATTTTATATTTATTTTCAAATAAATTATGACAAGTTCATAAGGCATAGTTTAGAAAAATCTGTAATTTTAAATGTTAGAAAATTAAAGTATGACAAATGTTTTTTTAAATTATCATAACGCTGAAGTTATACCCGATTTCAAACTGAAATTTTGGCACAACATGGGATTCACCTAAAAGTAAAGGATGGTCAATTAAAAATAAACTATAACAATTCGAGTTGTCATAGTATTAATTGGGAGTGCGATATAATATCATTTAATATTCAGAGAGCGAAGATCTGGAATTAAAATACACATACATTAATTTAAATAAATATTTTATCGGTATGATCAGTTTCAGGTAGCAAGAGATTGTCCTTGTTTTTTATACTGCTAATTCAATTAGCTTTGTTACAATTTGATCAAAATTAGCAAACAGTCTAAAAGAGGTTTCCTTGTGTATTCCCTCAAAATCAATTTCGATCTGTTAAACTATAGAAACCAAATAAACTAAAGAAATCCACCTAGAGGATAAACTATAAATTTCTAACGTACCAATCTGTGGCCATCACGATCCTTGTACCTTGGCTGATCTATAAGAATGTTTGAAAGCGTTGTAGCTTTCAAATATCCGATCACTGTTGTTTGATTATGAGCTTCCAATGCTCTTCTACAGTTTTACCGAATTAAAAGTAAATCCAACAAGACGAACATTTCTGCATACTATCATACATGATCATTATTTGTAAATATTATCCGTTTCTTAATTTATTTTCACCGGGAAAATTATCTTAAGGCAGTCGAATTTTATTCCGAATAAAGTAATTTACAGTAGTGGTAATAACATATTTTTTGGTGGTTCTCATTTAAAATAATTCAATTCCTTCTGGAAATTAATTGCAGCTGTAGCAAGATACTCTTCTGACAGTATCTCTAGCAAGTTCTAAATTGTATAATTGTATTAGTTTTAACTTAAAATGAGTGAAGTTAATATTACCAAGTTGATCAAAATTTGTCGCGAGAATACCAGGGATGGCGAGCAGTTTCTCGTTGGTGTGAGGATTGACCGTCCAGATGTAGGTGTATCGCTTTCGAAAATTTAGTTTTGTTGAATCCACTGTCATACAGACGAGGTTAAGGAAACCATTTCTGCTGTATGGTCTGATGCCTTTAATTAAATTTGAATTTGAGCAATAAAATTATCATTCCTAAAATTGTCGGTTGTAGTCGTACTCGTTCTTTCTCGCCCAGAGAACATTGTTTTTTTAAATAATGAATTATTTTAAATATTAAAAAAGTTAAATAATGATTGCATTGCTGACCTTTACCGAACCAGTAATCTGGTTCCATCGGTATCGATCCGGAGTTTGGTCATCGTTTTGTTCTAGACAACCAGACGAAGTCAAGTTGTGCTCTACCTCGAGGAGGTATCGTCGCCGACAGTGACCTCTGATCCTGACAAATGGCGGCTCTTCTATCAGAGATAGATCCACTATTCGTTAAGGTTCGGCTAGCAGAACGTGGCCAAACCAGGGTACCTACTATAGTCTCTTTTACTTCTTGAACAACAGGAAATTTCATTAAATTTCTAATCTCGAGGTTGAAGAGCACTCAGTTAAGTGTCGAAATCGTCACGTTTAATCGTCGGCCACAAATCATTGCCAAACAAGGAGAAAATGTTTTCGGTTCGCTAGTATTGTTTTATTGTTATTAAGTGGTATGCATTGTCGTCAAGGTCGAGCGACGCACTAAGATTTCTTGATTTTATTGCCCGTTTTTGTCCACATGGTTTTGGAAATTTCATCCAAATTCTTATGATGTCACCATTCTCATCTCTCTCCACTATTTTATATTTTCTCAAAACAAGTTAGTTAGTTTTATGATACCTCTATGTTGTTACCAAATTAGTAATAAAATAAAAAATCAAGTGGTGAGTATTGCAACTAAAAATTGGTTTAACATGTAAATCAAAAAATTTTTTAGATCTAGCTAAATCCTCTTTGGATTTAACATACATCTCCTTTGGATTTATATAATGCGATTGTTTATGTAAATTTTGTTGTTGATGTAAAATGCCCAAACCAACATAGCCATAGTATGGTTTGTGTTAGTGTTTACAAAATGATTTTTTTCGTAAAAATAAAAACATACGTACTACGTTCGTACCTACGTGGTACGTACCACAGCGAATACAATAATAATAAAAATTAGCATGTTGGTGACGCAAACTCATAAGATTTTACCCATATAAAAATATTGTCCACTGCGCCTAAAGAAGTTTTCACTTCTAAAACAATTCAGATTTAGGTTTTGAAAAAATTAGGCACTCAAAATTTAACACATTATGCAAAACCTTCTATAATAAAAGGCGTATTCATCCAATAAGTAGGCTGAACAAATTATAGATTTTTAAAGTATTAGTAAGATATGAAAACTATGAAGAAAATTAGACTTATATTAGTGTAAGTTATTTATTGAAATTGTCATAGTAACGAAAAAATTCAAAATTTTTATGTGGGTTTTGAATGATACACCATATCGAGAATTTTATTTAATTTTTTTTATATATCGACATGTGCTACGCGATGAGTTTGGCTTTTACTATAGATGATCTTGCATTATAGCATTTTTTACAATTTGAATTGTCAAACTGTACGAAGCCAACTGTAATTTTATAATTTAATGGTAGTATTTGCAATTTTTTTTATTTTGTAGTAGATTGTCATTTTGTAAAACTTGTAAGATCAACAATCTTCAATTTTAAGTTACAATTCGATTTTATGTGAATTTTTGTTTTTAAAGAAATTCAATTAAAATTTTTGTTTTAATATTTTATATTATTATTTGAAATTTTAATTTGTAATTATAAAGTCAACAAAAATCGTTGTTAATTTTAACAGATATCGAAAAACAAAATTTTAACAATTTAAATTGTAAAATTTACGCATTTTTTAGAATTTTTTCTCTCGGTGTAGCACGAGAACATTTTCTAACCCAATAAATTAAGTAAACACTACTAATGGTCACCTATTTGTTGTGCACCTAAAATCTGTGGTTTACATCCTTCTGACAAAGCATCCACAAACCTCTGATAATGCCTTTTATGTTTCAGTGATTATACATGAAATTCCATTGGTTGAGGCCAACCAAAAAATTTCCATTATCACGGTGTTTTATCATCACATGATAAGTTATATCCTTTGTAGATGTATTTCACTGCAAATCGTATAAATCTTGAAGTACAAATTAAACAAACCAATCAGGTCCACAAAACCAAACTTAATAAGAAATTGGTTATCCCTTGAGCGTATGTGACATCATATGTTCGTCACATATGTTTTCCATCGATTAGGGTGCGTTGATTACCATGCAAAACTTATCTATGAATCACACCACGCAAATAATTCAACTTGATAATCAGAAAAAGCTTGTAAAATTTGTAAAAATGGGCGTGCCAGAAGTAATTCTCCAATCAGTTCTAGCCTAGGTATTGATAATGAACGTACCAGTGCAACTTTTGTTTTTGCCATGACTATTCGAACTCAAGGAGAACCTCATAAACCGCTGCTTCGGTATCGTCATAGAAGTCGTGAAGTTTGATATGTTTGTTGTAGAATAACATTTGTCGTGGAATTTGAATTTTTTCCAAGTTTCCCCTTTTCTGCTAATTGGTTTGGTAAAGCATCTTCCCATTAAAAAGTATACAGCCATAACCGCTGAAATAAAATTTTAATATTGATCATTACGAGTGCCAGAAATCCAAATAAGTCGAACAATTATGAAGCTTCTGAAAGAAATTTACGTTTGATAAGTACAGTGTTAAATTGACTAGTTGAAGGTTGCCAGTGTATACATAAAACCTTTACAGTCCTGTCTCTGATTTCAAAAATTAGAATGCTCTTCCTACTTTCTAACTGATTGATGCTATTCATGAAGTTTGCCTAGTTTGACGACCATTTGCAGAGATGGAAACCACCAGAGTCTAGAATCATTACTTTCTCTTTAACTGTAAGATGTATTGCTTCTTGCTCTGTAAAAATGCTTGAAATTTTTATAAATGCTAATACTTTATAAAAATCCTCGTATGCTTTTCTGACTGTGGTAAATCAGTCGATCTTTTGATTTCTTCCGATTACCAAAAATTATGTGGTCTTGTCAATGATGTCTACACATTGACAAGATGAATACAATGAGAATACAATGAGTTTAGTGATTTCAAGCTAGTATCTGCTAGATTACCTACTAAGACCCATTCGAAAATTAAGTTCTAAGCAATGATTCAAGCAATGATTGAAGTGTTTATGATCGAAGTGTTTGAAGTGCAATGATTGAAGTGTTTAAGTTCTAAGCAATAATTGAATTGTGATGAACTGTTAGACCAACTATGGCATAATAAATGAATGACGTGTGATTTCTTCCTGTGCAGTAATGGCACCAAAAACGTGAACTGCATGATTGTGCTGAATGTCCAAGTATTAAATTATTAAAACTCTTTATATTTCAACACAAACTCACGACGATCTGGAATGCTCATTCTAGCCTAGAATGTTCTACTAATAGTGGAAGCCGTTTTTTATTTTCCTTGATATCACACTGCTTACTAATAAATTTCAGACTTGAATCAAATGTTGGAAAGTAATTGTGCAACATTTTTTAAGTCCAGAATTGCCGAATATATACATCAACCTTATTCAACAGGATGTTTATCAGCCATGGGTCTCCGCCCTCAGCCTCATTTCTCAAAGCACGTAAGCCTCATAAAAACTCATCAGCAGTTTTATATAATCGAGATTGGCTTCAAAATCAAAATGTACTCAATATAAAGTAACTTAAATACCAGTAGGAAAAATTCGTTATGTTTAAATTAACACGTTCGCCCCTCAAACGATTTTTGAAGTTCGCATTTTTTGATGTATCATGAGTTTGTGGACAGCTGATATTTCTCATATATGTGACATGAGTTTATGATTGCTTCTACAACACATATGCGATATGAGTAATTAATTTTCACAAACATATGTGTGACATGAATCTTAGGTAGAACATAAATTATGTTAAGGTGTACAAAGAAAATGCAGTATATTAGGTTTATATTTCTAAAAAGTTAATTATTATTTACATATAAATTATAAATTAGCGTAATTCAGTTTCAGTAGAAGAATTTTGAATTTTTCAGTTAAAAAATTAAAAAAAATTACTGGGTATGCCTTAGTCGAAAGCATGGATATGGGCATAGACCGATCAACTCGCCTTAAGCATGTTTGCATGTGTCACACACATTTACTCGCAGCCCTTTTACCTCTTTTGTAATAAATGCGGCATCTCCTACGGCTGTTGGCCATGCTTAGGAAATGTGCTGTTTGAAGTGGAAGTTCCTGCACGTCTTGAGCTTCTTTGCCAGCCTATAATCTGCCCTAATTACGACGCTATAATTTTTTCTCTAAATTCTAGATGTGGCAATTGTCGCTGTTGGTTTCGTTTATTATATATCCAACACGAATTCCATATTGCTATATCTAGTATGTGAAAAAAAACTTTCATGTACCATCGTACTGAACGCCTTGGACAAGTATAATACGAAATCATTTGATCGGTCCTATCGATTCCCATTTTAGCGTTGTAGTCTACCACTATTTTTGGCTTTACTATTTCCTTATTTTTTTTTTGTTATTAAATTAACAAGCTCGGCTTTGTGTTTGGTAGAAATTATCAAAACGTCTCGCTTGTCTTTCCATTTTAACACCATAACGTTCTTGCGGTTTCGCCGCCATGAAATTTGCCCTGGCTTTAATTTGCTTTTTATAACTTGAGAGGGATTGCGTTTCCTGTTCGAGCGTAATATTCCGCATAAATTAGTTTGCTCATTTACTAAGTGCTCTGCCAGGTCAATACTGCAGTAGTAATTATCCATATACAACGTATGTTCTTTACCCAAATATTCCTTCATTAACTCAACAACAATACCAAATGCATGCCCTTTCTCGTTAGACACAGTGCCTCTTCCGGTATATATAATCAAATTTATTAAAAAATCTTAAGGATTGCATAATTCATAGAATTTGATTCCGTACTTGTGCCTCTTATTGGGTATATACTGCCGGAATTACAGTCTTTCACGCCATAACAGGAGAGCTTCATCTAATGAATGGTTTTGAGGGGGGCTATACAATTTCTTTATGTTAGCCAGAACGTGATTTGTGACATTTTGTATAATCATAAAAACACATTCACTTTAGAATGTTTTCAAACCTTATTCGACTCATTGTCTGCCCGAACACATTTTGAACATAAAGCCCAGTTTTGGCTCAATAGTGTTTTAGGCTTGGTTTTCTATTTAGAGGCATTAGTAGACTGGTTCGGCGGTTGATTGATCTAAAGATATAAATTTTGCTCCTGTAAAACTATGTTATTTGTTTCAGACTCAACAACAGTCCACATATCATCGTTAATTTCAGCAGCATTTTCTTGAACTGGAACCTCTTGGAAGTCAGTTTCTACTGACAATTTAGGTGATATGCTGTCAGTGTTATAGATGCGAAAGCAGCTGCCCGAATCTTTAGTCTATTTCACACTTGCTGGAGCTCAATTCAGATTCATCAGATTTACACGTAGGCTGCATGCGTTTGCCTCGACTTTCCATTATGCAAAAATTCTTAACCAAGAACCTATTATACCATCACAACAGAAACAAATCTGCAATTAACTTGAATCTCACCCAAATTAGAAAATCGGAGAGTGAATTATTCAAATCACTACTAACAACTTTATATACTACACAAATAATTTTGATTAATTTTGATTACACTTCAAAAATCTAGTTTTGAATTAAAAATTTATAATTTATTTATTACCAAAAGTATAAATAATATACCTCTTTACTAGACAAAAATCGTCGACAAACTAACATAAAATCGTTATTTCTTTTCTCTAAACCAATTTCGGGGGCTTCCTGAAATATGAGGATATTTCAATAAATAAAATTTTCTCATTGAAACTACGACGAAAAGAAAATAATCATAACACAAACCATTCCAGTTACAACTATGTAAAGTTTCAGTAATTTGTGACACATATATGTAACATGAGTTTTCTGGGGAAACTTGCGTGATACATATATGTGTCTTTGAGGGGCGAACGTGTCAATAAATTCTAATTCCTCGCCAAACAAGGTTCTGCTCGTTTGTTTTCAGCATAATAATAATTGTTTCAATTTAAATGCCTCACCCTATACATATATAATTAAACATCAATTTATTTTAATTTTATTTTATATAAATAACAGGGAAAAAATTGATTTTAATTGGAATTTTATTAAAATATATTTTACATATATAATGTGTTTCTTCTTTTTTTTTGTACATTATTATTTTTTATTTTCCACTTTCCATTATTTTTAATTTTTTATTTATTTTATTTTCAATAATAAATTATGTGTTACAATTTTTACGTTGACAAAATTAAAAAAAAAATTAATTAATTATTTATAAATAATATAAATGTTATAATTTGTTTTTTGGTTTATTTTTGATGTAATTTTTTAATGTTCAGTGTATAATTTTATTTTTCAACGGAAAATTTATATTTATTTGCTTAATAAAAAAATCCGAAAAGGAATCGTAGCACAAGGATAATATAGAAAAAATGTTATAAATGTATAATGGTATCAAGGCACCAAATGGTGCCTTTTGATAAATAATCGATTTTATTTTTGATAATTACATGTTTTTGAATTATATGTTTTATCAACGAAATATTATGTGATGAGCACATCAATTTGGGAGGTAAACATGAATTATTTTCTAAAATTATATTTTCTTTGTACGAATTCTATACAAAGAAAGGATAATCTACGAACTAAATAATGTTTAATGTAATTTACATATCGAGTCGTGATACAAAAAAATAATAGTTTATTGATTATGATATTATGAAAATACATTGATTATATTTAATTGAATAATTTAATCACGCTAGTGATTAATCATTTGGAGGTAAATAAACTTATTCAATGACATACGGTTATAGGTCAGCCAAACCACAGATTTATTTTACCACATAAATTTTAAGTAGAGCTCTATCATGCGCTCTACAGACTGTATACACTGTAGAGCTATTTTTCTCTATGGTAGAGCGCTCGGCTACTACTATATTTTATTTTCGATTAATAATATTTTATTTTCAGACATTTTATTTTTAGTTTTTCGTTTGTCAAAATCAAAAAAAAAATCAAATTAAAATGAGTTTTTGCCAACAATAAGCTGCTAGTGCCATTATTTTTTTACTTGAAAAAGAAAACAAGAAAAACAGAAAGTTTTGAGAGCTCAAGTGGATCACGAAAAGTCTACGTATGACATATACGTAGACAATTATCATAGGCGTTTGTAGACGTTACAAACGCCTATGATAATTGTCTACGTATATGTCATATAGTTATTTCAAAATGTTACTGCAACTGATTATTCCGATCATTCAAAAGAAAGAACACAGTTACGAAAATCTTCAGACAACATATTGCTTTACCAAACTAATCGAATGAGGTCGAAAAGAAAATTGTACAAAGTATCCCCTTCGAATGTCAAGTGCTCAAGTGAAATTAGTGATGCAAGAATATTCAGGAATTCTGAATTGAATTACTAATAGTACCTTGACCTGCAAGTATACAAGATCCATCTACAAAAAAGAAATTTCGATTTGTAGGCGATTCCTTACCTCAATTAGAGATGACCAGCTAAAACCTAATTGAGAACTGCTAAAAACCATTGTTTGACAATATATAAAAATAAAAGCCTGTGCCTTTTATCAGTAGTTGTAAGGAGCCCTAAGACAGAAATTCGCTCTTGAAAGTAATATTTTTGAGCGGAACCCAGCTTTTAAAGCCTGAAATCCAACTAGGATATGGTGTATCCTAATCAGACTAGAATTTCGTGATCGGAGTCTTTTTTGATAAAAAAAAAGTATAGCCTAAATTTCACCCGTAATTTACCATAATTTCAAGATTAAAACTTTTAGTGAATCCCTTTTTAAAATCTTCCTCCTTTAAAATATATTCCAGCCGGAGAATAATAGGTAAATAGGTATAGTGTATAGGTGTGTTTTCAATTGGTGCCCAATCACAATATTTTAAACATTTTAACAGTATTGAAAGGGAATGGCCATCGAAATGCAAATAGAAATGTCATTAAATATTTAATTATCAATGCTCACATGCGTTCGAAAAAAATGACCAATTCAATTTTAAATTACGTGGCCTATATATTTACTTACTCTACTGTAGAGCAAAAAACTTTATCAAACATGCTAGATAGAGTGTTGAGCTAATGTAGAGCTCTACAAAACCTAAAACAGTAGCGTGTACACTGTAGAGTTTTTTACGCAATAGAATTCTCACGTAGAGTTTGTGTAAAGCTCTACTGTAGAGCTCTATAGGGTGTGTACACTACTCTACGCGAGAGTTTTCTCTAGCTCTACGTAAAAACTCTATAGTGGATACGCGGCATTATAGACCATCAGATGTTTGGTTTTTTCACCTTTTTTTGCTACTTTTGCCTTTTTTGCTTAAATATTGAACAATAAAGTTGTAGATAGTTAAATGATTGAAATATAAGTATATCCTGTAGAAAACTTTAAAGTTCTTTCAAAGATAACAGCATGCATTGCTAAGTATACACTCTCAAATAGTACTAACTCTAGAGATTAAACTTGTACTTAATCACGGAAACCATTCTCTTGGGGTTGATTGATATCCAAATACGAAAACTATTGCGGCGTAGCGCTCCTTTGAACGGTATATCAATTGATGTTCTACATAGTATTGCAGAGAATCACTTATATGGTGAAATAAATTAGGTGACTATCAAGAATGATTTCGTCTGAACCGTTCAGTTCTGAACCGTTAGAAATTCTAGTAGGAAGGCTTCAAATTCCTTTTATATGACGTGAGAAACGTCGTTTAGAGTAAAGTTCAAATTTAGGTACTAGATAGTTTACCCATTGCAACAATTTTCTTTTATTAAGTAGAGTAATTATTGAAATTACAAATTCGTAATTAATTTTATTTAATTAATTTCGTAATTAATTTTTTTTTAACCATAATAAAACTGCTTTTACAGGCCATTACTGGATCGTACCGATTCATCATTCTGGCTCCATCGGATTCGACCCTGAGCTTGTTCTTCGTATTGTTCTAGATAACCCGAAGGAGTCAAGTCGTTCTCTACCCCCCCGGTGGGGGGGGGATCCACATCACCTCTGCGCCTGCTAAATAGCGGTTCCACTCTCAGAGATCGCTGTACCATCCGCTTAGGAATTTTCATTAAATTAAATTATTCTTTAGGGCCGAACTCTTACATCCATACATGAGAACGGGTCTGATCCCTGCTTTCACAACTTTGGTTTGTCGCCATTTGTAAAGAAATTTGTCGTTAGCAGTAGACGTTAGGCATATTCAAAACAAGGTTGCCTCCCAAAATTATTATAAGTGACAAGGAACCCGAGATATCTGACTCCTTCAAATGTGTGGTCACCACTACTAAATTGCGTCTTGGTATCTTAAACCAGTGATCATATATTTTTTTTTTGACTCATTGATTTTGAGACCAAAAGAAACTGAGAATGCATAAGTGGATCCAGTAGTTCTCTAACTCCGTTGCCATTCAGTCCGATTACACAGATATCATCTGCATGTGCCAGAACCTGGTTGGACTGACGTTACAAAGTGTTGTTCAGAGGTGTTTAACTTTTACGAAAGATAAATTCTAACATTAGATTAAAGAGTATCGGGAACAGAGCATCTCCTTGCCGTACCGCAGAGCTAATTGCAAAAATTCTTGATTGCTTATTTTCAACTTTAACACAACATTGTGATGTGACGCCATTATTGTCATTTTACATAAATGCCCATATTTGTCGTGGATTCTCAGACATCGCAGTCAACTATAGGCTAGCCCGATGGATTGAGTCACGAGATATCTCGTAATATTTAGTAAGACTCATCCTCAACGAAAAAACTTGATCAGTTACTGACTGAAATACTCCTTGGTATTCATCTATAATTTCCTCTACCAGTGGAGTGATTCTCTCCAATATTATGTAACAGGAGCGATCTCCTTTTTTAAGGAAGGTTGTGTCCAATGCGAAGTTATGCCTGATGAATGGAGTGGACACCTTCCATTCATTAGGCATAACTTCGCTTTGCCATTCTAATCAAATAAACTCAAAAAAATATTTCCACAATGTATTCCCTCCGTACATCAAGAGCACAGAATTAATACAATCAACCCCACAAGAACGGTTTCGTTTAAGTCTCTGCATGATCAGTGTGAATTCTTCGTCGGATGTGTCATCTATTCACATGTCTAGTCTGTATTTGAAAACTTTCAAACTCGGCATTTGTTACTTGTTGAACATTGGCTAAATCACAGATATACTCCTTCCAAGTCCAAGTGTCGAGCACTGCAACGATGTTTACATGGAGACTTGAAAAGGGACTTTATCTTTGGGTTGGCTTACATCAGTGGGCGTAAACACAAATGTTTGATTAGTTGACTAGTCGCATGTGTAAACGTAGCTTACACATACAATTAACAACTGCTTCGAATTCGAAAACAGCCTTTTTTACCTTGGGCTCAAGGACACAACCAACACCAAATTTGCCGAGGTCATCTCCAATGTGAAGCAATGTATAGCCTTGAGACACATGGTCTCCATTTCTTGACCATCGAATTTTCTGGAGACCAACGGGTCACAAGCGATATTCTTTTATGGCTTGTATAGTGCCATCAAACGTGCCTTGTTTCCTTAGCGACTGGACGTTCCACGTACCAATCCTAAACTGTGTGTCTGTTATCATAAGCGTGGGTCTTGTATAGTTTTAGCGGTATCCATATTTCCTTTTGTTGGGGTTTTGTAACAATAAGGTTTTTGACAGATGCGGGCATTCATTCCAATAATTTAATCTTTGTTAAGTCGCCTCCTACGATGGAATTCTAAGGATAACATGCTCGTTTATAAGTCGTTTATGAGGCATGGGACCTCCTCAACCACAGGGGCCGTAAAACAAAAATGTTTGCATTTAAAAAAGTAAAAACATTTATATTACATTAAAAAATGTCTTCATGTATTCGTTGTTGTAATCCATATGGTAAACAAAAGAACAGTAATAATTTTGAAGAAGTGAGTAACTTTTTTCGAGAAATAATTGTATATTTTAATTCACTTTGATATAAAGGCAACTTCAAAAAAGTTTACATTTATAGTATAAACAAGTTTAAAATGACAAAATTTGTAGCAGATCCAGATTAAATGAAAGTATAACGACTTGAACTTATTAAAAGTATTAACTTGCACGTGCTTCTTCATTTGACGGGGCAGTTCTCAACAATAAAACAAATACAAAAAATTATACAACTTCACCCAGACGACCACTGTATAAAGTTGTGAGTGGTCTAAAGGCTACATTAAAGTTTGTGTTTGTCTTATGCATCAAAATATGAAGCTAAAATTAGAAGCATGTAGAAGTGAACTCAATTCCAGAAACAATTGTCAGTATAAATCTTAAATATTGCAAGGAGTCATTTTCTTTGGTAATGTGAGATGAAGAATATTTGCACTTCGGTGAAACATGTCATTTTCATTATTATTTCAAATTGCAAGGAACATGAGAGCATCGCAGTACATCTTTTTACAACAAAAATGACTCGATTTGTAAAGGAAGAAATATCATCGGCAGTCAAAAAGATTATTTATATGTATGACGGAGCTATATATAACTCCGGTAACACGAAGAATCTTTTTACAATATTTAAGAGCTATATTTTTTAAAATTGAAGAAAAAACAGTTATTGCTAAAGTGTTAAATGCTTTGATTATCCCGATTGCACTGTTATTGTGGTATGTGCAAGTACTCTAGGTTAAGTTTTACTCCTCTTTGCGTTTCTCAGTTTCTTGAAAAACTTTTCTGACGCTAACAAGATGTTGTTCTTCGTTTTCTCCGCCGAAGACGATTATATCGTCTAAGTAAACGTAGCATATTCTTCCTATAAATTCTTTAAGGACGTCATCTATCATACGTTGAAAGATGGCGGGCGCGTTCTTCAGCCCAAATGGTAGCCGCAAGAATTCATATTTCCCGTTCATTGTTGAGAATGCGGTTTTTTGGAATGTCCTTTTCTTTCATCTTTGTGTTGTGGAAGCCTGAGGTTATGTCGATTGTTGTGTAGAACCTAGAATTCCCTAGGCTCGCGATGGTGTTATTTATGTCCGTGATCGGGTAGGTATCAGAAATAGTGACTGCATTCAGTTTCTTGAAGTCAATTACCATGCGGTACTTTTTTATTCCTGAAGCGTCTAGTTTTTTTTCCATGATCCATATGGGCGAATTATATGGGCTTTTTGATGGTCTGATTACTCCCTCTTCTAAAAGTTTCGCTACTTGCTCAACAACTTCGGACCTCATGTTTATGGGTACGGGTATATCTTTATATATACAGGATTTTCCATTGTTGTTCTTATCTCTGCTCTCACGGTTGTATCTATGGTTTGTTCATCATGAATCGGTCCATAAATTTGTAAGAACTCATTGATTAATGTTTTCAATTTTAGCTTTGTTTCTCCATTCAAATGGCTATCTCTGACATCAATGTTGTTCACTTGGGTCGAGATTTTCTCCTTCAATGGAATACTGACACCTGAAGAGATTGTTAGTATGTTTTCTCTCCTATCTATCATGGCTTCTACTTTTTTTAAGGTGTCATCACCGTTTATACCGTCGAATTAGGTCAAACCAGGTAACACGAAGAAGTCCACTAGGATATCATTCCCAAATCTCTTAAATACAGCTGCTGTTATTTTGTGTTTTATTAGTATGCAACCCACTGCTGATTTGACGGTGAAAAGTTTAGCTACTGTTTGTGCACCCATGGCAAGTTCTTTCTTTATAAAGTTTTTGTTGGCCCCCGTATCGATTAGAAGTTTGAGTATTTTGTCGTTTCGGTATTTATATTCTAGGTAAGGAAGGCTTAAAAGGCCTCCTCTATAAAATTTACCTCACCAGTTGTATCGGAACTATTATCCTTATAGTATTGAATATACTCTTCATATTCTTCACATTCTTCGTAAGGGTCTTCACTTTGCTGTTCCAATTGAAACACTTGTTGTTGTTCTTATTGATGGATCCACTTACAGCGGTGTTGGTGGCTTTAGTTGTTGTGGCCGCTGTGGCAATCTAACGTCCTGTCGTTGATGATTAATTCCACATTTATTTGCTGTAGGGATAACCTAGGAAGCGATCTTAGTGGTTCTGATTGAATCTGTTTTGCGAATAAATTTGATTGACTGGCATTGTGACTACATTGTTGCTGATAAAACTTGTATCGTGTATGGCTAAGTCAGTTTCGGAAATTTAGTTTTTGTATTTCCAAACAGGATGCATAGGTAGAGATGCCGGTCTTGGAATTGTTAGCATTCTGGATATTTCGGGTGCTATTTCTATAACGAATAGATCCAGTGCGCGGTTCCTATACATTTCCATTAGTGTGTTTTTGTTGTAACTATCGGTCTTTATCTTGTTTATAATGAGTGAAAGCTGGTGATTAACGTTAGCATAGAACTCGTCCATGCTTTTGTTTCTCTGCGTTACTAAGCTGATGTTCCAACGTTCGCTTGTCTCTCTTATCACTATAGTGGAGTGATAAGTAATTTTTAATTTCGCTCCAACTGCCAACTCTGAAATTTTAGAGTGGACTGCCACTGTTAATTGCTTAAGGTTGTTCCTTATTCTGTAAGAGGACTAAAAACAACAATTGTTTCCATTTAGAAGTTGTATATCCTCATATACATGTATTAAATATGTATATTGCAATAAAAAGAACAACGTTTTATCATGTACCCCATGAACCGAAATATCTATGCCATTTTCCTGAAATTTATTTATTTTTTGCTATAAATAAAACAAACATAAACCCTCAATTTTAAATTAATAATAAAATAAAACGATTTTAAAAAATTTCATTTCAATTTCAAAAAAAAAAAACGCTGTGAAATTTTTTTATTTTGTAAATTTTTTGAATTCATACCCAAAAACTCATAAGGGATAGACAACATCATCTAAGATTAGATTAGATTAACTTACCACCAATTGTCTGTCATTCAAATATACAATATATATTTATAAAATTGTCGTTGTACACAGAAGCAAAATCAAAATCACCACGATGGATAAACAGACGAAAAATAAAAAAATGGCAATTTACTTTTATTCATCCACAGCATTCAAAAATCATCAAAATGTAAATTCCAATTATTAACATTCTCATAATATACATAGAGAGATAGATAAAATAATTTTTGTTATTTTTATTTCAATTATTCAAATAGATTTTATATTTTTATTGGCTTAAATTTCAATTCAATTTTCTTAGCATTTTCGTGATGATATTTTTCTTTAAAGCAGACACACACACACACAAACAAAAGTATATATAACTTTATTATTTTACATTTAACAAAAAAAAAAACAAATCATTTATTTTTAACAATATTTATCTTGTACAATTATATTAGACTACAAAAATAATTGAATATTCAAATAGACAAGTTAAATTTAATGAAAATTAAAGTTCGAAAAAAAATGGAAAAATCCTTTTGTAATTTTATATAATTGAAAATAGCTTTTGAGTGAAAATAAAATTTTCCGTTTCTGTCTGTGGTATGTTATAGCTATATACGAACGTTAACCAAAAGCCACGGAAATGATTTTATATCGTTTTATTTATTTAATTAGGTTCTATCAAAATAATAATAGAATTTTCGAAAAAATATCGTCTTCATCGTAGTATAGAATATACAATTTATGCTTTAATTTGGAGGACATTTAAATTAGGTTAGGTAAATTACCTAATTGAAAGTGGGTAATTAGTTATAATGAATATTTGAAAGGAATGCCTGTATATAGACAGGTTTGAGAAACATTTGAACAATAATTCTTAACAAATTGCCTCCTTTTATATTTAATTTAAATGAATTACGTAGAAAAACTTTAGGTAGAAATATACGCTACTTAAAATTTAATCATATCAATCAAAAATATTTAAATATAAGAATTAACTTATTTCCATTATATGGAATTGATGTTCCTCGCTTTTACATAATTTGTTAGCCATAACCAGAATGACAAAGACAGTTGATACAGTTGTGTAAATAATTAAATTTCTTAATATATCTTTATGAATGAAAAATAATTTCAAAGAATATGTGCGAAAAGATTAACTTTTGGACTTTTTTTCGATGACATGACAATTAATTTTTAACTAAAATTATTATCCCCATCTGATAATCGAAAATGTGCTTTGCTTCACACAACATCCAATTCTGAATAGTTAAAATAACGATACAATATCCACCGTCATTATAAATCACATTAGCATCACCTAAAGCCAACCCTATCATAAATGTCTTACAATTAAAGTAGATTCCTGAAACGGTTTCATTATAAAGATAGACAAATGTGTATTTGTACAACGAAAAATCTCATTTTTGGGACATTTAGTAAATCAGAACGGAATTTTACCATCCCCAACGAGAGTTGAAGTCATACGTAATTATACTCAACCAGATAATTTTCAACAACTAAAATGTTTTTTAGGAATGATTAATTTGTATAGAAGATTCATTCCATCCGCTGCACGAGATCAAGCTATATTGAATGATTTTTTAAAAGGGTATATAAGCGAAACAGTAAAGCACCTATCGCGTGGACCGAAGAGTCGGTGTTAGCGTTGGAAAAATGTAAGCCGAAATTGTGTGAGGGACAGAAGATATATAGTTCATATGACTGAGGGATTTTAGTTACTTATCTAGGCATAGGTACTTCCGATTCTATCGCGAGGGATGAAATTTTATTTTCATTACGGACCATAAACCTCTTATTTCTTCAAAATTTGGATAAAACATCACCAATACAGAGGCTTATTGGACAATTTACAACAAGTAACGAGTACTGATAATGTAGTAGCGGATGTGTTATCTAGAGTAGACCTTATAAACATAAACATGACCATCGACTTTAACCAACTTGCCACAGATCAGTTACAAGATACAGAATTGAATAACATACTGCAAACCGAGAATTCTGGACTGACGTCAGTACGACGATCGTTGGCTTTTAACACAGAGCAATTCATTTACTGTCGAAACATGTGGTATGGCCGGCAATAAAGAAAGACGTGGTGTTAATGGCACAAGCGTGTTTAGCATGCCAAAAGCAAAAGTCACGAGGCATAGACAAGCACCAATAGGAAATTTAGAAGCTACAAGGAAACTTAGATTCTTCACATCGATTTGGTGGGACTGTTATCGTTATCAATGATTGATAGGTCCACCAGCTCAGTGGAAGCAATCCATATTCCAGACATCAACGAAAGCACAATTGCAGTTGATTTATATTCTAATGTCACAATAGACCAGATTCGACAGAAATATTACCACGAGTACTATTAGCATTACGTACGTCATTTAGCAAAGAGTTACAAACTACTCCCGGGGAATTAGTATATGGAAGTACCATCAGAGTTCCAGGGCAATTCATGGAACCACAGAATAATTCAATACTACAATCAGAGTTTGTAAACAAATTAAAGAAACATTTCGAAGAATTAAAACCGTCACCTCATCTAAACATGCGAAACAAACCATTTTCATTAGCCAAGCTTTATAAGACTGCTCACACGTATTCATAAGTACAGATGCAATTACTATTTTTTGTACAATTTCACACTTTCCACTAGTACTTAGCAAGTGAGTAGACTAATGAATGAGACGAATCAAAAAATAATAACAAAAACATGAACCGATTTTCCCGATTCAAAAACTTGTGTACTAGATTTGGTCACTTCAGCCTCAACATACATGACAAAATATCCAAAAGGAACAACATATTTTTCGATTTAGAATTAACAAATAAAAATTTAAATATTTCAATAGATAGACTCAAACCGTGTTATACCGAAAACAAAATTGAGACGTCAAATAACCAAACAATAATAAGCAATTTCTTATATAGTTTGAAAGATAGGCATATGAATGTGATCCCTAAAACTCCAAAACACAAAAAGAGAATAGTTTTTGATCAACAAATACAAACAAAAAACGAACCTAGTAAGATAATCACAAAAATACCAGCGCAAACAGAAAATAAAACCCGAATAGTTCTAAAAGGTGTATATTTACAGCATTAAGCTTTAAGCAAAATTTATGCTGCTCTAATACATTGTTTTCTTATGATTAAAGTTCTATTAAATTTTGGAGCTTAAAGCTATAATAGTATGCTTCATAACCACAATTAGAGCTAAACTAGATTGTGATATAGATCACGTCATGTTTTATAATTAAATGTTGCTATTAGCATAATATTTTGTTGCATTTAAATTCTAATAAAACTGATGTAGAGCTTACAGCTTTCTTATTTATTAACTCTAATATAACATAGTTTAACACTTCTTAAGGGTTCATTGGTATAAATAAAATTACAATATCATAATATAGAGCTAACTAAATTAGTGTACACTCTTTTCGAGAGCAAACATCACTTTAGAGTCTTGTAAAGCAATTTTAATTTGTAAATTGTTTGACATTATGTCATATATGTTGTGCAAGTACGCGTTGTAATAAGTTGGCAATATAAATATTTTACTTTAAATAAATAATACAAAAATAAAAATGTCTAAATTTAACTCTTGGGAGAAATATAAATACAGCAGCACCTTTAGAAACCATGTTCAGAAGAATAAATTGAAATTTCAGACTGCGGTAAATAATAATTTGTCTGAGTGTGTGCAATTACAAAATCAACCCAGTAGCCCAGTAACTGTGAATACAGTTCCTCCATTACACAAAGACAACATTCCTCAACGCGAACGTGATTACAGAGCTAGCCAAGAATTCCAATTCTGAATCTGACGAAGACGAAATTAATATTCGAGAAAAACTAAAAGTTTGGGCATTAGAGTATATCATACGACAACAAGCCCTTCAAAAGTTATTGTGTTTGTTAGCGAGTATTTTACACGAGCATTCCACGAGACCCTAGAACATTATTGAAAAATCCTAAATCAATCAATTTTATTCCTATTGGTGATGGATTTTATTGGCATCAAGGGTTAGAATTTTGTCTAAGGCAATATTTTGATAACCTGGATAAGCCACTCAATATTTCATTAAATTTTAATATTGATGGTTTGGCGATATTCAAAAGCTCACGGTTGCAATTTTGGCCTATACTATTTTCAATAAATGAAATTGAATGTTTTAAAACTATGGTTATTGGAATCTATTGTGGGAAAGGGAATCCATCAACCTAAATTACTATTTGAAACAATTTGTAAATGAAGTGCACTATTTGCTACAAACGGGTTTAACAATTCGAGGTCAACAAATTACTATTCACATTAGATGTTTTATATGTGATTCGCCTGCTAAAGCTTATATTAAAGGTATGCATTATAAATTTTGAAATATTTCTTCTCATTTGAATAACAAATGTTGAATATATAGCACACTGCACGGTTTTTTTAAGAACCGGGTACGCAAGAAGAACATATGACGGTTTTCGCAACCAAATATATGGTGCTCACTATAAATGGAACTCACCTTTAGAAGAACTTCCACTCAATATGGTTGACCAATTTCCTGTAGGGGATTCTTTACATTTTACAGACTTGGATTAGTCTGATGTTTCTTATAATTTGATTAAATTATAATACAGATATTTTTTGTAGAATATAAGTTAAGCAATATACGGTTTTGTGCTGCAGACATTCAGCAACTATCGAATAAATTAATTAAAATAAAATTGCCGTCCGAAATACATAGAGCTATTAGAGGAATGGATTGTTTAGCTTCCGGAAACACACAGAATTTAGAACATTTTTGCTGTATTTAGGAATTGTTATGTTGAAGAACTTTTTAAGATATGATGCATACGAACACTTTTTAACATATTTTCGTGCTGTTTCAATATGTCCATCAGACAAATATACGTCATTTCTTCCATTAGCGAGAGCCTTAATCAATCATTATATCGAGAAATACATTGAACTTTACAAACAGGGCTCAATCACAAGTAATGTTCACAACTTATGCCACCTTGTTGATGCAGCCTATAAATTCGGAAGTTTGAACACATTTATTTCTTATCCGTTTAAAAATGTATTATTTTCTTAAAAAAAAATGCTTAGAACCGGATCTAATCCTCTTGCACAGGCGGCAAAACGAATAGGAGAGCTTAGCAAAATAAGCAAATATAATATAAGCCATTTGAGATATCTGTAAATATATGATATTTAATAAGCAATAGCATTTTGAAATTAAAATCCAGTTAGCCTTACCATATTTTCCATATATTTTTCGGACTTTAAAGCATTTTCTAAAGTTTTAGGATCCTCGTATGTGGCTACTTTGTAAAAGTAGTTGTCGTGAATGTCTTTCCGTTGACATTTGTATCCTTTTGTGAATCAACTCAATCTCTTTTAGACAAATTATCGATCTGAGTGAACATTTTGGAAAATCCAGTAATTACTTGAATTCTTAAATTTTTTAATTCGTTCATTAATACTTCTTGATTTTTAGTAACAGTTTTTTGATTTTCCAAAATTCTACGATAGTTGTTATTGTTCGAATCCGACATTTCAATCTGATTATCCATCACGAAGTCATTCTCATGTCTCGTCACTATATTTCGGCTAATATCCAATAAATTCTTCGGACTGGTCTCAAGCTGTGAATTATTTGATTGTGGTTGAATTATAGTTAAAACTTGCTGATTTGGCTCTAATGGTGTCCTATAATTCATCTGGTCAATACACTTTTTTCGTTGGTTCCTGTTCGCTTTCGCTTTCATTATCTTCATTTTTAGTCGCCGTAGTAACGTTTTTGGCCAAGAGCTCTTCCTCATACTGTTCTGCTAGTTCAAACGATGTTACATTTCTTTTCTTAATTAAGCAAGGCCTATTGCAGTAGCCTATCATGTATCCTTATCTGGGATAGCCTTATGATGTATAGAACTAAGCGTTTTATAATGGAAGTTGTTGGATACTCTCATTACAGTACTTTATAGAACTAAGCTTGTTAAAACGGAGAAAAAAGATCCTATTTAAAAGGAGATAAAAAATAACTATGATGCTCTACGACCGTCAACTTTACTGTAAGATCTTTTTAAAATCATTCCAAGTGCGCTCTAAAATCTAAAATAGAAGCTGATAGCTCTTTTAGCTGTAATTAGCTGTAACATCACTCTTAACTTCTATTTAGACCTGGAAATGTTACTTGGGATAATATGACGTTAGTAATATCTAATTTTTATACACTTTATTTGACACAAAACTTTGAAATTAATACAAATTAAATTTAAATAAAATTGATTATTTACATTACAAAACAATTGAATTAACCGTTTTATGAACAATACGTCATGTAATCGCCGAAAATTTAATATATAAACCATAAGAAAATAGTTAGACTGCTTTGATTACTGATTACATGTTTTTTTTTTAAATTTAGTATTCCGGAAAGTGTGACGTGATAATATAATATACAAAATTTGGAACATGTTTCATCTTGTTCATTGCTAATAAAATTTTTGTTTTGTATTCATTTATTTGTAAAACTGAAAACAGAAAGCTGCAAGTTGTCTCTAATTCTAATTTCTCTGCACACAATTCTGACACACACACAAATAAAAATATTTACTAAAATTAAAGAAAATTAAAATAAGAAAATAATAAAAGTTTTTGGTGCAAAAAGAACCACTGATTTCAATATATTGAATACACAGGATTAATACATTTATATATATATATATATATATATATATATATATATATATATATATATATATATAGAGGATTAAAAATTGTGTACCAGTATATTCCAGTTTATGAAATGTGCAACTACCGTTTTAAATATAATTAAATTTAAAATGAGCAGTACCTAATAAAATAATACCTCCATATTTTCTCGAAAGTGTACATCAATCGACCATCATATCAAATTTGTTCTCTGCCAGTTTTTTTTTATAATAAAACTCATTCATTTTTAATTCGTTTCTATATGTAATCCACGGACGTGGGATATCTTTTAAGTTTCAATTATCGTTCATTTTTAGATTATCTCGCTTTTCGAATTATGTTTTATTAAATTATTTTTTTTTATTTTTTTCCAAAGCATAAAATACTTTTCGTTACTTGTTTTGAGGTTCATTTTATGAATATAAAAATTTTCTATTTAATTTTCTCGTATATATAGTTTGCTTTTGCTGCTTCTCCTGGTTTGGCGTAGCAAAAAAAAAAGTTATTTCATTCTCCCAAATTTGATTTATAATAAACACAAGATTTGAATAACAATTAATCTTTACTTTCGCATTTTATTTTATATTTTTTTTTTTTTGGAACGCAACACATCCCATACCAACCGATACTTTTTATGGTGGTGTCGAGTCTCTCGGAGAGAAGTGAGAAAAATTAAATAAGGAAATATAAAATTCTAAACATGAATAATTATTATGTGGGCTACGTTTTTTTTGGTTGTGGTTTTAATTTTTTTTTTTTTTTAACTTGTGAATTGTAACGCTTGATGTTATTTCAAATTTGCATTTCATTTGTATTTTGAATCAAACGAAACTTATTTTACTTGTTTTTTTTTTTTTGCAAAAATAAAATACGTTTTTTTGGACTGTCGTCTATAAATTGTGTATAACTTTAAACAATATATACTAACAACAATGTTTATTATTTGTAACATTACAACAAGTATGAAAAATTATCTTAGATATAAAAAATGAAATAAAAAATAATTTGATTTCGTTCCATTTTAATTTAAGAATTCCCCAAAGGTTTGTTTTGTCTCGTTTTTAATTTCATTTGATTTTTTTTGTTTGTCATTGTATTATTTTCATTTTTAATTAAATTTTTAATAAATATTACGTTTATGTATGTCGATTGTAATTTTCAAAAAGGATTCACATTTCACATTATTTATTAGTAATAATTATAATTGCAATCAGTTTGGAAGTAATTTGTATTCTGGGCGCAGTTTCCGAAATCATGGTATTTTAATTGATTTAATTGAAATTCAAGTTTTAAAATCTAATTCGAGAGACAAATATCAAGTTCTATGTTAGTTTGCAATTACTGTCACCTTATAGTTTATTAGAAACTGTAATGTGCATAACTTAAAGTTAATTCATTGATAATTGATCTTCTTAAGAGATGGACGGTCTTGACGATAAACTATCTCCTGTTTGAAATTACGGAAATTTTAACGCTTTAATAGAAATCCAAACTCGTTACAAAATATAATCACTTAGTACTTCCATCTAATTTCAATCATCCGTCAAAAAAAAAAAAAAGATTGTTATAAATTTAAATGTCATTTTATATGAAATTGTTAATTATTCGGTAAATTAAAATTTTGACATTTTTCATCAGCTAAGTGTTATGATGTTTGTTTTGCGTCTAAATAATATTTTCATGTTGTTAATAATAAAATATTCTAACAAAAATACATTCGTCTTCGTTTTAAATAATATATTACATAATTTTTTATGTGATTTAAGCACAAAGTATGTAGCTAAAACAACGAAAAAAGAAAACCACCGAAAAATAAAACCAACAATTTCTTTTATTTAAATTTTAAATGAAAGTATTATTTTTTATTTTTTTTGAATATTCTTTATCGCTGCTGCTTAACTCTCTGAAAACAAAAACAAATCATTTTTATTCTAAAATATTTATTCACAATATGAATTATTCG
Source organism: Tipula confusa (assembly GCA_963556175.1). Lineage (NCBI taxonomy): Eukaryota > Metazoa > Arthropoda > Insecta > Diptera > Tipulidae > Tipula > Tipula confusa. The sequence goes on from OY744475.1 coordinate 172,144,066, forward strand.
TGTAAACTTGGGATTAAACAGGATAATATTATTCGTTTTTATATTTTATGTTCCTTAAAAAAAAAGAATTACTTAAACGGTTATTTTTGTTTTTTGTTTGATAATTTGAGAACAATTTCAAGCAATCAAGATTATTATTTTGTTTTTGTGTGCTTTGGTGATTTGCGGAAAAACAGATTAAAGCATATTTTTTTGTTTGTTTTTGTTGATTTTATTCGTTCTAGTCCATTTTATTTTAATGAAAAATTAAAATCATTGAAATTAATATTTATTATTATTTGCTTTATATTAAGCCAGAGCTTGTGTACAATAACAAATGAAAATAAGTGGAAAGTCATTAATTTTATGTTTTTGTACCGTTTCTAGTACGTTGTAAAACGTTAAGGCTTTGTTATGGCACTGCTACATAGCAACAAAATCCTAGACAAAAAGCTTATACAGAATTTTAATTTTTCGCTGTTCACATTACACATTACTTACCTCATCACTCTGGTAACAGTCATCACTCAACTATTAGTTTTTTTAGTTTTATAATTAACCAAAAACATTTTTAATACTATTATTTAATCAAAGAAAATTAAATTTTAAATTCAATCCTAATAAATAGTTAACAACAACAACCAAACAATAGTATACCAGCTGGTAGTATCCGTATTCGTAATGATGATGATGATACTGATGTTTATCTCTTGAACCTGATTGCTTTAATGCTAGATGCTCGCTTTGTCCAGGTTATACAATATCTTATATTATATACAATATCTCAGTCCAAATTTAATCCAGTTACTATCGACTGAAGTTCACCGTTTTGCCTATAATCACTGTATTTTCTTTTGTCTTGTTTTACTGTCTTGACGTTTTGATCAGCAAATATTTTAATTTTTTAGTTTTACTAAATTATTTTTAAATTACATAAGAAAGGCGACATCTATCATTGGACATTGTATCCAAATCATCTTCGAAAAAGGTTTGTTTCGTACAACTATTATAGTGTATACATTTTTGTAATGTAAACATACTCCGCCTCGTTAACGAGCTTAACGTTAATCTTCTGTCAATAACTTACATAGCTTTATCAGTGAACGCTGTTGTGTTGATGAAAATGTTTTCACTGTCACTGCTATCACTAATCTATTAGATCCTGGATGAACTTGAATAACGCGACCAAATGGCCCCTATAGCACACTGGAGTGTAGTTTTCTATGAGCAACACTATGTCATCGATCTTGATCCTGTATGTTTGGCATTTCTAGCGTTGTTGAATTGTATGTAAATATTCCAAATAATATCTTTTCCAACATAACTGGATTCGCTGTTGTATTATTTGCCATCTGGTTAATCGGTAGCCTGGTTAATTTATATCTGACTCGTACCAAGTAAAAAGTGGACTGGCGTCAATACTTCATAACCAACGTCTGCCGATGAAGAATATAACGGCCGTGAATTCAATAGGTTTTCAATTTGGCAGAGTAATGTCGTAATTTCGTCAAATGTAATATTAATATTGTGCGTGGCGCGATGCCAGCTTCTCACAAACCACCAAAATGAAGAAATGAAGTGCCACTCGATACTGTTTTGACTCAAAAATTCTGCAAGTTACATAATCATTATTAATGCTTTTTTCAACTAACATGCGTTCTCTAATGTGCGACTAGCCCCAATGAAATTGGAACCATTGTCAGTATATATCTTTTTCGGTAACTCTCTCCTTTCAGTGAAATTTTTTAGAGCTGCTAGTAAAGCCTCACTTGTTAGGTTCATCAAAAGGCAGACAAAAACATATATAACACTTCCTAGGTTTGCCGCATCATCTCCCAATCTCATCGTAATTTATATTGGTCCTTTAAAATCGATGCCACAATTTTCGAATGGCCTCGTTGGCTTAACCCATTCTGTTATTCTACTTCGTCCATTGATTATCCAATAGTTTTGCCGTAATTGATTCGTCGTGAGTGTTGGACCGGCGTGTAGCTTGGAAAATAAAAATGTGTTAAAATGTGTTTTGGCCTAACTCCAAGTTTTGTAAAAGCCCGCTGACACGCAAAATGCCGTCTTCATCAATAAGTGGTGTCAATGATAATAATCTTGATTGGTTATTGACTCGTTTATGATGACATATAGATTGTATGTCCTCTGCAAACGCCAAGTGTTGATTCCACCATTGCCGTTGGTAAGATAGCTTGATGTGGTGGTGTCTTTGCAGAATTGATTTCAGATTGAAAGGCGATGAATGTATTGGAGGAGTATATTGTCTCATCAGACACTGGCGTTTTAGATTCCCCTTTCTCAATGTCGTTTGTAATTGAATTAGTATTGATATGCAGAGTGACATGTTGTTTTTGGTTGCAAATGATGCACTCATGTTTTGATCGATAAACTACTGACTGGTGAGTTGCTGGTAAACTATTAACACAAAGACCCTTCTTCACTACGAAGCCCTTTTGCTCATCACCAGATAGCCTAAAATGTTCTGTACATTTGGATAAGTGATGCTTCTCTGAACACATTGGACACACTTGGCCGACTGCAGTTTGTGACATCAGCATTCCGTTGTCTTTGCGTAAAATTCATGTATCCCAATGCATCACTTTGCTTGGTTATAAATTTGAAAAATGTAGGAATAGTATGCCCACGCTTCCTTGGAGTCAACATCAAATTTTTTTACCAGGGTATATATAAGCCAGATATCTCGTTTATCTGACAGTTCTCCCAGAACATGCAAGCCCCGAATGACTTCATCCGATATATCTGTGAGATGACCAAGACGCTTTGCAGAATCTTGCTGCACTACGTGCATTGGTTTGTCGTATCTGGCTTTGAACTTTTCCCAAGCCTAAATATAATTAGGATCAGTGATATTCAGATGCTTAGTTAATGAATAAGTGTCACCCTTTAATAACGAGTTTAAGTATTAAAGCTTGTGAACCCTAGATTTATTTTCGTTTTCGTCTATGGAAGACTCAAAAACGTCTTTAAACGAGAGAAACTCTGAATAGTCACCTGAAAACTGCGGTATATACAAGGCAACCGTACCTCGCTGTCACTTTTATTCAAAAAAACTAAATTCACATACGAATTGAGTTTAATTGGCCATTGAATATTCCATTTGATTATTTGCGTGTGAATTTTCCATTTCATAAGCTTGATCGTATTGATATAAAACTTGTTTAAACAAAATTTCAACCTTGTTCACCATTTCGTTTATTTAGGATCGGGTAATAAAACTTCGGCACTTCGGAGTTGAGATACTGGATTAGCTCCGGGCGTTCCAGGCTGCATAATTTTCGGAAAATGAATTCTCCTAGTCGGTCTCATTTTCGGAGTCAAGTTTCCCAAATGTTTACTTTATTGCATTGCGGACAATGTCGTTTGATTACCCGATCCTTTCCACACCCATAACAAAAGATGTGAGTTTGAAGAATGGGGCAGTTTTGGTATCGATGGCCCATATTATGTCTGTTTCAATATAAAAAAATTTTATTGTGGTATTCCGGAGGGTTGTGTTGGTAAAGCATTGCCAGTGGATATTGGTTTTTCATGGTATTTCGGTTAAGAAGAATTGTAATTACGCAAGGATCGTTGGTAATTTAAAATGCCTCCATTGCTTCGATAGTCGTGGTCTCTCTACTAGTACCGAATTATTCAATGACGAATAGACAGGTAATTTGTTTACTGATTGATGTGGCATTTGCAAGAATGTTTCGAGACCATGTTTGTTCCCAATTAACGCACTGAGGAATGAAATAATCCATGTAATTTAATATTTTTTTTAGACATCTATAAATGGAACTGACGTAACGCAATAAATCCTTTTCGGATATCATGGCAGGAGACTTCATGGCAATTTTAATATACGGCACCGTAGAAATCATAAATTGATTCTTTTGGTATTTATTGCTTTCGATGATCTAATTACTGAGATACATCTTCCTCCGATAAATGTCGTTAAAATCGTCTAATCAGCTCCATTCGAAATTGTACCCAAGAAACACCCATTTTCACCAAGAATAGCTAATACTATTTCAAAGCCTCTCCTTTAATAAGGACACCCACTTGTTCGACTACACCAACTTTAGATAATTTGCAACAAATAGCTCGGCACTCCACTCGATATAGATACAGTTCTATATCGGTTTTTTCCGCAGCTGACCCATCAAAGCTCAACTTCCATCGATAAACTATTTTTGCAGAATTCCGAAACTTTGTATACGGTCCGAGCTTTAGCCACCGAGGCGGACGACCTCTGAGGAAGCCCTGGTATGTGTAAATTTTTATATTTTTACTTTTTTTTTTTAATAATTTTTTTAACCCCTACAATTTTTTCTGGGCCGAAGCTCATCCAAATCTTTCGCAGTTATTTTAACGTCCTACTTAACGCCAACAAGAGCCAAATCGTGGAAACACATGATGTGAGCCATTAAAGATTATAGAGGCTCTCATTTTATTTTCTCGGATTGGTGGTTCGAATTTATCTGATTCCCTTTTCGTTTGAATCTATAGATTCACATCACTCTGAATCTTGTGCCTAAACAAGATCTACTGTCTGTTTTTGGTCACAAAATTACCTTCGAAAGCATTATTTTTGATGAGATACATACAAAGCCATCTATAGAATACGACAAATTCTATCATTATGTGTGAAGTGTGTTTACAGACGGAGCAAATTGAACTGCTCAGCAAATTAAAAATATTTGAATTAAAAATCTAATCGAAAAGTGCGTTGAAAAAAAGAAACGATAAGTTGACCGTAACATTGCATATTTATGATATTTGCAGTGTCGCTGCAACATAGTTTGTGTCTGAGATAGACCCATTTTCATAACATTTATATTTTGTTAAAAGCACGATGGTTTAATTCCCTTATTTTAAAAAGGTCGGGAAAAAAATTGTATTAGATCGAAAGTATGGTGTATTTGACTTTAGCCAATAATATTTGTGTATAAATATAGTGTATCATATTCTACCAACGATACAAACACCAAAAGTAATAATTTAATGAACGTAATGTATTTTGTGAAACGTGTTGTTTCTAACCAGGAGTGCGATTCTGTTTTATGATATGATAGTAAAAATATAATAATTACCATTAAGTTTTCATTTGCTTTTATCATTTTATTTTATCATCATCATTGGAAACGCGATTCCAGTTTACCAAATGAAAAAAATTACATTACTTTAGAATATTTACGCGTGATGGCGGTACAAATATTCATAAATTATATGAAAATTATAAGTATTATACAATCATTTAGGCGCAAAAAACTAATTTTATCATCGGTGATAAATTCAGTTTAGCGGTAAAATCTAAATAATAACCTAATTAGCTTATCTTTTATCACAAAAAGATAATCGCGATTTGTTGTTTTTCGATGATAATTTTATCATTTTCATTATCGTCAAACCGAAATCGCACAAAATCTTAAAACATAATATTGTAAGTTGGAGAGTAATTAGTAAATTATGAACTTGTGAGTTAATAAACCCAACATATTCAGAAATAGGCCAATTTTTATTCTTCAAATGTTATCGACATAAGGTTCTCAAATACCATAGCATCAATATTTAAAGTCAAATTGCTTGCAAGCCTCGGTGATGGTTTGCTGTTAATAGCGTACCGATAAATACAGGCTTTCCTTCTATCAACAGCCGAAATATTAATGTATGCCTTTTGTTTTTTAAAATTGAACTGGCCTTTGCCGAAATTAGTATCACTTGCGAACCTGGATTTATTAATGATCTTAATGATAACGGGTGGGCCATTTAAAAGTTTAAATTTAAAAATGCAATAAAACAAGAACGGTTTGAAATTTTGCCATATTTATTTTTTTGTTGTAAAGTACAATTGTTCCGGTTAGAGATGGAATATTATTTCATTCATATGGCTGCCGCTGCTGGCCTCACAGTACCCCATTCGATCGGACCAACTTTCGAGCGATGGCATCACGAATGTTGGCCTTCAAATGCCAATTTACATCACCATTTCGGCTAATTAAACAGCCATCAAATGTTTGACACAATGAATCAATTGTGGCATGCGATGTGTAGCAAGTTGCACCATCCTGTTGAAACCAAACATTGGTCACATCAATACAATGAAGAGCGGGCGCAAAAAAACGGTTATCATGGTGCGATAGGTGTCTCCATTGACCGTAATGGTTACGCCGTCCTCATTTTCAAAGAAATAAGGGCCAATAATGCCTCCGCTCCAAAAGCCGCACCAAACAGTCACTCGTAATGAGGGCATTGGCTTCTGTAAGACCACGTGTGGGTTTTCTGAACCCCAAATATGGCAATTTTGCTTATTAACTTACCCGCACCAAGATGAAAATGAGCTTCATCTGAAAAGATGATTTTTTTGGCAAAATCGACATCATCGTGCAGTTTCTCGTTGGCCCATCTAGCGAAGTGAAAACGAAGCGGATGGTCATGCGGCTTCAACTCTTGGACCAATTGAACTTTGTAAGGCGTCATACCGAGATCTTTTTGCAAAATTCGACGTAAACTGGTACGTGAAATGTTCAATTCTTGAGAACGATGACGAGTTAATGTTGATGGATTCGCACACACACTCTCAGCCACAGCTTCGATATTTTCGGGTGTACGCATTGTGCGAGCACGCTCCCGTCTTGACGCATCAACAATGAAACCAACGAACTTTAACAATAAACTTGCGTATACCAAACACTGTTGGTCCTACTCTTCGACCAAATTTTGCACGACATTTTCGTGCAATTTCCGACCAATTGTCTTTGTTTTGGAAATAAATTTCCAATAAATCTCATTCCTCTGGTATTGCCAGATTCGAAATAACCGGTGGTTCAAATTTAATCCGATAGATGGCCTACCCTGGTGTCAACGATAGTTGGTAATAATACTGGCGATTACTGAATCGGTAACTTTGGTTTTCGATGCCGAATTGTTGTTGCAATGTAAAAGAGTGTTGTGTTTCTCATGACACACTAAACATCAAGTTGTTGCTGGACACCTATCTTTTTGATGCCTATTTATGGTGCGCATACAAAGATTAGCATCATTTACCAATCTTGCTCTTTTCAACTTTGACATTTTTTTGAGCAAGTGGCAGTGCTCAAATTTGTGATAGTCTCTACATTGCTGTACCCAGCAAGGTGTGAAGATATAATTACTGTGTTTACATAACTCAAAGTCTACGGTTCATATAACCGTAACCCAGATCCAGCTTTTTATTTATTATTGGCCCCCTGTAGTATGTTAATAAATTCGACTGAAAACCGGGTTTTACTATTATAATTTACCAAAAAACGATTTAGATTTATACCTCACGTATTTTGAACGTAATGTAATACACAAATAATTAATTTATTCTATATTTAGCTCCAAATTGATCTTTTTTTTGGCTCTTCTCCTGTGTGTGTGTTTCTTCCTTAAGTCCCATATACTTCAACGAACTCGTTAAAAATAATTCGACGAAATAAATTATAATTTATTGATTTTCATCAAAGTCAAATAATAAAATAAAAACTACATAAATTTTTTTTTTACTTTTATACATTTAAGTAAATTCATTCCAAACATAAAATTCAATACGCGTTCAATAAAAAGGACAAATATATATTTATGTATTTATGTATGTACACATATATACCATAAAAAAAAATCATAATTTTATGATAGCCACGTAATGCTGAAAAAAAATTTAAGGATATAAAGAACAAGATGGTAAACAAAAAAAAAATCGAAATGATCAACGGTAAAAGGAGTTTTTATTTATTTATTTCCAACATTTTTTTTTTGTTTTCCTTATTTGTTTCATCTTTTACCTGAGCTGAATTTACTTAACAGCAAATTTTTATATAAAATACGTATTTTACTCTCTGTGCTGTGTGTGTGACTATATGTTTTCTCCACTTTTTTTCCCTTTACCAGATTCATTTTCAATTGATTGATTTGAAATGAAGGAAATGAAGGGAACTAAGAAGCTAACTTATAGCTTGTAAATTAAATATTTTGCCAAAAAAAATTTTGTAATTTATATTTAAATATCTTAATCATAACATGACATAGCAATATAAACTTTTTTTGTTGTTGTGCTGTTACTGTTGTTATTGTTGTTGTTGATGTTGAGAAAGTCAAGTAACGAGCAAGAAAATCATTTTCATCGAGCATATTGTTTGGAGTTGGTTTAGTTTGAATATTCAACACGTCTCAGAATCTATCGAAAACATATTATCTCTATATGTATGTAGTATTATGATAAAAAATTGAATGGAATTTTAAAGGAAAATATTTGCTTGTTGTTGTGAGGTTAATCGTGATGAAATTACAATTTCTGGTTGATGGTTATCTAATTTTTTTTATTTTTTTTTTGCTTTTGTATGACGGAACATGTGGAAATGCAACAACAGTATCGAATAACTTAAGTAAATTTCGATCTACTGGAGGAAGTATACAAAATATGGTAGATGGTTAGTGATTTTTTGTGTTTGTGTATAAAAATATTATGGCAATGAATTCGATTTTTCTACTATCAGTGATTTATTATCATGAACTATGTTTTTTTTTAAATTTACTAAACCATAACTCTTACTAAAATTCAACGTTTATCGTAAAGCTATACCTAAGTAATTTGGGGTCGTAGAGAGTTAATTTCCGATTTAGGTGGTAACTTCCGTATGGCTTACCATGAAATCCCAAGGTTTCTGTTTTCCTTTCATGTAAAGTTTGATCGAAAAATGTTCTTTGAAGTTATCATTTCTTCATCGATTAAATGTGATTTCACTAACGGCAAATTATTGACAATGTTTTTTTATTGTGGTGAGTAACGGTCCTTTACAAATGAATCCTGACGGTTCACATGAATATGATTTTTGTCAATAAAATGGATTTTGTTACATAGCGGAAGAAACCCACCACGAGCCCTGTCTTTCGATTTAGATTGGAAGCATTTATTGATAATCTCTATTTATTTTAAAGCGATATAGTTTGGGCAGTGTTCCAATAATCCATCGGTTATTCCGTCTATTAGTTTAGCTTAAGTTGGATCTTGGCTATAAACATTTTTATAAATTGATTTTTATATTATTTAATATTGAATACTTATGTATGTATAAATATTTGAAGTAAAGCATTTTCTTAAATTTTTTGTGTAGTTCTATACAGGCGTATACTGTTGCAAAAAAAAAAAAAAATATATATATATATATATATATATATATATATATATATATATATATATATATATATATATATATATATATATATATATATAATTAATGAATAAATATTGTTATATTAATTTTTTTAAATTTTGTATTATAGTGCCATCTATGACGTTTTTTATGCTAAAATATTGTTTGATTCCAAAAAAAATTAAAAGAGAGTAAACAATTGTAGTAAGCTTTGAAAAATAAAAATACATTTATAATACTAAGCAAGTTTCGTTTCTTATAAAACAATCGTAATAATTACGCGGTACATTTTTTTATTGTATTATAAAATTAATACGCATTATATTTCATTTAACGTTGTTTTGTTTATTGTATCTTATAATTCACTAGAACAACGTGTTCATACGAAGTATAAATACCTAGTATGAACAAGACATTTTTGTACTTTTTTTTGCAAAATCACTTGTGCTATTTTGTTTCATCAGTAAACATCTACTTTTGTCCTCTTTAAATATTAAATTAAATTTAAAAAAAAAATTATTTTGTTTTGTTTAAAAAGTGTCCTTGAATAATCTTATAAAAATGGAGAATAACAATGTCGAATTTCAAATTGTTGTAAACAACAGTAAAAGGAAACCAGATGTGGGCGCGATTAATAGTGCCTCAAAAAAGGAACTTCCGGATTATACGATTCCGTGAGGAAACTGTTTTGAACCTCTTAAAAGTACTCGTATTTTTGTGCATGTTGACAAGACCAAAACTCCTCCGATCATTGTGGACTGCAAGATGGAAGAAGTGGAGTCGCTGCTTGCTAAATCTGCGAGCTACATCGAAATTGGAAATTTCACGGCGAAAATCCTAATCGCACCGGACGGGTGCGATTAAATGTCAAAACTATTGAAAGCCAGCAGCGGTTAACGCAATACCTAAGGAGACTCGCACTAGTTCCACTCGTTCACTTCTGAAAGTGAAAGAAAATACACGGTCCTAATTATCGGGGTCTATCAAGACAGCCTTGATTTGCCATCACCAACGTGAGAGTTCCAATAAAATCAGTGGCAAACCGGAAAACGAAGTTAAATATACCTTTGTTTGTTGCGGCTTTTGCAAGAGGAACAACGACATAAAGGAGCTCCAAGAGAAATGAGGGTTGCTATGTAACTGCGTAGTTACATGGTAACTTTTTTCACCAGCAGTCCAGGAGCACACACAGTGCTTCAATTGCCAACAATATGGACATGTAGTGTCAAGCTGCAACCGTACAATGAGGTGCGTGAATTGCCTCTTATTTCAAGAAAAGGGAAGCTGCAAAAGAACTACGGAGATCACGCAAACTATAAAGGATGTAGTACCCATCAACGATACAGAAGCGCGAGAGTCAAACAACGAGATGAAATAGTGGTTACACCGATACCAACATATGTACCAGCACTACCTGTAAATTTTTAGAAAACAAATGAAGCAGCATCTAAACGAGAACATAAATCTCTACAAAGGCCACCAAAGTCCACACCTAAACAGACAGGACCAACAACAAGAAACATTTTTGTAGAATTAAAGGCACAGTTTGAGCAATTACAATAGATCCCGAACATAAAATAAATCATAAATGAATTCAAAAACCTCATCATGATCATTAAATTTTCAAAATAATGCAGGAAGCTGTCATGAACATTGCCATTTTTTACATGCAATCAGAAGAAATAACTTTGATGATTGACACACATAAAAAAAGTGTAAAGTTTTTATGGAACCCTTGTTCCTGAATTCCTAAAAGGGGAATTCGGAAGTTTCATCCAAGTCCACCAATCAAGAGTAATTATGCTCGCGGAAACATAACTTGGACAGGATAAGAACTTCACTCTGTCCATACAATACATTCACAGGTATGATAGAGTACTTTTTAATCCAAATACTAATAATATTAAAAATGATGGCGGAATAGCTATACTAATCCATAAATCACTTAAATATAAATTACTAACACCTATTACACTTAGTAGAATTGAAAGTGTTGCCATATAAATATAGAATTATATAACTAAACATTAACCCTTTTAGCTATTTATAATACTCCTACTAAACCTGATTCTATAGCTTCACCCTTAAATCACTCCGATGAACCAACTTGTGTTGTTCCCGGTAGAAATCCTTTAAATTTAGACCCAATTCTTTTCAAAAATTACTAATATGGAATCCATAAATGGTTTGTCATCAAACTATTACCCAGTTCTTTTTGAACGAGGTCCAATAATAATACCTTCGACTCCTCCTCAAGCAAAAATCGTATGGAAATCATTCCGTGGTTACATCGATAATAACTTGACTTGGGACCCAAACTCTCTTTCCAGCTCGGACCATATTCAATTAGCAATAAACTCATCTTCATCTATAATTCAAATAATTTCACAACTAGACATCCTTTTTGTAGTGTAGTTAAATATTTGATTTCACAACGACACAGGCTTAGGCGAATTGCGGGGCGAACACTAGATGGATCACTTAGACACCCTATTAATTAACTTTACAAATTAATCAAAGCTAAACTAGTAGAAAATTCTAACATTGCATGGAATAAGAAGCTTAGAGATATAAGACCTAATCACACCTCGGTTTGGAAGTTAGTTAGAAACTTAAAAAACCGAGGAATAAAATGCCACCACTAAAATCGAATGATCAAGTAGCGTATATAAAATCCGATGAAGCCAACCTTCTTGCGAAACAATTTCATCTCGCTCACCAAATCTCTCTCCATCCAGCAGATCCCAAAATCGAGTCACAAGCTCAAAGATCAGTCCAAGAAATAGAATCATCTTCAATTAAACGTACTTCTGGTGATGTTATTCATCCACCAGAACTGAGACAAATTCTCAAAAATATCCGTCCAAATAACGCCTCTGGCCATGATAATTTGTCACCTCTAGTAATCAAAAATCTCCAAAAAAGGCATCATGTATCTATTAACAATATTAAATGCATGCATTCGCCTTTCTTTCTTTTAGTTTGGAAACAAAATTATTCCATTTCACAAACCAAATAAGCCATCTTCAGATAAGTTCAGCTATAGGCCAATCAGCCTCCTTTCGGTTCTAGGAATAATCCATGAACGCACCATTCTCACTAGAATACTTTCCCATGTAGAAAGTTTTAAAATTCTAACTGATCACCAATTCAGTTTTCGTTCGGGTCATTCTGCTCAACACCAACTCGTTCGACTTGGTGAGCATGTTTCCTTAATACCTATACAGAACCCATACAGCACGATGGGTAGGACGATACAGCAGTATTTTCTTCAATCACGAAAAGTGGATTTCCTTTATTATGCAAAATATTAGTTGCGGGACTCTTTGAAGTTCTACGGTTTTATAAACTATGGAAAATCAAGGTTAACACTACCAAAACCCAAGCCGTCATATTCACAAACTTCAAAACCGTCAAGTCAAAAGCGGCAACGAGTGTGTTGGTTGTTGTAACTCAGCCATTCAATGGCCGAGCAACGGCAAATACCTTGGTTGAACTTTGGATTCTCGTCTGACTTTCCAACTACATCTAAATCTCAAAGTTAGCATAGCTAACAAAGCCTTATACGCAATCAAAAATTAACCAAACTAAAAAATTGTAACTTTAAAAAGTAGCCATTAGACCTATACTAACATATTCATGCGCACTTTGGGCTAACGCAGCTCAAACCCACATTTAAAAAATGCAAGTAGTACAAAATAAATGTATCAGATTAGCTCTATCATTACCAAAATCCACTCCTACCAACCGAGCAATTGGCGCAATGGATAAAACGGTGGTGTTTGGGACGGGAGGTACCGGGTTCGAATTCCAACGGGGGAGGGTTGCAAAAGGGATTTTTCATCACCTGATTACGATCGGTAATGACGATGAACACAACTATGACCCTTTGTTAGAGTGCAGAATCCAGGGGCCGAACCATCGTCCATGTTAGTACAGACTGGCTGGAGCAATGCAATGCGCAGATGGATTAAAAATCAAACCTGTATTCGTGCGTCCTCGATTTGGCTGTGACGGCTTAAGGTAGGACGTTAAAAATTAACCGCGAAAGAGTTGGGAGGGCTTCGGCCTCAGAACAGATCGCTGCGCTGAGTTTAAACACCTCAGTTAAACAATATTCCTACCATATCCCAATTTATCACTAAACTCACACCAAAATTCTACACATCCAATTCCTAATTTGACAACCCTTTACTATCCTCACTAGGAACGTAACGCAATCATTTGTCATTCCGTTCCATTCACAAATTGATTCGGAAATTTAAGAATTAATGCTATGTGCCTCATGCCGAAAATTTCGTCTAAATCACCGACTTTTCTAAATTGTTCATTAGTTATTCTATTAACCACCAGAATTTTTCATTTAGCCTGCTCGTGGGGTTGCTTTTCGCTTTAGTTGTCAATTTTTATGTACACAAACATTAATTTAATACAAACATTAAAAACAAATATATTAAAATGGTAATATTTATGTGTAAGCATAGTTGTTAATTCAAAATATGTTTTAACCAACTAAAGTCATTAATTTAGAATTGTTAATAGTTAGGCACATCTTGTAATATTAAAACTAGTGTCATCTATGAATCATTGTTACGAAATAATCAATATTTTAGAAAAGTCGGCGATTTAGACGAAATTTTTGGCATGAGGCACACAGCATAAGATTTAAAATTGGAAATAAAAATAAAATGAATAAAAACAACAACAAAAATAAATAAATTAATTAATTAAGTAAATTTTTAGATTTTAAGCATAGTTTTTGCGAAACCATTTAAATAACGGCATATTTGTTTTTTCGTCACTGGGACTAGATTGAGTTTGAGAGATTTAAATTAGAGAACTGGAAATTCGGGCACACACAGTTCCATTTATAAAATAATTTTGAAATATTTTTTAGCTTAAGTAGGTTTATTTTTATTGCCGTCCGTAGTAGTTGAACTCACCGCATTTTGCCGAGTTAGCGACCTACATTTTAACTATTAATAAAAAACACAAATAACAATTTATAAAACTTTCACGCTAAGATACGAACGATTAATACGTTTGAAACAAATATTTTTTTTTGAGATTTACCGTTAACATTTTTTTTATCATAAAATGTTACACTGCAAAATTTATAGTTCAAAATTGAATATTTTCTTTGCTTAATGGGCAAATTTATACTTTCGGTATTGATCGCAAGATGGTGCAATTTTAAAATGTTTGTTGAAGTACTACTTAGATCTAATTTGAAAGTATAAAGGTATTTTTTTATAGTTGATAGTACTAGGTCTAGTACTATAGTACTAGACCTGAATTTTTTAACTTGAATATCAAATAAAAATTCACATTAATTCTCATGAGTTCGAAACCAAACTACGATGAAACTAAGCAAATTTCGTCTCTTATAAAACAATCGAAATACCTACTCGGTTCCTTTTTCATGTTATATATAATGCAGGGATTCAGTGTACTACGATTCGAAAAATAAAAAGCAAATATATTGTTCCTGAAATATAAAATAAAAAAATAAATTTGTGATTTAATTAAAATAAAAATGTAAATACTGGGTTTGTTTTATTTCGGCTAAAAGAAAGAATATCGAACAAAAGTTACAATACTAGCCTTTCAATATTCACAAATAAACAGTGGACAATCAAATTCTAGTTCAAATCCGAATTATTTAGAAATACGAATTCGAGCTTCTTCTCTTGGTGAATAACATATTTGGCCTAAAAACTTTGGAATTTAATCAATATCTTGAATTCCCCAGGATGTGGTTTCCAACGGGTTGCAACATGAAAGAATGATTGAGCTTTCGGAAACGGAGTGTCTGTTCATCGATACCATCATTGATTTAAAACTGAGCTCAATGTGTGATATATTAAATAGAATATGGCTTATAAAGAATACACATTGTGTGACCAACAATTCAAACATGTATCAAACATGTTTGTTCAATTTTTTCAATGAATGTTTAAGCCGAAACACATTGTTAATTATGTGAAACCAAGTGATTGATTGCATCAACAAAGTATCCTTACAAACACCACTAATTGCAAAGGAAGATAACCACCGTTTATTTAAATGTTGAATTTACATATTTGTAGTTTACGTTTTGCACCGCTGTACTATTTTTTCAACGAAGGGTTTCCTTGACACAATTCTGCACTATACTGCACCGTGTCATTTTTCTAAACAAACCCATATACAATTGAATTGGGGTATTAGTTTTGTCTTTTAGGCAGACCCGAAGGTTCCTGTTTTCAAAACTTAAAATTTTAAAAGTTACAGTTTTACATTTTGTAACGTGTTTATTAGAAACCTAATCCCTATGATCTCTACCGCATTTAAACTAATTACCACTCAGTTAAATACTGCAAGATTGTATAATCTGTTTTGCACGTCCAATTAAATAGAAAAATGCAAAATTCTTTGTTTCCATAAATCCAAACGAACGATAATTACAATGGGACACATAAATGTTGTACAATTAGCTAGAAGCAGTTAAGATTTTTATATATGTGCATAGAAAATATTTCCATTTGCCCCATAATTTCATTTATAAATGAAAAAACTAAAAGAAAATCCTTTTAACGTTAAAAAATGTCCTCCCTCAATTCGTTTTGCTAAAACTGAAATTCGAAAAACAAAATTTACAATTTATATAGAATGAATCAGCATTAAATTTTAGTTTACTTGTATTTATACGCATTTTTCCCAAAGAAAAAATTCAATTTTCAATCAATGCTTTTAGAGGTAAATTCAAAAAAATTAATCATCCTCCCCGAGCCAGACCAAAAACAAAATAAACCAAAAATATCTGGTTTCCCTTAGAGAATTCAAAAATGTATTTTTATTTTTTATAATTAATTTTATTTAACTTTATTTTTACTAATATTTTCCAATTTTCGAAATACAATATTGTGGGCGTTAACCAAACATGTTTTTTTTTTGCTTTCGCAAAAATGATTAATATTTTAAAATAAAATGAATATATTTTTTCTAAAATTTGTATTTTAAATTTTTTCGGTTTAGTAACAGCTCGCTACATTTTAATACATATATGTATATATATATATATAAATATAATTCCCAATACACTGCTGATCCGATTACATTACACCTCGGTATATAACATAATTTATGTATAATTAAATCAATGAAATATTCATGTATAGATAATTGAAACTATTTCTCTCAAGGGTGCTTAATGCTATCGTTTAAACATTATACCGTTTCACCAAATCAGACCTACAACGTTTTTGCATTTGTCATACGGTTTACGACTTACGTACGAGAATATACAGTTTGATGTGTAGAAAAATCATATCACACTGTTATGAAGTAATTTGTCATCATTGATATTTGAACTTATAAAAATGAAAATAAATGGGATATCATCGAGAAAAAAAAAATCATTTCGGTAGTCGAATTTAGAAAAAGAATATACATATTTCAATCAGAAAATTGAAAATTTATAGTCAAATCGATATCATGTCGAAATAATTAAATTTATTTTTGAATAAATTTTTTTAAGATGATACTCGTATACCTAAATTTGGTGAATATTACCAATTCTTCTTTTCTCATGTACTTTGTTCACCCTTTTTACACGTTTTTTTTTATAAGAAAAAATTCGGCGGTATAAATTTAAATGGAGTGCACTACACAGCCGATAAAACATTCATCCAATTTGATTTATGTATAACAACGAAGAAATTTTGTTTTATTTACTGAGGGGAAACCCAAAAATGATTTATAATTTTATAAAATATTTACAAAACTCGTTATGATGGTTACATCTATATATCAGCATTTTGGATGCTGATTCTAGACAAAAATAAGACAGTCCTTAGAAGGAAATAAATGTACCTAATGGTTCCATTAAAAAACGAGGTGCAAATAAAAAATAACAGTTCAGAAATTTTTATATACAGCCATCAGACTGCAACATTGTTGCAGCGATAATCGAAATTAAACAACACTTATAAAATAAAATAATTTTAAGAAATTCTAAATATTTTATTTAGGAATAATTTAATAAATTTTGAAATGTTGGAATGATATCACCAAATTTGCTCGTATTAATCGATCTCCGGTCAAAAACAAAATGAAAGCAAAAAGAATTTATTTTGACACCAAAACCTAAGATGACCGATACATTATGTAAGATGGCCGGTACATTATGTATTTAATTTACATTTCTTTCTTTTCATGGTATTTGACGCGTGAACATACTGCCCCCCAAAAGAAAGGAATCTGAAACATATCAGATCTATAATGCTGATTGATATGATAAGAGCAATTTTGTTTACATAACTTTATAAAATGGTTTGGTATGGTTTGGTTGATTCAATTCTATAAGCTTTTCGATCTGGTGTTCCACTTGGTTCGCTGATTGAGTGTAGTGAGGTAATCCCGATGCCATAATTTCCAGAAACCGTGGACTCTATTTTGTACATTTTGCCATTTTGAAAGGCGCGATATGTTTATATTGCTTAAATCTGGTCCCGGAATTGCCCTCATAGATTCTCCGATTAAGAAATGTGCTGGTGTTAAAATATTATATGATGTTACATCTTCGGAAAGACTACATAGCGGCCTGGAGTTTAGAACTGCTTCAATTTGCTTCAGTAAGGTTGTCATTTCCTCAAACGTGGCCTCCCACAGAACGAAGAGCTTGTGCTGAGTTGAAAATGAAATTGATTCTCTGAGGAGTTAGAAAATTAGATATTAGTTTGAAGTGATTTTCATTTTTTAATAATTCGCATAGTTCAATAAATTCCCTGTTACTGCCAATAAAGTTGATTCCGTTATCTTAATGGATTTGTATGGATATGCCTCGCCGAGATATAAATCGTTTGAGCGCAGCAATAAAACATTCAGTGGTCATATCGCTCACAAGTTCAATATGAATTGCTTTTACGGCCATGCATATGAATAAGGCAATGTAACCTTTTATTATTTTGCATCGACCACGTCTAGATCTTTCTCGTAAATATAATGGCACAGCATAATCAACTTCCATGTGTAGAAATGGGCGTCCGGAGTTTACTCTAACTTTAGGGAGATTGCCCATTAGCTGCTCATTGGACAGTTTTTTCCGTTTAAAGCAAATGCATTTTGCAAAGTAGTGTCGAACCATATTTCTGCAACCAATAATCCAAAAACGTTGGCGCAGTAGGTTTGTTAGTAGTGTGGTTCCTGGATGTAAATTTTGCTTAAGTAGGTCATCAATAGTAAAGTTGGAAAATAGATGATCCTTTGGAAGTATAATGGGATGTTTCATGTCGAATGAACATGATGAATTATCGATTATCCCACTCGTATTATACCGGCAGCGTCAATGAATGGTGTAAGTGGCAGAAGTTTGCTACGCTTTGATGTTTCTACATTGGATTTTATTGATATCAAATCGCTTGCAAATGTTTGTGATTGAGCCCATCTTATGCAGATCATTTCAGCATGACTGAGTTCATCGACATTTATCGGGTGTATGTCATGGCAGTTTATCTTGGTTTTTGCTCTTTTTTACTCTTTATTCTAGCATTAATTATGAATCTGTATATATATGCAACGACTCGGTAGATTGAATTGAGTGAAGAGATTCGATTGCATAACATGGAAATTGTGTCCAATTTACTCAAGTTGATGTGAAGATTTTTATATGAATTTCTCTCTTCTAAGTAGATTTGGTTATATCCTTTCAGTGTAGATGAACTAATTGGATCCTCGTTCTGCATATTTGTTAGAACATCGGGACCACTCCACCACAAATGATTTTTCACCAATTCTGCGGGACTTAGCCCACGTGATGCCAGGTCGGCCGGATTTTGCTTCGATGTAATATGTGACCATTTTTTCTGCGGAATATACTGCAAGATTTCAGAGGTACGATTGGCTATGAAATTTTTCCACTTCCTGGGATGATCATCCAGCCAAGTCAGGACTATTGTTGAATCGGTATATGCGCGGATTAAAGCGACTTCGATGCCTATATGATTTACGATGTACTTTATTAGACGGCATAGAAGTAAAACTGCGCATAATTCCAATCTCGGCAGGGATACTTGCTTGATGGGAGCGGTTCTTCTTTTGGCGGCTATTAGGCGAATTTGTAGCTGTTAATTTTGGTCTTTGATTGTAGAATAAACCATCGCTCCATAAGCTCGTTCGGAAGCAACGGAAAATCTGTGGAGTAAATCGGCTGTTGATGCAGATAGGTATCGCCGAATTTCGATTGTTTCTATTTTTTTATACCTTATTTTATTTTGTTCCATTTTTCTGCAATGTTTAGCGGAATTTCATCATCCCACGCCAACCCTTGTAACCATAAGTTTTAGAACAAAATTTTTATAGAGATGGTGAGTGAAGAGAGCCATCCTAGAGGGTCAAAAATGGTTGAAGCCTGTGACAACAGCATCCGCTTGGAAATTTTTTCGGTTGTAGGTAAATTTACGCGAAAGCGAAACGTATTCCAGTGACACCCAAGGGTTTTGATAGTCGAATTTGCATGAAGATTTAAGTTTGATGATTCACGATCCTCTGGTGAGATGCCCTTTAAGAAATTTTGATCGTTCGACATCCATTTTCTCATTTTGAATCCACCTTCAGCCAAGAACGCAGACGTGTTTTCGTAGATTTCGGTTGTTTGTTGGGTCGTTTCACAACCAGTAAGCATATCATATACATAAAAGTTTTCCAGAAAAATCGATGCAGCTTGCATCGATTATTCGGGTATTTAGATTTGTAATCCATGGCTAACTGGTGTAGTGTTCGAACTGCTAGAAAAGCTGCACTTGACGTTCCGTATGTCACGCTCCATGTTAAGTTGATAATGTTGCATATTTGTGGTGGCATTGTTTCTCCATATGATTCGTTGAAAACCGCGGTCGTCACAATGAAGTGTTACCTGACGATACATTTTTTTTATATCAGCACACACCGCGACTGTTCGGATTCTGCAACAAAGAAGAATTGCTAGTAAATCCTTTTGAATTGTTGGTCCTATCAAGAGGATATCGTTGAGCGAGACTCCCGTCGTGTCTATCGTTGAGTGAGACTTTCGTTTTAGCGAATCTTTTTTCCATTTGAAGTAACGTTCTTCATGCAAACGAACGAAGTATCGTCCATTTTTGTACCGTGTTGTGGTGCGTTAGTAGTGTATCTCAGAATAGTCTTCCTCTGTAGAGGATTTACTGTCGGATTTCAATTCCTCAATCTCCCAGAATTGTTGAAGTGACTTGAGTTCGACATTGTTGCTTGTCATACTAGTATGGAATCCTGATATAAAAGAATTTTGTTGCGGCTGGTTGCACTTGCCTCCAAGGATCCATCCAAATGAGGTCTGATGCGCAAATGAGGTCTAATGCGCCTTCTCGATTTTAATTTGTTTTGGCAGGATTATTTCGAAGAATACGTCGTTCCCCAATATCAAGTCTATTTCACCTGGTGTGCTGAATATTGGATCTGCTCACTGCAAGACCTTTAACTTAGTCCTATGTGAAATTTCGATGGTATCTGACGATAGTTGCGACGTTAGTTTAGCGAGTATGAAAGTATTTACGGCGATACATCTACCTTCATCATACTTTGAATGTAGCTTAATATTTACTGCGCCTCGAGTAAATCCGGCTTTCTTGGATGCCAGTCCGTTGACGAAAAAACGGGCGTGTTTTCTAGGTATCCCTATTTTTTGAACGCATCTTTCAGTGATGAAGGTACACTGTAACCCAGAGTCGAGTAAAGCTCTAACAGTGTGAAGTTTACCAGTAAGATCCGGAATAATTGGAGTGATTTCAGTTTTGATTGAAGAACCGCGTTGATTGAAGTTAGCGCTGTTGATTGGAGAATTGTTGGAACTGTTGATTAAAGTAGCATCACAATTATTGATAGACGAATTTTTAGTCGTAGATAAATGTAAAGTATGTGTGCTAAGTGCATTTGTGATAGTCTCAGAAGTTTTGGATACGTCATTTGAACTCGCACCTTTGACGTGAATAAGTGTGTCATGCATCTTGTGACAGATAAAACATCTTTTGTTACTTTTACATGTTTTAGTATTATGATCTGACCGGAGGCAATTGAGGCACAACTTGTTGTCATCCGCAAATTGTATTCGATCTGAAGGTTTCAATCGTTTATATTTTAAACATTGGAAAATAAAATGATTATTCTTGCAACAGTAGCGCTGTGTGACTTTGAATCGGTGTTTTGGCGAAAAGACGTATTTGGTTTTAGTGAGGTGCAGTATTCCAGCGCGTTACATCTATTGGTCAGAAAATCTAATAATTTGTCGACGTTTGGAATGTCGATATCATTTATATGCTGTGCCCATAATTGCTGAGTCTCTGAGTCTAGTTTCTTTACGATGATGTGGACCAGCCATGGATTGTAGCGATAATCGAAATTTATCAACACTTATAAAATAAAATAGTTTTTAGAAATACTAAATAGTTCGCCGGTCAAAAACAAAGTGAAAGCAAAAAGAATTTATTTTTATATCATAACCTAATATGGCCGATACATTATATAACGCCGGGATTACACTACAGATATTTAATTTACATTTCTTTCTTTTCATGGTATTTGACGCGTGAACAAATATATTTCAACATTAAAATAACAATTTGATTAATTATTTAACGATCCTTCCAAAGGTTCGAAGACCTCTAAAATATACTAATTTTAACCTGTTACTTATTTTAGTTAAAAAACCAAAATGTGGTATATAAGAGATTCCTAATTTAAACACTAGCACGGTATCTTATGATAATTATTATTTTTTTAAAACTTATTGCCAATAATAGTATAGTATAAAAATACCGTCTATAGCTTTATCTAATATTCATCGTACAGTAAGCAATTTTCAGAGGATTAAAGTTAACATAAAATGAACTGATAGTTGAAATGTTTTAGGACTCGTCTTGCGTTGCATTAAACCTAAAGAGCAACCATTTGTACTAAAGATCAACCAACGTTTTAATGGTCAATTAGGTTTTTTATACACAAATACAGTGTCATGTATTCAATTCAATTGAAATAGAATTATGTGACTTTATTTCCATTCAAAATGATAAGATGGAATTACAATATTTCCAAATCAAATGGAAATAAAGTAAATTGTTTCAATTACGAATTCTGTTTAGCTTTACTATTGGAATATAGATGGAATACAAATTAGAGTAAATGAGTAAATTTTGATAACAGTAGAACCATGTAGTGTAGAACCATTCTACATGCATTCGTTTGTTTAAATTATTGAAATTCACTGAGACAATGTGACAAAAACAATTAACGAACGGTTCGGTGTGCTCTAGCGGAAAAAATAAAATACACTATCTGCTGTAATTTTCTTACAACGCGCGTTTTATACGATTGATCTTTTTTGTGGTCGTACAAATAAACTAAAAATTGTATTTAAAAGTGTAATTAAATTTAAAAAATACAAATTATATTGTCCGATATTTTGAGGTGTTGTATTAATAGAAATATTATTTTTATCAAATATGAAATAAATAAAACAAAAGACGAGAGGTATTCACCATTGTGGTGTGTTACAATGCAATTCGTACGAAATGGATGGAATATGCATGTTATTCCCAAAAGAGTAAGGAAGTTAAAGACCAAGCTCAAAAAATGGTCAGTTGCATTAAAAAAGGTTACAATTTTCCCGAATAATTTCAATATTTTAAGCTAAATAGGTAATAAGTATTAACCATAACTTGACTCATTAAATAAAGAAGTAACTAGGTTTTCTCGTTAACCGATTTTTGAAAAACCGGTTTTCGGTAATTCAAATAAAATAATGGATCTGTTATTTAATAGAATATTACAATTTAAAATATATAATCATATAGTCGTGATCTAATTATAGTACAGAAATTGCCAACGAATAAAAATGTTCGCTCGCAGTGCGTTAAGTAATTTGTCCAAATTTTTAATTCTGTTACCCGTAACTTCAAATATCACAAATTCCTTTTGCAGTAAATTCAGTTGAATTCGTTCAGACTAGGATATCTAAAATAATCTAGCTGAGTTTAGTCCTCCAGATAATGTTTGTTTTCTCTCCTTTGAATCATCTAGACTAGTTTCAGGTCATTCTTAGATGGAGCATCTCCAATTGATGAAACGTGATTGTGGAATAAACAAGATTACGATAATAGTAGTTTGTTTCAATTCGGTGGGGCTTTGCCAAAATCTGATTAAAGAAAACAAATTTTTATTTCGCCGAGAAACCTTCGGTCAAAACATTGACATCTTTCCTATCCTTTGCCTCGACATCTTTGTCTTATGCAGGAGCACTATATCTCTTAAACTTTGTAACAGCTGGATATTAACATCCATTATTAAAAGCGCAGAATTTAAATCAGGACTTTCTCGGAAGGCATTTGCTAATTCCAAAAATCTGCCCACCATTGCATTTTCTTGCAAAACTGAATGTTTCACAGAAGAATTTATATTATTTTTTGACTCAATTTTACGATTTTTAATGTGCTAATCATGCTTCTTCGGAAAATTGACAGATACGGATTAACGTCGATGGTGTGATGCATTTTAAAAAATATTTCAGTAAATGTTTTATTCAGCGCAGTTTTCATGAAATTTGAATATGAATATTTTACCGGTTTTCAAGGGTTTTTTACCGGTAATCGGTAATCTAAAAATTATTGAAATTACCGGGTTTTTATAGGCGGTAAAAACCGACCGAGAAACTTTAGAAGTAACTGACATTGGAGAAGACAATAATGCGGTGATGAACCAATGCACTACAATCATTTTAAAATAATATTAAATGGAATAAATAATGCTATTATTCTGGAATAAATAATGCTATTCTATCGAAGAAGCTGCCTGACGTATTGAAAATTACTCGTATAATTCCAATATTCAGGTCGGTTTCTATACACAAAAAATTAATAACTACATACCGCTTCATATTTTCTATATTTTCATCACTAGTGTTGCACCAGGTACCCAAAATTTACCTGGTAAATTATTATTTATCCGGTTTACTTGGCTATTTTTTAAATACCCGGCTGTGACCCGGATTCGGTTATTTATGAGATCAGTGGTTCCCAAACTATTTTCGTCGTGGAACCTCCAATTTTTTGCGACTTTTTAAAATTTAACGAGATATTAAATGAAACAAGTATTATTTTGGTACTTCTGATTTTATTGAATTAAATAAAACTTTAAAAAAAAATTAATCATAGAAATTAACAAAAATAAAATAAAAAAACTTTAATGTGAAGAATGCACCTGCTTTTTTGATTCCACGATTCTTTTAAAATTGGGCGTTATATTTAATAAATAAACTCGCATATCTGGTGTAGCATCAAGTTTGTAACGATATTTGGATTTTTGTCGCAATATATTTTGAAAACCCAGCTTCACACAATTAAGTGGTTACAAACGGCAATAGAATTCGAATAGCCTGTTTTGTTAAATTTGAATATTCTTCGAACATATCTGACCAAAATATTGTTAACGGAACTGTTCTGAATTTATACTACCTCTAACTGCGTAACTGAACTTAATTCAATCAAATTCCTTTTGGTTTCTCTTTTATTTTGAAAGGAATTTGTACCCAGTAATTATCTTGGTTCACTAGGTTTGGAAAGTAATCACTGAGTGATTCCTGTAAACTGCACAGATGTGTGTTTACACCATCACAGATTTTCATATCTAAATCCACTTCAAATTCTTCGAGAAAACCACTAAGCATCTGGAAACACTCAAAGTTATTTTGATCCACAGCTGAAATTCAATATAGTATTTCCCTTGAAAAGGCAACCAGTTTATCTTTTGTTTGCAATATGTTGACTTGTAGCCACACATGATTTGTTAAATTTTCCAAATATATCAGCAAAGTATGCAAGACCAATAAAATACACCAACAGTTTTTTTCGCAATCCAAATATTCGCACAAGAATTTTACCACGCAATAAACATCTAACTTCCGTATGAACAAGTAAAGTGGTGTGAAGACTACCCAATGATTTTTAATAAAATTAATAATCTTCACTGCTTCGTCGAGAACAGATTTAAATGTAACTGAAACATATTTTTGTTACTAATGCATATCTGGGAAGAATGCAATGAGTACTGTTACAGTTTAGTGAAACATTTTAAATCCGTGCTACAGTACCACTCACTTTTCCAGTCATTGCTTTTGCTCCATCGCTGCATACTTCAATACATTTTCGCTCAATTAATTTCATGCGTTGTTATAAAATTATCAATGCAGTTAAATATATTCTCCCCCGTGGTGCTAATTTGTACACTTTCACATAAAAGCAAATCTTGCTGGTACTAAGAAGAAGCTGTTTGCCAATATTTTATCGCAAAGCAAACAAACCGATTCCCGGGCCTCTTCCTCACCAGTACTAGTAAATTCAAACGACAGGTAACTAGTATCATATTTACTTTTCGTGGAAAGTGTGAACTCGTGACCTTTTAACAAATATCTGAAGTGCTTAATGGCAGAATAAGCTGCAAGCAACTCTCTATCGTCATAAGCACTGTACCATTCTTGCGTTTCGTTGAGCCATACCGAGAAGAATCTGAGTATGGTTGTCATTAAATATGTACTGCTGAACCACTTCTTTAATCTTTGTTGATATATAGATTAATCTATGTGGAAGCATCAACAATGGTTGCCAAACGGACTGTTAATGAAGGATGTGTTAGTATTGTCGCATCGCAAAATTTCTGTTTACAGATTTTGAATGCTATATTGTTGATTCTGGTGTCCAGTCAATAAGTTAATACGCATTTGTCAATATAAATGATACGCCCGTGATCTGTAAATTTATGAATTTCTGAAAAATAATTTGAAAGTGCTCAAAATATTCATCCAATTAAGTAGCTGGCTGTCGTTGCCGTACAAGTTCAGCAGCTTTCAAAAGACTACTTCTCTTCTCTCCATTCAGTTGGTTGATTTAATTGTGTACCCTAATAATTGTTGGCTGACGTGGCCAATGATGATGGTGTTCATTGCCGTGGCTAAAATTATGCTGGCTAATGAAATTATGTGATTTACTTTTTATCACGTCGGGATAACCAAATATATGTTATTAATTATTTTATTTACTTATAAATGTTCACAATATAAATTATACAATACATTTTTATAAACATTTATTTAATTATAATCACACTAACATTTTGATATAAACTTATATATAGGTACATTCATTATTTATTTAAATATTTATTATTTAAACAATATACGTATTTATAATAATAGTAATTATCAATTAAAATATATATTTTAATATTAAAAATATGTAATCTGAGTTTTTAAAACATTATCTTAAGGGCCAAATACCCGAAATGACGTCATCGCATTTCCATCCAAGACACATGCTTGTATTTAATTATCTAATAACAGATGGAGTTGTAATCTTGTAAATTCAATTATTGATAAATAATCACCAAATTTATTATTTGAAAATAGAAAATCATCAAATTTATTTTTTGCTAGTTTTTTAAGAGGTAATGAAGGAGTTATTGCTAGATTGTGTGATATTTTATATTTTAAATGTATATTGAGTAAAGCAAAAACGGACATAAGATGAATTTCGCCTTTTTAATTATTTATTTTCGCTTTTTTAGTCTAGAATAATTATTATTATTAAATTCGCTCTAATCTAGTGATATTACAATGTTTCAGATTGTGTATAAAAAAATAATGTAATAAAATTGTTAGACCATTTTTAAAATTTTTACATATTCTACCAACAACAACTTTATAATCAAAATTATGTTCTATATTTATTTTGAAGGGTACATTTTAAAGGATACAAATCACCTTAATGAACTAATTACAAATTGTCTGCTGCTTTAAATTTCGTGTTACTTCCACCGAAAATGTTCGTCAAAATATTTAGTAAAACACGTTATTATAATCCGTATGTGTAATCCGTATGAGCATGTGTATATTTATAACTTCTTTTGGCATCCAAACGATAAAGAAGCAGTAATCTAATTCTGTTATTTCTAACTGCTATGGTATCTGATAGTATTTTGGTAGATTTTGTTTAATTGACACATTGCCGGTGCATTTGTTATGCAGAAGAAATTTAATTAATTTTGATTTCACTTGCATCCAGTAGATATAACTTTTTTGAATTATGAAATCCTTTCACTTCGATTATCCATCGTTTCCCATCAATCCAACTGGCGTTTACTTTCTCGGAATAATAAATATTTTGAAATATATTTTGAAATTGCCTTTTTTTTAATTGCGCAGAGCACGTCTTTGGCCCAACTATTAATTGTATTTCCTAATAGTTTTCGTTGGTTGTTATGCGTATTTGGGTACGGTTTAACCTCTAAAATTTGTTTAAACTAGCATCTCCGTTTGAACTCCGTTCAACTATTTTATGGTATCGAATGCCATAAAACTCCTCGCTTTTTCTATAAACTTCTTCTAAATCATCTTACTCTATTCTATAGTTGATGAGCTAGAATTGTTCAAATTGCATTCATGATCTTTGGGTCTAGTTTGTTTTAGTTCTGCAATTCGACAAGCAATATTTATTTCGAACAGCACTCCATATTTTTTTTTGTTTCTATGGCAGCATCATACCTTTTTTTATTGCACCCACTTTGAATGTTACGTTAAGCTTCTTTTTGTAATTTATTAAAAGTATTTGGTGCCAAACATGGGATATGTCAATGGCAGTTAAATTACCTGATATCAATTGAAATACCAGCTAAAATACTTTGGTAGATGATTGAATTTGGGCTTGCTTTTCTGTTCAGTCAAAACTTGAGATAAAATGTTTTAAATTAAATTGCACATTTTGCATTAAATTTTTTTTTTTGGAATTTATTAGTTCAATTCTGTGTTTACTTATTAGAAATTGTAAATTTTGTAAAGAGTTTCCAAAAGCCAAATTGTAGCCGCCAATTTTTTGTGTTGGTTTAAAGAGAGATTTGTGATTAAATTGCGGTTCACATTGTTTGATTTAAATTTATCATCTTGAAAATGCATCTTTTAGCAGACCTGCACGAAATAAATAACTCCCATGTCTCGTAAAAGACTTCTAAACGAGCATGTTCACCTTAGAATTTCACCAAATACTCCTTAGCTTTTAGTATAAGCCATCTAAACAAAGGTAGGATCGTTAAGCTAACTACCCGCATCCTTAAAAACTTAATTTTTAAAAGATGAACCAAAGAAAATATGAATACCGCCAAAATTTAGCTCGATTCCCGCTTATGTTAACGGACACGCAGTTGAGGATCGGTTCGTGGCATGTGCAGATGCTAAGAAAACCAGGCGCATTTGGTGGTACTGTATCAGTCATGAAAGAGTATCGCCTGGAACTCGTTGTGCTCTCCAAGAAACTCGATGTCCCTAAAGTGGAGACTACGATTTCCAAGGTTTCGCCCACATCTATCAGTCTCTGAACAATTTTTACATTGGCGATGTTTCTTTCTAAATGTTACGAAAAATCTTGTGACGTATTTCAGGTGTTATTTGATTTCCACAGGTCTTTGACTCAATCCATCGAGCTATCTTATGGGTTGCATTGCGATGTCTGGGAATCCCTTACAAATATGTGCGTTCATGTAAAATGACAGTAATGAAGTAACCATGGTGTGTCAAGGTTGAGAACAAGTTGTCAGCGAGTTTTACAATTAGCTCAATTAAAGAGGTGCTCTGTCGCCGATACTATTTAATCTCATAATAGAACATATCTTTCGTATATGTGAACCCTCAGGATAACATCGTGCCGCTCCAGTCCAACCAGATTCTGGCATATTTAAATGATATCTATATGCAATTAGATTGAATGGAAAAGGTGTCTGAGAACTTTTGGAGCCCCTTGTAAGATTATCATCTTCCGTTGGTCTCAAAATCAATGAGACCAAAACAAGAAATATGATCACTGGTTTTGGAGACCCATACGCAATCGTTAATGGCGTTTGAGAGAAGAATCATGCACACGATATATGGCCCCAAACGCGACAAAGGCGACACTTTGAGAGTTTTATTCAATATCAAGGTCAGGAAGTTCATGAAATAAAAGGATAGAGAGTACGCTGGCTCACTTATAATTAAGGCGCAGCGATCTCTGATAGGAGAGTCGGAAGCGCATAATTCGCTTTTGGTGACGATGGCACTTTGAGGTAGATACCGACTTGGCCCTTCGGGTTATTTAGAACAATAAGAAGAGTAAGCTCGGATTCGAATCTGGTTTTTGCCTCGGTACGGGTCAGTAATGACCTGTAAAAGCCGTTTATTATTAATAATATATAAAATACAAAAAAATCTAATACAATAAAACACCGAACCGGATACCTAATAATCCCTTCACAACACAAGTTTTAATTGAAAAAATTGCATTTTAAAGATGATTATGGTTTATAATTTAAACTGCCATCTATTAATTGGTTGTAAGAACTAAATAATGAAAGATTTAAGAAAATCTCGGCGTAATATTATCATAGACACATTTGTTAAATCAATTATTTAATTGATTTAATTACTTTTTTGCAATTATTTCGATTAATACTTAAAAAATTCAAAAAAGCCACCGTGAGTAAATCCAGATTTTTATTCTACGCATTTATATGTAT
The DNA here is from genome assembly GCA_963556175.1 of Tipula confusa. NCBI lineage: Eukaryota > Metazoa > Arthropoda > Insecta > Diptera > Tipulidae > Tipula > Tipula confusa. Next base: position 172,173,810 of record OY744475.1, read on the forward strand.
TATAGTCATAGTTTCTTCGGCTAATAATTGAGAAAAGCTACATTTACTTTTCATAATTTAGTAAAAATGTATCATAATTATAATCAAATAACAGGAATTCTAAGCGGAAAATTTGGAAAACTAACCGTGATTATTTAAGTTAAATCTGAAGGAATACTTTAAAATTTAGTTGGGGCTGAAACAATCACTAGTTTATCCCAAAAGCTACACTAACTTCGAGCATTTTTGTCATTTTTCGTGTATTTGGCCCTTAACATTTCTTTCTAGACTTGTTATTTTTTCATTGTTTAGAAAATTTTAAAAACAAAAAAACAAATTTATTTTTTTGGCATTTTGTGTTTTCGTTTCGAATTAAATCAGCCGTGTAAAGATTGAAAGGCATTGTTGCATGATTTTTCATGCTTAAATTATGACACACATCCGAGACTACTTTGGTTATTGCATGAATCGTGTTATGCCCATATCTAAAACCAAATAGGTTATCTGGCATCAAATTAAATTTTAGAACATGGTCATTAATTTTGTCATTTATAATAATTTCGAAGATTTTTCCTAGATTTGATAGTAAACTGATGGGTCGGTAATTTTCCGGATTGGTTGATAATTTTGATTTTTTAAGGATTGGAAAAACTCGCGCCACTTTGCAACAATTTGGAAACGATTTATTATTAAGTAGATTATTAAATATTATACAGATTTCATTAATTATTGAATTTGGAAGATGTTTAATACTATATTAGGAATTAGGTCTGGATCGAAATTTTTTTTATTGTTTGACACTTTTAATATTGCTGCCAATTGTTTGAAAGAAATGAAATAATTTTGATCATCTGCCGGTTGTTTGGGTGCATTTGCTCGATTTATGTTCGAAAATTGACATTTGGTTTGATGTGCTGCTTTGCCTTCGATATGTTTTCGGATTATAGGTTGTTTTCGTTGTTTTTGTTCATTTCGGTCCAATTGATGTTCAAATTGTTGCAATGATGTTTGTCTGCTTCGTCAATTTCCAAACGTTTAATATTTAGATCTGATTTTGTTGCCGAAAATTTGGTTACGTTTTTTATTTCTGTCCACATTTTAGCGCTTGGTTTAATTCCTTGCATTACGTTAGTCCAATATTTCTCAATTTGAATTTTGCTATTTTGCTCAATCAATTGTACGGTCCGTTTAATTTCTATTAATTTTGTTATTATCATAAATGTCTAAATTATTGTGATTATTATTATTACTATTATTATTATTATTATATTGATATCGTTGATCGCGAAATCGATTGTTTACTAAATTTCGTTTCAAAGTATTAATTTTGGTTATTAACAGAGTTATGTTTATATAAATTTTCAATAATTTTGTTCGAATAACAAATCATATTATTAAATCTACGTTTTTTTGGTGAATTTTTAATGATATTGTCCAAAATTAATTTTGTGATTTGATTGATATATGTGTTAATTTCTTCGTCGGTTAAATTTCGATTGTTTGGTGTTATATTTTTTTCCATTTCTTTGCTCAAATGCGATGATGCTGTCCGATGTGCTTCGTTTAATTATTCCGTCCATGCCTTCCAATTGATTTCGTGGAAATCGTATCTTATTTGTCGTCCTCGATTTCGTTGGTTCCCCTTTCCAATTCACCAACCCTCTTACTATAATTTCGATTGCTCGATGGTCGCTGTCATAATGATGTAATGGGATTTCTTGTCGAACATTTTTATTCATTTGAATACGTACATCCATTAATGCCAAATCTATATAAATACCCGATCGGATCATGGTCGGTTTATCACTTTTATATAATTTTATCCTATAATCCATTTCAAATTCATTGGATCCATCGATTTAAACGATAGCCTCTCGAATTATTAATAGTATTATACCAATTTAAATGTCTTGCGTTTAAATCACCGGCAATGATATAGAAATGTCTCGGATTATCTAAATTTAAAGTGGTAAAAATGTTGCTCCATTCTTCAATAAATCGTTCATCAGAAATTTGGGAGGCATCGCCCGTGCAATAAATTGAAATTAGATTAATTTTATTTGGCGAAAATTTAATATTTAATCTAATGATGGCTACCTCAATATCTTTTCGATTACTGATGGCATGAGGTTCAATTTTTTTGTATTTTAGGTCTGATTTGATTAGAATTGCGGTACCACCTCCTTGTTTGACATTTACACGATCACGTCCTATGATGTCATAATTTTATAAATTCTATGTTTGTCATTTAATTTTGTTTCGTTAATTAAAAGACAATCCGGATTATGGTTATTCAAAAATTGTTATAGATTTAGTCTGCGTTGAATACTTACGATTGAGTTTACATTCAATGCAATGATTTTGCATTTGGAATTTTCAATATTGTTGTTGGAAAAATTATGAATATTGTCTGAGGATTTTGAATTTTGGTGATTTTTAATGTTCCTATAATTTGTAAGAGTTGAGCTATTTGCTCGCTCTGCTGGTCCATGATTTTAGCCATACTGTCGATTCTAGTAGTTAATTTTTTAAATTACGTGTCGTTTGGTTGTTGCTGATGTTTGGGGTCCATCTTTCATCATATCCGCAACAGTACCATTTCCTTTGCTGACTTTAACTTTTGCAAAGAATTTTGGGGTTGATTTAAGCGCTTGATTCTTTTTTCTTTCTTCAACTTTATTTTTTAGACGTTCTATCATGGCTTTGTAGAATGTGCATCCTTTATATGAAGCTGGATGTCCAGTTTTGTTACAGTTAATACAGAAAATTTCCTCTTTTTTGGATTCCATAATTATTAGACATTTAACTGGAATATGATTGCCCGTAAATTTAACGCAACGGAAACCAAGGTTGCAATTAATCGCTGAGTGGACGTATCTTTGGCAATTTTTACATTGTATGATATCGTCGGTTTTGTGTAACGGTTGCCAATAAATTTTTTGGTAATTTATAATTTTGATATTGAATATTTTATTTAATAGGGTGTTTGGCGTGAATTGCACTATATATAGTGGTAAACGTTTTTCGAATCATCAAATCGTTTTGATTTCATTTGAATTATTTTTTTAATTTTGACTTCTTGTTCGAGTTCAATGTCCGTCTTTAGATCGTCAAGGTCTTCGTTTTCTGTCAGTCCTCGTAATACCAAAGTTTTTAGTTTGAGTTCTTTCGGAGTGAAAGTATAGAATTTGGTTTTCACCTCGTTGAAATTTGCTTTTAAATTGTTAAAGTTTTTTAAATTGTCCGTCGTTACGGTATGTTTGTTTGCATTCACTCTTTTAATTTGAAAGTTTTGTACTTTGACACCTGTAGCTAGTTGAACTGTATTTTTGACATCCTGTCCATAAATATATACTGAAGGTAGTCTACGATTCTTTGTTTTTGCTGGTGATGATGATGGTGCATCAGTTTTATTATTATTGTGATTATTACTATCGTTAGTTAGCAGAGAATTCTTTTTTGTATTATTATTATTTTTATTATTATTATTCGTATTATTATTTGATTTATTATTAATGTTAGAGTTTGTATTTTTAATCCGTTTTTTAATGGTTTCAAAATTATCATCGCTTGGAATTAGATCATCTAGACTTGATTGTTTCTATTTTGCAATCTTCAATTTCTTCAATTAGAGGGGCAAAAGTATTTTTTGATAAAATTGAATTTTGAATCTTATTATTATTGTTTGTCTTGGCCGGAATTGTAGAATTTTTAATGGGATTGGTATTCAGAGCATCTGCTAATATTTTCACTTCATTATTTAAATATTTTATTATATGTTTTAGTGAAAACAACTCACCCGAATCATTATCTTCATTTAGTGCCCTTTTATTTAGTCTTAAAATTGATTTTACGGCTGATGTGACCATTGCTGTTGTTGTTGTTGTAATTGATGTATTTGATCGTACATCAAATTGATTGTTTTCATCATCACTTTGTGCTGGTAATGGTGTTATTAATGTCAATGATTAGTGGCTTGTCTATTTGTTGGCATTGTTAGTGCATTATTTATTTCTTTTAGACTTAATTTATTTAGATTAAGTGACGGTGTAAACCGGCCGTTTAAAATATTTAATAAAATGGTTGACTGATGTCCACATTTAGCGATTTTTGCTGGGGTTTATTGACTACGCCTCTCGTTACGTCGGCATATGTAACACCTTCAGTTTTTAGTTGGCAGCCATATGGTTGCCCATTTTCTTGTTTTGTCTGCCTCTCGTGTCGATTTGCCTGACCATGCATTTGAGCTTTATTCATCCTTTGGGTTTTAATTTTCTGTATTTCCTTTGCAACAATACACCATCGATAATTAGTAGGATGATCTTGTCCACAGTGTACACACTTTAGATGAACTTGCGAATTGTCGCATTCTCCAGTTAGATGGTGTCTGGCACATTTAATACACCTTGGAAGTTTACCACAATATATTTGCGTGTGTCCATATGCTTGACATCATAATAGGAGATCTTATAAATGTTAGTTATATTTTCGTCACAGCTAAATGTTAATACAAACATGTCTAGCTTCTTTTTATTTCTCCAGCTAATTTTGTTCATTACGCTGATTATTTTAAACTGTTTTGATGACAATTCATCTTTAATTCGTTATGTGCTACATGTATGATGCAAGTCCCTTGCCATGACTCTGATTAGCATTTCTTGTTTATTTTCATACGAGTGAAAGATAAAAGACCCTTCGCTTAAAGTTTTTATTATGTTTCTATAGGCATCTCCGCTATTTACGTTGATGCTTATTTTATTTTGATTCATCAATTTAGTGATGAATGATTCTTCTGAAACACTCGCCTTAATTATATCATAGAATACGTGATAATTTTTAACATCATCTACTATGATAGGTGGTGGGGGAGGTATTTTTTTATCTGTTTTGAAGTTTGTCTCAACCGTTTAAGGCTGAGTATTTTGATCCAATGTTTGTGGTTTTTGTGGTGGTGACGGTGTATTATTTAACCTTCTTTTTTTGTTTTGCTTCTTAGACTTATAACGAATCCATTCTATTTCTTTAGCTAAGTCTTCTTCATTAGTTTGATATTCAACATTGTTATTAAGCTTAGAATTGATGTTTGAGTTCTGTAGCATTGGTGTTTCGGTTTGACCTTTATCATTGTTGACATTAAATTTGATATTCTGGTTCTGGTTCTGCTCCATTGATGGCCTAGCTTCGGTTTTTTGCTGCTTTAGTTGCATCATTTCTTTTTTTAGTTCGTCAATTTGTTGTTGTAAATTGAGAATAATAATTTTTCTCATCAGTTACTTGTTGCCATTGTTTATATAACATTCGCTCTTTTTCGGAAGCACTACTTTCAAGAACAGATGTTTTGCTATAATTATATGAGGTTGTTATACCTGGTTGTTGCTGTGCTGTTGTTGCGCCCATATTATTTTGGGATTCCTCCATACTCAGAGTTTCAAGTGAAAAATTAATAGTTTTCTTAGGAGATCTAGTAACCCTTTCTCGCCTTTGGAACGGGCTTTTTAATATTCCAATATTCTTGTTGTATTGTGTATGCAAGGATCGGCCCTCCCCAGAATCCTTAGGGCCAGTATCATTGGAGAGTGGATTGCCCAATGTTTCCATTCGTGTAATCCACTCGCCTCTAGTATTTAGCCGATGTTTAACAACTTTGCCCGGGTGTTACCACGTGGAGGTATACTAGACACATTTGGTGGTCTTTATATAGTTGCAAAGTTGGAATATATTCCACAAAAGTCATGGCTATAGACGGTCAACTTCTACCCTATTAAAGCGCACCCCAACACCCTGTAATTAATATAAATTTATTTAATTAGATTAACTTAATAAGAAATGAAATTTTTATTTTTCAATATGAAAATTATTTTCACAGAAAAAAGTTTGACAAACCCATTCAAGTAAACACTTGTTACTATAAAATGATAAAATAAAATAATTAAAATTTACAAAAAGAAAACGGGAAATAGATCACTACAGGTATACCTTACCTTACATTTTTACTGTCTATTTTGGGCAAGATGTGTAGATGCATTTTACGATTCAAGTCAGGTTTTTTGTGCTTAGTGGAATTATAACAGCTAGTTCCAGTTATTCGTTAAGACCAAAACAACTTCTGATTGCTTTATTGGTCTGAATATTATATATTTATTAGTCCAAAACTCAATACAACGTGATTGTTAAAAAATGCGGCTCATTACTCGAGAAACATAAGCTCCTGAAAAGAGAAGAAATGAATTTGACCGAAAATATTATTTTAGGCTATTCGTCCGAATCAAATTTATTTAATTACATTGAATTTTTTTTATTTTACAAGCAATTTGATGGTTACCTATACGAACTGATAGACGAACGATCCAACATATCATCCTACCTATATGTAAAATTCACATTTCATTTTAGAAATAGAATTTTACGTCTCACTATAGGATTCGAAAAAAATGGGAGCAAATATTTTCAAAACTATTGTACATATTTACATTTTTTGATATGAAATGAAAATTTCAAGTAAGCGAAATAATATTCAAAAAAAAAAATAAATAAAAGGAAGTTAAAAACGAAACATTAATCCATTTTATTAAGTTTTCGTTTCCTCATACACAGAATGCATTTATGTACCTTAGCACAAAAAAAAAAAAAATAGAAAAACTACTGGTAAAGGAAAATGGCAAAAAACTTGTATATGCTATTTTCCTTCTTTTTTAACATTTTATTTTAAATAACAATAGAAATTTTGTTTTGATACATAAAATGGTTTTAAATCTCTTGAGTTTGGAAACCAAATAACATCAAACCTCTTAACACTTAAAATTTGTTTTTTACTGCAAACATTTTTAGAGTAACCTAAAAAAAAAAATTGATTCTATATGTTTAAGGATTACATAGAGAATGTACTTAAGTCGAAAAGTATTTTCATATATTAGCCCCAAACACACCTAACTTAATCTTTTTTTACAACGAACCACATTCGAAGTCACCTTCCGTAACATACATATAATTCGGGCAACCGTACAATACTTATTTACTACACTATAAAATAATAGTAACGGTAATTTTTATTTTCTAATATTAAAAAGGTAAAATACATATATGTACATATGTAGTAAAAATAGAGTTGTTTTAGACTAAAAGTAATACAAAACCATAAGATCGTGTAACCTAAAATCTAATGTTACTCCTGCAGCTACAAAAACATGTATGTAGTATAAAAACAAAAAAGTCAAGTTTAACAGATAACTAATTTTTCTTATGGTCTGTTGGGACTTGTTGTACAATTCCTGGATATAGTTAAGTTACATTTTATTAACTGTTGTATTAATAAAATTAAATTGTCTGGTTGAATAAAATTTTATGACTGGATTGTATTAGATTGCCGAATGATATGTGGTTGTTGTTATTATTTTAAGATTATGATGTTATTTATCGCTGACAGAACACCGTTATTGTTTTTTGGATTTTTTTTTTAAATCGACTTTTTTATATAATAGTACTATCATTTTTAGGTGATTCTCAAATAATTCTTTGCAAGAAAATAATTCTTTCCGGTTGGTTAGAAAAATTCTTAAAAGTAAGTCGTCATAAAAACAGTTGATGATGAATACGTATAATTGTAGGGGATCATTATATCCGAATATAGTTCTTTATCTCGTCGGCGATTGTATTGGTAATGATGGGGATATCCGTAATGAATTCATTTTAAAATGGACGCGACGAAATAAATTATCGTTATTGTTACAAATATTCATTTTTGTAATATTGATATACAATTAAAAAGGTTATTTCTATTGATTTTAGTGTTTTTTTTTTTGTTATTTGTCTTAGAAGAATTATTATAATATTACCAATACATAGTATTACAATTTAGTCCCATACAGCGTAATCAATATAGTTGTTGACACTCTTAAGGAAAAGTTGCATGAAAAGTGATTTAGTTATAGTTATTTTAAATTAAATAACATATGTTAAACGCTAATATGGTATGTTAGATATTTCTTTACCATTTTTAATTGCTATGCTATCTTTTGAAAGAACAGAAGACATTAAAAATATTTATGCAATCAGCGAAATACTCCATATGAAAGTTCAAATAGAAGGAGTTAAAAAATCTAAATTGATTCCCCAGTGCAAACAATGCCAAGTCTACGGACACACGCAAAACTTTTGTAATAAAGAGCCTAGATGCGTGAAGTGTAAAAGAAAACACCGTACGGCTGAATGTATGAAACAAAAAAACACCCCACCAAAATGTGTCAACCGGCACATAAAGGCAACTACAGAGGTTGCATTGTTATAAGAGCTGCAAAAAATTCGCAACAAAACAAGGGAAGCTTTAGAAAGTACCAGGCAGGAAATCAACTCAGCCTCAACAAGAATATCCACAAAGTCAAGTACACACGAAACATTAAGCAAATTATCAAGAACTAATCCAAATGTAACATTTGCTGATGCACTCACTATTGGAAGCTCGAGAAGGCAACATAGTTCTGCTTCAGTTAATGATTCAAATAATAACCAAACTAATAAAATACTACAAGATATTCTCAATAGACATGCTTCACAAGAAGAAAAGCAGGAAAGAGCCCTCATATCAATCATGCAAAAGCCCACTGTACTCGAAAAAAGTCAAACAGCATCAGAGGTAGCCTCTCTTTGCTAATTAACATGGCAAATAATTTAAAAATTCTTGCATGGAACTGCAATGGTATATTGCAACGACAAAATGAATTACAACTATTTCTTGATTTAGAAAAAATAGATATATGCTTATTATCTGAAACACACCTTACTACTGAGAGTCATATAAAACTCCGTGGCTACGAAGTTCACTCAGCAGTACATCCTAATAATAATGCACGAGGGGGCGGTGCCGTGATTTTAAAAAAGGATATTAAATACGATCTACAACTAAAACTTGAAAGTGATGAAATACAAGCAATTAGCGTTCGCATTATTATACACACTTCTTCAAGCAGCTAGGTGAAGTTCTATTAGATTTAATAGAAAAATCCTTAGAGGAAAAAAAGATTTGTTCAGTCATATTTCTGGATATAGCACAGGCATTTGACAAAGTCTGGTTGGATGGTTTAATATTTAAATTGGAGAAAACTCTGCCATTTGAGTATTGCGAACTTTAGAGTTAAACAGAAAGGAACTTACTCCAGCATAAAAGTAGCTAAAGCAGGAGTCCCGCAGGGAAGTGTCTTAGGGCCAACTCCTTTTCGTACTGTTTACAAGCGACTTACCACAGACGAGCAATACAACTAACTACCGCCCCCTTTGCCGATGACACTGCAATTCTAGCTGTTGGTGACACAATCGATGAAGTCACATTCAAACTACAAATAGCCATAAATAATATACAAGATTTGCTTACTAAGTGGAGAATTAAAGTGAATGAATCAAAGTCTACTCACATTAACTCAATAGAAGAGTCTACTCACTAATAGGTCAATAGAACCACTACCTGTGACTCTCAATAATATCCCTACCACATGCAAATCAAGCAAAATACCTTGGTATGAACCTTGATGCAAAGTTAAAGTGGAAAGTACATGTGAAAAAAAGCAGAAGAGCTTCAGTTAAAATATAGAACAATGTTCTGGTTAATTGGAAGAAACTCTCAGTTATCCATTCATAATAAACTTATGCTTTATAAACAAATGCTCAAGCCGGTTTGGACTTATGGTATCGAACTATGGGGATGCACCAAAACCAGCAATCAACAGATAGTTCAACGATTCTAAAATAAAGTTCTTAGAGGGATTGTAAACGCCCCTTGGTACACTCGTAATAGTGACCTTCATAGAGATCTCGCAATAGACACAGTCGCAAGTGAAATCAAGGAATGTGCTCAAAAACACCAGGAGAGGCTCCAACATCACCCTAATATTGAAGCTGTAAGACTACTTCAGCAAGAGGGTATTATATATAAGAAGACTCAAAAGACTAAAACCTTTTGAGTTACCTGAGTAGTGCGCATAATGCAAAATCAACCACTATATGTGCAAAATAACACTTTATGGAAAAAATACATAGATGTGGCTTTATTATTATATTATTAGAATCAAACGCTGTTAGTCAAAAATGACTAGTTGCTTTGTAAAAAATCTTTTTAAAATAAAAAAAAAAGTTATTAAAAAAAAAAAAAAAAAAAAATTAATTTTTACAATCTTAGGTAATGGTCCAAAATTTCTTTTTTGCCCTTTTCTACAATTTTTTTTTTAACACTTTAGATTTTCTTTAATTTTTTTGTTGTTATTTTCCAGTCTTTTCAGTTTCTTTTTTTCTTTCTTAATAATTTAGTTTTGTTTTTCAACTATTCAGCCTTAATCCACAATGGATTGGTTATGACGAACGGTTTTTTAGCTTTAATGGGCTTAATGCCTTGTCTCGCTGGTGTTATTGGCCAATCTAGAAAATTTTGCAAGACTGGAGCAACCTTTAGCGGCGTTACTTCGGAGATAAACGTTTCAGTAATTTCAACGTTTGTGACAGTTTCTTCGATGCAAATATCTTCATTTATAAATAAAAATTTATCAATGGAATATAAATCAGTAGTAACGACGTTTAATAAATCAATATAATTATCGAATGATAAAATTTCAGCTTCCGAAATTGGTGTTGTTTTGACAGAACTCTTATCCTTGATCTTAGGTATAAAATGGTCAGGTTGAAATTCGATAAAAAGTTTATAGAGAATCCAGGAATCATCTGACCAATTCGCAGTATCAGTATTGCATACACCATTGCTAACATCTTTAAATTGTTTTAGTTTGTCAGAACCTATCAATTGTGAAAATGTATGGTAAGACATTTGTCTATCCAAAATGTTATCACGTTCAAGAACAGGGAAATTGTTTGATGTTTTCCCTAAACACTTGGAAAAATCAATGGCATTACTGTTGAATGGAAAAATTCCACATGCTCGAAAACCATGCTTAATTATTGCCGGATCAATACTAAAATTAATCACTTGGGCTTTTTTGTCGCCGCCACTGAACAATTTTTTTGTTCCATATATTTTTTAAAGGCTTGAATGCACTTACATTAGCTGATTTGAGAATGCGGATTGCGTTGGGGTACAAAGGTATTAAAATTATTCTAATCCGAACGCACAGTTTACTCACAGCTAATGATTGATGATTGGTAAGTCCGACAACAAAAAATATAATGAAAAATTTCGTTCCAGTTTTTATGAGATATGGATGGAGGACTTTTGAAATGTATTCATAAAATACCTCCTTCGTCATCCACTCATTATCTCTAACGCCAAATCCCCAGTCTTCTGGCACCGATTTTCTAATGTCCTCAGGGATTTGTTTGTAAGGATATATAACCATTGAGGGCATCGTCGTTTCAGCCGCGCTAAATGTGAACATGACAGTAGGGTTCGATTTCGCCATACCTCGATCAACTTCATAAATATTGCGGGCCCCTTTTGCTGCCAGTACCGTTTTAGTTTTGGGACACATTAAAAAAAAATTCGTTTTGTCACCGTTGAAGATTCTGGTTAGGTCCTCCTTTTTTTTAGAGGTTATTTCCATTCTTCAATCAAGTCTTCCTCAGATTTAGCTAAAATTGTTTTAGGACCACGTCTGATCTGTGTAAACTTTGGGCCTAATCGAAAAATTAAAGTTGCTCGTGGGATATTAAAATATTTAGACGCAGCTTTTTTGAACATTTCTTTATTTTTAATGGCGTCAAGTGCTTTTTGAAGCAATTCTTTAGAATAATTTCCTTTTATTTTAAGCATTTTAGGCTGCAAATTTATTTTGAATGGTTTATATTTATTACCATCGTTAAAAATATAACTATTGACATAGTGTAAATTATTGTACTGCAATAGGACACAATTATTGACACTATATGTCAATAGTTGTAAAAAGAATATAATTCAAACCAATTATTAACACCAGAATTATCTCTTTTACTTATGAAAAAACAATAATTTTTAATCTTTAAAACATATATTTAAATTCAAATAACTTAAAAAATCATTTAACTTTTAATAAGAACTAAAAGACAAAAAAGTGATGCATAACGTATTCCTTAACAAAAATGGGTTCATTCACACACAAATACAAATCAACAGAAACCTACGATGACTTACTCGAACAAAATTCATTACTGAACTAAATGAAAAAAAAAACGTTAGCAATCACACAATGAGAAATTATGTATACTATCGAAAGAGAGAGAGGAAGTTGGAACATATAAATATAGTTTACGTTAAAACCATATTAAAGGCAGAAATGTCAATAACTATATTCAAATTTTAGGGTGTCAATAACTATATCGATTACGGTAGTTTGCTTAATTAATTCGAAAGGCTTAAATCGTTAGAGCCTTCTAAAAATGTTTGAATTGTTTAGAAGCTGTAAGGCACATAAGAATGCGTTATATTTTGGTGTTTTGTTGCCCAATTTTGTATTTCCCCTAAAACTGACTCAATATTTAAGTCTTTTTACAGATCCCTTTTTCTAAAAGTGATTTATATCTTTTATGTCAATAGTGGATATCCCGCAATTGTTAAGAAACGTCTTTAAGAAATTTATAAGTATTAAATTACATTATTTAATTAATGAAATAAACATAAAATCATTTTCTTTTAATCATTTTAAAGTTTAACAAAATCAAAGTGCTACCTACGACGGAACATCATATGTGAATAACATCTAATTATTGAAAGCTGTATCGTATAACGTAAATATGATATCTTAGAATACACAATAAAACTAATAAAGATAATATTTTAATCGTGCACATATTAATAGGAAAAAAGAAATGTAACAGATCTCGTATTAAATTTTATCATTTATGTATCCATTTTTTTTTTATCTCTTCATCACACTTTTGCCGTAATCTTTTTAAATTACCAACCCTCATTTATAATCACAGATTGCTAATTTTCCTGTTCGCGTAAGTAGCACGTTTCATTCGGTCACGAATATTTGTGGAACGTCATTAATAATACATTCAATATTATTATTGTCAATATGAAAGAGGGTATAATATTACGTGTTCTTCGGAACATGTAGTTTATTTAGTAGGATAATTTTTATGTTTATATAACATTAACATAACAAGTTTGAGCCCATAATATATACGTACATATGTGTGCCAAATCAAAAGTTTTAATGGAAATGTATGTTTGTGTGAAGATGGGGGGCCAATATTAAAATAGAATTATAAAACGCGTTACTATATTTATTGATGATTGTTATATATAGTCCTTAATGCGACGATGTTCTGATTGCTGATTCGGACGTTCTAAATTCTCAGTTATTTCAAACGTATTATTTTCGTTCTTGATAAAAAAGAAAAACTGTTTAATTTAATTAGGCATTTTCTTAACTGTTATTATTGAGTATTACTAAAATATAGCTAAACCATAGTGGTCGGAGTTGATGTGCGCTGGTATGTAAGTAAGGTCGTATAATTGTTGCCACTATTTGTTACTATTCATTGTCGTTTTCACTAAAATGAACATTACAGCCACAAATGTATTCTTGTTCTGACTCGATCTATTCATCAGGCATCAAATCTGATTTCATCTCTACATCAAAAAATCATATCACCAGTTTTAAAAGTAGACCCCCAACTAGGGTTTGAAACAGAACATGTTTCTTATAAAACCGGTTTTATGTTTTTTTTTTCAATCTAAAACCTGATTAAAAACGTTTAAAAGGAAAAAATTAAATAATAATATCACATTTCGATTTTTGGCCAAATTTAACATTTACTGATGTTCCGTCACATGTTTTAGCCACAATCTCATGATCAATTAGAGCAGCTAATGATACAATTTCAAGCTTCTTCCAAGCTTGGTTGTCGTACAAACTGCAACATATTAAAATAAAAATACATTTTTTTAAGGTCTACATCGTCAGTCCCTTTGTTTTCATTCAGTTTTTGGTTAAGGTAAACGCTAGTTTTTTAAATTAATAGATTCGGTCCACCTTTGTATACCACATTTTTTTCACAAATATTGCAATTTGCTTTTTCATTTTGAATTTTTTCAAGCAAAACTTTTTTGATGATTCATCTAACGGTAATAAATTAAAATTTTTAATCTAAATGCATATTTTAATTTTCTATATTAAATTACCTTGAATTCTTTTATTATGTTATATTATTATTTCGTATTTCTTCTTACCTTTTTTAGAGTTGCGTTTGCCTAAATTTCACTGTTCGATAACAGTATTATACAGTTAAATTTTTAAAAACAGTATTTTTTTAACAATACAGCATAGCTCATTTCAGTTTATTCAAGTTGAGCTTCCTCGTTTTACATGAACTAGAATTTATAGATTTTATCGTCCACCGGATGCTGATCTTGAGTTTTTTTAATTTCTTGGATCAATTACTACATGGTAGTACTAGTTCTGATAACATTTTACTTGTTGATATTAATATTCCAATTAACAAACCAGATGAATATGCTCTTGAGTATAAAAATATTTTAATGAGTTATGGTTGGATTGTTACTAATACCAATGTGACTCGAACTGCTAGTGGTAATATTCTGGATCATGTGGTGTCTAGTTTTGTGAATATTAACAACGTGTATACTTCTACTATTTATTCAATAATAAGTGGCCATAATTTTCTTTACACAAATTTTGAATTTGCTTCAAAGTACATTATAAAAAAACTAGTAAAAAATATTGGAAAAATATTAACTTATTTTTAAACAAAAGTGATAAATCTACAAATTTTTGTTCCATATTTTCGGAAGGCCGTTTCATCAGTAGTCCAATTGATATTGTTAATATTTTAACCGTTATTTTGTCCAAATTGGCAGCTTAATTGGAGAATCAATCAATTCTGACCGAAATATTCATAAGTTTAAATCATTTACTGTTAATCCCAACTCCATATATTTTTTATCTGCTACATCAATGGAGGTACATAATAATTAATAATACTTCATTAATTAATAATTATCGACCTCTTTCTACACTATCGGTCTTTGACAAGATTTTTGCAAAAATTATAGCTTCTCGTTTGGTTGATTTTTTTGATAAACAAAATTTCTTTTATTCTTATCAATATGGTTTCAGAAAAGGGGCGGGTACTGAGTTGGCTCTTGTTGAAATTACTGATAAGATTTATAAAGCTTTTGATAAACCAAAATTTGTTGGGGCTATATTTTTGGATTTACAAAAAGGTCTTGATTGTATTAATCATGAGTTACTTCTTGATAAATTATACTGTTATGGGATTCGTGTTAAACCTTTTGAATTATTGAACAGTTATTTATGAAATACAATATATTAAAAAGTGATATTTTAGATATCAAATGTGGCGTTCCACAGGGTAGTGTACTTAGCCCATTTTTGTTTCTCATTTATATTAATGATATATCGAGTTTACCTCTAAATGGTCAAATTAGAATATTTGCCGATGACACTGCTTTATTCTTTGAGACTAAAGATCCCAATACCATAATAAATGATATTAAACATGATTTAAGTATACTGTTGTAATACTTTAATTCTAATTTGATTTCACTCAATGTACCTAAAACAAAATGTATGATATTTGACTCACCTTATAAGTTAATGATCGATTTACCTGATCTTGAAGGGGCTGGTTTTACTATTGATAGAGTAACTTCGTTTAAATATTTAGGTATGATTTTTGAAGTTAATATGTCTTGGCAGGAATATATTAATATTACTTGTAATAAAATGCTCCGCTTGTTGCGCTTCTCAGAAGGTTATCATTTTTTGTTCCCAGCCATATTTAATTAATGATTTATTATTCATTTATTCATTCTCGTTTAAACTATGGCATTCTTGTATGCGGAATTGCTTCTGCAACAAGGGGTTTTCAACTGCAGGTTATGCAGCATAAAAGTATGAAAGCTGTGTATAAATTGCCTATTTTGTTTTCTGTCATTGATTTATATGCTAATAAGGATCATTTAGTCTTACCTATTAACGTGTTACATGAATTCCAAGTGTCTTTATATATGTACAAAACTTTGAAGGTAGCATCTAGCTTGCCTAACTTAATTTTTAATTATAATTAACATAATTATACAACCAGAAATTCTAAAAATTTATTTTATAATCACATTAGGACTGAGTTTGAAAGAAAAGCTATTACTTTTCTAAGACCATTTATTTTTAATAAAATACCTGATGAATTAAAAAGATCTGAACATTGTCAAAAGTTTAAAAAAAAATTTGAAATTATATTATAAACCTAAAATTATGGAGTTTTTATAAATTGTATTATTATTATTATTTCTATTGTTTATATATTGTTAGAATTTAATATTGTTGTTATATTATTTGTTATTATTTTTTACAAAATATTGATATATTTTTGGATTTCTGATTATTCTTGAAAGGACAATTAATCCGTTTTGCAACTTATGTTTTTTGATTTTAAAATAAATAAATAAATTAACAATACGGGAAATTTTTAGTTTAGTAGGTTTATATTAGGTTTTTATACTTCGTATTATCACGTTGTTCTAGTGAATTATAAGAAAGAGTGCAAATTTCGTTTATTACACCTTTGATGCGTTCAATTTTTTAATATGGGAAAGTTAACGTAACTTTTGTTTTTTTAAGTTGAGAACCATTATGGATAATTTTAAATCTTTTACGTTTTACATTTTAATATTTAAGAGAACATTTTGTATTTTTTAAACATTTTTATGTTTGAATTTAGTATGACCAAATATATATATTATTTTGTACTTAAAATCAATATTTATTAGTTGCCTTAACTAAAAGGTTTTATTTCAAGTGTTTTTTGATTTTATTTTAAATCAAAACTTTTTATGTTTAAAATTAAGGCTTTGTAATTTTAAATAAGTTTTAAACTTTTAAATTTTTGAAGTTTAATTTTTTTTATTAGCATTGAATTGTTTTATTATTCTATAAAACTATTGTGGTTTAAAAAAATGTTACAAAATTAGTCTTGATTTTTTACCGTATTAAATGGTATCATCGTATTGATGTTATTTCCCTTCTTGATGTTTCTTTTTGGAGCACCATTACCCGATTTATAAAAAGGCTCCCCGCGTTTGTATACATCTGCATTGTCCTTATTGTTGGTTACAATACATTTCTTACTTGCATTAAATTAAAAGTGCCAATTAGATGGTGGTTTAATGATAATTGATTTTCCAATTTAAAATCAAGAGCAGGACACTTACTGTCTTCCAAATTAATAACTGTACTATGTTCCCAGTCTATATCTATGTAATCGTTTACATCAACAATTGTTTGTTTTGCTCCTATTTTTTTCTATTTGTACAAAAACTCAGTCATGAGAAATATAAGGATGCCCAAGAGCTGGGAAAGTCAATTCTATATTGATATTACAGTTGCAAGTACCACTTTCAATAAAAAACATTGTCACTTCCCAATTGTAGTTTTTGTTTTGGCCCCCGCAACCGTCAGCCACTAATCTAATATTTTTTATATCCGTTCGATCCTAATTGCATAACCGATATACTGAAGGCAATATCTTGACGTTATATTTGATCCCTTTGCACGAATGTTTTCAGTCCAATAATATAGGAATACATTATTTTTATTGAGTCCAGAATAACCAGTGCCGACCACCATACCAAACATGTAAAAATAGAGTTATAATACGTAGCTTGATCAGGAATTGATCCCTTCGCTTTCCTCGTTTAAGAGGGCAAAAAAAGCTTTACTTCTAAGCTTGCGAATCACTAGTTTGATCATTAAGTTTTGTTTTGCCTGGTTAGTTGCTTCTCAATTTTAGCTGCTTCTTTAATTGAAGACATGTAGAGCACATGTCCGTTGAGGTGGTCGATATTTCAGAATAAAATTGGTGTTAATTACCATGCCAAAAGAGTTTAATTTTATTTAGTTGCTGGGTTTTCCTTGTTACTTGTTATAATTCACAATGCTTCAGCAATAATAGTTCAATTGTCTTTTTGATGTACTCAATAATAGTCAATAAAACCATACTTCGTTGGTTTTCTATATTCTTATGGCTTCTTTTGTCGCTACCCCTGTGATCCATTATTTCACCTGTTTCCTGATATTTCTTGTAAATTTTCTTACTCGGCCGTTTGTCGCTTGTAATATTTTTAAATTTGCTGACAAACCTTTACAACCGGTTTGGATCGTATTTTAACATTTTTTTAAAATGAACGCATCTTGCGCCTGATTATTAGCTTAAAATATTTGAAAATTGCAGCGTCATGTGTTGTTATTTGCTTGCAAAGAATTGTTGTCCTTATGTCAGCAAGGATTTTCTATTGTACCTAAGACGAATTAATACAAAATATAAACGAGCTATTAGTAACTAAATTAACCAGTTCCATACCATTTTTTTATTTCGCTAGATAATAGCTTCTTTCGCTAGATATTTCAGTAAGTCTTTTACAAGGTACGTGGATGAACAGTAACTAAATGTGTTTCAATTGAATCCTACAAAATATTCGCAATTAATAAAATATAATATATAAAGATAAAGTGAATATTAATATTTGATAAATAATTTGCATTTACTTACTAAAAACTAGAGCCACTTGTAGAAATCAACACTATGTCACGCATATAGAGTTTAAATGAATTTCATAAAATAAATATTGCGCCAAAATTTGGAATAGGCGTATTTTGATTTTTATCGATATAAATCGCAATGGAATAGCTTTTGTTATCGTGAATGTGCAGTGGAAAAGATTTATTTTGTATGTATAGGTTTAAAAATTATACGGAATAGATCATGAAAAAAAAACATATTTTAATCAATTAGCTCAGGTTCATACAACTTTTGCTAAATTTTCGTATAAATAAAACGATTTTCAGTTTACAAAACGGAAAAGAAATCAATTAACATTTCAATTTAAAAAAAAAAAATGGAATAGATAATTTTAGAAACTAGTCGACACGTATTATGTATTAACAATTTACAAAAAAACAAATGACTATCGCCAAAAATTTATAAAAACTTGTACATACCAATTATCCATGGTATCCTTAGACAATCTATGTTATAGTAATATTTTTTGAAAGTAAGGATACCTTTGTTTTTTGTTTTAAGCTCCAGGGGTGCTATTCTTGAACCATTACGAAAATTTTCGGTACCGAGTTAGTGTCAAAGTATTACGAAAATCATAAAATGGTATTCTTGAAATTGGATTACGAAAATTTTCGCAACAGATCGTTACGAAAATTTCCGTAATGGTATTTTGGTTCCTTATTTCATTTTTGTAATGAAATTGCATGGAATAATTTTATTTTTCATGAATAAGATATATTATATGAAAATTAGAGAAAACGATAATAAATTTGGTAAACAATAATTAATTTATGTGTCTTCACTTTTAAATTAATTGATACATTAAAAGATGATAATAATTGCACAGTATAGATCCATTCTTACTTACATTAAGATTTTTTTGTGTTAACGCGATAACCAAACAAACGTAAAAAAATTCATGTGCTTTGTAAAATTAATATATTTAGAAGAAAAACATAATTTGTATAGTAATTATTAAATTTATTAATTAATTAATTGTTAGTAATATAATTATTTGAAACGCATCCTCTTATGCACGGAAAAAATTAACATAGATTATTTTTTCTGTGTCTTATGTCATTAATTTAGTTCGTCAATCGTCATCGATGTAAAAAATATCGCAACACAAAAATTTAAATAAGAATTTTTTTTGTTGGTAATTGTTAAATCTGAGGTGGCCATTTTAACCATATACAGTCTGACACTGGGGCACCGAGGTCGTTATTAGAATTATTTACAAATTAGTTAATAAAAATATGAATTAAATAAATTCGTTGTTCGTTGTGCGTTTTTATACGCAATTCACATTTTTCTTTTTTAAATTACAACCAAAAGAAGTCCCTTTTGTTTAAATAATCACTTGGTTTCACGTAATAAACTTTTGATAGTATAAGTATCAATCATTTAAAATTCAATTTCATCCTTCTAATTAATAAAAAATACAAATAAACATTTTTTTTTAAGTTTTTTTCATATAAAACACAAATTTCAATTTATGTCAAAATCGAACAATTTTTGCTGTCAAAAAATGAACTATTCCATAATTTTTATTCACCACGGTTTTGTTTCCGTAATAGTTTCAAGAATACCAATTAATGATTTCTCCATTACGATTACGAAAACAATGTTACGAAAATTTAAGATACCGAAAATTTTCGTCATAGTTCAAGAATAGCACCCCAGGTAATATGTTTAAAAAAATATTCGCATCAACTACAGAGCGATAAACCTGAATAGGTTTAAAAATTGTATTTTAAATACTCGCAATGTACTTTAGTGCCTATAGGACCTAATTATTTTTCTAAGGTGTGTTATTTATAACGTTATTTATTTAAAAATGAGCCATACTTATAAAAACCAAACAAAACCTTAAAATAGAGCTTTTAAAATATTAAATACTAGATTCTATCATAGGGTGGCACACAATAATTATTAAGGGTGATGAGAATAACTTGAAAAAATTTAGCAAAAACAAAAGTTTGTATATTTATATGTTATTATAAAATACGGGGAAAAATGTTTGTATGTATAATAAATAGCTATGGTTAGTTTAAGGTTTACTGTTTTCTGCCAACATGTACAAACAGAATAGAATAAATGTAGTATTTTTACATTATGAGTTTTACGTTATAATATGTACAAATATGTATGTATGTTCGTACATATTATTCGTTTATTCATACATATTTTTACTTATGTACAATGGTATACATTTATCTAAATGTTACTTAAAACATATAAAGCCACAACGTTTTGAATACTTAACTCATGAAATAAAACAACAAAACTGGTAAAATATTCAAAAAAAAGCCAAAGTGATAATTTAGTTGGTTAGTTAAAAGAATTTTGTTTTTGGGTTTTTTAATGATCATTAATTAAATTTTTGTATATATTCATATTCTCAAAAAACTGGAATTTTGTTCAAAACAATGAACGTAAACTAACCGAAGGATATTACTGGCTCTCCGTGCATCTTAGAGGTTAGCATCTTAAATATCAATAATCGAGTTAAACTTACAAGTAATAATGAAAATAAGCAAAATTATCATAGAAAAATAAATGACTGCTCTACTGACCTTAACTCGGTTAGTATATACTAAACTAAACGGTTTACCTAACCATCCAACCGTTTCATCCTTGGTACAACCAAATATACTTTCAAAACCTGTTTTAATGTTTTTTTATTTGAATTCTGTTTAATTACTTAAATATATCATTTATGTTATAATTTTTATATTTCCATTTTTATGGAATCATAACTTTATAAGCTATTATGTTTATTATACCGTATATTATGTTTGTATAAAAAACTTTCGATATGGGAAATGAATTTTATGTTTAACATTTTTTTTGTTCATATATATCACAACGTAAATGTTATCTGTATTTGTCATACTTATTCCATGTGTGCAAAATGCCAAAAAAGTTGTAATGAGTCTATAATAATAATAATATTATTATTATATTCGGAAAAATATGGGAAAAAAGTTGTAAATTATAAGTGAAAAGTTTATTTGTAAAAAATTAATCCCTTTTTATATTTTTGGTAAATATCATTTTTTTTTGTTGCGATATAATAGTAAATAATTATTAAATATTATCATATTATATTCACACACTTATTAACATTTTTTTTTGTGTACTACATATAACAGCATACATGATATAAACCGTCTGGTAACAATGTAACACATCTGTTAGTACTTCAACAATATATACATTTGTACATATGTATGCTATCATTTATTCATAATTTAATTAAACATAGATAAGTTGTTATGTTTTAGTTAAAATATGTTTTCATAGTAGTTATGTATGTAGTTTTTACTAGTTACCTACATATATTTATAAATTAATGTTAAACGTGATGTGATTATTAAGGTACAAGTTCTACGCCGTTCTTTTGTTTTTTAAACACAATGTTTCTGCTCAATTTTTGCTTATTCTAATGCTGCATCTTAAATGTCTCTAGATATAACTCTAGACAAACCGTAATATAACCCTTAAGTCCGACTTAAGCTTGTTCGTCCCAAAAAATATTCAACTTACTTCCTAGATGCACCACTTTGCCCCTTTTTGATTCGGTATGTCACATCATTCAATTGCTTTATAGTCTTTTAGGGTCCTTTCTAACCAGGCCGTAATTTTTGGCGATAAACCCTTTAGTTGTGTATCATATCAAACCCTTCATTTAATCATTGGATAGTTATCTTCTCTCGCACAAACTGCCCACATAAAACTGCAGTTAAAACTATTACTATACCCAACTTTAGGTTCCATCAATGCCGCCACTAGTACCTTTACGTTAACTTAAACTTTGTAAATTTTCTTTAAAACCTCCGTTTTAACTTCCTGAACTACTTCTTCCACATTTGGCTTTGAAAAGTAGATAACATTGGCCGTTTGTCATTTCAAACTGTTGTTCATTAGGTTGTTTCACATAAATTTGTATATCAATTATTTGTCCCATCATTTAGTTCATTCCTCCCATGAACTGTGATAAATTGAAATTACTGGATTTATTCATTTTAACAAACGGTTGGGTTTATTCTTCTTACTTCTCACCGATTTCTTACTGTATTATCTTTAGTATCTATATTTTCTCAATCTTTTTCGAACTTATATTCTTCCGGATTTAACGGATAGTCTTATGAAATCATAGCATCACCATCGCTTTATTACCGTTAGTTGGTAAATCACGTCGCTTTAATTCCTTTTTCCACTCCACAAGTTATAGCCCGTTGAGAATCACCATTATTTTATTACTTACAATCCCACCAATGTCACCAATTGTTACGTTTTTGCCTATTTCGGTTTGTAGTGTTTTGATATGCCGTCACATATTGCTTAAAAAGTTTGTAATTTAGTTTAAGTCAACAAAAATCGTACTAAAACATTTTGTTTGTACTTTTGTTGTTAAAACGATGATGATATTAAATTCAATGAAAGCGCATTAACATATTTTAACGTGTAACTAATGTAAAATAAAAAATTGCAACAGGTAAACAATTATAATTTGTAAATGTATAGTCTTCAATTTAAAAGTTGTTAATTTTTTTTTTAAATTTAAATTAATTAGTAAATATTAAATTTCTCATTTTTATAATGAAACTTTTATAATTATTTCTCACTTACAAAATTATTATTATGGGTTTAATAATTTATATATTTATTTTTTCTTCGCTCGTATATTTATTTTGAAAGACTTAATTGAAAAATTTAAATTAATTTAATTGGTTTCAGTTTCTATTATATCATATTAAATTGAGGGTGAACTATACTTATAATATTTTAATTGTTTTTATATACTTTAGTCGTTGATGGTACAAATATTTTTCTTGATGTACTAAATTATTTATAAAACTTAATAATAGTCGAACCGATTAAATTTCTATATCATAATAATGTTTCTCTTAATTGAATGAAAAATTGCTCGATTTTTTGTTTTTGTTGAAACATTTGTTCAAATTTTAAATTTGTTTTTTATTTTATTTTCCACTCAGGTACCATAAAATCGTCTGAATTCTTATTTTATTTGAAAATCAATTATTTCACAGTCAACTTATTTGTGTAATGACTTTATAATGTATTTTTGGACTTGTTTGTTCGTGTTTGTGTGTGACTTATTATTAAATACTTTAACCGGTAATTGATTAATTTTATAATGGAAATTGATTTTGTTTTTTTTAAAGTAAAATTTTTTATAACTAACTGTCTATCTTAATTTGCATCGTGATTTCATTTTCAACAAGGTGCATTTTGTCTAAATGGGGCGAAGCGTAAAATAGTTTTAACTTTAGTTTTAAAAATGACATAGCCCATTTTAAACAAATCTCTGGTTGTTTGAAACAAAAAACTTTTCTAGGGCACAGATGAATTTAGTCATAATTTAACATGTTTTACATGTTTTAACTTAACGCGGTAGAATTTTGAACTAAGTTTTAACTCAAGATGACAACAAAAAATTAATCAAACAGAATTAATCGATCAATTTTCACAAATTGGATTTTGAATTGTGTAAATGATTGATTTACATTGGTTTATTCAACATTTTAACGAAATAAAGTTTCGTTTTAATTTGATTGTAATGTATTATTTGGCTTATGACTATAACCATTTAGAACCTACCTCATTTTCAAAATATTAATAAACAAAAAAAGAAATTTAGTTAAATTGCACGAGGAAAGTACTTTACAAAGGCTATAAATGAAAAGTTGAAGTTAATAAAATACGCAGGTACTTACATTTTATGTACTTAAATTTTCCATAAGAATCAGATACGAGAATATATATATATATATATATATATATATATATATATATATATATATATATATATATATATATATATATATATTCATGTTATTTTGCTTTATATAAATAAATCTATATTAAAATAACAACAAAAACAAAAACGTTGCCAAGTATTTTTAAAAATTTCAACAAAATTTGCATAAGTTGTAAAATAAATAAAAAAATGTATACTTTTACTACTTGTAGCAACACTTGTTTTTGTTTATGATTTTGTGCGAAATAATGTAACAGGTATTTATCTAAAATGTCATAAATTTTTCGTTCATCTTATCTTGTACAACCGAAAAACCTAAATTGTGTAGTCTTTGCAATTAATTAGCCTTGATTAAAATCACAAAATTTTATGTCTTTTGTTTGCCATTTAACTAAGAAAAATATACGAGTACCGTCACATAAAACGATAGCACACGGCGCCGCTCTGGTTGTTCAACTTTTTTTTGGTTTAAATAAAAATTTAATTTAATTTAATTACGTTTAAGATAACAAGACTAAGTAAAAATATGTAATAAATTAATTTTGAAAACTATGAAATTTAATCTTTGGTTTAGTATTTATTTTATTAGCTATCTAATTGCATATTTTTTAGTTAGTTCAGTTTGTGAATTTTATAAAATTTCTGTAAACATTTTTGCTATGGAAATACGATCATAAATCATAATTATCGTTTCAAGAGAATTGAAATTTAATTGAAATAATACGCCATGATTTTAAATAAATTATGCGGTTAAAAACAACTGAACTTTAAATATTTTACTCGCTATTTCAACAGCGTAACCATCATCGCACGTAATAAAAACTAAGCCCGGTCGCTCTGCAAAGAATATTCAAGTCAAGTACATCAGCACATTTGAATACTGCAATCGTCTCATAATCAAATGATAGAAAATCTTTCAAATTATATTAAACAAAATTTGAATTTAATAAAAAAACATAAACACAAGCTACAACTTACACTATTCATGCAGTAAATTAATAAATTAACAAAGCAACAGACAAATGACAGCCAATATAATATATATTTTTTAGTCATTTGATGCTCATACAAATCAACGTACAAGTTAAGCTGAAGAAATTTACAACATAATCCAAGCGAATGAAGATTTCCTATCTATGTTTTAAGACATTTTAGCGTAGCTGAAATTAATTTGACCATCGATTTGTAACTGTTTATAAAACTGCCTACATAAACAGGTGTTGTTACGCAAATTGGCTCCACATTTTTTAGGCAACTTTTAGGGCAAAAGGAATATATGTTTTTTGACATTATGTCATTTTTTCGCTTATCCTCGCTATAAACTTTTTAAATGTTAAAAACGACGCTACTAAAACCATATTTGTATTTTTTTGTTAATTTTAGCTAGCTTTTCATTTAATTAACAACACCGTTTTTCGTTCTGTGTAAATAAGCCTAACATACGACCAGTAAATCTTAAAGCATTAAAAAAAAAGTTTAAAGTAACCTGAATAATAAAAAGCCCCACGGTATGACTTAATTACTGGCCAAATTAAGTACCTGATAAAGGATTTCGAAAATAATTACAAATTAACAAAGCAATCTTTATTTTTAAATACGTCCTGCTCTAATGGAAGGTAGTGGAAGTAATCATGAAAGCAGTACCTGATAAATCATCTAAAGATAAAAAATCATGACTTAGCTTTTCGCAAAATAACCACTATAGATACTTAAACCAATAATTGAGGACACAAATCTAATTCCTATGTTAGTGAAAACTATACTAATTTCATGGATGTGACTTAAGCATTTGGTAAAGTTTGGCAAAATAAAAAATTATGGTGATGACACTGTTATTATGCAAATTGGTAGTAATATCTCCGATGCGACGTGTAAACTCCAGAGAATTACTAATGCGTGTTCTAACTGTACAAAACGTTGGAAAATCAAGCAAAATCCACTCATATTAATTTTACATATTAAAAGTTTACCTTCTATCTTATATGATAGAATATATTCTATGGAAACATAGCTTAATACATAGAAATGACCCTCGATGGCAAAATTAATTATATTTTATTTTTTTAAAAAATAAAAAACTAAGAATTTAGCATAAAGTTCGAAAAAATGTTTTGCCTCATATGTAAATTCTGAAGTCGATATGGACCTATGGTATCCAACTTTGAGGAAGTATTAAGCAAACAAACCCTCTTCTGTTTCTATAAGATAGGTCTTCCGTTTTTATTGTCGTATCTTAATAACCTGCTAAGTTTACAGAAACGATTCAACCCTGTACTCCCGCGTTACCTTGATTTCCAGGTCGTTATCGAATTAGTTCGATTATTGCTAGCACTGCTCTCGTCTTGGATTATTTTCGTCACTAACCGTGTTAATCTATCCTTTGCTTACTGGTTACTGGTAATAACGCACTTAAATGGGGCTGCTAATGGGGAAGTAATGGATAATTTGCCTAAATAACGTTTTAGTCCTTCAATTAGAATGATAACTTAAGAAATAGTCACATTATTTTTGGGATAATAATTAGGAATTATATTGTGTAATGTTCATAACTTGAAATCTTGTACGTGCAAGGCAATCCACATAAATGATGAAACATACATTGATTATTTGACATAAATTTATTAGGTTCACTTACTAAGACGGCGGGCTCAATCTTCCTTGCATACCGTGGTACGTCTGCGATAAACCAAAGGCGAACCACATCGATTGTAGGCCTTTTCTTTGTTCGCGGTAAAATATCACCCTCAGACTGAATTTTTGTTTTTACTGCTTTCGGACATGTATTAAGGCGTTAAGCCATATACACTAATGTTGCTTTATTCATTACAGCATTGTGGTACTGTAGATTGACGATGTTTCGCGTTAAAACGCTTATTATATTAATTTTAAAATTTTGATTTGTTCCATATTAATGAATTTTTTTTAACACGAAAACAAATTAATAGAAAAAAAAATTAAGAAGAATTTTGTTAATATCAACGTTCACATAAAAGAATGAAACAAGAAAAAACAAAATTAAATATTATGATTTTGTTTCTTTGGTTGCGTATTACCAAGCTTGCTTAGTTTCAATTTTAGTTTCAAGTGTAAATTAAATATTTATTGGTATTGGTCATAAAACGGTAAATTCAATTGATTTGTTAAAAAGTTTTGTGTTAAATAAAGTGTATATAAATTGGATTTTCGGCGATTACATGACGTATTTGTCGTAAAACGGATGAATTTGTACCGTTTAATCAAATTTTTTTTAAATCTAATTTATATTATAATTTTTATAATCTTATATTTTTAATGATGTAATAAATTAATAATTGTATATTTCAGACAAAAACTAATCCAATTTATTACAGCATACAGCTTGCAGAAATTAACCCTTAAATAGATTTTGTTTTTAGGGATTTTTTTTGCAGATTACAGTTGAATCGAAGAAGTGTCTGAAACCGGGTCGTGTCTATCAAGCATTGAAATATATTTATAGAAATATAAATATATGAAAATCCCTCCTATCTTACCGTTTGTTCAATCTAGAAAGGCTGTGGGAATAGGACCGGCTTTATCTGAGACACTTGACAAGCGATTGGTTTCACAGTCTCATCAATCAATCAATTACTAATTCGTTTATGTTAAGTACCTCTAATAATCCCTCAATTAGTTCCCGCAACTGATAAAATCTGTAATTAAACATTTTTTTTTAACTTTAAATACTAACGCTATTTTATCTGAATCTGCCTCAAACAGTTTTTTTTAATGATCATCTATGGCACGCAATTCGAATAAACAGATTCGATATATAGCTCGTTGTGAAGAAGTTTAACCTAAGATTTAAATCAACAGCCACTTTAACATCAACAATAGGATTTTTCATTTTGTCTCAATTTTGTTGCTTGACAGTAAGCCGGCACTTTACAAAATTACAACTGTTCAGTAGACAGTACTACTGAATTTTAGGGATTAAATTTAAAGTAGCCTTACCTTCAAACATAAAATGTTGAGTTCCATCAAGTTACGGCATTGTTTAGGTCTGCAACTGCTTCAACTTTTCATTTCCCAATAAGCTTCTATCAAAGTATTCTACAAATACTGTTACTTTCTTTTTGATCTCCAATATTTATTTTAGCCCGTCTTGTATATATTAAGTTTAATATATGAACAACGCACTTTGTTATGTTCGCTTTTTGTTAATCGTATTACCGCTGACATTGCCATGTTTCAGGAAGCTTTTTAGCAGTGTAGCTTTAAGAAATTATGCTGTGTGGCTAGAATGTTAGATCGATGCAATCCGATAAGACACTGCATTTCCCAGTATTTATACTGAGACTGTGATTGCCCTAGAACTCTCAGAACTTCTTGAGGTCCACGTTACGACGCTTGTTGTAATTGCGATGCTTTTTATTTAGCCTGTGCATTCTTTAATATTTTTTTGATACACTTCGTAAAACTGGGGTAACAATACCACGCACCCGGACATCCTTCAGATCTATTCAAAATGTATTTTCCCCTCCTAATATAACTTGCCTCATCCAACTATTTAATCAGGGTATCATATCGACGTTTAAGTCCTACTTCGTTAAGCTTACTTTCCAGTATATTCTAAATGCATTGAATAGTGATAATCCACTTACATTATCCGATAACTGTGAAAAATTGAGCAAAATGGATTGTATAAAGGTTCTATGTCTGTTTCTAAAGTAAGACAATCAACCCTAACTATATATTGGAAAACCCTTATGCCTAAATAGTCAAAATAAGGCAACACCAAATTCCACTGAAATACATGCAGAACTCGGCATTATAAAACATTTATTTAGGGGTGTTATTTAGGCAATTTGCCAGTAAAAGAGCGGAAAGGAAATTCTAGATGCTGTGTTAGAGACTTAAAAAGAAAGCAACGATAATAAAAAGGTCTTATTATACCCTGTATCCTCCACAAAAGATCACAATGCTGAACGTGCTGTCTTAATCTTACTTAATAACCGAATTTGTAATCAAACAACAAAAACTGATTGATCTAGGGTCGATTTTAGCAGCTTCTTTTTCGGTAAAGAATTTAAATTTTAAACTTGTCGCATACTCTGCCCGTGTCTAGGCTTTCGGTATCTTAACCCGAATTGTCCCCGTGTTGCAATATGGCAACAAAAATTAGATCTCATTTTGTGTCGATATACAGAGAGATTTAATAAAGTTAAAAACGTTTTGCCGTTAGTTTTGTTTTGTAAAGGGACAATTACTTGGCAATTACTTGGCTAGAAAAATTATTTCAGTTGTGCGTTGACTCTTACTGGAAGGATGTTGTAAAATTAAGCAAAAAAAAAAAATATTGTAAAAAAATTAAAAATGGACAATATGAAAAAATAAGTTAGACTTTATTTTTAAGTTCCGTTATTTTTCCACAAAATATTTTTAGAAAATAATCAAGGATTCTTTATGCATCAACCCTGAATGTGCTATATGAGGTAATAAAAATTATTTTAACGGGTTCTTCACCTGTTTTTGTGCCATACGGCAACACGGGGAAATACGGGGACATTTTTTCTCGTTTTCTCAAAATGCGCATATTAATTGTGGCTTTAGTTTTTGTTCTACTGTTTTATGGTGTTCTGTTGCTTGGTAATTTTTTATTAAATTTTATTATCCGTTTTACAATGATTTATGTGTTTTTCAAGAAAACTTATGTTGTGTTCTTGATTACCTAGAATAACTCGAAGGCTTAGATGATAGCGATCGGACGAGGTTCGTACTGTTTTTATTGAGTCTCCGGGAAATGATGGATTCATAAGCGGGGAGGACGATGGCGAAGATGAGTTGTGCAGGGTTCCCGATGATGTCTGCCATGGGCAGCTAAAAACAAATTGCGAAATATTATTGAGAATTGGTCACCGAATTACAACTTTGGACAGTAAAAATAATTCCGACTTTGAATTGGACGTGGAAAAAGCATCGTGTGTCCCATTATTTGCTGAAGTACACGAGCCTAGTTCTCCAACATCAAACGAGCCATCGACTTCAGCTTCAAACTAGTGGAATTGATGCAATTTGCACCTGGAACGTCGACGACAATTCCACCACTATGACTCCAATATTTCCTGAAGGGAATTATGAAGATTGCCGCAATTTAAAGCCGCATGAGCAGTTAGAAATTTTTTTTGAGAAGAGTTGATGCAACTTATTGCAGACGAATCAAACAAAGATGCAGTGTTTCGTGAGAAAGGCAATACGAAAATTACGGTTGCTGAACTACGAACATTCATTGGAATTCTTTTGTTCAGTGGTTATAATTATCACACCAGTCTTCGGAGTACGTGGAGCAATAATGATGATTTGTGGAACTACCTTGTGTTCAATAGCATCCAAAACCCGATTCAACGAAATTTTGCAATTTCTCGGCTTTGAAGATAGCAATCATGCCAGCTCAATTAAAAACTCGAATCAACGTGGAAGCTTCGTCCAATTACGGATCGTTTAAAATCCAAAATGTTGTTATATTTTCAGCCAGAGCCAAATTTGCCACATGATGAAAGTATGATAGGCTACTTTGGAAGGCACGGATGTAAGCAATTTGGCGGTTTGGCTACAAGGTTTGGTCATTATGTACTTCCTCTGAATATATGGTGAATTTTGAAGTGTATCAAGGAAGAAATCCTCGTTCAAATTTAGACTACGAAGAAAAATATGGCAAATGTGCTGCACCACTCGTTAGCATGATTGACGAATTACCTGAGGCTACCATAAACTTGCCATTTGCATTTTACTTCGACAACCTCTTTACTGGATTGCCTCTTTTAGAACATTTGAAGTCACGCGGATATTTGAAGTCATGCGAATAATCCGCAAAAACCGTATACCTAAATCATGTCCACTTCCATTGAAAAAACAGTTGAAAGAGAAATGTGGTCATTGCAAATCAGCAACAATAAATGAAAGTGGAGTTCGTCTAACAAAATTGGTTGATAATAGCGTAGTTTGTATAGCTTCAACCACTTTTGGGACAAATCCATATTCTAACGCGTTTTGCCACTCAAAAGAGCCAAGTTGTTGTTCCTCGTCCTGGTGAACTTTGCAATTCGTTGGACTTTGTGTGGAATGTTTTCAGCCATACCAAACAAAACAATCAGAAATTCTGAATTTAATAAATAATTACAAGAAATTTACATAAAAATTATATTTTATTTCAAATGTATATTTAGTTATATATGGAAATTATTTTGTTGGAACATTTTTTTATGTATGACCCCGTGTTGCCATATGGCAACGGGGGTTTTCCCGAAAACTACAATGGGGTGGATGCCTCAAAGATATTTTCCAATGTTTTAGACCCCAGAGACATTGTATTTGGAGTTTGAACCAAAAAAATCGTTAATAAAAGTTCTGGTACAATTCGGCTTAAATGACAAATTTGGTGTTTTAAAAATTGCGGAAATGTTTGGTACTTACCAACATTTTAGTAATATTTAAATCTTTTGACATTTAATTTGAAGTGGTGTTAGTTCCAAATTGTCTTACGAATTTACAAGAGGTATGAATAGAGTTTCGTTTGAGTCTAATGGTTTGTTTCCCCGATGCCACTGAATATTGAATTTTCAGTAAATATTAGACTATCATTTTCGTCGATCACTGGGTTTGCCTCTGTTGCTAACACAGATTATGTACCACAGAGTTCCTCTTTCTCTGTATCTGATTCAGAGTCAACTGGTACATCTATTGAAGCTTTTCGGGGAAAACGTCTTACATATTCAACATCTACTAAATTTCATTAGTTGGTTCAATGGAATAGGAAAATCATTAGATGGTTCAATGGGTATTTCATTTATCGAATTCGGTGTACAAATATCATTAATTTCAAGGGCATCGTCATCTTAAAATAAAAATCGTAATTATTATTTCAACGAATTCAGCGTTTTGCTGAATTTTAAATCACTCTGAAAAAAAATTATAAGGGAAAGTACATACAAATATTTTTTGTGTTAAAATCAACCTACATCATTTGATACGATTTGAGTTAAATTTAACCCATGCTATTTCAATAAAAATTGCGTATTTATTTCATGAAACTATTTTATAAATCTTTAAACAAACTATTTATTTACCTGTTTATAATAAAATAAATTTATAAAAAATAACTGTATGTATAACTTGGCACCTAAACTTGACACTATCCCGCATAGGTCAAACACGTGAACCCCGGTTGAAATTTTGATAAATAATATATATTATGCAATACACAAATAAACAATTGTTAGCGGTATTCTATAACGGTTTCGTTATAAATATGATTAAAAACCGATGGGTTAAATTTAACCCAATACGTGCGAAACGTAAACGAAACGCTATTTGGTATATTAATATTTCGAAGTTATTTTTTTTTTGTCGAATGTAATTATACTTTTTCTTTTTGAGCTAAATAAAAAGTAGAATTGGAACAACTCGAGTTATTCTCTAATGCATTGTTGCCACAATAAAATTGAATACATAAATATTTTTTTTATTTGCAGCTGTGATGAACCATGCCTTACCTTAAATTATTACCATATAACGCTAACAATGTAGAACCAAATCCAAATGCAATTGTTTTATTGTGTTCAAACTGTAAATTTATGTTTCCTTTATTCTGTAAAATTAGGCACATCACTAAACAAATTATAGTTAAAGAGCCACGTTATTATAATCATTATCTAATCCGTTCCATAAAGTTTTTTACTAACATTTACAATCATTTTTTCAGTCATTATGCAATCATGTCCCTATAAGTTTACAATCAATCCTACTAGTACTTTAAATAATAAAATATTGTCGGAATTACACCAATTCGATACGTTCAACATTTTGCTCGCAGCTAAATTATATGCTCATTAATCTATAATATATGCGTTTAATGCGTGATAATTTCGTTGCGCCACCATTTTATATTTCTATCCCCACGTCACCGAAAAATATTAAAAAAAAAAATAACTAAATCCAATCAAATTACTTTAAAATTTATGTTCGATTTATATTTTATATAATTTTCAAAATTCCGTATTTACACTTTTTTTTACGCCTGCTGTTTGCATGCTTGCCTGCCGCCGCCTCCTAACAATAAAAAAAAATTAATATACGTTTGTAATGTCAAAATGTGAAAATATGAAAAATATAGAATTAAAACCGAAATCATTTTCATTTTATTTCAGATTTTACTGACACATAAAAAAAAATCATTATTTAAATCAAATTTGCAATATATGTACGCTATGTACGTACATAGGCACCGAGCTATGGTATATTATGCTGTTTGTGTTAACATTGATGTTATTTTTTTGTAATAAATATATACATTTTTTTTTATGTTTTTAGATGTTATGTTTATGATTATGGTCACACAAAAAAAAAATAATGACACTTTGTTAGTTCAATTTGTACTATTATTGTTTTGATGTTGTTACAAAACAATTGGAATTTTTTTTGTATTATTTCTGTCCAGATCATAACTGATACACAACATACATGTGTACTTTCACTATACGTATATATAGAAATATTGTAACAGCTTTATTGCTAGTTATCTGTACAACTAAATATACGAGTAGAAATGGCATATAAGAATTTATCACGTTATAGTACAATGAATATTTGATAGTTGAGATTTTTATAGTTTCGGTTATTTTTGTATCAATAAATTTTATTTACCGTTTTGTCAGTTTAAATTTTATGGCAAAAATTCGATTATGTTACGGTTAAATAGTTTAAACAATGGGAAAGCGCAATCAAGTATAGTAGTTTATAATTCAATACACAGAGTATCGTTAAACATTGAATTGAATTTTTATTATCGTTATTAATTATAAACCAGATAAATCACTTAAACGTCTGAAAGAAATAATGAATTAGATTGTGTTCGACCCATTGTTATAGTTGGTGACAATTTTATTTGATTTGTATCGGTATAAGCAGCAATAAAATCCAAGAAAAATCACAGCATTTTACTAAAAATTAAATTTCTTTGTTGAATCTTATTTGTAATCCTTTTGCTGGATGGTTAAAAAACGACTTTCCATAAAGATGACAATAAAAACCACTATGATCCCCTGTTAAAGTGCAAAATCCACGATCGATAGTTAGTATTTTTTCGTAGGGGAAGAAAAGGAAAGTAGGTCAGTAATTGATTCAGTTTCCTGGTAGCTAATATTCAAATTACTATTATCACAAGATAATCACGTTTATAATGAACTGCTCAACATTCTGCAATCTTTTATCATCAACTCCAGTATGTAATCATTTAGCTGTAATCTGCAATGTTTCCCTGAAAAAATATATAAATGGAATAATTTTTCCAAGCCGAAGATTGTAAAAAATTGAATTAGTTGTTACTAAAAAAATATTTGTATAGCTGTAAGTTATTACTTCTAATATAATAATATAATAATATAATAATATAATAATATAATAATATAATAATATAATAATATAATAATATAATAATATAATAATATAATAATATAATAATATAATAATATAATAATATAATAATATAATAATATAATAATATAATAATATAATAATATAATAATATAATAATATAATAATATAATAATATAATAATATAATAATATAATAATATAATAATATAATAATATAATAATATAATAATATAATAATATAATAATATAATAATATAATAATATAATAATATAATAATATAATAATATAATAATATAATAATATAATAATATAATAATATAATAATATAATAATATAATAATATAATAATATAATAATATAATAATATAATAATATAATAATATAATAATATAATAATATAATAATATAATAATATAATAATATAATAATATAATAATATAATAATATAATAATATAATAATATAATAATATAATAATATAATAATATAATAATATAATAATATAATAATATAATAATATAATAATATAATAATATAATAATATAATAATATAATAATATAATAATATAATAATATAATAATATAATAATATAATAATATAATAATATAATAATATAATAATATAATAATATAATAATATAATAATATAATAATATAATAATATAATAATATAATAATATAATAATATAATAATATAATAATATAATAATATAATAATATAATAATATAATAATATAATAATATAATAATATAATAATATAATAATATAACAATATAACAATATAATAATATAATAATATAATAATATAATAATATAATAATATAATAATATAATAATATAATAATATAATAATATAATAATATAATAATATAATAATATAATAATATAATAATATAATAATATAATAATATAATAATATAATAATATAATAATATAATAATATAATAATATAATAATATAATAATATAATAATATAATAATATAATAATATAATAATATAATAATATAATAATATAATAATATAATAATATAATAATATAATAATATAATAATATAATAATATAATAATATAATAATATAATAATATAATAATATAATAATATAATAATATAATAATATAATAATATAATAATATAATAATATAATAATATAATAATATAATAATATAATAATATAATAATATAATAATGTAATAATGTAATAATATAATAATATAGTAATTATGATAAAACTAAGGGGCCCCCGTGCAATTGCACAATTTTAGATCATTTGTTTGTTTCTTTATTTGTGTACAATTTTTCTGGGGCTCGATGCACTCCCAACTCCTTCACAGTTTTCTCTTGACGTCCTACCGTACGCAGTCGTCTAATCGAAGACGTACGGCTATTGGTCCGTTTAACATTGACCGCATGCACCTTGTATAGCTCCATTCCAGACAGGAATTGTAAGTCTGCCTATGAATTCAGCATTCCAACAAAGGGTCATAGGTGTGTTCCTCCCCATCACCTACCCTATTCAAATAATCATAATACCATGTTCCATCTCATCTATTGGGATTTGAACCTGGCACCTCAGGATCCTGTAACCCGTAGCTTTAACCACTATATTGTTTAGTCGGTAATTTGGTTACTATTGCCGACATTTAACTATTCACTGAATTTATAATCACTAATAGCTCTCACATTCCTTTTAAAATATAATGGATGGAATTGCCGCCATACCCGAGATTTCTTAATTGTAGCTTTCACTATATTAAACTTCGATTTCCATTTCTTACTACTAGCAAAACTTGCCGAAAATCACCTCCTAACACAATTACATTTCCACCAAACGGTAAATCGCTGCTTATTATGTCTCTAAAAACCAAATCTACAATTTCAAGTGCGATACCTAATGCCATCGGTGCTTCATCTCATATAAGGCAGTCAATTGAGGATAAGAATTGTCTTTTTTTTTGTAGGATATTTAACGACATCCATGTTAAACGGAAGCGAGAAGGCTGAATGAAGCGACATTCCATCGGGGAGCAGATTCGCAGCAATCCCAGTCCAAGCTACACACATTACTTTTTTTATTACTATCTTCTGCTTCAATGCCAGATACAATAATGTTTTTCCACTACTGCCGGGACCATCAAAGTAAAAATATTAGAGCTTGGCAAAATAATAGCAATATTCAAAATTTCAGAAACGTTTGGTATTGCTACTACTGAAATAAAATCAAAACCTACTTCAAATAGCATCGGCTATTTCATTTTCGTGGATCTCTTGAAGTTTTTTATAAATGCTAGCATATAGGTAAACATGATGAAGAACCATAGAAATTGTTGACATTATTTCACGTCTGCACTTGGAATTAGCATGATTTTTCATTCGAATATTTACAGTTGTATCAGTTCGCCTCGAAACGAATGGTTGATGTTTTAATTAATTTTATTTTTAAATGTTTAATTAATTTAATTGTGGAAATTAAATTTTATTCTAATTACATTGACGTATCTTGTCTGTTAAACTGTTATTTGTTAGTTTTGTGTGTTTTCGGTGTCAGCAGAGTAAGACATTTTACTGTTTTTTTTTAATTATCTCACCAAATGTATAACAATTAGATTAACTTTAAATTACAATGAAGTATTTGGTTAGTTTAACGGTTATTGCATTTAGTTTTCGTGTTAATAATTATTTTATCTGTAATTCATATACATGCATAATTTTGAATCTGAAGTAAGAAAAAGGAAGTTGAATTAACCTGTGAATCTGGGTATTTATGCATATATGTGTGCTCCTTAAATAAATGAATGTTAGCCTTGTGCCGCATTGCTGGTAGTCTTAAAAGATGATACGTTTAATATAATAATAATTTGTATTATTTATGAAATAGTTAAGTAGCAAACGTGTGTCTTTTTTCCACGATCACCTTCAAAAAAGATCTGATAATTTTGTTTACCGAGTTCTCTTCAACCACTAGAATGTAATGAAAATTACATTAAGAATGTAATGAAAATTTCTGATGTCGATCAAGAAGCTAAAGGATATCTGAAAGAACAGCAACCATTTGGTTTTATTATAAAAATTCAATAGTTATTTTGTTTTGTAGAAAGAATTATAAAAAAGATAGGAATGCAGGTGATTGTTAGTTAAACTTGCTAGACAAAACTTAATCGCATTTACTTTCTTAAATCACTCTAACATCAGCCATCTTTTTTTAAAACCGACTTGATCTACAGGCTTAATGACAAAAGCATATAGATGAAATATATAAAGCAAGTGATGTACAATATAGGATTATAACGAGACATTGAGTGGAGCGAGTAATTTAATTCACAAGGACCTACAGGATGTCAAGATCTACCCACTTGTAAACTCGAACAGTATGTATTTTCAAACAAAATTAGCTTGCCATAACTTCACGATTTTCGTCAAAGTCAGCAAAGATGTTTTACGCTGCTGGTTTGACGCAATTAAATAATTATATATTAGAACGGCTGAAACTAATTTAAATATTCAAATGCCAAACAACCACGAAAGAGTTACTATTGAAAAACAAAATCCACATTCTTATCAGTTTGCCCGACAGAAAATATATTTTCCAAAATTTCTTAGTTTAAAAAAAAAACAAAAAATGTCATTAAAGCAAACATGTAAAATCTTGTTTGGTTTATGATAATCAGAAAACGTAGTAGTCGACTTGTTTATAATAAGCTTTCAATTACATATAACTTTTAAGAAACAGGTTAAGGTGTAATTTAAAATTAGTAAGACACGTATCATGCAGTGTTCGTATTTACATATATATGTAAAAATATATTTATGATTAACACGAAAAGTTTCGATTATGTATTGTCTATAAAACTTATTTACTGCCACAACAAACAAATTTAGTAAACCATTAAAAGTCGAATCCATATGAATGTTGCTAAATATATTATATACGAATAATCGTAAATACATAATTAAGTTTTCAAGAGCTTTCATTGAACTTTCTGTATAATTTAGCATTCAAATCAAATACATTAATGTGTGTAGGACAAAAGAAATAAAAATATCGAGAGGGTAAAAACCACCCCGTCGTTAGATATATGTATATGTTTTATTCATGAGTACCAAAATAGTAATCAAACAATTTTAGTTTAATGGCAAAAGTTTATCTCAAGATTTTGATGGTGTTATAATCAAACATAAAATTCGAAAAGCTATACGTAAAAATTACACATCTACTAGAAGCTTCCTTTTATCGAAAACATAATAAAATACTTTTATGTTTCTAATAAATATCTTAAACAATACATTTCCTTGATGTTTAGTAGTAGTTGAATAAAATTAATGGGAAACTATATTTTCATAATAAATATATGTGTGATAGTAGTTTTTCTTATATATATATATTTTTATTATTGTATTTCACAATTTTTATTTTTTCCTATTTTCCTTTGTTTGACAGTTTTATTTAAAGTGTTATTTGTTATACTAAAAGCTTTCCAAGCGATACTATAACAATTTACGGAATTATAATACTGTAATTATAGTTTTTATTTTATTTTTTTTAAGTGTATGTTCTTTTAGTTTGATAGCAAAAAACTTGTATGTAAAACTCTTTTGACTGCGACATAGACATAGACTTGTGTATATGAGAGAGTGCATTATATATTGTATTTGTAATTCAAATATGTCTGCTACATAGTAATATTCTAATGTGTGAGGTGCTTATAAAAGAGGGCAATATATAGGAAATGTATTGCATGCTTTACTATGTGACAATACAAAATGTAATAATGGTGTGAAAAAATGTTCAGATTTTTGATATTAAATGGCACTACTTGTTGACAAAATTGGAAATTTGTTTTGAAACTCATTCTAACATCGTTAAGTCATCGTTTTATGTTATAATTTTGCTGATTCTAGCTTTAACAGCTAGAATAGAATAGGGTTACGTTTTCTAAGATTGGAACGACTAAGCAATATTTTCATAACTTTTGGTATTGGATGAACTGTTGATATTTTATATGTTCTTATTCCAAAATTTTATAGTCGTAAACGAAGGTAGAGCTATTAATAAAATCATTTATATTTATTTTATCATTTGTTTAAAAAAAAGGTCAGTTCTTAACTGACTTTTGACAAATAAAAAAAATCATTTTTCGGTTTTTTGTAGATCGAATAATTTGGCATATTTTTTGTTTTTCTTTGGGTAAAGCGCTTTAAATATCAAAAAAAAAAGTTACCTTGCTCAGTATTTCTCTAAGAGTTCTAGTGGTAAAAATGGAGCTAGCCTTAAAGCTGGATCAGGAAAAATTGTTTGGAGCGAAAATGGCAAACAAAATGTAATCGAACATGGAAAAAATATCTTTATATTTTCTTTTAAAAGTATTTCAGGCGATCTTAGCTTAGTTGGATAGAGTAATTTTGCTATAAACTATACAAATCGTGTTAATTAAACATTTATTATGACATTTAATAATATTTTTAAATGAAATTGATTTAAAAACCAAAGTTAAATCCAGTTTTTTCATTTAAACATTTCTGTGCTAAAATCAGTTAAATAATTCAAAGAAAATCTCATCAAGGCATGTTAAAGCAGTGCTATAATACACAAAAAATTTATAATTTATATTCAAAAAAAAAATTAGCACGCAAATTAATTGAAATAATCGTTAAACAGACAAAATACGATATTATTATTAGAAGAAAACCCAATTGATTTAAATTTGATGAGTTAGTCGAAAAAGTAATAGTAAAATGACCCAACATATTCTTGATATGCACAAAACTCTAAAATGTACATAAATTATAGTTTAAAAATACAAATTATTTAGGACGTAAATTAAATGAAATAACCGTTAAATGTTCAACACGCCATTATCAGCATCTTGATGAGTCTTAAAACCAGTCTTTTTGAATTTGGGTTATAAACGATAGAAGCATAGCTACACTTAAATGGTTTTATTCTTGATTTGACGGAATTTGTTAGGTACTGATAAATTGTTCTGCCATTTTCAATTGCTTCTCCCATTTTCAGTAGAGGCAATGTGCAAAGCGTGGTAACTGTCAACATTTTAAAACGTCTACAGTTTTTTAACACACTTGACTGTAATTAATGCGACAATCATGTTTGTAATTCGGTAACATATAAAGCTTGTAATTACAATCAAAGAATATGTTAATATTTGATAGGAGGAAGCAAATAATTACCATAATATAATCTGTGCTATTACTTTCGCTATTCCTTTAAATTTGTATTGAAAACGAAGAAAGGGATCTACATTTATGATTTTACCCGGTATACCATTATGAACCATCAAAGCATTAAGCTTTAAAGCAACAAAACGTGAAGAATAATAATTATACAATTACAAATCTTTTGTCATACGGGAATTGAAACAAAAAACATTTGTTTTATTTTATTTTGTGATACACAATGTATTGTTTGTTGGGTTGTGCCACTAGTGTATGTTTTAAAGCAGGAAAAGAAATGTTCATCGATAGATGAACTGAACTAGTGATAGAATACGATTCATAGGTTCGTTTGTTTAAGTAAATATTAGTGATCAATTCGAACCTCATGCTAATAAAGATAACGGTAATTGAGTTTTTACTTCAATTTCAAATTATTAAGGGTCTTTGTGAATGTGTTTAAATCATGTTAAAAATGAAAATTTTGACAGCTCAAGCTAAATATTTTTTTTATTCACCATGTAGAGACCGACTATAAATTTTGGCAAATGATGTTAACCTCATTTTTGACAAAATCACTGTGGTTAGAAATAAAATAAAAATCATAGTTGGCGTATATTGCACACCAATACGATTCATTTTGAATTTATTTGTTTTAACTAATTTTCTTAACCATTTTAACCCGTTTGTCATTGTTTTGGAGACATTATTTTCTTTACATAGAAATTAAAACATAAATCTTCTTATTTTAAATTTATTTCTATAAAAAACATTTAATTAATGTTCGATTTGTTTTATTTTTTATTTTCAGTTTCGACAGTAACTGTTGAGGCAGTACTAGGCAAACAGACTTCATTACCATGTGATATAGAACCAGAAGTGCGCGATGATCGGGTATATATGGTGCTCTGGTTTAAAGAGAGCGCCGGAAAACCATTATACAGGTATTTGAAACATTAATATTGTTAAAATTAAAAATTTATACACAAAAATATTTTAATAATATTCAATAAGCTTAAAATTAAACCAAATTTATATATATACAAAAAAGGTATGTTGTTACGTTAAATCATGATTTAAATTTATCTGGATGAGAGAGTAAAGGATAATTAATTTTAGAACATAATTAAAATAAGTTAATTTTTTAATGTGGGTTTATTTAAGCCGTCTGGATTTTTTAAATACACCGTTATTTACGAAGGAAATCTTAAGCAGTACCGAAAATAAATTTATAATTAAAGACTTCAAAAAAAAAAGTACTCACTGTGAAAAAAAATATTACTGTAGAGTAATAAGGTGTATCTATAAATTTAATTGTTTCCAGTTTAATTTTAAAATGTTAAACTTTTCAATATAGAAAACTATTTTAAAATTCTGTTTATTATGTAACTTAGACAAACGTTACATTCAGAAGTCCCCAGATTTCCTTTATCCTTGATGCTCTTTGATGTTACAATGAT
The DNA here is from genome assembly GCA_963556175.1 of Tipula confusa. Classification (NCBI taxonomy): domain Eukaryota; kingdom Metazoa; phylum Arthropoda; class Insecta; order Diptera; family Tipulidae; genus Tipula; species Tipula confusa. The sequence continues at coordinate 172,216,109 of OY744475.1, forward strand.
AGATGTTACTTTTGATAGCTAGGTAGTTTGATGACTTTTAGCCAATTTTTGGAGGTTTTCAATATTTTGAATGTGTAGGTTATGCAGATATTCTAAGTTTAATTTAATTCCTTGTTCGGTGATATTCGTTTGACGTAGCGGTGGTAATATTTGATATGTTTTTATTTCCACTGTTTTATTTTAGTATTGCATCATATAATTTCCTTTTAACTGTTTATCTGAGTTTGTGTAGTTTAAAATCCCATAAAAATTTTGTTTTCATTGAAGAATGAAAGTTGAGCTTTCTTTTTTTTCTTGTAGATGGTTTAGTTTGCATATGGTGCGAATAAACAAAAAACATCTATTTTACGGAATACCTGGCATTGGTTGAAAAAAAAATTAAGTAGGGCTTGTCCCATTTACCACCAAAATGTCATCGAAAGCTTTAGCGTTCTAAAACTTTGTTCTGAAATAAAATTACTTAATTTATGTAATTGGCGAAGCAGCGTTTAACTCTGGCATTTCCAGTTCGGAATTTTTCGGACATGAGTATGTAGTATAAAGATGTGACCGCTTCCAAGCGACAAATTCAAAAAAACCTAGTGATAGAGTAAAATTTAAATTTTACACCGATAAATTTATCCCCCTCAATTATTGAATAAGTATGCGTATAAATTTCAACATCAATAAAATTAACCTACATATGTTCACCGCTTGCATACCACCTCGTGCAAGCAGTGGTGTTTAGGCAAAATGTAGTAATGCCTATTGGCGAATTTTTTAATAAAACTAAATCTTCCGATTTTGTACTAGTGCTTGATCATTAATGATGTTCATCACAAATCAATAAAAATTATATTTGATTTAACAGATCTTATACCGGAAAAAATGCAGCATAACCATCATTATATACATACAATTTTAACAAAGCTAACAACTTAGATTTGCGACAATGCGGAATGATATTTTAAATTCCAAAGACATAAATGACAAAATGAACAGTTTTTATGAGATACTAATGTGTGGTTTTGAAAATCGTATTCCGTTCAGCATCAATCCTCATCCGCCATGGTTTGATAATCGACTCATAAACCTTAAAAACCGTAAATCTAAAGGTTTTGTATGTATGTTAAAAAATGGGCTTAAAGTGAATGAAACCAAGTTTCGGCAATACAGTGGTGATATTGACGCCTAATTTAAATTAAAGCTGACATCATACCTAGCTGGAGTCTAAGAAAAAATAAAAAAATTAAAATAAAACATTTTTATAAATATTTTAGATCTAAACGAGTAATTCCAACCAATATGTCTTACAATAACTTTAAAAGCGTTGATTCGAAAGAAATTGCGGACATGCTTGTCGATTTTTTCCAACTCGTCTATATAGGACACAATACACTGACGTTCAAACACGGCAATTAATCTCAATTAATCCTCCCGTTATAACGGATGATGATATTTTATCTACCATGTTAAATTTTGGAGATGGATGTTGACCGGATGACATACCATCTTCGATTCCGAAAAGACTTGCTAATAGCTTAGTATGTTCTTTACGAATTATCTCCAACTGATCTCTAACAAGTGGCGTGTTTCCTTATAACTAGAAATTTTAGCAAGTTTTACTACTTACTCAATCCCAAAACTATTTGAGCTTGTTGTCTGCAACACTTTTAAAGTTATATTGTTGTCTGCAACACTTTTAAAGTTATATCTACCGCTCAACATGGATTCATACCAAATAGATCTACATCAACTAAATAGAATTTACTAGTAAAGTCATCAATGAAGTTGAACAACATCACCACACAGATGTAGTTTATACAGACTTCAGTAAAGCATTTGATTTTACCTGTCATCCGAAGGACCTTGATAGCCTGGACGCTGCATTGACGGCATTGCAGAGGTTATTAAACATTCCATAGGAAAAGAAATCGTTTAATCAATGCTAACATTGAATTACAGAGAGTTTATGAGACTACCCATTTGGGAGTCCCATTCATCGAAAACGTATGCTTTAACAGGCATATCGAAAAAATCATTGCCAAAGCCAACTCAATGTTTGGTTTTATCAAAAGGTAAACAGGTAAATTCAATGATTTATCAACATTATTTATGCTGTATTAAGTGATATCTCAAGTGGAGTATGTCTCAATTGTCTGGAATCCAAAGAGATAAGGAGAATTGAAAGCATACTGTAAAAATATATCCTATTTCTGTTAAAGAAACCCAATTGGAGGTATGACTACGGGAGACCATTTCATCAAAATATGGCTTGTTTACCAGTATATACGACAAGAATTCTTTTGGATGCCGCTTTTATGGGGAACGTCCTACTTAGCCATATTGACTCACCATACATCATGGAAAATATTGCAATTCATGTTCCAGACAGAAAACTACGTCATCATCAGTTTTTGACATTGATCATCATTCCGCTAATTCCGAAGACAACAATACTATGAACAGATTGGCTAAATCATTCAACATCGCTGAACCTCATTTTGACTTTCACCTATCCAAGGACCGATATAAGAAGAACCTGAAAAAGTCTTTTCTTACATAGTCATTTTTTTACCATGAAAACTCTTTTCAAGAGAATCTCACGATGATTCTTTTTTTGGGTATTTCTAATGCGATCTACTAAATCCGCATTGACTTTCTCTCGGAAGCTAAGCAAATTCTGGTAATTAATACTTTTTAATTGGTGTTTTCTTTGTTTTTCTTTTCAATTCCTATGTGCTTTTCGATGTTCCCTTTCAATAATTCCAAGTTTAATATCTTCCTTACTTATGTCTTCAACCACTTTTTGTGTCATTAATATTGATTAATGTTGAATGTATAACTTCTTCAGATGATGCAATAGTTGTTCTTTAAAACAATGAACTCCTCTTCCTTCGGTAAAAATTAACTGATTTTTGAGCACACTTAGTAGTGCTTCGCAGTGTCAGATCATATATTTGATATCTTGTTCTGCGCTGTGTACTGTTCCACTACTGGAAGATGAGAGTTGATTAACTTCTAGTTTTGCCCTTAATAAGACGTCTGCAATTTTGTTGGTTATTTCAGGTCTGTATATTTTCATAGTTATATTTTTCTATTTTTACCTTCCATTTCCAACCTAGCTTACTATTCATAATAGCAAGCTAGGTTGGTGTTCTGTAATAATTTTTAATTTTTTTTTTGCTCCATACAGCAAATTTCGGAGGTTATCGAAAGCTCCTATAATCGCTTGCATCTCTTTCTTTTCATAAACATTTGAAGACCATTGAAGTTGTGATCATATAAAACAAACAAGTAAAACAACAAAACAAAATGAAAAAAGTAATATATTCCCAATAATAATAATTACAATTCCCATCCAAAGATGGGGTAATTACACAAAAAATTGTTAAAGTATATACGTATATAATAATAATACCATAATATTTCTATTAATAAATACACTTATACGGATTCAAAAAATGAATACTTTTATTTTTTGGTTTGAAGCAGATGGTTGCAAGTTTTTTTCAAATACGCTTGTTTAAATAATTTGGATTCATCTTAATCTAAATCATTTCCCATACTCGTCTTAATGATGGGTTTGACTCCCTTCTCAAGATTGTAATATCATCCATATAAATTTCGTGCTTACCACTAAAATAATGTATTATTATGGAGGTCAAGAACTATTAAGAGAAAATAAGAATACGGCATCGGTATGAGATCGAGATAGTCAAATCCATGAAAGAACTGCAAAAACTAAAAAGTCTTACTTTGTTGCCGGAAATAACATCTATTCCAAGGCATCGGAAGCTGAAAAATATACAAGGTATGGCGGTGGTTATTTAAAAAAAAATTGAAATAAGTCAAGAACCTCCACAGTCCACAGATTCGTTGAAATGGAACATTTTTTCCATATTAGAAAGAATATTTTTTTTTAAATCGTCACAGTCTACAATAATTTACCCAATCAAATTACTGAAATATGGTCATGTGATCAAAAACAAAAATTCGATCATTCGAAATCAGTGATTTTGTCATGGGTTAAAAAAAATTTTCTATTGCCACTAAAAATTATTTAAACTTTTTGATTGGATTTTGGTCAAATCTGTTTTTGTGGTGATTTTACAGTAGAAATGTACTTTACTTTGTTTGCATTTGAAATAAACTCGGTTTCCATAGCATTCCAGTAAATCGCGTGCACGAGTTAATTCGTGTTAGTTAGGTTACCATACATACCGGGTAAAACTTTTTTAAGCTGAAACTTTCAAATATCTCGGAAAATAAGCGCTCCACGAAAATAAAAAATCCAAATTAAAATTCAATCATTCCGTGGGGAAAATACATTAGTGCTAAAATCAAATCCCCCTTCCCCTCCTTGTAGATGGGGCGGGGTTAACTTTTAAAATTAAAATGGGAACCCCTATTTTTATTGCAGATTCGGAATCTCCGGCTAAAAATAAGTAAAGAGGTTAGTCAATTTTGGTTAAAATCGGCTAACCGGAAGTGGCTGCTGCCATAAGGAGTTTTTCGAGTTTTGTAAATATTTCAAAAAGTACAGCAATTATGAGAAAACTGTTAAGCGCAAAAATGTTGTTTTGAAAAGGTAAACAAAAAAATAAAAAAAAATTTAATAAAAAATTTGAAAGTTTCAAATTTTAAAATACCGAGCAATTGGCGCAGTGGTTAAAGCTGCGGTGTTTGGGGCGGGAGGTACCGGGTTCGAATCCCAACAGGGGAGGGTTGCAAAAGGGATTTTTCATCACCTGATTTCGATCGGTGATGACGATGAACACAACTATGACCCCCTGTTGGAGTGCAGAGTCTATGGGCCGAACCATCGTCCATGTCAGTACAGGCTGGCATGGAGCAATGCATTGCGCAGATGGGATATTCAACAATCGCGAACCTGTATTCGTGCGTCCTCGATTTGGCCCTAGTTGGCGTAAAGTAAGGACGTTAAAATAACCGCGAAAGAGTTGGGTGAGCTTCGGCCCCAGAAAAATTGTAGGGATTAAAAATTAAAAAAAAAAAAAAAAAAAAAATTTTAAAATATTTGAAAGTTTCAGCTTTTTTGTGTTTTCATCGCGTCTAATTTATGTTTGATGACACGTCACGATTTTGCATTAATTAAAAGTCAATAAGTTTAGGCTTTTAAACCATTTTAGGAATTTAAGCGTAGAACTCCGCTATTTCGTCTATTATGGTTGTATTTCTTCTATATACAAGGTATATACAATTTGAATATTTCAGCTAGTATCACGTCGGCACCAGCATTTTAAACCTTCCCGCTCCATTGATGAATAGAGCTTTTTATCTGTCTTCTGTTATTTGTGTCATTTGAAATTTTAATATTTTCAATATTGTCTGTTGTTAAGATTTGATCAAATACATCTATTATAAATGGGATATTGTTAAAATTATCATACCACTTATTTTGGCTTGACGTGCTGTATTTTTGTATTATATGGGACGCCTCCGTCGGTTTTTAATGGTACACAGTTAAAAATCTTCTATTTAAATGCAATAGAAGCTTTGTATTAAATTTTATACAATACAATATTCTATTATAATTTAATGCACACCACCGCTAAAAAATTGTTTAATACAATACCATTAAAAAATAATATTATTATATTTAACATTTGTGATAAAAATGACTGCAGCGGTAAATACATTATTTTCGCTCAATTTTACTCTCATCGAAAGTTTTTATAATACAACAATCATTAAAAATTATAATACATATACAATCGATTCTCGATCGGTAATTTTTATACTCTCGACTTATCCTGAATATTTCATTTTTATTTGTGTACCGTTAAGTGCGGATCGATTTTAAAATAATATGCGATTTTTAATTGTTTTCAAGAAAAAAGTAATAAGATAGTAATTAGATTTGTGATAAAATTTTGATAAAATATAATTGGTTTTATTTAATCATAATTTTTTGTTTTTTAAATAATTTTTTTTGTCGATTTAAATAAATCAGAATGTGTGTTTGTTAAAATAAAACGTAATATAGTGCAGTAACTTTAGGTATGAAGACTTCGTAATTGCTGGTAAGTTGCACGTTATTTGTAGGTTATATAATTTTTAATATGTAATAGTAGAAGTATTAGTTTTTAATATACTCATGTCATATGACAGTTTTCTAGTGATTTCATTGGCGTATTTACTAAATAGAATTAGTATTAAAAATTTTATAGTAGTCAGCATCTTGTTTACATTAGAGAAACAAAGGAAAATATTTTTTTTTTTTTTGTTGTAATAAAAAATACAAAATAGAACAAAAACCAAAAACGATTACCTTTGTCACTCTGAGTAGTTTAGCATTTTTTTTCTCCTTCTGGTTTCACAGTAAAAAATACTGACAGTAAATGTGTCATTGAAGTGTCATAGACGACTAATATTTTGTTATTAGTTCTAACTCACTAACTTAAGTTTCTTTCAAACTATTTCAAATATTTTAGCTGCAAAAGATTTGGTTATATATGTTTATGACATTTCATTTTGAGGACTCCAAAGGTACTCTTATTCTAGCTCATAAGTTTATTAATTAAGTTATTATGTAAAAACGATACAAGCTGAATTTGTTTATTCAAATTGCTTGTACATAATTTTAAGTTTTAACCAAATATGTATACCACTTAAATATCTGTAATATAAGTATTGAAATAAAAAATGTATGATAAACAATTATGTCTTTTGTTTTATTTGTTGTGTTATTATTTATTTATAAAATATACCAGTGATCATATATATAAAGACCAAACTAAATGGCGGGCGAATTCCAATGTAGCCTCTTTTTAAAAGTAATATTGGAATGTGCATTAAAAAGAGCTAATTTTTCTAGTATTGCTTTTTAATAAAACTGGTTTTTAGTTTTAAAAAAGCCACTATTTAAATGTAATCAATATGCATTTTGACTTAAAGTCAAAATCTGTTAAAGTTTATCAGTAAATAAAATTTAATGGATTTTGATTTTTAGTCAAAATGCATAATGATTACATTTAAATAGTGGGTGCTTTAAAACTAAAAACCAGTTTTATTAAAATGCAATATTTGAAAAATTGGCTTTTTTTAATGCACATTCTATTATTACTTTTAAATAGAGGCTACATTAGAATATAATGGCTCTGTCCATTATATTAATAAAATGGTGGCACTATTGAAAATTAATAGAAACAAAAAACATAAATTTTAATGGAACTTGTTTTAAAAAAATTTAATGGTGTCTGTATTGAAATCTAATAACCCAAAATTGACAGTTTTTAATACAACTTCCATTAAAAAAATTTAATTATTTTCTTGTATTAAAATGTAATGGAAAATTACGTTGGACTTATATACAATAGAAGTAGCATTGTATTTTCGTAATTTTTTTTTACTGTGTAGCTGATGGCTTTCCTCTTTTTTATTGGAGCAGTAAATTAATATTGGTACATTGGTTTGTAAAATTCTTTTTTGCATTCCATCTAGAAATTAAAACTAGGAATTAGAATTTAGTTAAATTTTCTTGGTAGGCAAAATTCAATTTTAGGTAGTTTTTAAAAAGCTTAACTTTTTTTTTATATAGCTATACAACATAGTGAAAATATCTTAATGCGGATTATAATTTACAGGCAAAAATCTGTTTGTTTTATGTTAAGACCATGTACGTACGTGTATCTATATAATACTTTTTATGTATAAATCGATAAAGTAATTGTTCGGATTTAGACTTTGAGGGTAAGTTTGAAAATATATTAAAAAAATAGTTTAATTGTTCTATCGGATTACAATTCAATTATTTTACATCTATACATGGTATAAAAGTTTTATAATATTTTAATAGTTACAGTAAATCTTGAATTTCCAACCTGTATTATGATCAGATTAAATGAAAGATAATGATTATGTCATATTGTTACGGGAAGAAAAAAGTCATATTGTTGCTAGTTTTCCATACTTTTAACTTTGCTTCATCAGTTGTTAAGACTTGACCAGAAGCATATCTTATACGTGGTATTTTAGTAATTGTGCTAGTGACCTTTCATACAAACATGTGTAGGCTCGTATGTTTTAATTTGCTGCTGCATTCTCAACAGCTTTGAGAATGTCCTCCATATTTTCTTCGACCATTCCCAATAATCTTTATTTGATGCGCTGTATTTGGTATTTCTTTAATTATGTTTTAATCGATGCATGGATGATAGTTCGGCCCATACAAATTCTGAACTAAACCAGGGGTCATAGTTGTGTTCATTATTCGATTACAATCAAGTAAAGAAAAGTTGCATTTACATCTCTATACCCATTGGGATAAGAACTTGGTATTTCCTAAACCAAAAACCGCAGACCACTGCGCCAATTGCCTGATTGGCTGTATTTCACCTCTGCCGTATTTTGTTGGTTTATTTCTAATTTAAATGATGTGGTTGGACGGTGTTCTTCAATGTTTTTCAAGTTCCATCATTAATCTAAGTTATATTCTTGGTAGACGCCTTTAAAATCACATCTTGAAAAAATTCTGTAATGTGGTTTTTAGAACTCAAAACAACGAAAGATCTTTAAAATATGAGAGTTTTAATTTACTCGTTTCTATGTATCTGAAATGAAACTATATGCCATTTATTTGATTAAATATGTGGCAGAAAAAAATGTAAGACTATTAATTACATCCATTAATTCAACCTTTACCAACTAATTAAATCACTGATTGAAAATAAAATTTAAATTATGTTTCAACGTTAAAATCATACTGTCAAAATCACAGTATGCAATATACATAAAGTTTTAACGGGTTTGGTGGATTTTATAAAATATGTGCCTAGCTTTTTTATTTTATTAAATTACAGCTTTTATATATTATTTTTAAAGCTATAAACTGAATATAATTCATAAATCAGAATTTTACGCGTTACTTTTTTTTTTTTTTTTGTTTGGTTAAATTAATTAAAGTGAATTTTGTAATTGATTTATGGTTTAAAATATTTTTCGCTGCTTGGTCATACAACATTTTATAATTTTAAATGTATTTTATGGTAAGCCATGATTTTTTGATCATAAATAATTTTAAGACTTTAAAATAAATATAAATGGGTTTTGTTGAAAAGAGTTGGATTGTGGACAATTCTTCAATAAGAGGAAAACATATTTTCATTTAAGTATCAAGTTTGCGGCTTCTATAAACTCACTTCATGCTGTCAAATTTATATTTATTTAATAATTATTACTAAGAAATTAAGAAATTATAATTACTGCTTTGAAATCAGTCAAATAAATCACTAGCACTTGTGGAGACTGTCAATTTCGCAATTTTTAGTTTTACCTAGCAATTTGTTTTATGTTTAAGACGTTGCTATCTGAAATAGATAGATTCTTCTATGGTTGGAAGCATCACACACTAACACCATAAATCTGGCCTTATTTAAATCAAAACACTGATCAATCACTTAAAACATTTTATATTAATTTTTTAGGTGTTGTGCCGTGTGCGAAAGAATCATATTCGTTAATATCTTGACTAGTTTAGAGTACAATCCATCCTAATTGAACAATTTTAAGTTTTCATCGATCGTTTTTATTATAGTTTAGTAAAGTTACAGTGACGTCACGATCTTTTCCCCAAAATTACGGCCAATATCTCGACGTCATTATTGATGGCAGGTTCCACCACAAAATATAGTTTTAGATGTTCTTGAGCTGAAATTTCAGTCGAACCTTAAAGCTTTTCTTAATTTACTTTACGACTTTACAGATTGGTTAGGATTAATAACCAGACCTATTTTTGTTGTTTCTTTCCTTGTCAAGTTTGAATTATTCGTTTACTTGAATAATAAATGCCTTTCTCTTTCAATACCTTAACTTTTAAGAATCTCAGTATGATCTTCCAATCATACATAATGAATAATATTGAATCGTGACGCAAGGCCAGGTATCCTTTTGCTATCTCAGAAAATTGGATCCGGAAATATATAAAATTACAAAAAACGAGATCAAATACATAAAGCGGATTATGTTGTACAGTTAGTCCCAAAATATTACACTTATTCCCAAAATGTGATAGCAGTAGGCTGCCTGGTGTGGACTACCGTATATATAACTAATCGTATCAGATATCTTCCTTACTTCTATGTATCTTCCAGATTGCACTGTTTTCAGATAGGTTGATGTAGTCCGTGCTTACCACCAAGGTCAAGAGTGACCAGGCACGGGAAAAATTAGTTGAATTTCTCGTACATGTTAAGGAGCTTGATTGTAAAGCCAATAAAAAATCATTCTTATCTTAGGCGGCCTACCACTCTTAAAATCAATACCATCTAAAAGAAAACATTATCCTGTTTTAGTGGAGCCTACGAAGATCTTCGGAAATTAGAGAAAGAGATATAATTCCCGACTATAATAAGTGGTTTCGTCCAGAACTTTAAGTAGTAACATAACCTTCTGGTAGTTGACCGAAAAGCAGCAATATTTGGGGATTCCTCCATGCCAATTTAAAGAAAGCTTCAAATAATAATTTGTGCACACTTGACTGAACCTTAAATTTGATTTGTTTACTTCTATCTGCTACTGCAGCATTATGCATTGTAGATTTCTCACAATAACTTGACAGCAGCTCTATCTCCTTGTTTTCTAACGATGCACTTCCGAAATGAAAATGTAGTTTGCAGTCGAATTTTACTCTTTTACTAGATACACTAAATCATTTATAAATCTTGCACTGAAGATCCTAATTAACTAACCGTCAATCGAAACCGTTATTTGTTCGTATTTACTATATAGACCTTCAGTTTTCAGTCTGGAGTAAATTAGTAAGTAGTTAATCTACTGGGACGTGTTTGACAATTTCAAAAAATTTCTTGCCTAGCTTGTTTTCCTATCTGCCTTTTTTAATTTTTCTTTTTAATTCAACCAATTCTAGCTTTCGCATCTCCGGGGCACGTACATTTTAAATTCGATCTAAAAAAATTATCAACGATTAACTATCAAATTACGACATTTCAGTTGCAAATTTAAAATTCACTTTGTAATTAGACGACGAATAATGTCGCCTAACTTTTTCGTATAATAAAAAGATTGTAAATTGCACATCGGTTAATTTTATTTTCATAGAGGTAAGAAAAAGTCGATAATTACGAAAGAAAAATAACTAAAACAAGCCGCGGACAACAACCAAGAAGAGTTTTCTCCGACGATCTCAAGATTTTATCGGCCTGTATTATAATTTAATTGGAAATGATCCTGTATTACTTACTTACTTGTAGTAAGTTAAATTTATAAGCAAGTTTTAGAAATAAAAATGAATTTGAAATTTTTTTTATTTAACAGAAGTTTTGGTTCTTTTAAAACTTGTGGTGATAATTTTAAATAGATCACTTAAATTTAAATAGGTTTCAATGTGTAAATTATGAATGATCTAACGATCAAAAATTTGTTATATGTGATTATTAAGGTGATTATTAAAAACTAACTAAAACTAACACTGGTATAGCTTCTATAAAAATTTAATATTGTTTTAATCAAAATAAATTGATTTTTAAAAATTGCATGTGTTTTATTTTTCAGTTGAGTTTAATAACTACCTATTCTACCTACGAGTATAATCTTAATTTTAGTGCAATATTGTCAAACACGCAAAAAATTATAGACATCTATAAAACCCATACGGATGTAACAACTTAATCTTTTAAGTCACAAATAAATTATAGTTCACTTTTAATGAATTTTTAAAATAGCAACAATTTATCGTTTTCTCTTTTGTATTCAGTGGTAAAGCCTAGTTTACACCTCTCGTGAACATGAACGTGAAATCATGTTGGATTAATTTTTTTTGTTACACAGTGAAAATGTGAACAAAAATTAGTGGTAGAAATTAAACCTTATGTTGTTCACGTTCACAGTTACATTTACACAAAATAATTTCGTGAACATGAAAATTGTGACATTTATTTTAGTTTATTGATGTCAATTGTAAAATAAAGTTAATTTATTTTCTGAAACTGCTGTTTTTTTTTAAATCGACATAAATGGATGATTTGGATGAAATAGTTTTTCTTGAAAGTGCTTTTATAATATTTTTAATGCTTAAAAATCTCAAAAGAAGAAGGAGTCGTCGCTTTTGGGTGCATCCGTTTTTGAGATTACGAAATGAAAAAGGTCGATTTGACACTGCATTTAATGACTTATCACAAAGTCATCAGTTTTTCTATAAAAATGTCCATATGAGCGCTACCAGTTTTAATGGAACATTCAAAAAAATACGTGAACATTTACAATGCACAAACATTTACTCGACCGAAAGATGCTACCCCACCATTGATGCGTTTTGCTATTGTGCTAGAATTTCTAGCATCAGGAACAATACCTTGTCATCTCGCATCTATATATACCGAATAATTAAAGCATATTTCGGAAAAATAATTGATCAAGTATGCGATGCTATTATCACAGAATTCAAAAATCAATGTATGGAATTCACAAAAGAAAACTGGTTGACGGTTGCGAATGAATTAATTTTCGATGGAACTTTCCCAATTGCCTTGGTGCAATTGATGGTAAGCATATACCTATAGTATGTCCATTTAATTCAGACAGCTTATTTTTCAATTATAAGGTATACTATCGAAGTGATTTCTATGAAATCACTGTCAGTTTGGACGGTAGGTTCATTTATTGGCGAAGAGCCCAAATATTGATCTAATTTAATTTTTAGATGTTTGGTTGAATGGCACATATTAGTATATTGGTCGAACAGCTTGCTGGATGGATTAGTGCTACCGCATCTGCCTTTGTAATATGTTTCTTAGTTCAATTAAAACGTAATTAAAATTTATTTTTTTAAATTAAATGAAAAGTTTTACCTTATTTTCCGAAATAAAAATTTTTACAATAGATTCAGCCATTTTAAAAAAATCTTGTTTCATTTTTTTAATATTATGCTCAATACAATAGTCAATCATAATTTGAGATAAATGTTTTTGAGAAGCTTTGTTTAAAATTCTATTCTTCTCGTAAAATTTAATAATATCTCGTTCTTTAATGGAATCTTTTAAAATATTTTGAATAGATTTAGAATCAATAGAATACCTAAAAAATGATTATATTATTTAGTAAAATTTGAAGTATCACCTCCTGAAAAATTTTCACAAAAAAACTAGCTACGTGCAATGGCATTGCCAATTTCTAGACATCATTTGTAGACTTTGCTGTCCATTAACATTGTTGTATCTTCTGTGGGGTTCAATGGAACACCCTATTTAATTAGAAATATAATTTAGAGGTATATTTTAAACAAGTTTTTGGTCTAAAAAGTATACTTACAATTAAATCTTTCCATGACTTTAGCCCAGTTTTACACAAAACTTCTTGCCCGAAAGCAATTTTAATAAAAAGGTGGACAATATCTTCTCTTTCCATTTTAAAAAAAGGACATCGGCGGTGATTTCCTCTTGTGATAGCAGATCAATTGTAAATTTGGTTAACCCCCACGATAAAAATAGCCCCTGCACATCACATCTAACACTAACTACGTTAGCATTGCTGATATCCACCGCCAATGTTCCATCTTCTAGAAACAAATCCGTCGACATTTTTTATCACTTTATAATTGTTTAAGAATTTTGGAGAATTAAAATTAAAACTCGGTCAACTACTTATAAAAAACACACGATATGTACAATCAAATTATGAAAAATAGTCTGTTTTAAATTGTAAACCACGTCTTGTCACTTGCACTCGATAAATTATTTTATTTTTTATAAAATAATTATTTTTTTTCACCATTTTTTATAACAACTATAGAATGTGATGCTAATCGTATCAAATTCGAACAAACCCCTCTCTTTTTAAACAAAACTCTCTCTATAATAGAGAGGGTTTTGAATTCGGATCAAAATGAATTTATTTTAAAAAATAACTGTATTCTAGAAGCAAAAATTTAAATGCAAGGTTTTTTTTCTTTATTTTGTTATAAATGAAATTGTTTACTCTTGATTTGAGAGCTTTAAAGTTGGTATATTTAGCATTTGAATTCTTTTAAATTATAAAGTAAAAATAATAAAGAAAAATGTTAAACGGAATACTGATAGTTGGTCAAATTAAAAGGTTTTATTATTTAATAAAGAGAAAAACACGATGTTTATATGAGAAATGAAAATATATAAAATGAAATGTACGTAACATTTTAAAAGTATAGAGAACATTGTAAAAATTAAGTTTTTTCGGTTAAAATAAATGATTTTACTGCTTAATTGCACAATTTTACATATTAAAAATAAGTTTAAATTAAATGTTGGGTTTTTTTCTCAGTGTAATAAGATACTTTTCTTCAATTAAAGAAATAATGGAAGATTATTTTTTGGAATCTGTAGAGAAAGACTCTGTTCAATTTTTTATCAGTAAATACAACTACTTATTTGAGAAGTAGCCATTATAGTTCGTTCAAGGTAAACAATTGATTTTCTTCTTAACAACCTAATTAGTTGATTAAACCATATAAAACTACATAGTTTGTGTTCGGTACGTTATCATTTAATCTACAATAGTATTTAAAAGTTTTTTCAAATATAATTAGACAAATATATATTTTATGTAATTTATAACATTTTAAAAAAATATCAAAATAAATTTAAAAACGATACATGTAAATGTATCGTAAATTTAAAAGTGTTCATTTATTATCCGGAACAAAATAAAAAAAAAATCAAATAATTTTAAAAAATAACGATAAAATAAAAAAAAAATTATCTGATAACTCATCAAGTGAAAATCAATCACCATTAACCTTCCCGATGACGTAAAACCTGCATAAATGTATACCTATACTCGTATGTGTATTGTGTACACATAAATTTATGTTTGTACATAAAAAAAATATTTTATTTCATCATAAATAAATATTGATTGAAGTGTATACAAAAAAAAAAAATAAAAATCGTGAATATACAAATAAAATACAAAAGGAAAAATGCTGTAACTTTTCCATTTTCCTTTTTTTTTTGTTTTTTATTTTTTTTATTTTTATTTATATTGATACAATCAAATTAATAGATGTTTAGTGTATTTATTTGTTTGTTTATCTAAAAAATAAAAAAAATTAATGACCATTTAATGAAACAACAGCGCAAAAAATAAAAATAAAACGTTGGGAATAAAGGTGTAGGTAGGTTGGTTGTGTGTGTGTATGAATGTTTTCATTTAATTCATTGGTTTTCCTTTATTTTTTGTTTGTGCTACTTTGGCGTTTTATTTAAATTTAAATCCAAAACTAAAGGGAAATTTGATTATACGATTTTTTATTTAAAAATAAACAAAACATAAAATAATCGTCGGCCGATTAATTATTCTTAATTTAATTCAGTGTTTAAGAAATGGCATTGGGCAAATGGAATAAAAGATTGATTAGATAGTGAGATACAAATGACAAATGAGTGGTGATAGAAATTTTCATTAAATATTTCAAATTCGTTTTATAGGTGATTTGATTCCTTGACTCATTTAGCAAATATGATGATTAAGGATTGTATCGAAAGGAAAATTAATTCATTGGTTTTTCATTAATTGTAAAGTTTCAATGGAGGTTGACCAATTCAAGAAGAACCTTATGCATGAAATTACTGATTTTGGTAGATTTTTATCTAGCTTGGCAGGCTCTGTATTTTTATGTTTCAACTGAGATACAATAAATACTCACTGACTATATATGCTCCATTAACTTTTGTCGAAACGGTATTTTAAACCATTATAATATGGTGTTTTTAAACTCCGCGTTGTTCTAGAGGTAATTAGGTATCACACAAAAAAATAAATTTGAACTGGAAATTTTTAAGCGAAATTACCAAGGGAAATGGTTCATTTAAGCAATGAAACTGATTTACTATTTAATTGGGCACAAGACAATATTAAGGAATTGAATACGACGGTGGTTCGTATGTCTTAGAAAACTTATAGTTCCATCACAATTTTCAAATTGTTTAAGGATAATCCGGTTTTGCAAAACTGTAGTGCATCAGAAACAGAGGTACTGAAACACTGGGTGGCTAATTTTACCTGCATTTTTTGTTTCTGGAATTATATATGTGTTTTTGTAATTTTATTCCCTAAATGCATTTCCTCTTCATCCTGAAGCACTTGTATTTGATTACTAATTTGACCATGTGGCAGGCGTCTAGGAAAAAGTATCATGTTGTGTTTCTATTTTGCAACTGAAAAGTTGAGTTTAAATTTTCTATTTGTAAATTACATCCAAGCAACGTGGCTAACGTGCAGTTGGTAGAAATCCCATTAGAAGTTATTCCAACAATTTCAATGTCAATTGATAGTAACATAATTACAAAATTTCTTTTTTGAATTCCCGAAAGAGATCAGCCCACTATTATACGATTATACGATTGGAACTAGCCGTCTATTATCTAAATATACTCTAATATTAAATATAATAGGAAGCCAATGGTTTGTTAGCTTTCATCATGTTGGCGACTCCATTTTAATTGATATGTCAATAAAGGATTTTTTTCGAAAAAAAAATTAAATTTAGGCTTTAATGGAAATTTAATGAATTAAATTTATTATTTTGATTTATGTAAAATTTGTCCAACATACGATAATGCTTAGAATGAGTGCTCACAAGTGATATAAATGCTTGTAAACAAATACAAAATTAACTTACCGATGGAATGTAATCCCGTTTCTATATTTTCGTTATATTTACTGTTTTTACAGCTATATACACAAAATTGGAACATTCTAAAATATTTTTTTATTTAACCCTCCCTCACTAGCGCTATTTTAAGTTACAATCTCACTAGCGCTGGAAAAAATTAACCGTTTCTAAAAAGGCCTAAATAGCTGCCATCTTTTGGGAATTCCAGGGTAAAGAAATTTAAACTATAACGCATAATTTTGCTAAACAAAACTCATAAGTTTTTTATTTATTTAATTAATTTAATTTAAAACAAAAATAAACATTACAAGGTGTATGGAAATTCATATAATAATTACAGTGGTTAGCTTAAAAGCTCTCCTTTGTCACAAATATAACATAACATTATAAAATTAGTCTTGTTGAAATCCAGAAATAATATGCATAAAAAAATTACTTAACATTTTTTTCGCGTTTGGAACTATTTTTCATCCGGTTTTAATAACTTTGAAATATATCTTAATCTATGTCTGAAGATTGTGCGCTTCACCATTTTTGCATAACGGACAAACAGTAACAACATGGCTTCCACAAATAAATTTATTACATCTGGAGCAAACAGTTTTTGTTTTTCGATCTTGCTTTGGTTTACAAAGTTGGATCGACTTGGCTTATCTTTGTATTTTTTTTTTGATGGAGGCTCAACCAGTTTAGTTTTTGCAAACTTCATGTAGTTGAATTTGAGATGTTAACTTAAATATGTAAGTTGTCTCTCCTGTCTATTTGAGGCTGAATAAGGCTAAATACCAAGTCTTTCAAATACAATTTCCGGGCTCGATACTGACTAGGAGGATTCTCAGTAGATAGTAACACAATTCGGGCGTTTATGCCTGCCAAGTTCAATAAACTGTAAAATACTACCATTGGCCAACTAAAGCTAGATCGTGCTACATTATAAGTTCCGCATAATTGGTCTGTCGTGTCTACTCCTCCCTCCGTACTATTGTAAAATGACATTATCTCTCGTAATTTATTTGTAGATTCCGATACCTCACCAGTTCGATACATTGTTGATAGCAATATTACGCATCTATTTTTTTTTCGGTACGTATGATAATATGGTTGAATTTTTTTTGAAAATAGTTGAGTTAAGTGGATGATTTTTCGCAATTGAAAACGATGGTGGAAGTATTCGTTTAATTTTCCTAATCGTGCCCACCAACGTGGTATTTCTTTCAAGTAGCTCTTGTGCTAAAGAATAGCTGGTAAACCAATTATCTACAGTTATATTACAGCCAGTTATATTACAGACCGGGCTGTTTTCCACAGTTCACTTCAAGTTGGGAAGTATAAAAGGAACTTGAATCTACTATCGAAAAAATGTTTATGCCATATTTGGCCGGCTTGCTTTGTATGCATTATCTAAAACTACATCTTCCTCGGAAGCTTTCCAATTTCTCGTCGACGGTTACAAAACACCCCACACTATAGTTTTGCATACAATTCTGATTAAAATTGTTAAAAATTTCACGAATAGGTGCAAGCTTGTCAATTTCACGGCGCTGCAAACGAGTCTCAAAGTTGTCGAACCGTATACTTCGTAATAAAAATTCAAATCTATTGTAACTCATAGTAGCTGCAAAAATCTCGAGTCCTGTACCATCTGTAGCCCACAAATCCCTTGCACGTATATGCGATGATTTGTGTAGACCGGCTAGATATAATAATCCAAATACAGCATTTATCTTAATGTAGTCAGTGGTGGTCGCATTATTCTGGTTAGCATATTTAGTTTGTTGGCATTTTATGTATATATTGGTATACCCTACTATACGATGGGTAAAATTAAAGAACAGCTCGAAGCTCTCGATCGGAGTTCTTACAAATTTGGATGATTCCGTTTGAGATGATGAAAATCGAAATATGTTTGTGGGATTTGTTTTTGTTTCTTTATAAGCTACTTTTCTCCACACAGTGCCATCTTTACCCAATAAAATATCGTCATTCACATCACAGTTGTAGCTGTCAGAATCACAATTCTGCTCCGTTTCAGAATTATGTTCACTTAAAATGTCAACATCTCCTGTTTCATCTGAACCATCTACAGGATCTTCCCCGTCACTGTCTAGCTCAGCTAAGATCATGCGTAGCATATTCTGATCACGCTCATAATCGCACATACTAAAATTAAACAATTCATTGATTTCAATTGAAAATTATTCAAATAAATACCATTACCTTCTTTTACTACAAGTGATGATTGAGGTTAGATTATATGAAATATGAAGTTAGTCGAAATTCATTTTTTATGTTTTTTTTCTATTTTTTCGGTTAGTGTCGATTTCACTCGGGTGCAAGTGACGGAGGGTTAACTTTGTACAGCATACATGCGTTTTACATTTAAATTCAAGTAATAAGAATCACAACGCTAGATCACATTTAAAACACATTTTATCTTTCAGAATGGCGTTTGTCGATTTAGAAAGAGAAAACACGAAGATAACTGGCCTTACTTGAGATGAACTTCTATTTGACTTTTTAAAAATATTAATTTGTAATAGTTGTTTAGGTTAAAAGTTTACAGTACGAGTTTGATGTTTATGGACGAGGTAAGGAGTTGAGTCAAGAATTTCAAAACGAGTAGGTACTGTGAATTTCATTTATCGGGCAAGTAACGTACAGCGTTTTACATACTACAATTATATTACTTATATTTATAATTAATTTTAATATTTTGATAAAGAAAATGTAATACAAACACATAATACATATCTCAATTAATTTAAAGAAAAAATAAAGCAGGCGATTAAAAATATCAGGTTACCCAGATTTATTTTGTTTTTTATTTAGTTTGTCTTGTCATTATACACAATAAGTGATCGTTAGTAAAAATGAACGCCGAATTAGATTCAAGCATCTCTATAAAAACATTAAATAAAACTTCTGAAAAGCAATTGGTAAATTAATTCCAATAAGGTTTGTTGATAGATACAACAAAGGATATAAGTTGTTTGGCAAATAAAAAATTAAATGGTTGCTCCAATAGTTTCAAATAGTTTTGGTAATTCAAAGTTTTTAATGAAACATATTTATTTGTTTTAAATATTTTTAAAGAAGTATTCAATGGTCAAATCTTGTTGGTTTACGAAAATTTGAATATTTCAAATTAATTGTTTTTTTTTTAAGAAACAATTATAGGACATCAACCAACTCAATTAAAAACGTTTAACCGAGATGAAGTGAACAAATTTTCTGAAAGAAGCCTCCGACAAACAGTATCTTTAGATAAAGGTGGTTGTGCTTATTAGCATAGCGGGTTTTTGCCGGAGGAACTACTTAATATGTATATTAATGATATCCAAGATACTAGTTCTGAATTAGTAGTTACTATGCCTCCCCCAAAAACCTATCAAATACGGGTTTTTACTGTCATTAATGAGGTAGAAGGCATAAAATTATTAGAGTTGTTAAGAAGTTATATTGAATTATGATTAAAATCATCAGAATCAAGTGAAGAAAAGATAAAGTAGCTAGAATGACATAAGGTGGTAAAAATTTGGTAGATGTTCTTAATAAACCACAATCAGAGATTAGGACCAGTGCTTCTACTGGTAATCCTTGTATTATTCCTTAAACTTCAATTATTGAAGATAACTCAGGAGTATATCAAATGATTCATAATTGTAATTTCGTACAATTATGTAATTTCGTACAATAATTTCGTAGTATAGTTTCTTTTGTTATTTCCGTTATTTCTTTTGTGTTTAAGACAACTTTGCTTGTGTCAAATACAATCAGGTCGGTCAAGTCAAAATTAAAATAAACAAAGTAAAGAATAATTTCGTGTTACCGGTTTTAACTACCTCATATATCAACTGTAAAGGAAATTTTCAAAAATTTTGGTTTGCTATGTTAAATGCACTTTACTTGTTACAGCCATTTGACATGTTAAACCAATGATCGGTCTAACCAAGTAATGTGTAGCTTCTACTCGACCCGACCAACGATATGATTTGGCCAGAGTGTAAACTATGGCTGTCGAATGACAATGGCTTGTAATTGAAAAGTTAAAATACATCTGCAAAAAATTTTGGAACTCGTTGACCCCCAAAACAGATAGCATTGTATAAACCATAAAAAAATTATTAAGGCTTACATCTCACATTCTTTGCCATATCAAAATGTCTCTATTAACCGCACATAATAAATAACAACATAAACCACAGAAAATTAACAATACAAACTCAAAAGATAATATATAATGTGTGTTCATCAAAAAAATTTCAAAGTATTACGTTTTTCCATACTGATCCATCCATTCATAATTGTAAATTGGCGTTGTCACGCAATAGGCATTATGACAAATATGCTCGTATCATAAATATATCCTCATACTCTAATTCATATTATATATGTTATATATACATAATATTTATATATATATATATATATATATATATATATATATATATATATATATATATATATATATATATATATATATATAAATAAATATATGCCGCATATACATAATATATTACAAACAGTATGTTTTTATATTTATGTGATTGTATAGCCGAAATGTACAGAGCAAAAGTGATAAATATCTATTGGCTTGCGCTAAAAAAACAACAATTTATTTATTTTTATATTCGATGTAGTTTTTTGTATAAATTGATTCGTTGCAGTAGTAAATTAATGATTGTGACAGTATGCTATAGTTTATATAAATTATATACAGACATAATATGTATTAATTTCATACCTTTGGTTAAACGTGAACTGGCCGATATTAAGCTATTTAATTTATTTCCTAACACCAAAGAATCGTGTCAGTTCAAGAACATAACTATATTTAGTTAGGGCGCTTTGCAATAAAAGTAAGGTATTCAATGTGTATACATTTTTCTAATTACGGTAACGATTGCCCACATTCACTATTTGTTGACGATTTTCAAAATAAGTTTTATAAAAGAGAATAATAAACTTTCTCCAAAGCCAAGATTTTTGAGCTTACATAAGAAAATTTTGTGATTCACAAGATCAACAGCTTTTGACAAATCGAGAAATATACTTGAAACATAGTTTTGTTATCAAAAGTTGTAAAATGGGAGAGGGACAAAATCCTGATTTTCATAATCCCGAAGGTACAAAATCCCCAGAGTACAAAACCCCGAAGTTATAAAATCCCGAAAGCCTATGATAATTCCAAAATCTAGTTGTTACTCATATGTGGTGCAATTTTCCCTTTTTATTGAAGACATTATTTACAGTTTGTTGAATATAGGCATTTTAAACAGATTAAAGCTGTTACTTAAGGTAGTACTTGAATATTCATTCAGAAATAGAATTTTCCTTCATTTAAAAGATATTCATTTTGGCAGAATTTTCTTTCTTTTACTTTGAATTTGATGTTTATTATCCGTTTTGTCAAAGTGAAAAATTTTCCTTTACCAAAATGTGTCATGGAGATTTGGACTTGCCGAAATATTCTTGCGTTAATTTATGTGAATTACAAAAATAATTAAAGTTTATACATTTAGCTTCAATTTTATTCTAGATTTCATCAGATTACGAGATTTTAAATGATTTTCTGAAAGAAACACAAAAAGGTTTTATTTTAAGTTTATAATAATATAAGACACTAGCGTTAAAGTCGTATTTAAAATTATTACATCACAAATAAAAAATGGCAAATGGTGTATAGGAATTTTTTTGTTCATTTTTTGAACTCGACTCGGCCAACAAAAATTATAGGATCGAGTAAACTCAGCTCTACACAATGCAGTATATACAATACCGAGTCAAATTTAAAAACAACAAAACAAACCAAAAAATCAGCCGGACATCCTTATTTACAAAGGACGCTCAAAAAAAAGGAAGTTCTCAGAATTAGGAAGAAAATAAATTAAAATGAACCGCGAAACATAAGTGAAATTAATATTGCCGAAATATTACAAGAAGTTGACGGAGAGAACTTTTTAATAAAGTTTAAAGTTTTAGAAAATTATGCGATTATAATATTAGGTACAGTTTCCAATATTAGGCACTATCTAATTCAAGAATTTGGCTAATTGATGGAACATTAAAAGTAGTACCAACAATATTCAGAAAATTTGTTTAATTCACGGAATGATCGGCACCACTGAAAATTATGAAATTGTGCCATTAATATATTGCATAATGACAAGAAAATTCCAGAAATTGTACGAGGAATTGTTCGTCTTATTTAAATTTGCGTGGACAACAACATTCCGCTGAATCTCGAATATATACTATTGGATTTCAAGAAAGCATCTATAAATGCTTTCAAAGAATCTGTTCCAAATCCAAATTTAAGGGTTGAAATTTAAGAATGCAAATGGAAAAATTTGATAGAAGATATGGCACAGATGCGCGATTTTCATTATCTATACGGAAGCTCAAAGCGCTTACATTTCTGCCCTCTGTGGATATACCCAAATATTTTGAAAAAATTTCCAGCGTAGACCGTGGTGTTCGTAAAATAATGGTATTTAGGAGATAATATATATATATATATATATATATATATATATATATATATATATATATATATATATATATATATATATATATATATATATATATATATATATATATATGTGTTTGAATTATAATTCTACACCGGTCCTCCTTCAACCGGTGGTAAAATGACCGTTTAAATACAATTTTTAATATTATATATTTTATTAATATAATTTATTAAATATTAATATTTTGAAATATATAATCATTCAGTTTGAATGTTCAACTACTAATGTATCTTTTTTTTATTTTTTTTTGCTAAACCAAACTAAAATTTTGATATTTTATTTTTGTCAAAGGTTGAAAGATTTAAAAAATAACAACTCAAAAAGTATTGCTAAAAGGAATACAAAAAACTGTATTTTTTCATTTTTATTTTGTTGTTGCTAAGACTCCAAATTACTTACAAAATTGTATTGTGTGCAAAACGCCACAACACTCCCCCACCAGTAACTCCATAGAGTTACGCGAATACTAAATTAAGTATTATTTTTTGAAAAAGTGGATTTATTTAACTAAAACGTTCAGGAATTTTAATAATTCGACCGTATTTCGAAACGGTTTGACTTACCGACGGAGAAAATTTAGGTCGAATGAGACTTTTTTCTTTTTAAATGAATTTGATGGAATGTGATTTGGGCTTTCATTGATATGTAATTTAGAAGGTGAACTTTGTTCGTTGTCGTTTGTGTTTTCGAGATAACATGGTTTCAGTCTGTCAATGGAAACTTTAGTTTGTTTCCCGTTGATCTCGATTATGTAAGATTTTTCTGAACGGCTGATGACCAAATATGGACCGGTGTAAGGTTGTTGTAATGATTTCCTTAACGCGTCTGTTTTAAGAAAAACATGAGTACAAGTAGATAAATTTTGACTAATGAAAATTTGTTTATTGCAATGTCTAGATGCTGGTGATGGTTTAATCTCATCGAAATGTTTTTTTAAATTTAAAATGAATTCGTTTTGCGGAATTTGGTTATCAGCCGTTGAATCCAAGAATTGACCAGGTACGCGTAGTGAACAACCATAAACTAATTCTGCAGAAGTTGTTTTAAGTTCTTCGCTGAAGGAAGTTCGGAGTCCAAGCATAATGGTAGGTAAAATAAAAGTCCAGTCAGGTCGCTCGTGACACATGATGGCTGATTTGATAGTGCGATGCCATCGTTCGATCATCCCATTACATTTAGGGTTATAGCTATTTGTTCCCAGTAAGGAAGACAGTTCTGTGAATAATTGAGATTCGAATTGCGACCCTTGGTCTGTAACGATAGATTCCGGTACACCAAAACGAGCTATCCACGTAGAATATACAGCAAAGGCGACGCTGGCTGCAGTGATATCTGGAACTGGAATTGCTTCCGGCCATCGTGTATATCTATCGATTAACGTAACGCAGTATCGCTGATTCTCAGAAATCGGTAGTGGACCGATGATATCCAAATGTACTTCAGAAAAGCGTTTAGACGCTAATTTATAAGAGCCGAGAGGAGATTTTGTGTGTCTTGAAATTTTCGATTTTTGACAAGCTATACATTGTTGAGCCATGATTTTTGTATCTTTCTTTATGGAAGGCCAAATAATTTTTTCAGTTAAAAGTTTGATGGTAGCCTGAATACCAGGATGTGATAAATTGTGAAATGAATCAAAAATCTTTTTCCGAAAATTAAGTGGAATAAAACGTCTAGGTATAGCTGTTGAAACATCGCAACAAATGGTTTTAGTTGCGGAAAACGAGAGTAGTAATTGTTTGAAATCCAAACTCGTATCACTTAGCAATAATTCTCGAAGCTCTTCATCGTTGATTTGTGCATCTGCTATTGTGGTATAATCAATGCTTTCAGGAATAGAAATTTGATTAATACGTGATAGAGTATCTGCAACGACATTGTTAATGCCCGAGATATGTTGTATATCGGTAGTAAATTGACCAATTAAATCTAGATGTCTAAATTGACGAGGTGATGCTTTTTCCGGATTCTGAGTGAATGCGTATATGAGTGGCTTATGGTCGGTAAATAATGTGAACTCACGACCTTCTATAAGATAATTGAAATGCTTAATGCCAGAATAAGCTGCAAGCAACTCTCTGTCATAAGCACTATATCTTTGCTGCGTTTCAGTGAGTCGTACAGAATAAAAACTGAGCGGCTGCCAGTTGTCCGAAACATACTGCTGAACTACCGCGCCAATTGTCGTATCCGATGCGTCGACCATTATGGCTAATTTAGCTGTAGATGATGGATGTGCAAGTAAAGTATCTTGACATAACTTTTTTTTGCAACTATCGAAGGCTAATATTGATTCGGCTGACCAATTAATAGGAGTTTTACTGTTTTTCTTGTAACATTTCAAGAAATCGTTCAGTAAAATTTGATCTGCTGCTGCGTTTGGAATGAAACGTCTATAAAAATTAATCATACCGAAAAATCGTTTGAGATGATTAACTGTGGGAGGACGTTCGAAACTTTGAATTACTTCGATGCGATCTTGAGCGGGTAAAATGCCTTGTTTAATGACTGTATGTCATAGAAATTTAATTTTGTGTGAAGCAAAGACACATTTATCTGCATTAATAATTAAACCGTGTTCCGATAATTTTTGGAAGACTGTATTTAGATGATAAAATGCTAAATGCTCTTCATAAGATTTTGAAGCAATTAATACATCGTCCAAATATACAAAACAAAAATCTAGGCCTAATAAAACGGAATGCATTAATCTTTGGAAAGTTTGTGCTGCGTTCCTGAGGCCGAAAGTCATTTTAGTAAACTCGAATAAGCCAAAGGGAGTTGTAATAGCGGTTTTAGGAATATCGGATGGTTCAATCGGAATTTGATGATAAGCCTGAACAAGGTCTAGTGATGAGAATATTTTGCAACCTTCAAGTTGATATGAAAAATCTTGAAGATGCGGTATCGGATATCTATCGGGAATAGTTATGTTGTTTAGTGCCCGATAATCTCCACATGGTTTCCAATCTCCATTCTTCTTTTTTACTAAATGTAATGGGCTTGACCAAGCACTCTTACTTGGTCTGCATATTCCCTGAGCCATCATGTGGTCGAATTCCGTTTTAGCTACCAGTAATTTGTCTGGAGCTAAACGTCGTGGTTTGCATGATGATGGTTGTCCTGTAGTTTCCAAACGATGTGTAATTGCATGTTTAATAATTTTGTTGTCTACTGCATTGTTGGTAATTTCGGGAAATTTTGAAATTAAATTTTCAATTTGCGGGTCTAATGCAGTTTTGTCAATTTTTGAAAGTGCCGGATTAGTATCGAAAGATAGAACTCCTTTTACGAACAGAGAGGTTAATGGATCTATAATCCTCTGCCTCTGTACGTCGATAAGAAGGCCAGAATATTGCAAAAAGTCAGCTTCTATGATGGCCATTGATACGTCTGCAACTATGAATTCCCATGTAAATTCGCGTCGAAAACCTAAATTTAATTTCATAATTTTTGTGCCGAAAGCTTGAACTGGAGTACCGTTAGCTGCAAACAATTTAAAGGTACAAATTGCTTGTGGTATTTTAACTAAATTTTTAGGTATGACCGACACGTCGGCTCCAGTATCAATAAGAAATGTAAATTTTGATTTAATGTCGAAAATCATTAGACGACTTGATTTTTCGCCATCGAAATTTGTCGTCAAAATTTGATGGTAATTTAATGGTTTTTTTGGAATTTCAGTATTTGTTGTTTTTCTAAGTCTTAAAAAATTTGCATCCATTTACACAATTTAAGGCGCGATCTCCAAACTTAAAATGGTAAAAACATGTGTCGAATTTTGGGTTCATTTTCGACCGTGAACTTGATCTTGCCCTATTATTAGATTTTGATCTATAATTAGAACGGCTACGTGTCTGATTATAGATAATGCCGAAATTTGTTGTGAAATTTTGTTAGTAAAATCTTCAAATTTGGCTTCTAAATTTTGGTAATTACATGCCCAATTGTCAGTGTAATTATTTGTATTTTTAGTAATATTATTTATTTGAGCCTGAGACATTGTTTCAATAATGTTGTCTGCAGTTTCAGCCAAAACATTGAGAGTAACATCTTTCTCAATTGCAGCCAAAACAATTTGGATTTGTTGAGGTAGTCGTGTCAACCATAATTGTTTAATGGATTCTTCACCGAAAACTGTTCCGGCATTTAATTTAAAATCACTTAGGAGTTGTGACGGTTTTTTGTCTCCTAAGGATAAGCCGTGTAAAATATTATTTAATTTGGATTTTTTGATTCACCTAAAATGCGTAATACTTCCGTTTTAAAGGTGGTATACGGAATATTACCTTTGTCTCTAAGTATTAGATCGGTAAATTGATTGTGTAAGCGTGAATCCAGTGCGCTTACAGCATGTGAAAACATGGTGTTTTCCGATCTAATATTAGCTAATTTAAATTGCTGCTCCAAAATGGTAAACCAAACCAGCGGGTTTTGATTGTATAAGTTTTGGGGTGCCTTGAAATTTATATAATTTATGGTTTTTTCTGGTAAATTTTGTAAATTTTGGTTCGTTGGTGCTGAACGATGAAGAATTTATTCTAAATTTGGATTCGCCGAAAGTGCATTTGTGGATGTAGTTGCTTGTTGACTGTCCATGAAAAGCCTCGTTCGCATTTCAATCATATCATCTAATTGTGATTGGGTGAAATGTAGAATCGGTTCGGGCTCTGGAGGGTCTAAAGTGGAAGCGATTGATGTATCGTCTACACAATGTACAAACGCGCGAAAAAATTTACATATGGCAAAAAATGCCAAGCACAACAAAAATAAATATGACGCGGCCTCAATCATATTGATGAGTATGAGAAAACGAGTGGTAACAAAAACAATTTAAAATAATGTCTTGGCAGACAACAGAATAAAAATGCAGAAACACTTACAGTTTTTTTAAAAATAAGGTAGATGATGTTGCTGTTGTTGCTGCTGTTGCTGTTGTTGCTGCTTTTGTTGCTGCGCTGCTGTTGTTGCGTATTGCTATAGCTATTGCGTTTTGTTGCTTTTATTGCTATTGCTGCGCTGTTCTTGTTGCGTGTTGCTATAGCTATTGCGTGTTGTTGCTTTTATTGCTGTTGCTGCGCTGCTCTTGTTGCGTGTTGCTGTTTTTGTTACTATTGCTGCTATTGATACTGCTGCTGATGTTGTGTGCTTAGATCACGTCGGGGGTCACCAATTTAGGAGATAATATATATATATATATATATATATATATATATATATATATATATATATATATATATATATACATATATATATATATATATATATATATATATATATATATATATATATATATATATATATATATATATATATATATGTGTTTGAATTATAATTCTACACCGGTCCTCCTTCAACCGGTGGTAAAATGACCGTTTAAATACAATTTTTAATATTATATATTTTATTAATATAATTTATTAAATATTAATATTTTGAAATATATAATCATTCAGTTTGAATGTTCAACTACTAATGTATCTTTTTTTTATTTTTTTTTTTGCTAAACCAAACTAAAGTTTTTATATTTTATTTTTTTCAAAGGTTGAAAGATTTAAAAAATAACAACTCAAAAAGTATTGCTAGAAGCAATACAAAAAACTGTATTTTTTCATTTTCATTTTGTTGTTGCCAAGACTCCAAATTACTCACAAAATTTTATTGTGTGCAAAACGCCACAGGTATTCTTCGCAGAAAATTATGTGGTTGACAAAACAAATGTTAAAGGTGTTGCGAGAGCTCCAGCGTTCTCGCCTTTATTTTGGGGTTGGTTCATGAGAATTTACCTCGGTTCATGAGAATTTACCTCCTACCCAAAATAAATTAGAATCGTGGCATAGACAATTAGGATGTTTAGTTAGAAAATCCCACACTAGACTGTACCATTTAATAAAAAAATTAAAAATCGAACAGGCAGTTGTCAATAACACCATAAATCTATCTTCAGTGGCGAACCTAAAAAAAAATAAAATAAAATATATTAGACGAGAAATGAAAAAATGTTTTGAGTTAACAAGAAGGCTTATGGCAATGAAAATGAATTTTTAGAATATATTGCCAACAATTTAAATTTATATTAAAAACTGGATATTTATTAAGTCTTTGTTTGTTATAACATTAATGAAATGTTGCACATTTAATTCAAATATTAAACCATTTATGAATGAAATAATTTTATTAATTTAATTTTCCAATAACTTTACAATTTTTTAATACGATTAATAAACTATTGAAAATTTAACGGATGAAATTTGATTGAAAGGTTACTTAGATTAATAAAAAATGCTTACATATTTTTTTTTTTATTTAATGTATTTTCCAAAACAATAAAGTTAAATAGAAATAAAAATGTGTACTACATTGTTACATATTAATAAATGACTATAAACATATCTTCTTCTTTCCTTATTTTAATATTACAAAAACAAAAAAAAAAGAACAACAACAACAGATATACTTATCAACAACAACATAATCAACTTAAGAATTATATACTATACTGCAAACTTTGGAGTAAAATTTGAGCACTATCATATAGTTTTGTGAGTATCATTATATTCCTTACAAAATTCGTTAAATAGTAGGATTTTCAATTTGTTTTTACACTGGCACATTTTACTAGCTCTTATGTTATTATCCAATTTATTATACAACATGATGCCTTTATAAAATACGCTATTCAGGCCGCTTTCATAGAAAAATTCTGCAGAATTCTTCAGTAATATTTCTTCGGCAAAACATGACGGAATTAAATATTGTTTATCTTTTTTAGTAATTTTTTAGTAATAAATAATAAAATTCAATTTTAAGTTGGTATACACTTTCGGAATTTACTAAAAAAGATAAACAATATTTAATTCCGTCATGTTTTGCCGAAGAAATATTACTGAAAAAATTCTGCAGAATTTTTTTATGAAAGCGGCATCATTGCACTTTCAATTGTGAATTTAGGGGGTCGATACAGTTCCGCAGACCTACTTGGACGGTTACTCACGGAATAGTTAGTAATTAGAAAATTGTTAGTTCTTACCAAATTATTTTCTATTTTGTATATAATGAACTAATTTTAATAACTAATTTTAAGACTCCGATCATTGGAGATATTTTTTTCTTAACAATATTAGCATGAGAGGACCAATCGAACTTGGATGTTAACTGTAATCCTAAATAGTTTATGTTTTCGCTTCTCTTAATAGATTTATTACTATATTCGACCTCATTAAATATATTTTCTAAAGAAGATTTTTTTAACATGAAAGATTAGGAATGTTGATTTGGTTTCGTTTAAGCTTAAACAATTTTGTGTTAGCCACTTATATATTAAGCCCAAGTCATATTGCATTTGTTGCTTTATTTCAAGTAGGGATCATTCAGCTGAGTAAGCGATGAGGCTATCATCTGCGAATAATTGAAGCTTACCTTTCAGCTTCAGAGAAAAAATATCATTCACGTAAATGAGGAAAAGAATATGACCCAAAATGGAACCTTGTGGAACCTCCCTTTTCATAGTGATTTCATCAGACTTGTTTACACCTATTTGAACAAAATGCTTTCGATTCGACAAATAATCCTAGAATAATCTAAGAGCATTCGATTTAATCCCAATGTTTGATAGTTTCAAGATTAACATAGAATGTTTGACGCAGTCGAATGCTTTTCTGAAATCTAAAAAAAGAGCTGCGGTCTTTTTCTTAGTATTTAAGCTATGATATATATATTCTGTAAAATTCAGAATTGCTGATATGGTACCACATTGTTTTTGGAAACCATATTGATGAGTATTGATTAAGTTATTATTAGTTATATAGTCGATCAGTTGATTATAGATTGCCCTTTCAAAAATTTCGGATATACTAGGTAGTATTGATATTGGTCTTGTATTTGATTTTTCATTATTAAATGGTAGCTTTGGTATAGGAATGATTTTTGCAGTTTTCAGATTGTCAGGAAACGAACCATTTGTAAGACACGAGTTAAGTTCCGCTGTCAATGATGGAGTAAGAAATAAGAATTGATGCAATGCTTTTTAACAAAATTACTGGTACATTATCATAACCACTAGAAGTGTTATTTTTTAGATTTATAATTAGTTGGGCAACTAAGTTTTCACTAACCGGTAAAAAGTTCAATAGTGGATTGTTATACAGAGTAGGGTTCAATAATGTACCAGGGATAATTATATTGGGATAATTTAAATTTTGACCAATTTGATTATAATACTGGTTTAAGATGTTTGAGATTTCTAATTCATCTGTTACTGGGATGCCGTTTTCTATTAACTTGATATGTTTACTGATTTGTTGGGGTTTTCTGTTATAAATAATCTCATTGATCGTAGCCCAAAGTTGTTTACTATTATTTAGACAGTTATTAACTTTTCTTGAATAATAGGCTACTTTATTCTATTGTAATACCCTTCGAAATTGTAATCTGTAAATTTTAAAATGGTTTTTAAAGAATAAATTGTCGGGGAATTTTTTTTGTAACTTATAGAAATGGTTTTTTATTTTATAAAGTTTATTTGTTTTACTGTCAAACGATGGTTTTTTTGTAAAGTTGGGAGACGTATGACTAGCTTTTTTATAAACAGAATTCTGCGTAATGGCAGAACACAAAAGTTGATACACATTTTTATAAACGAAATATTCGTTTTTTACAAACGAAATATTTGTTTTATTACTGACTACTGCTGTATTGTATATTATGATGAAGTTAAAGGAAATCCTCAGGATTTTTCATCGGGAATTTGTACCATTGGGATTTTATATAATTGTATCCTCGGGATTTTGTTCCATCGGGATTTTGTACCATCGAAATTTTGTCCCTCGGGATTATCTCCCGCGGGATTTTATCCCTCGGGATTATATCACCAACCCCTGTAAAATTTGTGTTTATTCGTATATTGATGATAGCTTCCAATATTTGTGTGTATTTCGTAGGAATTGAAATTGTTCGATTGTTTTTAATATCTCTACAGCCTGGCACTTTTGGCACAGGAATTACTCTTGATTTTTTCTATTCATCAGGGAATTTTAAAACCTACAATGCTTGGTTTATTAAATTAGTAGCAGGGTTAGATTTTAGGTTGTTTATAACATTTAATACTTCTTCTGCATTTGTTTGATGCAGTAAAAAGTCATGATCTACATTATATGTTAGACATTTATCTTCAGTTGGGTCAGCCATTGTTTTTTTCCCTTCCTTGCCCAAAAGGCCAGCACTGCGACCTAAAAGATGTTTTGTGCTCTTGGGACAGCCATTGGCTTAGCAATTTCTGAAATGATATTAATAAAATAATTACTGGCTTTCAACAATTAAATCTGTTTGATGCAAAGTTATGTTTCCAACTCTCAATTTAGGTTTTTCTAGATCTATTGAAAATAACTTGATTGAGTTGACTTTACAGCTCTTTAGGTTTATTCAAACAACTGTTAAATAATTTACTGTAATCCTTGTTTGCCTCAAGAGTATTAGAATTTACTTTAATTAGAGTATTAGACACATAATTTTTGTACTGTAAAGCTATATAAATATTTTGTGTGTATTTGATTTTATTACGATAAAAACGTTACCTTTGTTTATTTTTAATAAATTTTTAGTTATCCACGGATTCTTCATTTTTTTTATTTGGTACCGTAAACGAATTTCCAGTTATAAAATTTGTAATAAACCCAACTAATCCTCCAAAAGTTCTAATTTTATCTACTTAACCTTAGTAAATTTAGTTAAAAAAATGTCAAAATTTTTATTTGGAGGGCGATACACCGCTAAAATGTTAAGTTACAGATCAATTAGTTTAACTACAACTACAATTAGTATATTATTTCACTGTAGATTAAAAAAAATGATTAAAGATTACAAATCAATTGAATTAACCGTTTTATGACCAACCCATAGCAGTATCAAACTGATGTGATAAAAACTCGAGAATCTTTAATCTCAGTTACGGTTTTTCCAATTTTATGATCGTAGAATTTGCTAATATTTTATGAAAGCTTATCTCGTTCATCATCATTATATCCAATTTTTTACTTAAATCGATATTTGACTTTTTTGGTAATGAATTATCATCCCCTATCTTAATTGGCTGTGGGTTGCTAGATGATTGGCTGTGGGTTGCCACTGTGTCTGCAAAAGTTTGAACAATGCTATTATCGTTTAATTAATGTAGAATGCTTACTTACAACTCTTGATTCAATATCATACAAATCTGATTTACTATCAGTTAAAGCTGTCAAATTACCAAATACTTCAAATGGGAAATAAAGAAAACCATGAGTTATAATCAAATTTGGAAATAAACAAACCAAGCTTATGATTTTAAAAAAGTTTCGAGCAAAAAAGAACTTACGATTATCGGAATTGAAGTTACCTTCATCTAATTGTCAACATGACCAGAAAATAGTCATTGCAAACCAGTTGTCTTCAGTGCAGTCAAAATTATATGGAGAGGATGAAACAAATAAATTGAAATATAATTTTCAATACTTGTGGGTTCAAGACAACAAAATATTGCTTCGAAAACAGAATAACACAAAAGTTTACCATATTGATTCGTTTAATGACATAAATTACCTGGAACGCATCTGTGGGGGAACTACATAACAATAATTTGTTAAACTACGATTTAGTCGAATCACTGAAAGTTAAGTTTATTTAATTTTTTCAATCACACTTGCATTCACACTTTATTAAATTTTTATAGTTTTAATTTAGTTTTTATTTACGAAATTTTTTATAAAACTTTTGACAGTTTTTGTTTTGTTTACATAAATTTGTATGTCAACTTTTCTATATTCTTTTTTTATAATTTTGTATACACAAAATTTGTATTACGATTTTATTGTTTTTTCTCTACACAATTTATGGTTAGCACGGTTTGTTTCTTTGCTTTCATTGCTTTTATATAATTATACCAGTTTACTTTTGTTAATTTTTTTTTTGTATTCTGATTTATTTCGTTGAGCTGCCATAATTTAGGTGTAGATATGATTTTGTTTACATTAGGAGTCTTCAAAAAAATTTTGTCAATTTTTTAGTGAATATTGATGCATTTATTGCTGATTTGGATATTATTTTTTTAACTGAAATATGGATTTCGAGTTTTGAAATCAAAAATTATAATTTAGCTAGATTCACATTTGTTGCAAATTGTAATGACGAATATAGATCAGGAGGTGTTGCTTGTTTTATCAGATCCAATATTTGTCATTAACCTGCTAACTAATTATTCTTAAGATTTTTGCTTTATTTTAGTTTACCGTTTTTATTTTATCTTAATAGATGTTTTTTTAAAAGAATTACATGATTTTTTTTACTTCAGATAAAACAAAGCATAAAATGATATAAACTTTGACCTGCTGCAAGATTCAAAAATTAAGGGCGATTTTTTGTTATTATGCGCTTCATTTGAATTAGACTCTTTTTAAAATTCCGTCACTAGGCCAGTTTGAGATACGTGCATCGATCATGTGTTTGCTGAAACTTGTGTTTCGAAATTCTCTATTGATATAAAAAAAATTGAGTCTTCAAGTGACTGATCATAACTCTGTCTTGTTAGCTTTGAATTTATTTAAGACTAGATAAATTATTTCGATTTATCTCGATTATTTCGATGACCCAAATAGGGCTTATGATATTTTTATCGATAAATTAACATTTGAGTTAAATAATAATACATCGATCATCTCTTAAAAACGAAAACTCAACAAAATTAGTCCTATTTTATTTGTTATAAAAATAAGTTAGCCAAGAAATTAAGTAAAAATAAGAATAATGAGCTATTAAAAATAAAATTTGCGAAAATTAATCTGAATCTTAAACGTTTAATACCTAGAATGGAAGAAAATTATTTTAAAGCTAAATTCAATGCGGTAGCAGACTTAAAATCAAAATGGAGGGTTGTAAACAGTATGCTTAAAAACATGCCGAGGACGGATACCATGTCGTCGATTTATGTTGGTAATAATGTTATTGAGATTGACCCTTCTAATATAGCCAATATTCTTAATGATCATTTCATTAAAATCCTTTATGACATTCTGCAAGAGAATAAAGAACTTTATGTCATTGATGAGAATATTATGTCATTGATGAGAATAATAAATTCTGAAAACGATAGAGAACGAAGGAGAAAACATAAATAGAAATCAAATATATATATATATATATATATATATATATATATATATATATATATATATATATATATATATATATATATATATATATATATATATATATATATATATATATATATATATATATATATATATATATATATATATATATATATATATATATATATATATATATATATATATATATATATATATATATATATATATATATATATATATATATATATATATATATATATATAATATATATATATATATATATATATATATATATATATATATATATATATATATATATATATATATATATATATATATATATATATATATATATATATATATATATATATATATATATATATATATATATATATATATATATATATATATATATATATATATATATATATATATATATATATATATATATATATATATATATATATATATATATATATATATATATATATATATATATATATATATATATATATATATATATATATATATATATATATATATATATATATATATATATATATATATATATATATATATATATATATATATATACATATCTCCCGTTTTTGTTTTACTATATAAATTGTATTAGTATATGATAATATTATTTGTATTGTTGAAAATTGTACATACATCTCATCAGAAGAAAAAATTTTATTTAATTCTCTGACCTTGCATGTAATTTATATTTCGTTATTATATTTGTTGAGGTTTTTGTTATTTTGATTTTATTTTGTTGATGCGCTTCATTTAACGGGTGATTACCAAGTTGCGTCGTCGATGCATTGATAAAATTGTAAAATAAAATGTTTAATAATATTTTATTAATTTTTTTTAATTTGTAGAAAAACGTTAATTTTATTGTTAAAAAAAAAGAATAAAAACAAAAAAAAAATCATATATGGTAACACAAATACAGTCGTGGTTGGGATTATTTGTATCGAGCAGAGATGGTGTGGTTTGTTCTGTGGAAGTTGTCATTAGGAATATGAGCTTGATGGAACAACTACAGGGACAATTCTTTTTTTTGTATAGTCATGGTTAGTTGTTGATTTTTCATTTGGTGAGACGGAGGATTGGGAGTCTTTGTAGTTCGTGATTCTTTGTACCTCATGATAAAGTTGACTAAAAATTACAAAACTAATCCAAATTTATTCATTTTTCCCCGTAAACTCAGTAGGAGGTACTGCCACCGTTGTTATTAACAACTTCAAGGTAATACTGCATGGATTGGATCAGGTTTTCTACAATTTGGTTAAGGATTTCATCACAAATGAGTTTTATTTCGTTAAACATTTGCATTGTGCGTTTTTTTTTTAATAGTTGTTGTTATTTTTGTTTAATGTAATGCCATAGATTCTCTATAGGATTAAGTTCAGCGATTTGTGGTGGCCAGTCTAAAGTTTTTTGTTCCACATCTTTAGGAAATTTAGTTATAAATTTACTTTTGTGGATTGGAGTTCTTATCATTTTACATCCGAAAACTACTGCATATTCATTAAGAGCCTCCAAATATGTGCTTAAAGTAACTTTTTCGTTCAGCATTGTGAGATCTACTATGTCATTTTAGCTAAAACACTCTCAAGCCGTTACTTTGCCTCTTCTACTGTGCCGAATTAGCATTGTTATATTACAAAACTTTCTTTATTGAGGTGTCGAATAAAAATAATATTTTCCGTTGCTTCCTTCTAAAGAGATGCACGATTTCTAAGTCACAAAATATAAAAATTGGAATATAGGTGACAGGGTACTCAATAAGAATGAATGATTTTGTTGCGTAGCATTTTTGCAATATTGTTGAAGTTGTTGTTAGTTTTTATGCAATGCCATAGATTCTCTACAGGATAAAGATCGGATATTTATAGTTACTTGACCCAAATGTTCAATAAATTTAGTTATAAATTTACTTTTGTAGATTGGAGGATTATTTTGCTGTAATAAGTGTGTTCTTATCAATTTGCGATTTAATGTTAGTACATTGAACGTGTTGTTCCGGCCAATGGTTTATGGACAGTATATTTTGGTTACGAATCATAATCAAGGTTTTGTTTTGTAATTCTATCGATGTTTCGGGCTAGCTGCCCATCTTCAGGATTTTTTGCTGGTTATAGGGAGGAGGGAGAGTAGGGGTTGCACAGACTAGAATGGAAGACTTAGCTTGATGTATGGAACATTGGATGGATAAAACTTACATGGGGGGTTGTATGTGAGTGTGATGGCACAATGTGTGGTTATGCAGACGACGTATTAGGAAATAGTTGATTTGTTTTATACATTACAAGGGTAGATAATGGGAGTTGGCATCGGTAGTTTGGCATTGAGTTGTCTGCATATGAATGGAAAGATTGTTTACTTCGGGAAAACAAGTTAAGAATTCGCGCCGTAATTTTGAGTGTATATCGGGGTGAAGGATTGATGCAGGATCATATGAGCGTAGATATGTGGTGTACATCGGCATTGCTAGCGGGTGGATCGTGAAGGATGGATGACGGTATCTTGTCTTCATAAATACGCCGGTGCGGGGCCATAGTGACGTTATCATAAGTTTTGTGACCTATATAGTATTGTTTCAGTTATCTAAAATATTGTACATGTGAGGTTTAGGCGGGAACACGTGGGCAGTACTGTTGTGCTGGGAGGGTTCTGACTATTATTGATAAGCTATTAGTGGTATATATCAATAACGGTCGGAACTTTTTTAGTGCAGCTGCATTGTTCATGTGTTTTCATTTGTATAGGGTATGTGCAGTGTTTTGGATGATTGAGGTATAGTGTTGTATGGGTCATGAAGTGTATGATCGTGTCATTGTGGTTTTGCATTGGTGTGTGTGTGTGTTTGTGTATGTGTGTGTTTGTGTATGTATGTGTGTGTGTGTGTGTGTGTGTGTGTGTGTGTGTTTGTGTGTGTGTGAGGACGGGGCATTGTTGTTTATTTTTTGTGATCCATTTGTTGGCAGTGTTGGTGTGCAGTGTCTATTTGTGTTCGTGTGATTTTGTATGGGTTTTTTGTTTCATTGTATACTTGGGATTGTGGCGTGGTTTTTGGCTTGTTTTTTGGGAGAGTGGTCTTTTATTCATGTGCGGACGTCTCGGTACAACTTATGTTAATTATATTTGTTTGTTTTTGTGGTGTATGGGAAAAATTTGTTTGTTTTTTAGTGTGTTTTTTAGTTCTGCATAACTATATTTTGTGTTATTTGTATTTATATACAGTTTTTTTGTGGGTTTTGTTTGTTTCGTGTTTTATATGTTAAGGTTGGGTTTTTTATCTTGGTCTGTATAACTTTTGTTTTTTATTTTATTTCTGATAATTAGGGGGTCTTGAGGATGGGCAGTTGGCCCGAGGTATCGATATAGTAGTAGGACAATATTTTGATTGTGATTGGTGGCTGAATTTTATGGTTTATAAATTGTTGGCTGGAGTATCATGTTTGATGAATTGATATTAAATTGCAAATAGCCACCAGCCGTTACATGAAAAAAAATGTATTAACTTATCAATTTACACCCGGAAACCATTGCATATTCATTAAGGGCCACCAAATATGTGCTTGAAGTAACTTTTCCCGGCAGCACTGTGAGATCTTCTATGTCATTATAGCTAAAACACCCCAAACTATTACTTCGCCTCCTCCGCTGTGCCGAGTTGGCATTGTTATGTTACGAAAGTCTCTTTATTGAGGTGTCGAATAAAAAGTATTTCTTTCCGTAGCTTCCATCTAAAGAAAAGAATGATTCGTTGTTTCATAATATTATCCGCCAGACCTCAGCAGGTTTCGCTAAATAGGTACGAGCAAAGTTTAGCCGGTTTTTTTATTCTTTTTTTTTTTTTTTTATTATTCTTCTGGCTTATAAATAGCTTCTTTTTACATTCGCTTCACAAAGTCGTCTGTGTACAGTTTTGACACTAATTTTTATTTCTCTTACTTACTGTTTATCTCACTTAGAACAGATTTTCCTTAGGATTTTTTTTTTATTTCTTTTACGCCCCCTCCCTTTAGGCATTTTAGGATTTTAAATTTCTAAATTTGGTTCATCACCAAATTGTTGAGGCAGTTTATACTTTACCTGTATTATTATAACTATATTATTATATTATTTTCTTATTATATTATAAGGTATATTTATATTTATAAGATGTATAAATTAGATTTTCAGTGATTATATGACGTATTGGTCGTAAAGCGGTTAATCCAATTGATTTGTAATATTTAATCAAATTTATAAAATCTAATTTATATTATTTTATAATTTTTATAATTTCATATTTTTATAAATGTAAAAAAATTAATTAATTGTAAATTTCAGGCAAAAACTAACCTAATTTACAGCATATTAGGAGCATATTTTACAGCATTTTAGGAATTATATTATTATATAATTATGTTATTATATTAGGAATTAATGAATTTGTAATTTCAGATTAAAAATTAATTCAATTTATTACAGCCTACGGCTAAGACCAATTAGTTAATTAATAGATTCTGTTTTCAGGGTACCATTACAGATTACAGAAGATTGGCGGCATACTGGAGTTGCTGATAAGAGATGGCAGAATGCAGAGCAGTACAACAAAAATGTGATTGTCTTACACTAACAGTAGTTTGAATATTGGCTACCGGGAAATCGGACCAATTATATCATTACTAACATACTTTTCCTTTCCCTAACCCACAAAAATTTACTAACTATTGGCCGCCAAGGTGTCTGTAACCGGGTCGATCTCAATAATTTAACTAGTATCCTTCCATATCCTTCCAAGTAAATGTAAAAACGGGTGTACTGTGGGCCCGGCGCTTTCCGGGATATCCTGCTTAATGCTTGGCAGTACATTCAAAATCAATCAATCAATCAATTGATGAGAATAATAAATTCTAAAATCAAAAACACCATTTTTTCCAGTTTGTCATACTGAAATTTTAACTATTGTAAATAATTTAAAAAATACTGGTTCTTGTGGTCGGGTTTTCATATTTTACAGTTAAAAAAATTATTTTTATTATTGTTCATGTGTTGATTTTTATTTTTAACCAGTGTTTTGCTAAACGTGTGTTCCCTAAAAAATTAAAATTGGGTGTTGTTAAACCAATATTAAAGAAAGGTTGCCGTCTAGACATAAATAATTATCACCCAATTACTCTTTTAAGTACGTTCTCCAAAATATATGAAAAACTGATCAAAAACAGATTATTGGACTATCTTGATAAAATTAATTTTCTTGATAAGAGGCAATATGGTTTTATTAAGAATTCGTCTACGGAAAATGCCCTTATTTCTTTTTTGATGCCTCTTCGCTGAAAAATTCGTATATGTTGGAGTGCCACAGGATTCCGTGTTAGGTCTCCTGTTGTGTCTTATATACTGTTAATCCATTTTTTCCTTTGAATATAAAGGTAGTACTGTCGCTTTCACTGCTGATATGGCATTGCTATATTCTAGTTCTAATGAGGATTCCTCAAATAATGCTATAAAATATGACATTTGCTTATTAAAAATATGGTTTTTCGTGCATAATATGATCATGAGCTGTAAATTCAAACTCCAATATGGCTTAATATGTTGGGATGGTATTTATTTATTGAATGTATTTATTGAATGTACTGAGGATTATAATTTTTTTGCCAAGAACTTCACTTTTATTTCCATTATTTGTAAAGTTACAAATTGTTGCCACTGCGCTACTTGTATATATTTAAAGTTCTTAAATCTTTTTATATAATGAGCGGAAATCGTATAGATAATAACTTGGTCCCTCCTTACAAGTTGCATAAAATAAGTAGAATAAATATTCCATTTCCTAAAAAAGAACATTTCAAAAAATTTTATTAGTACACTGGTCCTAAATTATATAATCAACTACATGCTATCAAAGAATAATAAAAAAAAAATGTCAATTTTTCCGTAGCTCTACGAATATGAATGCCTTTGATATTTTTGGACGAACTATGTTGATATTCATGGCAATTATTACATTCAAATTCGCCTTTGATATCCAGTAATTATTTATTACATGTTGAACAAATGGTTTCACCCACTTTACCCGGAAGCCTTCCTTCGAAGTGTAAGGACATAATAAACCATATTAATTAATAAACTCTTATTATTGAACAAAAAAAAAACAATTAACCGCTACAATTATAAATTCGAACAATTATTCGTTTACTAAGATTAAAAATTATTTATTTAGAATAAATTTAATTTATATTTTTCTAATTAAGATTTTAAGAGAAAAAAAATGCACAACTTGACAGATAATAGCCTAATTCAGTTTAATATTGAACATCATTACAAAAAAAATTCGAAACTTAGTAAACATTAATTGTCCATCATATTATGCAGTAGTTTTGGTTGCATTCAGTTTTCTAGAAACAAATTTTGTAGTGTAGCAAGTTGTTTTTCTCACTGAAATGTCAATATAATATGTTATGAATGGACAATGTTGAAGCACCAACTGTAGAATTATATCATGAGGAGGCTTACATGTTTTGTTGTCCAATTTTACAAAACGTATACGTCATTAACTTTTTTTATAATCAAACAATATTTTCCGGATTTTTTTTGCGTATGAACACAATATTTAACTTATACATGATCGAATTTCACAAAACTCAAACCGTAACCATCAACAACAAGAAAAACCTTACTTTTGAAATATTTTTCCACATAGAATTTTTTTTTAAGGAAGCTTACATAAAAGTACCCAAAATATTACCCCGAAAATTTAAGAAAATTGTATAACTTTCATATATCAAAATAGGAAATTCTAAAAAAAAAATAGGAATAAAACGAAAAAAATTTTTGGCTTTTTGTTGAAAAAAAAAAAAATAATAATAATAAACTTAAATCTCCTACTGTTTCTTTCATTTCATCTAACTTTTCTCCGTTTTGTGTTTGGTTGATGTGTCGTTTTCTTCGAATCCTCAAAGAAAAAAAAATATTATTATTATAAATAAGTACCAAAAAAGGAATATATACTTGATTTCTTTTATTTTTTGGTTATTTTCCTTCACGTTTTATTTTTGATTATGAACCATTAGGATCATTTTCTTCTTTTCGTTTTGGTTTTTTTTTTTTGATTATTTTGAGAAAATATAAAAGAAAGCAAAGAACAAAATTTTCTAATAAAATCAAAACAAAGAAAACCATTGTTAAAAAAAGGACATATTACAGAAGAAAAAAAATATGATAAAATGAAGTATTCAAGTATTATAATTTTCTATTGTCAAACATATTTTTAAAAATGGTTTTCCTCCTTAAATTAAATTTGTTTTGTTTCACAAGATGTTTTTAATTTTTCATTTTCTAATAGTAAATTTGAAAAACAAAAAATCTTAGAACATAAGTGTGATATAAATTACACACACACAGACACATGCATAACTATAAGCAGGTTCTTTTGTTTTTTGGTTTTATTTAAACGTCGAAATGACTAATTGCAAACCTAACCTAGTAGGCTATTTTATTGTTAGGGCTATAGAGAATAATAATACC
The DNA here is from genome assembly GCA_963556175.1 of Tipula confusa. NCBI lineage: Eukaryota > Metazoa > Arthropoda > Insecta > Diptera > Tipulidae > Tipula > Tipula confusa. The sequence continues at coordinate 172,258,903 of OY744475.1, forward strand.
CTGTGAGAGTTTATATATTAAAGTTCAGTTTTTGTTTTACTATTCATATTATGTTTCTTAAAATTTTAAGAAAGTAAACCATTTAATATAATAAATTTTATATAATTATTTATAAATTTCAAAAGGGCTTTATTTTACTTATTTTACATACATATATACCATTTGTCCACTTAAAGGAGAAAATAATTAATTATGGGAAATAATAACTACAAAAACTCAAAAATTGCTCTATAGCTTTATTTTTTTTAAAATGTTTTTTTAAAAAAAAGCTTAAAACACTTACACATAGTCCATTTGAGAGTACTTCTCGTACATTTAGCCAAAAATGTTGTAATTCTTTTGTTATTGTATCTACCTACAATTTAGCTGTCATGACGGTGAAATACCACGTACTATAATGATAACTGGAAAGAATTTTTCGAACTTTAGGTTGAGTCGACCAATTACAACTGGGAAGTTAGTATTAATTTGATCCTATATTGCAAACAACTATATTTAACAATTTTATGCAATAAATTGTGAGTAAAACAGATTCGAAAAGCGAAAGAAGTTGCTTTTATAGACGCCTCCTCTGGTCCTCTGGTGTAGCTGCTACGCTACACGATGGTGGCCGAACGACGGCACATTCAAGAAACACATATTTCTAATATAAGTAAAAATAGGTATCTTCGACGAATGTTACAGCAATATAAGCTGTTAGTTTGGGGTGAATATATGATGTCCCATAAAAAAGCAATTAATCGCACTAAATTGGACCACGAAACATATTAAAAGCATCTAAATTATCGTATCAGGCTGGTCCTGTTATAATAGGTATAATTTCATTAAGCTCGTGTACCTCCAGACTCTCACAAATATTTATAAATGTATCACACCATAACATTAACGCGTACGAAAACTCCCACAGATTTATTATTATGGTTAATGTCATTCTTTGCACACTTTTTCATTTTTGAAACCCTACAGCGCACTTAAAATTGTGCGACACATCTTTATTTAAACTTCATCAGATGTCCTCCTACAACATTTTTTCTCATCTAAAAACAAAAATTTTCAGTGCGTATACGATGTTATTTCGATATTTCTAACATTATGTTGGTGGTACTCGTATTTTTGACGTAGTAACGTGTTGCTTAGTTAGCATAGAAAAAATAAATTATAGATTTCTCATTTGGTATAATCGTATTTTTTAGATTCATTTCTTTTTTGTTTTTTTTATTTTACACCTATACAAGCATTTCTCTATAGATTTTTTTCTTTCCTGTATTTTATAATTTCGAATAATGTAAAATCACAAATACAACGATGAGATTAGAAATATCAGAAGTTTGATTTCTAATTGTAAATGCGAGAATGATAAATCTATAGTAAATTCTTTTGTCTATGGTTAAAGTAAATATTGTAAGTACTATAAATCCTAAAAATCCCGCATTTTGAATTTTAACTTTTCAACCCCAGCTTTAAATTGGATACGTTACTTTGGAACACGACACATTTGGACATACCGCTGTTAAATTTTAGGCTAACCATAATGCATTTTCTGGATTTCCGAAAATTTTCGATTTGTGGCATAAATTTCACAATTTTGTTGGGCTAACAATTGGGCATTTTTCTAGATTTCCGAAAATATTCGATTTGTGGCATAAATATTACAGTTTTGATGGGTTAACTAACCGTCGGATTTTGAAAATTTTTCGTTTGTGGCCTAAATGTTACAGTTTTGATAGGCTAACTAACCTCCATGTATTTTCTGAATTTCCGAAAATTTTCTATTTTTGGCATAAACTTCACAGTTTTAAGGGGTTAACAATCAAGCATTTTCTGGGTTTTGAAAATTTCCGATCTGAATATAGTCATTGGCGCAGTTCGATTTCGGTAAACTCAGCCTTTCATTGTTTTTACCGTTGCGTCGTGTAACTCTCCAATGTGGTAAATATTCAGCTTGCTACCAACATGATTCCATCATTTATGTCAGATAAACATTTAATTTCGGCTTCTCTTTAGGCTACAAAAACATTAGAATGAGAGCGTGATGAATTTATCCAAAGCCAAATAATTGATGAATCCGTCCAATAATATATATTGGACAGTCAACACTGCCGAATTATGATTCAATCGAGTAATTTTACTACTCGCGATTTAGCAAAAGCGTTGCAGATGTGATATTCTGATTAACGCACCGTATGTATATCGCAGGCTCATACACAGCTGCACTGGAGTCTTCGATCCCGTATAATCGTACATCGAGGGTGTTTTCGTGAATCTTTTATGGTGAAAATTACTTAAAAATAATAATTGGTTTCTAAAATCAATCCATTTCTGTGATTTGATAGAGAGTAGCGTTTCGTCCCAATCCTGTTCAAGTTTCTAAAGTTGCTTGATACATGCGCCTAAAATTTTTTGTCGCCTTGAACACTTGTGGTAAGGGCTCTACTAAATTAGAACATCGCTTTTTAATTCCATTCTAGCTATGGCAACTAGAGAAGTAATTTTGTTTGGAGTTGAAATGCTTCATTGCTCTATTAAGCAATTCATTTAATGACTTGTTGGACGTAGTTTTAGAATTATTATCTCCTTTAGAATTATGTGTATTGTGTTTAAATTTTTTACGGTTCATACTTTGATATTCTTGATTGAAATTTTCTTAAATTTAGTATTTCAACAAAAGCATATTGCCAAATTGAAAAATCTCACTATTGCATTGTGTTTGGGATCGCCTAAAAGTTTTAAAGAAAGACGAAAGGGTAAGGCTACTATAAAACCATCTTTAATTGTAGTAGCAATATTACAAAATTGTTTTGAACTGGGTTCAGAACTAGAAATACCAAAAACTATCCAACTCCGTATTTTTAAGATCTAGTAACGATTAAATGAATTTGACCCACCGACAATAGTTTACAAAAAGTTCAGCTCCCAATAAGCTCCCAATATCAATTTCTTGTAACTGATTAAAATTTGAATCTGCTCATACAATATTTAGCGGAAACTGTTAATTAGCAGGGTCTGCGAATGTCTGGCTCTGATTAGAATCATTTGGATTTTTCATTTTAATTCTGACCATAGTGAGGTTTAGAGATAGCCGAATAATAAAGCACTTGATCATAATGACCTTACACAACTGTACAGGTAACCTGATGATTTTCGAGATTGACCTTTTGTATTGTGAATATGTGTACGTACAGTTACTACCCGAACTAAAATTATACTAAATTATCTTTGCATGAATAAATGTTTTCAATTATACCAATGGACCAGTGACTAGGAGGTAAATTTGTATCCTTCAATAACACCAGTACACTGACTTTCATATTTTCACTTGTAGATAACAATTTTTGTCTCTATTGCATCGTGTTGAGATATTCAATTTGGAATTCAATTTTGGTTCTCGATCCATTGATTTCGAGATGAGTAACCTTATCTTGGCCCACTTCAAGCAAATGAGTAAGCAGAACTCCAATTAAAAAATGCCCCGGTGTAAGTGGAAAATGTGTGTGATCATGCGTATAGGCTTGACAAAATGGACCGGAATTTAAAATCGCTTCGATTTCATATAGTAAAGTAGACGTCTCTTCAAAAGTACGATCCAATACCGTTGGCGTATTAGAAAGAAAATAATGAAGGTCCGGGATGGTGATTTGAGTTATGTATATAGGTAATTATGATTCTGGTAAAGTGATGTGAGTTTGGCAAAATCATTGGGTGCTTTTCATTGAACGAAAGTTTGCATTTTGTAATCTGCCTCCTACACGCATAATCGCATCATTATCAATGAAAGGACATAACTTTTTGATATTGCTGGACTTACTTAAAGCCTTCTATTTAGTTAACTTAACCAGTTCATCGAGATATGCTCATTGCTGAACATATTTTACAATCATTGCTTCTGATTTATTTAGTTCTTCAGCTGACATAGATTTTTACTTTGAGATAGGTTGTTGTTTCGCCCTTCTTATAAGTTTTAAAATATATGTCAGCATCCTTAAGATCTTTGGATAATTGTTTGTTGCAGATAACAGGTGATCTATACATTGCTCAGAGTTTATAGATAGATTAAAAGTTCCTATTTGGTTTTGTTCCATTTTTTGCGTTTCATAACTGTCAACGATTTCGTATTTGTGAAGGTGTTACTCTGGCGATACATTTTTTTTTATATATCTGCCATTATTACATATTTATGTAAATTGTTGCAATATGCTCCGCAAAGTTGGCTGTATTGTTGGTCCCACCATTAATAGATCATTCATTGATGTACCCTCTGTTATTCGACAGGATCCTTTTCGATGGACCTTTTCGCACATTCGTTATGGTTGATGCATTCTCGTATCATGGCATGATGTGGCAGGTAGTAACATGTTTCAAGCTAGTTAGCTTCAGTTGACATGTACTTCCTCAGGTTTCCTAATGCTTCATATTTTTTCAATATATTTGGGGTGGCATAATATGACTTTGTCAACCGTATTTCTCCTACTTGAAAGGCAATTTGACTATAAATCGGCCTTCAGGTGATCTCTTAAATGTCTTTTTAAAAAGAATTTCTGCTGGAAGGTCATCCTTATCTTCTAGTGTATGACAGGGATTTTGTTCTGTTTACCTAAATTTGGTGAGGGTGTCTTCTAGGTTAATATCTAGATGCAAATTAAGACTAACTCACATAACAGAACTATTTATTTCACGAGAACCAGCCATAACATAATCAAAAATGTTATTTTGGGCGCAAAGTTGTTGAAGATCAGCTGTCCCCGTCGAAGAATTATGAAAAAAAAAAATCAGCTCCGAGTAGTAAATTAACCTTTGCTGTTGTATGGATCTATTATTGACATATATTATTGAGTCAAAATTAATGCCTTTACTTTTATGAGTTTCTCATCGTTGTCCCTGGCTTAAATTTTTACTTCTATTACTCCTATTGTAACCAACAGTATTTGAAGGAGTTGCCTTTGTAACTGAATCTTACTTGCCAATCATTCACCAGTAAATATTGCTGGTGATTCTGAATCAAGCATACCCTTCCCAAAATGGTAGTTCCCATTAAGCGTTGTCTTAATTGCTTAAATAATAACCATAATGTTTTAAACTGTAAGTCAATATTTAGATGTAAATATTGTGGCAGAAAGCAGCATAAGCTAATTCATGAAAACCAACAAGAGAATTCAAATCAAGTTTCACAAACCATTCAAATTCAGAAGGAAGAACCAGAGATCACCAATTATTCAACTCAAATTTAAATTTTGATATTGCCTACAGCATTAGTAAACGTAAACGACGGATTTGACACTAAGCAGACATGTAGAGTTTTACTGGATTCAGGTTCACAATACTCCTTTATTACAGAAAGTTGTGTACAAAGATGGCGTCTGAAAAGGAGCAACGCAAAATCAACAGTTTTTGGAATTGGAGGTTGTATAACAGGATTAACTAAAGGTTCCGTTTTACTTACCATTACACCAAGAAGTACCGATTCATACAATTTGAAGCGCTAATTTTAGCACCAAGCTAACATCTAAGCAACCACTATCCAGCCAGACCGTCATTATGAATTACTTTAATAAATTTGATTTAGCCGTCCCATTATTCCATGTGCAGATGTAGATATTCTAAATGGTTCCGATAGGTTCTTTGAGTTATTAAAAGAAGGCAGAATAGTTACTAATAATCATCTTTTAATGCAGAATACCACACTAGGTTGGATAGTAGTAGGCCAACTGCCAAACCAGCAAATCGTACGATCTCTCGCAATCAGCACAGTTAGTTAGAAGACAATTTAGATGGGCTTTTACGAAGATTCTGGAAGCTAGAAAGTATTAGTTCACCAATTACAAAAATCTCGAAAGAAAAAATGTTTTGTGAAAACCATTACAGGTAGATTTATTGTTCGCTTACCTTTTAAAACATCAATAACAATTTTAGGAGAAACGTTCGACATAGCAATCCAACGAATGCGTTCGTTGAAGAAGAAATTTACTAAAAATACTACGTTTGCTAACAGGTATAAGGAATTTATGGCTGAGTATATGGCATTAGGTCACATTAAACCAATAAAGGAATATTTATGTTTATGACTTAATGGCTAGTGCTGATACTATAGAAGAAGCCAGAGTAATAAAGCAGAAGATTTCATCTTGTTTATCAAAATCGGGCTTTATCCTACGAACATGGTTAGCTAATGATGACAACAAATTATTAGAGGCTGATTATACTTCAAAAGAGCAACTAAAACGAGAAATTCAAGAAACATAGCCAGTTAAAAGTACTCGGACTTTGTTCGAATAAATGATAAACCCATCATGGACAAACGGGGTATTCTATCCGAGGCTAGTCGCATCTTCGACCCTTTGGGGTGGATCGCCCCAATTACCGTGACGTTTAAAATATGTCTCCAAAGACTATGAACACAAAACTTAGGATGGGATAACCAGTTACCACATGCGATACTTACAGAATGGCTTAACATTAGAAATCACCTAACAAACATCGAAAAAATCGAGGTCCCAAGATAAATAAATACCAGTCACACCACGAAATTAGAACTCCACGGGTTTTCAGATGCTTTGAAAGATGCATATGCAGCATTTGTATATGGTAAAGTTATTGTCAGCAAAAACGAAGATGTCACTTCTTAAATAAATCTCCATCCCAAAGATCGAGCTCTGCAGTGCAGTACTTGTAAAGAAATTTCTTCATTATAAAGAACGCGTTGGAAAATCAAATAACCGTATGCTTGGACTGATTCAACAATAGTTTTAGATTGGCTCTCAGTACCTCCGAAAAAATGAATCGTCTTTGTTGGTAACCGTAGCTAGCCGTTATTTGGGTAAAGCAAACCAAAAGTTCAATATTCAACACCCATTTATTCTACCGGCCAAATCTTCCATCGTTTAAGTTAATGAGCACCATATTCGACATCTGCATGCTGGAGCAAGAATTTTAGTCCGAAAAGTTGTACACAAATGCAGAATTAACTGCCTGAAACAATCCAAAGCTTCATGATGGCGATGGAAAAACAAATGAGCATGATGATGAAAATATGAGCATACCAATGCAAATTATTATCAAAAACCAGAAATGACTCTCCTAAAAATAGCTGTATGGAATGCAAATGGCCTTTCACAACACAAAGCTGAAATACAAACTTTCCTAAACGATCAAAATATTGATAATATGCTTATATTACGACTAAAACATTTTTTTAAATTAATGGCTATTCAAATTAATGGCAATTATCCAGGGAAATCTAGATTTCTTACCTTCTCAACACCCTACTTACTGGCCTACAGATAGAAAGAAAAACTTGATCTTATAAACTTCTGTGTAACAAAAGGAATCGCTCGCACAAATGCTCAAGTAGACGATTGCTATGAACTATCATCTGATCACTCTCCAATTATAGTCAAATTGAGTACCGATGGTTTAAAAATTGACCTACCTATACGTCTAACAAGCAAATTTGCTAAATGGGATAAATATAGGAATGTCATTGAACAGAACTGCCAACTGGACATCCCTCTATCCACACCAGAAGATATTGAAGTAGCAACAAAAAATGTAACTCAAATAATTCGCTGCAAAAAAGGCTACACTTGGCGTTATTAGCTCTGAAAGAGTCAATAGGCCAACACCTAACATTCAGCAGTTACTTCAAGAAAAGCGAAAAATACGCCGGCAATGGCTGCGTCGAAAGTATCCATTACTCAAAAGGAAATTAAATAAAGCTATTAAATCTCTAAAACGAGCTTTGGTAGAGGAAGCAGATCAAGGAATACAAACTTACCTGAGTGAATTCTCAGCAACGGAAAAAACGGATTACTCACTATGGAAGGCAACAAAAAAATTAAGAAGGTCAGTTCTATCGAATCCACCAATTAGATAACCAGATGGCCTCTGGGCCTGAAGTGACAGTGAAAAGGTTGATGTTTTCTCCAACCACTTAAAAAAAAGTATTTACACCAAATTTAAAAAGTTAGTATACTGCCGGATTATGAAAAGGTTGATTATATCGTAAATCCTATAAAATTTAAGTGGAAAAGTGTTAAAACTACTATTAAAAGTCTGAACCCAAAGAAAGCTCCAGGACATGATTTAATTACCGGAAAAATGATTAAAGAATTGCATAAAATTTTTAACCTATATATTTAATACAATAATGAGATGTGGATATCTCCCTAAAAAATGGAAAACGTCACATTATAACCAGAGCACTAGTTTGGGTTTCGTGACCAGCCTAATATTGTAGAGCAGGTGCATAGAGTCGTACACGCAGTTAAACTAGCTCTAGAGGAAAAGAAATACTGATCCGCCGTTTTTATGGATATTGCACAAGCTTTTGACAAAGTGAAGCATGGGGGCCTGATATACAAAATAAAAACTCTGCTCCGAAACCAATTTCATGCAATTCTTGAAAATTGCATGTTTGAAAGAAAATTTCTGGTCAAGCAAAATGAAGCCATTACCGAACTAAATCTAATAAACGCAGGGGTTCCACAATGAAGCGTATTGGGACCAGTGCTTTACTTGTTGTACACAGCTGATCTACCAACCACTGAAAAAGTGGTCACATCAACATTTACTGATGACACTGCTATTATGTATTCACATAAAAATCCACAAACTGCATCAAGAGAGCTACACGATCACATAAACAAAATTGAGGACTCGCAAGAAAAGTGGTGCCTAAAAGCGAATGAAAACAAATCGGTGAACATAACGTTTACACTGAATAAACGAACATGTCCATCGGTTAAATTAAACAATGTCACGATTAGGTTAGGATAGGTTTAGGTGGCCGTCCAACAAGGACGAGGCATAGACACATGTGGTCCATAGCCTTACCACAAAATTTTCTTCTCCGCACTACCTTACTGAAACCAGTTTGAGCTTCTCACGAAGCGGTGGATATCTCTAACGCTCAAATTGCTGAGATCCGTTAGATCCGTTAGGAAACGAGCTCCAAAAACTTGAGTCTATTTTGAGACAAACAAGGACAGGTGCATAACAAATGAAGTATTGTTTCTCTTCTCTTCCTCTTTGTTCCTCTTCTTTGACAGTAATCATGAGAGAAGACTACTAGCGTGTTTACTAGACAGTGACCAGTAATGACACCTACGATTGTGCTAATGTTACACCTTTGCATAGACATTAACTGGTTAGACTTTTTTAAGTCCAAGAGGTACAATTTGCCCATCTGTTTTTCGTAATTTTATAAGCTTCCTCTTTAAGGAGCAGTTTGCACGTAGCAAGTGGAACCCCAATCTCCATTTTACATGGTAATAAGAGGCAATTAGTACCTTGCCGCGCAAGTTCATCGGCTTTTATATTCCCCATAGTATTGAAATGCCCTGGCACCCAAATAAGATGGATGTTGAACTGTTCAGTCATCTCGTTAAGAGAAGAAACACAGTTCCCGGCTACTTTCGACGAGATATAGCCTAATTGTAGAACTTTAATTGCAGCCTGACTGTCCGTAAAAATGCAAATATCTCTTACATATATTACATGATGCTCCATCCAGTCTATGGTTTCTTTGATTGCTAAAAGCTCTGCCTGAAAAATATTGCAATGATCAGAAAGGCGGAAAGAGAAGTTTACATCCACTCACCCAGTCCTCTCTGAAAGGAATATCAGCTAAAAATTTAACTTCAAGGTATGATGTCGAGATGGTATAGTCAATAGATTTGGGAATTTCTTTGTTCGTAGGAATGAACGAGTGGCTCATGATGTTACAGGACTACAAGGAAATAGATTTAAGCTTTTTAGCTGTACTTTCAGCTACTTGTTTGGCCAGGGTATCCAGAAGGATGAGCTGAAAAAGGAATTCCAGTGCTTGAGTAGAGGTACTTCTAAGTGCACCACTAATATACAAGGCAGCAGTTCTTTGCACTTTCATCAACAATTTTTGATTCGCCACTGTACTTAAAGCGGGCCACCAAACCGTGAATTGGGCCATACATTAGAATTGGTCTAACTACAGAGGTGTAAAGCCAGTGTATAATATGGGGCTTAAGCCCTCATTCTTTCCCAATGGCATTTTTACAAGAGTAGAGTGCTATCGTAGCTTTTTTACTCTTACCATAATATTTGGCTTCCAGCTTAGTTTGCTGGCCAAGATAAGACCCAAGAATTTCAGTTTGATTGCGATGTTCAAAACAACTCCATTAAGAGGAGGGTCGAAAAGAGGAAGCTTATACCTCCTGGAAAAAAGAACCACTTCAGTCTTCAGTGGATTAACACTGAGACCACAGCTATTGGTCCATTGAGTTAGAATGTCAAGAGCATTCTACATAACATCTCTTAAGATACAAGGATGTTTACCAAAAGTGCCAATAGCAACATCACCCGCATACGCCATCACTTTGAAGCCAGCCAGGTTTAATAACAAGTCATTTATGACCAAGTTCCAAATAAGGGACGATAATACACCACCTTGCACCCCTACTTAAAAATTTATGGATGGATGATCCACTCTCAAATGTCACGATTCCTCAACAAAGAAACATCAAATACCTGGGTCTTCATCTTGATAGAAGGTTGACTTGGAGAAAGCACATTGAAACAAAGTGCAAACAAATAAAAATAAAACTCTCCAAAATTTACTGGCTGATTGGAAGAAGATCAAAACTGTCGCTAGACTGCAAATTTCTACTATACAAGGCGATCCTAACCCCATTTGGACATATGGAATTCAACTATGGGGCTCTACCAGCGCATCAACTATACACCTTTTACAACGCACGCAATCAAAAATCTACATAGTATTACAAATTCTGCTTGATAAATTCGAAATGATAACCACTGCGACTTAGAGATTAAAACGGTAAAACAGATGATAAAAGCATACAGTTTGAAGTACCATTCAAAATTGGAAACTCATCCCAATAAATTAGCAAGGGCAGAACAGACCCACTAGATATAATGCAACCATAAACATAATTTAACCTTAGGCAAGCTAACTAATTTTTCAACAAATTAATTAATACGCATACCAATATAAGTACTACCATAGGTTAGGGCTTAGTATGAGATATATTAGATTGTAAGTTTTGCACACTTCTTGTTAGTTTCAGATAACGAAAAATTCAAGAATAAAGCCATTGGCAGTAATTAAAAAAAACAAATGCATAAAATGTGTCAAATAGGATACCAAGGAGTTGAAAAATGTGTCAAGGAATTGAATCTAGTTACGGGCGATTTACCAAATGCACGAGTGGAGTACGTTAGACCATTTTTAAAAGTAGTAATTGATTACGCTCGCCCATTGTCAACACACATCATTAGAGCAAGGAGATAAAGAACCATCTTTGTCTGTTCGTATATATAACTACTAAAGCTATCCATATAGAATTAGAATTAGACCTTACAACAGAAGTGTTCATTGGGGCATTGCGTAGATTCATTGCACGTCGTGGAGTTTCCAGTGAAATACACTGCGACAACGATTCCAATTTCCTGGGGGCTGCAAACCAATTATCTGATTTATACAAATTTTTAAATTCAAACTCTAATACAATTTCAAATTTCTTGTTAACAGACAGTTCATTCCACAAACTTACAAAAACTTACAAATGTTAAAAAGTACAAAACCTCACAAATGTCAATTTGAATTTTATCCTGCAAATGATAGTGAAGAAGAAATTTATAGTTAAAATGAGACATCTGCAATGAAATTGTATGAAACATATTGTTAACTATAATCATAATATAAATGCACATAGTATTACTCTGGTATGTTAGCCCATTTACGTGCTAGATGTCGCTACTGATAACGTTTTTAAATAATCAAAATATTTTTATATGTATAATCGCCTAAATGTCATATATTTATTCTAAATGTTCACGATATTCTATCGACCCGACATCTGGAACATCAATGGGTATACTGTTTTTTTCTTATGATGTACTATATGTATTTATATTATGCTATAATCTAAAAAATATTTTTGGTCCATTGATCGCAGACCGCAAAGGTGAAAACGTCAATCTAAAAGCAAAATAAATAAAAGTGAACTATCAGAAATAATAATAATAAGTTTAAATGTCAATGTTTATTAAACCAACAGTTATTGACTAACGTTTATACAACTTCCGCTGTCAGTAACCACTGTAACCTTTTCCAGAAAAAATCAACTGATGTTCCGCAATAATTGCTATGGTTTTGTTTAGTGTATTTGTCGTGGTTCTTCATTTTCCATTGTTTTTAGCTCTAGCAATAACCATTAGGTTTTTCATTTTTACGAAATGAATATAAGTTTCTCTAATAAAATTATCTATCAGATCAGTGATAACAGTAAATCTTTGCATATTCATGCATTCAAAATCTTGTGTTAAAGTTTTCATTAAATTACATTTAATTACATTTCTGGAAATCGTGGTCGAATGAGGTAACACCTCGTTTACATAAATATTTCAATATTTAATATGTTTGGTTAGTTAAACTCTGCACGGGAAAGGACTTTGTATACAAAGTCTAACAAGCAATATACCAATACCAATTTAATAATTACGTTGCAGCGCTAGCTTACAAATGTATATTCGGCCAACAACAACGACAGTGCTATTTCATTTTAATCAATAGAAATAAAAATCGAATGAACTAACAGAATAAATAACACAAACTTCGATCGGTCAAAAACTTAATAATTGTCCTCTAATGACATCAATTTGTGAATCAAACTTTTCTTAACGGGAGTGAATGAAAAAGAAAATTTCATTGACTTGTAAAATTTGATATATACACTCTACAAATGGGAAAACGAACGATGGTTAGTAACACCAGAAGGGGAAAAAAAATAAAAATATATATATATATATATATATATATATATATATATATATATATATATATATATATATATTTCTACATGTACGATTGTACTATCATACATATATGGATAGGAAATACAAGATTTTTTTTCTTCCCGGCACAAAAATACAGCAAAAAAAAAATTCACAAACTTGTCGATAGTTATAACTTTTTTTCTATATAAACAAGTTCAGAGATGACAATGTTTTTTTTTATATTTTATTTCTAAATAACCTTTAAGTGTCCAGTTTAACTTCAAAAAAAAAAAAAAAAAGTCAACTTGAAATTCTATCAACTATATAATAGTGTTTACTACAGTTTTTGGAAAATTGCGGCTAAAAACCTTGTAAGTCAAGGGTTACATGTATGTGAGTGGCAATAACAATTCTATATACAGTATGTCAAAAAGATTAAGTTTTTCTTTCTTATGGGTACAACTTTTGCGGATTATTTCATTTTTTATTTACTAACATAAATAGGTATAGGTAAAGCATAATGTATATTTAACGAATCAAGAATTAATCAGCATTAATTATAAATTAAATGCGTGTGATTATCGTTTAAGGTTTCATTCATTTTTGTCATTTAATTTTCATTAATTATTGTCGACTGTTCGGTCTACAATATTCACGCAATGTCACTATTTTATCATTACAATTAAATCAGAATTTTTTTTTTCGGTCAGTAAATAATTTACGTTTTTTTTTGCCAATGCTATATATGTACTGCCCCAACATACATAAAACGTTTCTACATTTTAGATATTCGTTCCATTCGTATAGACATGGTATGACTAAATAATTCTTTTGCCTTACGAAAAAAATAAAAATGTAAATAAATAACAACTGTAGTACATATACACCAGGTACACGTACCTAATATCTGTTCAAATAGTTAGTCAAACTACCTACTACTATAGTTAATATTTTAAAAGTGATATGGAAAACTTTTTTTTTTCGTGTTGTTGTAGTCAAAGTGAACAATAGAATGGACGCTGTTGATGACTGTTTATGAAATTGTAAAATGTATAAAGTGAAACAGGCTTATGTGCATTGCAAAATATTTTCCTGACTAAGTTGGTATCAGTTGGTTTTCTGTGAACTTTTTATTGTTAACTTTTGTCTGAAAATATTTTGCAGCCAAACTCAAAATAACTGGAAGACTTGAATTTTTTAGGTTTGTGTGCGTTTACTAAATATGGTTCTTAAACCTAGTAACCTTTGAAAGGCAAATTAAGGAATCAGAAATAAAATTGGTAATATTTAGAAAAAAGACTAAAAACGTGGCAATAACCCAAACATTTAAATATAGTATAATTATCGATAAAATTATCAAACATTTATAATTCTGCTATAGAACATAAAAGGTTTATGTAATGTATTTCTGTTATATATTTAACAGAAATTTACTAGAACTGCTTTTCGGTACATTGGATAATTTAATGATGACCCCTAAAATATTTATAAATTACAGATTCAAAAAAAAATATTTAGCACGAAAATTAAATGAAATAACTGTTAAACGGACAAATAATATGAATTACATATTCAAAACAGTTACTTAGCACGAACATTTTATAAAATAACTGTTAAATAGACAAAATATTTTTCCAATGGTTAAATATTCTTTTCTTAGCGATAAATAAGCACTACTTACCACAGGTTGACTTTTTACTGATTAAAAAGGACGACTTGATGCGATTAGAAGTGTTTTATAACAATCATTCTGACTGGATAATGTTTCCAACAACTAGATACAAATTCGTGGTCCATTTCATGTAGTTCTGTCACTTCTTACATCTTTATGGACTTACCGAGCAATTTAGTATAATATAAGCCTTCCTTTATTGTTTACATGTCCAACAAATTAGTAATCGTCAGTAGTTATGGCAGCGGAGAAAGGTCATTTCTTTGGTAAAATATATGATTTACAGGGTGTCCGGGAAAGAATGAATAAGCCTAAAATACCTCATTGTAGGGGAATGACTATTAGAATACAAAAAAAAAATAAAAAACAACAATAAATATTTTCCGGTTAGTACCTGAGATAATTCAGTTTTTTTAAAATGTCGATTCTTTTCACATTATTTTGCGTTTATGTAAACCGTAGCTACAAATAAATAAGCCATACATTTTTTTAAAAACTGTCATAATCATTAATGTGGTAAATATCTTTGTTTGTGAAAGTTGAAGATTCGTGGTGATTAAAATGTATGAAAGCCTAAGCAGCCAACTATTTTAAAAAATAAATTTGACAAAATAAAAAATTCAATCATTTTTTATCTTAAACTGTACCTGATGATGAGGGCTTCATGAAAAACATCGTCACACAGTGATAAAACTTTATTTGAATTTATTTTAAGTAAATGAAAGCTGTTTTGTGAAGTCGCGCATAACACTGTTGTGTAATTATTGAAGAACATTTTTTTAGATCCGGGGTATGGAGAGACCACAAAATGGACAGACGGCAAATCCTTTTATTTCGGTATGTACCATTCAAGTAAACATGGACAAACAATGGGATTCTCTCACTTCCTCAAGAACTTCTAATAAATTTGGCAGATCATTTCAAACAAAGTTAAAATAGCTTTGACCAGATAAGTTCTCGGACAGTTCAAATGGGTCAATTATCATTCCGTTCAATATGCCATTTCAATAATTTATTTTCAACTGGTACTATCTGTTTTCTCGCATTAAATGTGGATTCGGACGTTTGCAGCTGTACAGATTGTGCATGGTGAAGTATCCATCTCTTTTCATCGTTGATTCATCACTTCACAAAATATTATCAAAGAATTTTAGATCTTTGTCTTTTTTCGCAAGCATATGTTGGCAAAAAATATTTTTTGTTGTAGTCTCTCGATTGCAGAATTTGCACGCGTATAACATGGTAGGAGTGGAACTTTTTTTTTAATATACGGTGTACGCTCGATTTTTGGATCCCAGCGCAGCAAGATATTTGCTTTTGCAGAAGTAGGAGGATCATGCTCAATTTACTCAAACACCGTGTCTTCAGTCTCGGGATTAGAGAGCCTTCTACTACTGATACCAACAACACCGCTATCAGGTATTCTTCCTTCCGAGTTGCATCCGTAAGCTCTAATAAATACGCGGTATTCCAGATGACGCACGTTAGGATATCTTGCTCTATAAAGAGCTAGAAATGCATTTGCATTTTCTTTGCACTCACCTTAAATAAAATGCATATTTGTGTTTTCCTATGACGTGTTTTGTATACGTGGCATTTTGACAAACAAACTCCAAATCTGTATACAAAAGAAATAGTCCAATCAAACAGCAAAATAAAACACATGCGAAACAGTCGATTGACGCACTAAATACTAACATTTCTCACTCTCCTTGTCTCGCATGAATAAACGCTGGAAAAACAAAAATTATCACTAGGTTACGTTGTTTATTCAGAATTTTTTTAAATTTCTTATTAGGTATGTGTGCCAAACCAAAAAAATACCGCATAAAAAGATAAAAATGTTAAAAATTTTACATTTTAGTCACCACACAATTTAAACTGAGAAACGGAGGTCGGACCACTTAAAATTTTTTGCTGTGGATATTTTTTTAAAGTAAAAATTGTAACACTTTTAGTGATAAAAGTTTTTTAATATTTATGCGTGTGAAGTTAGAACTAAATTAGAATTAACTAAAAAAAAATATATTTCTAATTTAGAATATTTTTCAAAATTCCCGTTATACTTATATATAATCACGGATTCAAATAAATTTAGACATGGTAGAAAATAGGATATAATATAGAAAGTCTTTATAGAAAAATAGTGTAATAATAATTTAGTGGTTTTAGGTGTAAAATTATTAAACAAGGATTATTTTAAGAAAGTGTATATTCAATATTGTGAAATTTATTAAGTGTTAATATAAATTCAAACAATGTGTATCCATCAAGTGAAATTAGTTTGATTTCGAACAAACCAAAATTTAAAAAAACTTAATTCCGATAGTTTGTTAAAGGCATTGTGTTGTGACTTTCGACGAAACTCCGATAAAACAAGAAAAGTCTGTTCTATTTTAAAAATCGAAGAAGAATTCACAACATATGGAATCGAAAGTTAAAGTACAGTTGTCGAACAGAACAAAGTTATGCACCGGTTGCAATAACAGAAATTCGAAATACTTCATCTAAAACAGATGGTGAAACTGATATTTTGGATCACAACACTATTTATTCGTCAGAAGTCATCCACCAAATCGGAAGAGATCAAATTAAAAAAAGTGACTTTCTGACGTTTTCACAGATGGATATACCTAGCCTCACAGAAATTGTTGTGGGAGACCACTCGATTAGTTCTAAATAAAGTTATCCCAAAAAGTGGCTACATCGAGGTACATTTAAAATAGAGATTGGTACTGACCAACCTGATTGATACTGCTCAAACCCTTCGAGAAGGCATAAGAGACTCACTAACAGCTGCGAAAAATAATTGTGTAAAACAAAATTACAAACATGTATGTGTTATACGCAGTATGCAAATATTCACATCACCAACAAAAATTCAAATTTAAAGTCACAGCAAAAATATTTGTTGATATGTACACAATTGGTGATGACATAAAAGATCATGGCCCCATAAAGGAATTTCTTCAATTACGCGGAATCGAACGATGTGATGTACACAAAACCAAATGGTGAATAAATGTGCTAACGTTTATAATTTGGAGCAGTTGGATAATATAGATTCAAACCTTTTAAAAGCTGGAAATACCCAAAAAATTATTAGAAAAGACGTTTTACGAAAAGCCAAATCTGAAACGTTACATAGTAATGATTTGGTCAAGGAATGCGGGATACATGATGCGATTAATAGACAAAAAAACTTTTGGGAAAATCAAACAGAATTGTTTACATCGATGCAATTGGCGGAGTCGTCCGTAATCCTAAATGTTGCCTACATTACCATTTCTCGCGCATTTACTATTAACGTCGTAAATGTAGAAAATATAATCATCCCTGTAGCGGAATTAATTCCATGCAGGCACGATACAGCTGCTATTGGATCCTTCTTACAATACTTCTACTACGAAATCACTTACTAATAATTTTGAAAGCAATATCTTTGATTTTGAATTTACTAAAATTCAAAACCAAAGATATTGCTTTCAAAATTATTAGTAAGTGATTGATCCTGGGTATTCATCAATTCAGTTTTAAAACAATTTAACGAAGGCATCTCAAACAATACTTAAATCTATCTTACAAAATTATTATCGGACAACAAGTTGAAGAAAACATTGTTGGAATATTTGTTTGCTGTTCGCATTTTGCTGCGATACTTATTCGTCAAATGACACAGAAAATAATTCAACAGCAAATCAGGGAATTTATAATGATAATTTTTTAATTCAATTATAGATTGTAAGTAAATCAATGATATTGATAGATTATTTAGAATTTTCTGTATATAGTTTGTTGCTCAAGATATCAAAACGATTTATATAATAAAGCTTACTCCGATTTTTTAAATATATCAGTGACAAATGTATCAAACAATCTGGCTAGCCAGGAAAATGTAGAACATAACGAAGAACAAAATGAAGATGAGTAGGAGTATGAAAGCAGTCATACCATTGATGATTTTAAAAGGTTTTACAACTATTTTAACACATCTCTTAAGGAAATCGACCTCAAACAGGATCTTTTCTATTTTGTACTAAAAAATATTTAACGTTCTTACCTTTGTGGAGTACCGTTTTTTTACAATTTTTAAAGAAGAAAAAGAGTTTCAAACGCCATTAAAATTTAATTTAAAATTAATATAATTAAAAATAATTTGATAAAACAGCATAATCAGAAATTAGGGCGGTTTATTAATTCTCTACAAGAACAAATTTGATTGTTAAACAATTCTGCCGAATTAGCCCCACACTTGTTAGGAAGTACAAAATCTATCAAGGATTTAACAACACCGCTAACTACACCAAAAATTCGACATGACGAACTCGAGCCAACTGAGTTGAATTTGGAGGAATATTGGGGAAAAAATAAAACACGGAAAAATAAATATGCGGGACGAAGTGCTCTACATAAATATATATCCAACCAATATTAATAAAATTCAAGAATGAAGATTACTGCAGAAAATTTCGAACAACCATGGTGCATAAAGAACCATTGGATCTTAATTATAATAGCTACACCAACTTAAAAAATTATCACTTATGACCCATTGGCACCAGGAAAAAATATTCACTATTTAAATAAAAAAGGATAACATTGTTTAAATCAATTAAAAATAGCTTGGAGAGAGCCAAGATAATTGAAATATTTAAAACAGAAGCAGCGTATTTGTTGCCATTACAGCGAGATAGCTAAAAATTGTGGTCTATTAATTATATGTGCTATGAATTTTATATCTAACGATAAGTACCGACCAAAGTTCCACCAAGATAATGAGAGCGAATATTTTAAAGATCTGGAAATCTACAGACAAATTTACCAAAATAAAATTGTAGAAAGCTCAATGTGTATGAAGCTACA
Source organism: Tipula confusa (assembly GCA_963556175.1). Classification (NCBI taxonomy): domain Eukaryota; kingdom Metazoa; phylum Arthropoda; class Insecta; order Diptera; family Tipulidae; genus Tipula; species Tipula confusa. The sequence continues at coordinate 172,278,206 of OY744475.1, forward strand.
TTATTTAGTTTGCTTTGAAATTTTAACCGAAAATTCTTTAAGTGAAAAATGTAAAGAATGTAAAAGGCAAGTTCATCAAAAAAGCAATATCCATGTTGATAAGCAATGAAATGAGTATATTTTGTAAAGAATAATATATGTCATTAAAGGTGAAAAAAAATTTTTATTTACCTACAAGTTACGGGACCGTCGATCTTCTAAAGAAAATTCTAAAACATTTGTATAGAAATTTCTAATTCTAACTATGTAAAAGCCATTAGCTTTTCAAATGGTTTTGCACTTTTGTAGTTCTATTATAGACCTATTAAAAAATCATAGTGGGACTTTTGCTTAATATCCAAAATCTTAAGATATTGACTTTCTTAAGAAAATTTCCAAATATTTGAAAAGAAATTTCTAATTCTAACTATGTAAATGCCATTACCTTTCCAATTGGTTTTGCACTTTTTAAGTCCTATTATAGACCTATTAAAAAATGATAGTAGGATTTTTGCTCAATATCCAATATCTTAAGATATTGACTTTCTTAAGAAAATTCCCAAATATCTGTATAGAAATTTCTAATACTAACTATGTAAAAGCCATTAGCTTTCCAAATAGTTTTGCACTTTTTAAGTCCTATTATACACCTATTAAAAAACCATAGTAGGATTTTTGCTCAATATCCAAAATCTTAAGATATTGACTTTTTTAAGAAAATTTCCAAATATCTGTATAGAATTTTCTAATACTAACTATGTAAAAGCCATTAGCTTTCCAAATAGTTTTGCACTTTTTAAGTCCTATTATACACCTATTAAAAAACCATAGTAGGATTTTTGCTCAATATCCAAAATCTTAAGATATTGACTTTTTTAAGAAAATTTCCAAATATCTGTGTAGAATTTTCTAATACTAACTATGTAAAAGCCATTAGCTTTCCAAATAGTTTTGCACTTTTTAAATCCTATTATAGACCTATTAAAAAACGATAGTAGGTTTTTTGCTCAATAGCCAAAATCTTAAGATATTGACTTTCTTAAGAAAATTCCCAAATATCTGTATAGAAATGTCTAATTCTAACTATGTAAAAGCCATTAGCTTTCAAATTGGTTTTGCACTTTTTAAGTCCTATTATAGACCTATTAAAAAACCATAGTTAGGTTCTTGCTCAATATCCAAAATCTTAAGATATTGACTTTCTTAAAAATATTCCCAAATATCTGTATAGAACTTTCTAATTCTAACTATGCAAAAGCCATTAGATTTCCAAATGGTTTTGCACTTTTTAAGTCCTATTATAGACCTATTAAAAAACCATAGTGGAATTTTTGCTCAATAGTTAAAATCTTAAGATATTGACTTTCTTAAGAAAATTCCCAAATATCTGTATAGAAATTTCTAATTCTTAATTAAACTATTTATATCTATAATAATAAGGTAAAAACTGTATAAGTTATATTTTGATGTAATTTCGCCTAAATGTTTTTTTACTAATACGTTTAAAATTTTTGTGTTTTTTTGTTTATTTAGTTCCAACTTAGGATAAACTTCATAAGAGTTAATATTCACCACAGTTAAAATATATCTTTTTAACTAATTGGCACACAACCAAAGTATTGTGAAAAGAATCGACATTTAAAAAAATCTGACATATCTCAGGTACTACCTGGAAAATATTTTTTTTTTGTATTTTTTTTTTGGTACTTCCAATAGTTTTACTATGAAGTGTTTTAGACTTATCCATTCATTCTGGGGCACCCTGTGTATAGCGTCAAGAAAATCTATTTATCGCTCACATTGAATACTTCAACTCGTGAAGGTCACTTACAATTATTGTAAAGTAGTTTTTCCATTTCGTTTCGATGATTTTGGAAAGTAACGAATATTATAATTGCAGTTTAATAATACTCATAGAAAGAAGAGTGGTTATGACTCCATATGATAAGATTAAATGTCGATTTTTTAATTTCAAGTGAATATGCGATAAAACATTTAAAAAATTTATTTTTTATTACATTTTAAATGTTTTTGATTCGAGTGAATGTCATAAGAGTTTATGATAATATATCACCATAAAATGATGCTGTTCTAATGATAATCTCAAATACAAAAGTATATTGCCAGAGTTATCTAACTTTTTCGTCATTTCGGGTATCTGATGTTACTTTTATCTGAAACCAGAGAATGGGGAAAAGCTATAAATGTTATATGGGTGTTATCATAAATTTATACAAATCTTTTAATAGAATATAAAATATGGTTGTATTTGATTTGTAATCTTTATATATAAAAATATATTTATATATATATATATATATATATATATATATATATATATATATATATATATATATATATATATATATATAAAATCAAGATGAGTTCTAAGGGCAAAATATATTTAAGTACAGTTTATCCAGGAAAACCTATTCAACATCAAATTCAAAATACTGGGGATTGGTCATATGTTCTGGGAATATAATATAACTACACAAAACGCTTGCAGCAATTATTATATTGTCAATTATTACTGTCAATTTTGCGAAACACTTGATATGTTTAAGAACTCGGAGGTCATCAATAAATTAAACAGGTTATATAACAAGTCAATTCATTGCGTTTTTGACCTGCCGCATGATTAGTAAAAAAGTGGTAAAAAGAAAATATACAATTTTTTCGTTTGTTTTGTTATTTAAAGATTTTAATTTTATAAATTTTTTGTTTGGCCTGTATGATTGCCCCTATTGATTCCAGAGCCTTTTTTATATTTTATTTAATTCGACTTTGGTTTTGTTTCCATATGATATGCACATACGATGGCTGCACTTACGATGGCGGAAGAATTTTTAGGAATGACGGTAAAACCCATCATTGACAGTCGTGAATGACAGTTATTTTTGTTTCCTAATAAATGGTGTTCTCTCCTCTTACATTTAGGACAGATTGGGACATCTTCTGGGCATGCAGCTAATCAACGTATCGAGGCTACCTTGTGGAATTTATCTCCAGTGATCTTAACAGAGACTTTGATAAAGTTGATTCCACGCATGTTCAATCGGATTTAGGTCCAGGGATTGTACTGGCCATGGTAACATATGAATATCCTGCGCTTCTAACCTGTCTGTTGTGATTCTTGCTGTATGTGGCCTGCCAGGCCTGTCGTGCATTAGGACGAATTCTGATCTAATTTGTGATGGTAATGGAAGCACAACAGGTTCCAGTATCTCATTAATGTAACTGACTGCCGATAAATTACCTTCTGGAAAAAGTAGAACTGTTATTTTACCAGTCATAATTCTAGCTCATATCAACGCAGTGCCTCCACTGTACCTGTGTACTTCTTCAAATTTTAGCCCCTCAGCGTTACCAGGCTGTCTTCAAATTCTTATTCTCCTAGTATCTGGGCTGGGTGAAATTCGAATCTTGACTCATCAGTGAAGAAAGCGTTGGACCATTCCGCTTCTGTCCAATTTCTATGATTCTGACACAAAGCACTTCTAAGCTCTTGATTTCCAAGGCAAATTGGTGGACATCTTAATGGGCAGCGAGCGTGGAAGTTGTTTTCGTGTAGTCTATTCCTGATGGTTTGGTTACTTACATAAATGATTTCATAAGTTCACAAGCGTGACTGAAATTGTCGGGCAGCTAAAGTTGGTTGCCAATGAACTTATAGTTGAATATAACCGTCTTGTGTTGAAATTTTACCTGTTTCTCGATCTGGACGCTGCACGTACGGACTCCCAGTCATACATTGCCTTTGCCATAATCTGCATATAACGCTCTAGGACACATTAAAATGATTGGCAAAGTCTGCTGGGCTTTTTTCACTTTTAAGCATTTCTACTGCTTCATCCATTTCACTATAGATTATGACCTATTGATGTACTCTATATTTCAAAATTTTAAAATCTCTTTAAAAGAGCTATAACTGAATAAAGACTGAGATAACAATTCAACTCAAATATAGACTAAAAACAATTTGTTCGATAAAACAATAACTGGTTTTACCGTTATCCCTGAAATTTGTTGATATTATATGTGCAATCGATGTATCTTCTAGAAACAAAAACAAAACAAAAATCGAACCAAATTCGAGGGGATGACAACCTAAAAAGCATTTGTTCCTTGTACACTTTGATGTGTGTATTTCTCCGCCTTATTCGTTTTTAAATTAATTGTTTTAAATGTATAAGAACTACGAAAAAAAAATTAGATTTAATTATGTGCATTGCTTATTGAAATTATCATAGCGACGGAAAAATTCAAATGTTTCTTAAATATTTTTCGATTGGTATGTTATATGTTTTATTGTTTATAACCGAGTGTGCTACGCGATGAGTTTGAATTTTATTATAGAAAGTTTTGGTATTTGTCAAAAATTATCATAGCAACCGACAATGATAATTTGGGCGTCTTCGTTTTTATCTCAAAAATTGTTATTCAAAAATATTTATCGTTGGTTTCGGACACAGTTTTAGAAGGAAACATTTCGAAAATTTAAATATTTAATCGTTAGAAGAACGCTTATAGATTTCGTTTAAATTTGCAAAAATCATTAACAATGTTCATAATCCATCTACTGGCATTGATATAAACTAAACTGTCATGTATTTATAAACATATTTAATAGACATGGATACACCAAAAATATTTAATTGTTATCTAAACGATATTTAGACGGAAAACAAATAACATCAACCGTTTTTTTTTTGTTTATCTCTCGGTATTATATCGAGAGATAACAAATGTGTTTACTATGTCCACTTTCAAAGTTGTGTAAAATGAAAAATTAAATTTACCTTTCCCGAATTGTTTATTGCAAGATAGGTGCTTCTGTATATTGTGTACACTCGAATGTTACAAAATTCTATTTTTTTCGATGTTATATTGATTACTGGTTGTATATCAAGCTTAGGCATGTAAATAGTACATCACAAAATGTTTTATTTGAAAATTCTGTTTTTATCAATCTAACAAATTATATATTTTTCGCTCTAAATCTATCGGCTAAATGCAACAATTTAATTTATATGTTTATCATGTGAACACTATTAGTTTGGATATCAATGTACATATGGATATCTACCATTAACAAATATGATCAACTAGAAGTGTCTTTTAATTGAAACAAGTATGTAAATATTTTAGTACAGCCCTTCTAATAGGGAGGTGGAAAAATGTAATTTAGAAAAACCTTTTAAATCTGTAAAAATCTAAAAAAAAGTTGTACAGCATGTTTTCTTTTGCTGATTTTTTTGTTAAATAATATGGTTAGAACTCTAATCAGAACAATACTGTACCAGAATTAGATTTTACGAAAATTTCTCAAAAAGGTATTGTGTGATATGTTCTAAAATGTATCATTCCTCATTCAAAAATGATTGTCAGATTTCTTATGAGCATAACTATGCAACAAAAATACTCCCATCCATGCGGAGATAGCGTAGGTTATGGTGGGCCTGAAATATGCCTTGTAAAGTCTTAATTTGTTTTTAAGGGAAAAACCACTATTTTGGTTAAGAAACCGGTATAGAATGCTGCGTGCCGCAAAATCCTTTTTCCGAATATTCTTCATATGAGCAACAGGTGATTTCTTGCTATCTATAGTAACAGCTAGGTATTTGACTTGATATTGTATTCTAAGGTGCTGCCTTCGAATAAAGTAGGACTAGCTTTTGCTATATTAGTTGGGATGGAAATGAATGATTTCAGTTTCAGATCAGATTACTTTAATCTTCCATTTCCTTGCATATTTAGAGTACTAATTAAGGTAGTTAGATATCATCACGCTTGACGTACGCTATTTAAAGATGTGAATAAAGCATTGTCATGGGCGTATATTCAAATTTTGGTTTTAGGTTTTGGGATATCATGATAGAAGAATGCGAAAAAGTGAAGATCTAAGACTGCGCCTTAAGCGACTCTTGTTGCTATTGTGGTTTGGGACTGGAACTGTGTTGGTTCAGAGAAACGTAGAATTTCCTATTTGTAAGGTGTGATTTGATTAGTTTAATAAGGTATTGAGAAACACCGTATTAAATGAGCTTATAGACTGTGTCAAAAGCTTTTTCTATATAAAGAAAGGCTAGTATGGTTAAACGACCAAGTCGTTTGGCGTTTTAAATAGATTTTTTTAGCGTTAGCACTGCTTGGGCACCAGAGTGTCCGGCACGAAAGCCGAAATGTTCCTCTGGGGTATATGGTTATATTAGTGGTTGAAGCCTCTTGTGAACGACTATTTCCATGATCTTACTTCGTTTACAAGTGAAATTGGATGAGTACGCTTTATACTATTGGAGGGCTATCCTGGTTTATTGATAGGAATGACTATGCTAGTTTTTCAACAGTCTGGAATGTATCCTATTTTAGGATTCCGTTAAGGTTCTTGTTGAGCTTTGTGATATCTTTATCTAGTAAATTTCTTAGTGCTAAGTTGGGTATGCTATGGTCACCCGGAACTTTTCTTTAGTTTAGAAACCGAAAAATTTTGGCAACTAATTTGTTCGGAATTCCTACATTTATAAATATATAAATGCTTCAGTCTCAGCTGAAACAAATGTTTTTGCCTGAAAATAAGGTATACCATTCTGAATTAGAATGGCTGTACCTCCAGATTTGTCTTTTAACGCATCTAGCATAAACGTGAATCCAGCGATGTGAAACTTTTGTCGTTGATTTAGATAGATTTCAGAAAGGAAAACTAAGTGAGGCTTGTGACGAAGCAATAATGCTTCCGGTCTAGTGAAGCTACTCTTAGAGTAATGCATTTGAGTTGTTCTAGCATAATGAATTGGGTAAGAAAGAAAAGAATGTCATCAAGGCAAATCGTCTTTCAACGATCTTTGAAGTGGGGGTGAGATTGCATTCTGTGAAAAACGGTTTGCATTTAGACTTAAGGTCCGAAAAATTAGTTCCAAATAGTTCCTCGCATATTGAGTTAGGCGGTTTAGTCTGTTTCAAGATTTAGGAGTGTTATACCACGTATACCATTTTCTTGGGTGGATTGGAGATTTACTAATATATTCTTTAATACCACTTGATATTAAAGTATTATTATTTATTTTAATTAAACTAATTTACACAACTAATTCAACTTATTTATTAATATATTTGATTATAATTAGAATATATTTATTTATATCATTCAGAATATTAATTTAATATTATTATATTTTCATCTCAAGATCTCAAACCCAACTGATCAGATTTTTATTATTATCCCATATATATAACAATACTATATACTTAGTCACGATGATATTATACATACAAAGTTATTCGTGATCGATATATAAAGAATAATGTACATGGATATTTAATTAGAATAGGGGATAGTAGGGTATACATAACATCCCTTTCCCCTAAAATTAATAAATCATGCAATGATTTATTTTAAAATTAACTTAAATAATGAACAATAAAATGTTACACGTAAAATAATTCAATTTCAATTTTAATTGTTTAAATCAATTTAAAATTAATCTATTATTTTATATTACAGTTTTTTTTTATTTTTTTTTTATTTTTTTTTTTTTTATAAGTACAAATCATAGGTTAAATTTTATAATTTTACATTACATTATTATTGTATATATATATATTTTTTTTTATTTTATCTAAGAATAAACAATTCAGTTAAGAAATTTGAAATAATTTATCTACAATTATTAAATAAAATTCAGTTAAATTTGACAATAAGTATAATCCGAGTTGATAATTCATTGCTTGTACAATTTTATTCTATTGTTATGCACAACAATTTCTTTTCGATTAACGCGAATTGTTGAATTTTCATTAGAGTTAATTTTAACTATTTCATATGGACCTAGCCAAAGAGAGTCTAGTTTTGTGTTTGTTTTTTCGTTTTTTAAAAGTACTTTGTCACCAACATGGAATTGTTTAGATGTTGATGAACTGCGATCATAGTAGGTTTTAGAAATTTCCTTATTATGAATTAAATTTGTATGTGCTACTTGCCAAGCTGTTTGTAATTTGTTTTTTAATTCGTAGGTATAATCATTATAGTTATAAATAGGTTCTGGATTTTTTTTTAAAGAACTTGGAAGAGTCGGTTTATGTCCAAAAACTAATTCATAAGGCATATAATTAGTTGTAGAATGTGGTGAGGTGTTGTATGTGAACATTGCAAATGGGACCCATTCCTCCCAATTTAATTGGTCTCCATCTGAAAAATTTCTAATGTACTCTGCAAGTGTTCGATGGGATCTTTCTAACGCACCATTCGATTGGGGATGGTACGCCGTTGTGTTTATTTTTTTTATGTTTAAGAGTTTACATGTGTGCTTGAACATGTCACTCATAAAGTTGCTGCCCTGATCGGTCACGATAGACTCAGGTGCACCAAACTGGCATATAAAATGTGTTGTAAACGCTTTAGAAACAGATGTTGTTTCTTGATTTTTAAGTGATACTGCTAAGGAATATTTGGTTAAGTCATCCTGTAGTGTAAGTATGAATTTATTATGGTTATATGTTTCAGGTAGTGGCCCAACAATGTCCAAGAAAATCTTCTGGAACGGTCAATTTGATGTGCTAGTTATCTTCATTGGAAGCTTACTATTTCTACAAACTTTATTCTTTTGGCATTTTTCACAGCTTTCAATGTATTTACGAATTCGAGATAACATTTTAGGAAAATGATAATAGTTTTTAATTCTATGTAATGTTTTTATTATTCCTTGATGTCCACCGATAGGAGAATTGTGATACTCGTCTAATATTCTTTTAATATCCTTTTCATTTGAAAGCTCTACTATGCCCGAAGAAGCGGTAGATTGACCTTCATTTCTAACACCATTTACAGGATTTTGAATATTCGATAGATTTGAGTCAGGTTGTAAATTCATATTATTATCTGAAGAATGATTATCTAGAAGATTTGTCGATGTGTTATTATTTAATGATGCCCTTTTAGTTTGAGCTCGTGTAATTACATGAATATTATTAAGTTCAGTAAAGTCAGGAACTTGTGTTTCGATGCGACTCAATGCATCGGCATTATTATTAGTTTTACCAGATTTATAAATAATTTCGTATTCATGATCATCCATTTCAATTCGCCAGCGAGTAAGTCTGGCTGAAGGATTTGTGCTTTTATGAAGCCATATTAGAGGCTTATGATCAGTACGAATAATAAATTTGCGGCCATAAATATATGGTCGGAATTTCTTTACTGCCCAAACGATTGCTAATAGCGCTCTTTCAATGACAGGATAATTTCTTTCGGCAGAATTCAACACCCTACTAGCATATTCAATAGGCAAGTCGGTTGTTTCACGTCGTTGTGATGGTATTGCACCGATAGCTACATCACTTGCATCACAACTTATTATAAACGGTTCTGTGTGGTCTGCAGAAATGAGGATAGGAGAAGACGTAAGAGCAGATTTTAAAATTTCAAATGAATTTTCACAAAATGCATCCCATTTGAATGTAACTCCTTTTTTTAAGAGCGCAGTTAAAGGAGCTGCTATTTCAGCAAAATTGTTAATGAATCTGCGGTAATACCCGCATAAACCAAGGAATGATTTAATTTCTTTAGCAGTAATTGGTTTAGGATATTCTTGAATAACTTTGGTTTTTAAAGGGTCAGGTTGTACACCATTTTCTGTAATGTGATGTCCTAGGAACAGGATTTCCTTACGAAGAAAACAACATTTTGAAGGTTGAAGTTTTAGATTAAAATGTTTTAGACGTTGAAAAATGGCCTCTAATTTTAAGTTATGATCATTAAGGTTATATCCATAGATAACAATATCATCCATGTATACAAAACATTTTATTCCATTTAGGCCAAGCAAAATGTTATTCATTGCTCGCTGAAACGTAGATGGTGCATTTTTTAGTCCAAATGGCATTCTATTAAAATGATAATGATTGGATTGTGTACTGAATGCTTTTTTATACTTGTCATTTTCAGCCATTGGTATTTGATGATACCCATTCGCTAAATCTAGCGTTGTGAAATATCTCGCTTTACCCAATTGTTCGAGTATATCCGATATGTTTGGAAGTGGAAATACGTCGCTTATTGTAATATCATTTAGGCGACGAAAATCGACCACTACTCTCCACTTTCGCTCACCATTAACTGATTTTTTTGGTACTACAATTAACGGACTATTAAATGGACTGTTACTAGGTTCTACTACACCATCACTGAGCATTTGATCAACTTGTTTTTCTATTTCTACTTTAGCATAATATGGCAACCTATATTGTTTAATATTAATAGGTTTTGAATTTACTTGTATTGGGATTGTATGACTTGTAGCAGAAGTTATTGTTAGTTTATCTCCTTCAAGGTGAAATAATTCATTATATTTATGACATAGTTTTAAAATTGAAATTTCTTCTTCAGAGTTTAAATGATTTAAATGTATGTTTGATTCAAGAATATTAAAGCGATTGGAAAGTGAATCTGTGTAAGATTGAAATTGAAATATGTCATATTGATTTAATAAATTAGTTTGAATGGCTAAATGGTTTATTTTAATGGGGAATTCATTTGAATTAATGACACTAATGAATGCTAAATTATTTTTGATACGTATTAACGAATTCGGAATATAAACACCAGGTTGCATTTCTCTGGCTTCACAAAAATATTCTTCGTTACTTTTGCAATTATTGATTGGAACTTTAATTATTTTTTCGGTTCTAGGAGGAACTATTATGTTTCGATCAGGAGAAGTTAAATTTAGAGTAACTTTAGAATTTTCAAATGGATTAAGTGTTATCGTATTATTCGTGTAGTCGATTATAGATTTATTTTCACGTAAAAAATCTTTACCAAGTATGCCATCACAATTTATAGAAAATAGGTCAGGTACAATTTGGAACTTCTGATGGATGATGATATTGCCTGGAAGCACGATTTTTGAATTGCATAAAGCTATAGTAGTGCAATCGTGACTAGTAATACCTTTAATTATACATCTTTTATTAGTATTACACATTGTTTTACCCGATATCATTTCACATTTGATTACACTCAGTTCGGCTCCAGTATCGATTAAAAAAACATAGATTTTTTTCATTATTTCTCGCGATATCTACATATAAGGTAATGTAATCTTGATTAGGGTTTTTACGAAAACTGTAAGATATACAATTTTGTGATTGGTTAACATCGTATGATAAATTTGGTACGGTAAATTTTGAGCACGATTTTATGAATGATCCACTCGGCTTGACGTGTTCGGTTTGATCAGGTCGAGTGGTATTAGGTTTTCCGATATCTGTGTTTGGTTTTTAATATTTGTTTCGTTTATTGGTATTTTACTTCGATTTTGATCATTGTACATTTTGTACGACAGTTTCTGATATGATGACCAAGCCTACGGCAATACGCACAAACGATATTATATGACCTAACAGTATTCCTTTCAAAATTTGAATTACTGTTGGTCAAGTTATTTGTAAAATTTTTATTTTTATTAGGTGACGGTTGATAATTTTGTTTAACGTTTAAAGGACGCAAGGAATAGCATGATTTTGCAACATGTCCAGTTTTATTGCATAACTGGCATATAATCGACAATTTATTACCAGTTGGATTAGTATTGGAAAAATTGGGTTTATTTTGAAGATTAATTTCCTCTTCACATGCTTGTGTTACGGCATCTTTTAGCTTATCGAACCTACACGCCTTCACAATTAGTTTAATAGATGGAATCAGACCTTCTTGGAATGCTTTCAACGCCGTTTGCTCATTAAGGTATAATATTACTTCATTGGACTTTCCAAGTTTATTAAAACAACGTTCATTCAATTCTGTTTGCAGTTGTAGTATACGATTTGCATATGTTTGTATATTTTCATTTTTGAGTTGATAACTTTGAAGAAGCTCTAACTGTATCTGTGCAGATGAACGGGTCTCCCCGAACTGCTTTTTAAATTCAGATTTTACTTCTTTAAACGTTTTAAATTCTTTGTATCTCAAGACATTGTAGGCATTCCCAATTAACCGAGCTTTTAGAAGACTAATGAAATTGATTTGTTCTTCGGTTTTTAAGGGCTTTTGAATAATTTCACAACAAGAAATAAACCGGTGTAGATTTCTAGGATTACCATCAAATTCTGGTATAACTTTTAAAGCTAGTTCTATATTTAGATCAGTCATTAGTCAATTTTAAATTTTAAATTTTTATATTTTTTTTTTTTTTTTTACTTTAATTTATTCGACTAAGTCTGAGTATTAACCGCAGATAAATGTATGATGTATCAAGTTATTGTTTAATTGAATTTTGTATTTACATAGATGAAAATTTAGATTTAGTAAATTCGTTACAAGAATATTTCGACAAAAAGAAGATAAATTGATGGATTGTTTCTAGATTATAAATAAGATTAAACTGCGAACGAACACGGTGAATTGAATAATATCACCGTAACTTTAAATAAAATACTGAATAGAATTCACGAATACAAATATCACTATAACTAATACTAATAATACAAATAAAGTATTGTAGAATATGATTTCAAATAATAATTTAACTACCTATTTTTAAGATTTAAGCATACAATTTTCTTTTCTTTTATTTAAATTTTAATTGAAAACTGTTTTTTTTTTTTTTTTTTTTTTTAACTTACGGTTTAAATTTAAATACGCGTGGTGATGATTTGTTATAGATGATGATGATGATTTGTTATAGATGATTATCTTTATAACTATTTATGTATTTATAAATATTATTTTATGATCCAGTATAATGTTCCAGAATGATGATGAGTCATGATATTTTGTAGTTTAGATGTAAAAATTGTTTCGTCATCAATGGAATTCCATTTAAAATTTGTTTGTTTTTTTTTATGATGTTAATAGTTGTATAATTGGGTTAACGGTGAATTGTTGCAAGTTCAGTTAAATTTTTTTTTTTTATTATTTTCCATATGATTTTTTTTTTTTAACCATGTGGTTTAAAGTTTAATGTATCACCCGATTAGTTTAGATATGATAAATTTATATTATATTCAGGTTTTTCTCTCCACCTTATCTTTAAAACTTTCGCTGTCACCAGATGTTATACCACGTATACCATTTTCTTGGGTGGATTGGAGATTTACTAATATATTCTTTAATACCACTTGATATTAAAGTATGATTATTTATTTTAATTAAACTAATTTACACAACTAATTCAACTTATTTATTAATATATTTGATTATAATTAGAATATATTTATTTATATCATTCAGAATATTAATTTAATATTATTATATTTTCATCTCAAGATCTCAAACCCAACTGATCAGATTTTTATTATTATCCCATATATATAACAATACTATATACTTAGTCACGATGATATTATACATACAAAGTTATTCGTGATCGGTATATAAAGAATAATGTACATGGATATTTAATTAGAATAGGGAATAGTAGGGTATACATAACAGGAGAAAGCCGAGTACCGTGCAGATTACTGTATGCTTTTCGCAGCTTAAATGAACTAGAGCTGTGTCTGGTATTTCCAAGATTGTATAACTAATAAATTTTTATGCCGATCGGCATAATTATGTTAATGCTCGTTTTTTCAGAAGTCCTTTTTTAAGCATATATTGGCGACACATTGGCAACTATTTTGTTTTTCTCGAAGGGTCATATCTATCTCATATTGCTTGAGTGAGAAGTGTGCTCCTCGCATAGGTCCCCCATTTTTTTTCATCTACGGGCGTGTAAGTATGATACTCGATGCTTTCTTTGTGAACGGCCGTTTTTATTTTCTGCCAGTCTTTCTTTTAAGTGGTAATTATCGTGACAGATTAACCACCACATTTTATCTTAGCCCGACCTTCCGCAGTACCTATAATATTTTCTGCCGTTTCTGCTTACTTCTCGGAGGGAATGTTGTAAAGAACTATTGGTGGCGAACGTTTTAGCATACTTTTTATTGTTACCCATGTTTGTTGTTTTTGTCTAGTACGTACGGATTTGATGGTGGTATCATTCAGCATTGCTTGGACTTGCTCTTCGATGCTTCTTGATTTTTTTAAAATCCTTTTTGTGTAGATGGACTCAGTTGCGACTGTGGTGTTTAGGTCTTCCTCATCAGATTCATGCTCTCACTTGTTTGATTGTATTGGCAGAGTATAGAATACTAGTGACTATTCCTTCTGTTCAACCGGTACTTCAGGCTGATTTTTGCAACAACCCGAAAATAGAAGTTCCAGTCTTTCTGTGAGTGCAAAAAGGCTTTTTTCGATCATGTCGTATTTCTCAGCAGTTGATTTATTAGCCTTGCGCCCTTTCATTATTAGAAAAATTTAACTGATTATAAAGGTGGTTGGTTTTAGTGTGAAACTATATGTTTATAATGTCCTTGTAGTTTCTGTTTTTATAAATTTCGTAATCTGCCAGTCTCGCCATCATTTTCGATCTTCAAACTATTTTCAATACCGTTTATCTCTTTCATCCTGTAGTGAACTAGCACCTTCCTACACAAAAAAATAATATCACACTGCTTTCGGCAAAATTTATGCAATGCAGTCAAAATAGGTAAACAAGGTTTTTATGTGTTTGTGTATTTGTATATGTATTTTACATGTACAATAAACAAAATAGAAAAACTAAAAACGAATAAAAAAAACTTTTTTTTCACAGATTGTAAAATTTAAAATTTATGACGATATCAAAATAAATTTTCCTAAAATACACCAAAGCTTTGATTTGTGTGTATTCTCATTTGCCTATAGCTAAAATGTACTGAACAAGGTTTATTCCCTATTTACGTTTTATAAATTTTTTTTTAATTTGGCTGTTTTTCTAAATATTAACAGGAAATTGCAGTAATTTTGGTTAATTTGCTTCCTAATCCGTTTAAATTGTTTATAAATTGAATAGTCCCATTTAGGTTATGTTTGATTTCATTTTTAAGTTCTTTCATTGTAACTAGTTGTAACTCGTCTTCTTTTTGCATCAGAAAAGTATTTTCATGTTTGTCGCTTCTTCCAGATGTTCAGCAAAAAGGAAGCATTATTTTTGGACCCAAGTACCATCTACTTTTTTGATTGGTGGCTATTTTGGTCTTTACAGTCCTTTTGTAGCTGACCTGTAATACTGTTGATTTTTTGTAGCGGTCCATAAAGATAAATCACTTTCTTTGTGGCCAGAAATACCAGATTAAATATTTGTTGAAGCTTATCGCTTTTATTTCTTGAATTAACTTCTGCAGCTTGTTTTTGAGCTGATTAAAAATATAAAAATATAAAAATATAAAAATATAAAAATATAAAAATATAAAAATATAAAAATATAAAAATATAAAAATATAAAAATATAAAAATATAAAAATATAAAAATATAAAAATATAAAAATATAAAAATATAAAAATATAAAAATATAAAAATATAAAAATATAAAAATATAAAAATATAAAAATATAAAAATATAAAAATATGAAAATATAAAAATATAAAAATATAAAAATATAAAAATATAAAAATATAAAAATATAAAAATATAAAAATATAAAAATATAAAAATATAAAAATATAAAAATATAAAAATATAAAAATATAAAAATATAAAAATATAAAAATATAAAAATATAAAAATATAAAAATATAAAAATATAAAAATATAAAAATATAAAAATATAAAAATATAAAAATATAAAAATATAAAAATATAAAAATATAAAAATATAAAAATATAAAAATATAAAAATATAAAAATATAAAAATATAAAAATATAAAAATATAAAAATATAAAAATATAAAAATATAAAAATATAAAAATATAAAAATATAAAAATATAAAAATATAAAAATATAAAAATATAAAAATATAAAAATATAAAAATATAAAAATATAAAAATATAAAAATATAAAAATATAAAAATATAAAAATATAAAAATATAAAAATATAAAAATATAAAAATATAAAAATATAAAAATATAAAAATATAAAATATAAAAATTTTATCTCTCTTGATGAATGTTCGTTTAAATCTGGTGTACACGTGGTTATTTTTAGGTTATGAGGAACAGTTTCATAATTTACAGGCAATATTATGCAGTTCCGATGTGACATGGAACGGCATTTAATGTTAAATGTCTGATGCTTTTAACGTTTTAATATTAAAATTATCTTTACGACCACATTTTTGGCTCTAAATTTCTGAATAAGTGAAAAGTTTTCTATTTTTGTCAAAAATATCATAGTTTTGATGAAACCAAAGTATTTCCAACATTTTTTTAATTTTAAAAATATTCGATTAGTGGCAGACATTTCAAAGGTTTGGTTCCGATTAATTAATCGGTTTCTTATTAGGCCTAGAAACTTCTTGACCAAGACCTGCTGACCAATAGGAATGCAACTTAACGATTATGTTTGATACATTATGTGACAAGTAAGTGCCACATGATACACCAACGCAAGTAGCGGTCTTATTGTATATATATGAGTGTTTATATTTGTTTGTGTACAATAAAAATTATATACACATAACATTAAGGAACATTTTATATTTTATTGATTGATTCTATTTAAGGACCTCGTCTTTCGCAAAACAAATTTTTTCAGCAAAGCTCAAAATGTCCTTGTGTTTTTAAATATATCTTGTGCTCGTATATAAACCTACATACGTACATATTCGTTTGTGTTTATTTATGATTATTTTATTCTTGTAATTTTTATGATGATATCTTAAAAGATTTTAGGTCCCTTTTTATGTATTTTTATATGAAGAGAAAAACTTCAATTTATTGGCAATAAAATTTATATATATTAACAAACAAAATAAAGAAAAACATTTTCTTCGTTTTTAAATATATACAAAAAAAAAAAAAAATTATACAAAATGCTTTTTAAGTTTAATAATTTTTTTTTTTTGCTTAACTTCTGTAGACTTGTTGTTGTGCTTTCTTTATTATTCTTTTGTGACTTTTAGAATGTTTAAGACTATAAAATAAAAATTGACATAAAAAAAAAGTTATTGTTAAGCAACAACGCATAGAATATTCTTCTCGGAACGAAAATGGAAAAAAAGATCCATAAAAGTTTGTCAGGAAATTATTAAGTTAATAATCTTTCGTGTTTTTTTCTGTTAGAACTATAAAGAAGTTAAATTTTTTATTTAATATTCGTTCTGTAAATTTTCATTTTAATAACGAAATTAATACAAAAAAACTAAAAATTACATGTTAAACAATTTAATTTTTTCATAATTGATTGAAGTTTAAATGTTGATGCATATGATACACTTAATTGCGTTTGTCTTTAAATTGACAAATTTAATAGTTATGATCCGAAATTTGCACTACTAGTATATACATATATGTCAAAATTATTAATAGTCAACAGTCGCATAACGTGTTACACGATACCAAACTATTTACCATGTCATATATAATGTTTATATGATGCCATGATATCGAGTAATAGTTTTAATAGTAGCACTAAACATCTTTTTAGTTTATTTATATAAAACTATTTTATAAATGCATCATATAATGATAAATGGTTTAGTTTATATTTTCTAAATACACATAACTTTAAAAATTTCTGGATATTTTTTGTGTAATGACATAATATAACAAAAATATAGGAAACCGCATGTGTTAATTTGACAGACGATTTTTTATTTCTTATGACCACGCTATTTGTATTTTGTGTTAGGTATACTTACTTGCACCATAAATATTCTATTTATTATTGCATGATATGCAAACAAAATTTCTCATTGGCACATAAAAAGTGATGGTTTTGATTGGTAAAGGTAAAGATTTCAAATGCGATTAAAGACAAAAACCTATTTGTTTTCCTAATTAGTAGACAGAATCAGCAACAATCCATTGATCTTCCGTTGAAAAGTTGTAAGGGTTGTTTCCAATACTGGAATTAAAATTTATAATTTGAATTAAATTTAGAATCCACAATTTGTGATTTGTGATTGCAGCCAATTACAATTTAATTGCATATAGTTTTTTTTAGTAAAATATAACATTAACGCTAAAACGGCCAGCAATTTCAATTAACTATTTAAAAAAAGAGAATTAACAGTTTTTTTAAAGAAGAGCTAGATAGTTTTCTAGCTTTTCTTTATTTTAATAAATTTTACAAATTATTATTAGATTAAACCTATGATCCTGAAATATAAACAAGATTGACATCTCCAAACCGCAAGCTGTAATTAAATAAATTTAATATCACATGAAATTTTATAAGAAATAACAATGAAATGACCAACACTCACAAAACACATCACAACACTGAAATACAGATTCCAAAAAATTATTAAGCACGAAAATTAAATGAAATAAATAACCGTTAAACTGACAAAATACGTCATTACAATTACAAAATAAATGTAATAGTTATACATTTCAATACAAAAGAATCTCAAATATTTATATAAATAGTGAACCCCTTGACAGCAAAGCGGCCCAACTTTGAGGCTACTTTGTAGCCTTTTATTTGCAATATCGGAGTAGTAAATACTCTTATCTATCATGGACTTTGAAAGATTTTTCGGTATACGTCCACATTCGAAAGTTTTGCCTTGGGACTTGTTGATCAACACGGCAGATTGGAATACTTAGAAATGGTCGGCCAAGCTGAAGGTGTTTGGTCGCACAAAAATTTTGTTTATAAATCAAGACGTCAGCAAGTTCTTCCGAAATGAATGAATCTGAACTTTATAATATTTAAAGAATTCCAGGCAGTTATTTAATGATTTTATGGTTCATATCGATGGTCTCCTTATTGGTAAGTGTTAAATTCACTATTTTCGTAAGTTATTCGAGGACAACAATTTGGTGCAAGTTCTGGCCGTTAATTATACAGATCATATCAAAGTGCATAATCATTTGAGAAGAAATTTTAATGGAATTCAGTGAAAGTTCAGAAATATCCGACGTTCCTAACCCAACACTCAACAACCAATTATTGTATTTATTTTGATACTCATTTGTTGAATTTTTGCACCAGACGCATTTTTCGTGGGCATCTATATAAAATATTGAATTTTGTCAATGTTTCGTACCTCTGGTACGGTCACTGCCGTTATAAACATATTTATACAAATACTTAATAGCAGACACTTATGAAAAAATTTCGACATTTAACTGTGCGTTACATTTTTTGAAGAAATCCAGGTATCCAGTGATTATCATATTCAAAATCATTTTGACAGGATCCGTCAGTGAACTGTGCAGTGACGACGGTAAAATTATTATTTTTCCAGTAATCACAGCATCACCATCTCCTTCATTAATGGTATCCTGAACTCCTTGATAATCTTTTGCTCTTATTGAGCAATAATTCTACTGGAGTGATATAAAATTTCTTTGGAATTTCTATACATTAGTCGATACGCATAAGTTAAATTGTCTTAGAAAAAGTTCCGGGCGGTTGGATTACGATAATAATCTATTTACAAATGGTAACCTAAAGCACATGTTGGAAATAGTAAAAGTTCATGAACTGGATCGTATGATAGATGTATTTGACTTATTTTTTTTTTACTTATTTTTACTGTGTATTATTAAATTAAAATCTCTTAGAGCGTAAGTCTTATTACCATCACCGGGTATTAAAGGCGACTTTATGACATCTAATATTATGCTAGCATATTAAATTCATGCTCTCGTCCAATCACATCAACTAAATTAAAAAAAAACACGTCCCTACGAGCTAAAATATTTTCAACTTTATGCAAAAAATTTGCAGACGACCAATTTTTAATCATACCAAAAACAAATGACAAGTATGACGTCATAGTATGAATTTAAAATGCTAGCATAATATTCGAAGTCATAAAGTCGCCTTTAAGCAGCTATTTGCTTATATGAGCCTAGGTATGGATTTCAAATTATACATACAAAATTATGAATTTTTCAATCGAGCATTGGCATGAAAAAAATCTTAATGACTCCACACCGCACCGTATCCCACCGTGCATCGCCGATTTTACAGATTATCAAACACAATGTGTCCTTTCTATTTTTTCAAAATCAATTATGTTTTATTTTTATCGAATTAATTTAAGTTTTAATGTTTTTTTCTTGACGCGAAAAACTGGAAAAAAAAATGTATTTGGTTGTCAACTGAGTTTTAAGGTTATGTTGCCCGAAAAAGTAAAAATGTCATCTATCTTTGACCCGCATCGCACCGCGCCGTTTTGATTGCTTTTGCATTAGCTCATATAAATTATACAGCGGATGATTCATTATTTTATTTTGACATTTTAACGAAACGGAGCGGTGCGGTATCATTGAGATTGAACCTTAAAGCTCGAAACAGAACAAGAGCGTCAGCGGCGAGTATTGACGCCTGTCATTTTAAAATATACAAAAACCATACTACTGTAACGACGACAATTTTTTCGTTGAAATAAATTTAGTCTATTTCTAATTTTATATCCAGCAAAACAATGTTGCCAAATGTTTTTTATTTTTTTGACTTGACTTTTTAATAAAATGGGTATTAAGCAGCCATGTTTTAAAAACATGTATCGTTGTTTTTATGTCGCGATACGCTGTTGACGCTCTTGTTCTGTTTTGACCTATATAGGCTAACCAGCGAGCCCGTAAGAAATATTACGGAATTGAACGAAAGTTATTTCTTATATGGCAAATTTAACAAGTTGCCATGGTTTGAAGTTGCGTATAAAATGATGTGACATTTTCTTCAGTTTGTTTCGTTAAACGAAACATTTTCGTTCAGTTCTTAAAGACTTCACAGGTCAGCAACATGCCTCGATCTATCGTAATCTTAATTAAAGTTGTTACTAACTTGCTGGTTGGCCCATAAAAATAAAAAATGAAAAACAGTTAGCAAGAATCGAACTCGGAAATTTTTAGTATTGCATTTGCTTGCAATCACTTCTATCCATCAGGCTACTAAGTTATAGCAAATGTTGAAGTGAATTGGAATATATTGTCAAGCTTGTACCGCGATAGACACCGGAGAATTATATATAGATTACAGATTTAAAAAAAATCATTTAACACCAAAATCAAATGAAATAACCATTAAATTAACAAACGTCATTGTAATTACAAAAAATCTAACACATAAAACTATCGTCAGAAAACTCAAATTTTAATTTTAATACCCATAATCTAAGTCCTTTTTTTTGTCCTCCTTAGACTCAGAATTATCATTTTCTGCTAACTCAGTTATCAAGTTTAACCTCAAATACTCATTGTACGATTTTTTTTGCGATTTATTTCTGCTGTGCAGTGTGGACAATTATTATTATTTTTTTATATTTACGGGAATACTCTGTCTGCAGTATAGGAAAATTGGCTATGATGTGCTTCTTGATTTCGGATTATTTTATTAGTTTTTAAGATTGGCTTAAAATTGTTTTCAGCTCTATTTAATTATAGAATATAATATTAAGTTCTAAAAGAACAAATTATTTAAAATTATTACTGTTCCAAAACAGTGCTAATATGGCTGTATAAGACTCACTAGTCATTAAAATAATTTTGTCTATCTAATTATATGATTGCACAGCTAGCGCGAAATTGAATGATTGATTGTTTTAGAATGTACGACCAAGTATTAAGGAATCGGTTTTAATTAAATCTTTTAATTAAATCTTTGATTTGTATCAAAGCAGAACATGTAACAGTTTGTGGATGGTTTCTACATTTTATCTTAATTAGAAAATATTCTTTCTACATTCACGGATGAATGAGGTATTGATAATATAACTTGAGTAATAAGATAGATGTTGCCAAACATTGGCTCATTTATTTCATTTTTTATTATACCGACATTTGCCCAAAGCTCAGAAAATGATAAATTCATAAATTTCTTTAGTTTCTCGCAATCCGCAAGTGCACGGAATTTATTGTTTATTTCCTTAATGTGCTTTAGTTCATCGTCTAGAAAAAACTTTGTGATAACCGGCAAAACGGAATTAGTTTCACCTGTAATCGCATTCTCGGGTGAAAATATCGAGAGAAAATTTAAAACCTCATCGTCGAAATTAATTTTTTTCCGTAAATTATTACAAAAGGTAATGTAAAAAAGTTTAACTTTGCTTTTAAACTCTAGAATTAAATTAATCGACAAATTTTGTTTTGTATAATATATTTCGGCATCGGCGCCGCAATTAGTTTGGTCAACTGGAATATGTTTTTCTTCTAAATTAATGTTAGATATAACAATTTCATCTAAAAACTTCTTAGTTATAAAATTTCGACTAAATTACACAAATAAATGCATCCTCAGACTGCATTTCCAAATTTATACTATTGATTATTTTAAACGCATAAAATAAAAAAATAAAATATAAATGGATTAAATCAGCATTCAAATTAGCAGAAATAAAACATATCTCGTTTCCGTGTACGTTCTCAAACTAGCCGAGGCCAAAATATGTTTTAGTACACTCCACTGCTCGAGAATACGGTCAATTGCAGCCTGCAAATTTTGAAAATGAGTTTTAATAAATCAAAGTATAATTTTCTAATATAGTAATAAGGTTACCTGCCTTGACAACCACCGGGTTGCGGCCAACTTCAAAATTGCGTGGTCAACTTCCCTCAACTCAAGAAATGGTGGTTAACTTCCCTCAACAGTTTATCGATATTGTCTGGTAGTTTTGCTGCTGCAGCTATCGAAACCAGATTTAAGTTATTGCAAATACAGCCATTAACTACTAATTTCGGTATAAATTCTTTTAACTAAGCCTGCACCCCATTTTTTCTCCCTAGCATCACAGCGCAGTTGTCCGCTGTGAATCCGACTAAATTCTTTAAAGATCTATGTTTTTCCTGTTAATTTTTTATTAATACGGAAAAAATTCCAGACGCCGAACTATCTACAATAGGAGTAAGAGCCAAAAATCTGTCACGGCATTGTTTATCAAATACCCTTATAATTATCGTTAGATTTTTTACTATCGTAGTATCGGTGCTTTCATCTATGACAATCGAATAATATTACCGTGTAGCTATTTTCGAAACAATTTTTGTGTTTTCTGGTCCTGTCAGGTTTTTAATTATTTGTTGGCCCTTGTGGCGATTGATTGTCATTTTTTTTATAATTTTTGAATCGGTGATTGTATTTTTTAGAACTAATTTTAAATGATCCAAGACGGCAAATGGTAAGTTATGCTCAGCTACAAATAACCCCAAGCGAATTTCTAATTTCTTAGCGTTTTCAAAAATAATTTCGGTACCCTTGTCCAGAAGCTGTTCGATTTTCGGCGATTGATTTGCGCTTTGCCATGCATTTATATGCATGAATCACTAGACGCGTGTCGCTTAATGTGCGTTTTACCACTAACAATAGCAGAGTTGCATAATATACATTGTTTACCCTGCATCGAGCTATCTTTGACGAGCCATGAATATTAATTTTCCATTCATCCCTAAATGGAACGGTTGTATACTTTTTTTTTTTGTTTGTTGGTTCGTCGAACGAGTTTAATCTCCTTTTGTATTATAGACAAACATATAATTTTAATTTTAAATCACGTACGACAAATTAAAATATAAACTCACTCAGCAATGTGTTCTACATCGTCCAACACTGCAGCAGTGAAAGAAAATGCCGATTATTATGGTAACGCCGAGAAACCTGGCGGGTGAATCGTACGACGAAGAACTTGTTAGAACTTTTTGGCTTCGCAGATTTCCGAAAAGTTTATATATAGCGTTAACAGCAATTGGGGATAAACCAATTGATAATTTGCTTGAAACCGCAGATCGGATCTACGAAGCAACCGGACCCAGTTTATCATCAATACAAAACTTGCCTTCGACAAGTTACCATCAATCTGCAGATTCTACCTTAACAAGACTCGTAGCTAGACTTGAGAGTATGGAATCGAAATTTCAGGAATTATCAGCAGGACGAAGCCGTTCGCAATTATCCTACCTACTGCCCTACCCTACCTACTGCTACAAATGGATACGGTGGAATTCTGAAGATGTTTCCAAGTTTAACTGACGAACCTAATTACAAACATCCGGCAACATAGTGTGGTTCACCATATTTATACTAAAAGCCGCCTACCTTTTTCGAGACCTCGCCGTCTGGATCCTGCCAGATATAGGACAGGGCTTACCGAGTTCGAACATATGGTTCAATTGGGAATATGCCGACCGTCATCTTCTGCAGACCGTGCGGAGACTATCGAGGCCTTAAGGCAGTCACT
Organism: Tipula confusa; assembly: GCA_963556175.1. Taxonomy (NCBI): domain Eukaryota; kingdom Metazoa; phylum Arthropoda; class Insecta; order Diptera; family Tipulidae; genus Tipula; species Tipula confusa. The sequence continues at coordinate 172,302,345 of OY744475.1, forward strand.
GAACCTGATCGATATCCGACCCCGCACGTTCAGAACTTTTCGATGAATTTGCAAGGATGTGTAATTTTCTCAAAAATTGACCTGGTAAGAGCATATCATCTAATCCCTATTGCGCCCGAAGACGTGCCTAAAACGGCCATTACCACACCCTTTGGGTTATTTGAGTTAACGAGGATGCCTTTTGGTCTTTGGAATGCTGCGCAGACTTTTCAGCGCTTCATGAATGAAGTGGTCAAAGGTTTAGATTTTATATATGTCTTCATAGACGATAAACTTGTGGCTAGTAAAAGCGAGGAAGAGCACAAACTTCATCTCAAACAGTTGTTTGAGAGATTAGTTAAAATTGGAATTAACAACCAAATTTCAAAGTGTGAATTCGGTGTAGCCGCTCTGGAGTTCCTCAGCCACCACATTTCATCAGATGGCGTTCTACCTTCGCCACGGCGAGTTGAAGCCATTCAAGAATTTCCTGCTCCAACATCATTAAAACAGATTCAGCGATTCGTTGGAATGGTTAACTATTACCATAGATTCATTCCTAGGTTAGCCGGGTTGCTGTCCCCTATTCATGCACACTTGGCTAAATTGAATAAAATACAAAAAAATGCTAAAAACTTCAGTTGGCCAGACGACTGTGAAGAGTAGTTTGTCCAAATTAAAAGTACACTTGCTAACGTTACAATGTTAGCACATCCCTTGCATAATTCTAATTTTAGTATTGCTACAGAGGCTTCAAATATTGCCGTAGGAGCAGTCCTGCAACAAATGAACAAAGGATGTTGGCAACCATTAGGGTTCTTTTCCCGCAAATTATCTCCAACAGAAATTAAATATTCAACCTTTGACAAAGAACTCCTTGCTATTTATCTAGCAATTAAACATTTCAGGTATTTCGTAGAGGGTAGGCAATTTACCATCTACACAGATCAAAAACCTCTTACCACGGCAATTACATCAATGAGCGAGAAGAGTCCACGGCAGACACGACATTTAGACTACATCGCTCAGTTTACTTCAGACATTCAACATATATCAGGCAAACATAACGTGGTTGCTGACACATCCAAAGCTAAGTTTCACTGATTTATCTAAGTCTCAAGAGGTTGACGATGAATTAAAAGAGCTTCTTGGCAATTCATCTCGCCGTGCGAATTCTAAGTTTAGATTAGAACTCACCATTCTGTTAAATTGAAAACTTTATTGTGAGACATCAACAGGGGTTCATCGACCATGAAATATTTTTTCTGAATATTTTGGCCGAACATGAACACCGACGTAACAAACTGGGTTCGGAGTTGTATGGGATGCCAAAAAAGCAAAGTTCAACGTCACACTAAATCGCAACCAGGGAAATCCGATCTACCATTGGCTAGATTCGAACATGTTCATATGGATGTAGTGGGACCTCCTCCACCATCTGAAAGTTATGCATACATTCTAACTATAGTGGACCAATTCACTTGCTGGCCAGAGGCATACCCTATTCGAGAAAATACCGCTGCTACTATTGCTAAGGTTTTTATCAAGCAATACGTTTCAAGGTTTGGAATACCCCTTGAGATAACAACGGATCAAGGTAGCCCGTTCGAGTCAAAACTCTTTTCTGAACTCACGCGTTTACTAGGCGCAAACAGAATTCGTACCACTGCCTACCATCCACAGGCAAACGGTATGGTCGAAAGGTTTCACAGACAACTTAAAGCTTCGTTCAAAGCTCGTGGTAATATTATTCATTGGAGCACTGAGCTACCCCTTATTTTGTTGGGAATACGAGCACCAGTTAAAGATGAACTAAAGTGCTTTCCAGCCGAACTAGTTTATGGACAAGTCCTCAAGCTTCCAGAAGAACTTTTCGTGATCAGTACTCAGGATTCAGATCCCGATCCATCAGACTATGTAAGCAAACTTCGTGCAAATATGCACAACATAATTCCGGTTGATACTCGCAAGTCAACTTCCACGCCAATTTTTATCCCAAAAACATTAGATAGTTGCGAGTACGTTTTTCTTCGTATCAATAAGGTACGAGCTGCTCTTTCAAAGCCGTACGAAGGATCGTTTAGAGTCATTCGTCGTTTTAGAAAACATTTCATTATAGATCGTAACGGTCGAAATGTAAATGTTTCTATTGACAGACTGAAGCCGGCATATAGTATTATCAGTTAAACAAGTACCAACCAAACATTTCCAAAGAAGACAGTTCGATTCCGTATGCCTAGCTAACCTTCCTTTCCTTATATTCCTTCTCAGCTATAGCTATTATTTTTTGTTATTTTTCCAGCCTTTAAATATTTCGTGGGGAATTTACTTGCAGGGGGTACTGTAGCGACTCTACAAATAACGTCACAACGAAAATTGACAATTTCAGTTTAAAAATGGAATGCACTTGTGTTGGTTGGGTTTGGATGTTATGTTACGCACTGTAACATGGTATTTAAGCGTAATTAAAATACGGGATATTATGTTTGGACTAAACATTTTGAAATTTACAAATTCAGTCTTACGCTACAACTTGCAGACGGATGGTCATTTAAAATTGTTAAATAAATAATATAAATATCATGTTCGCATGAAAAATAAAGTTATTGTTAAAGTTAACCTAATAAAGTTAAAATTATAAGTGGATTGTATCGGGGTAGTTTAATTGAGAATTAGAAACCAACCCGTACATGTATATAACCCAACAAGTTTCGATAAATATTTTAAATTCAACGAAACTAGCAGAGTTAGGTAGAGTTGAAATTCAAAATCGCGACGATCATTATTATGGTTTTGACTTTTTCAGTAATAAGCGTCGTTCGTATTTAATTTAAAATACAATTGAATGACGAAATTTAGATAATATTACAACAAAATAACTAAATATAATACTAAATATCTGGGAAAATTTCAACTCCACCTAACTCGATTTCATGGAAACACGTAACACCATATTGAATTTAAAGAAAACCTAATTTGAACTCAATCCAAACTCTACATGTCATGGAAACATAGTAAATAATAATTTTATAATGATCATAGAACTGTCATTGTAAGTATTTTTAAATGGAAGAGTTTCCAAAAAAATCATGCCAAGCAAATCTAATTCATAAATTTTTTATTATTTATTTATTATTTATTGAAACTAGTTTTTTCAGACTAACCATCAATTTACATCTGAATTCTTAAAAACTAAAATGGATAAAAAACTTAATAAGGTCACTGTTGATTCAGCGATGCTCCAATGCCTGTTCGTTAATAGGTAGCTGCTCACATACTGACGAGCTCGAAGGGTTTGGTTCGCTTTAGTCTTCTAACCAAGTGTTCATTATGCAGTAGCCGAGAGGCTTCCGCATTAACATGTTGCAATAGCCTCGATTCATGCTTCGTTGCAAATCTTTTTATTTCATGTTTTACATCCGGTATCCCCAAATTTCAATGCAAATCCTTATTTCAAATGTACCAGGGTGCATTGACTATACTCCGAAGTATCTTATTCTGGAAGTTTTGTATAGGTTTGATGTTAACATTTTTAGTGCAGCCTCAAAGCTAGATACCATATAGCCAGACCGGTTTTAGGATTTGATTGTAAATCAATATTTTGTTGTCTGTGCTTAATTTTGACCGTCGTCCAATTAGCCAGTACAATTGTCTATATTTAAGATCAAGCTCCTTTCTTTTCTTCTTCACATGCTCTTTCCATTTGAGCTTAACATCCATTGTCATACCTAAGTATTTGGCGGAGTTCTCGTATGGCACCATTACATCGTTTATGCTGATTGGCGGCGGATTAACCAATTGTTTGTTTGTAAAGTTGAAATGCGCAGATTTTAATTCATTAAGTTTGATTTTCCATCGCTTGGTCCACTGGTGATTTTCTTCACTTGTATATTGAAGTTTATTCGCCGCCTCTTCGATAGTTTTCGCTGTTGCTAGTATAGCCGTGTCGTTAGCAAACGTTGCTATGCTTACATGATCGGACTGTGGTATATCACTTGTATAAAGTAGATATAGGAGTGGACCCAGAACACTGCTTTGTGGGACTCCTGTCCTTACCTCTCTCAGTTCAGAATACTCATCTTCTTGTCTTACTCTAACGTCTTTCAGATAAGTACAACTCCAGAAGATCAACATATGATCCCGGAAGCATAACTTTTAGTTTATGTATTAATCCCTCATGCCATACCTTATCAAAAACTGCTGCCACGGCCAGCACTAAGATAGAACAAATTTGTTTATCTTCTAACGCCTTTTCTATAATGTTAGTAATTCTGTGAACCTGGTCAATTTTTGAATGTTTGTGTCATTCTTCTCAGAAGAAGTATCTCCATTAGCTTTGAGACAATAGGAACAGGGATATCGGATGATATGATTGTGCTTCATTTGGTGGTTTACCTGGTTTCGGTAGCATAATAATTTCTGCAACTTTTCAGGCGGAAGGAACATGCCGTAATCTAATAACAGCATTAAAGAAATGGGTTAGTTGAACAATAGCTATCTTTGGTAGTTGCTTTAGAACTTCTCCTGTTAAAAGATCATATCCAGGAACCTTTCCGGCCTTGAGATTGAATTTTATTTCTCTATTAACTTCTTTCTGGGTTATTAGAGGGATTCTGTCCCCATAGTCGTTGCTTCCATTTTCGATTATAATATCCGATTCGGTCTCATTCGGATGGAAAATACCAGCCAGGTGATCAGCAAACACTTCAGCTTTTGATTTGTTATCCCTGGCTCACGAGCCATCACTTCGCTTAATAGGAGGGATCTGCATGATTGGGGTTTTCATTTTTTTAGTTGCCTTCCATAATGAGTAGTCTGTATTTTCAACAGCCGTCAACTTTCCAAGAAACGAAACAAACGATTTTTCATTTAACTTCTGAATTTCTCGCTTAAGCTGCTGTGATTTGTTATTTAGGATCGTCTTGTCAGATGGCCTCCTCGTTTGTTGCCATTTTTTCCTAACTTTCCTTTTTTCTAAGACCAGGTCCCTAATTTCTCTTTAGTAGCTTTTACCAGTAGTTTTGGATGCTGTTTCTTTAGTGTTATTCCATGCGGCTAATTGAATGATATTTGTGAAGTTTCCAACCTCTTCCTCTAGCTCCGTTACCGTTTTTAATCGTGTTTGTAGGTTAATATTACTTTCTAATTCAGATTTGAAGCTAACCCAGTCAGTTGTTTTATTGACAAGAGTTGGTCTTGTTTCCTTCCTAATTATCTTGTCACTTATGGTAAGTATCACTGCAGAATGATCAGAGACGCTATCTAAATTATCCTCTACTTCAATTCTAAATTATCCTCTACTTTGGTTGTTGTGAGCCTAGATCCAAAGACAACATGTTTTGCATTAAAATCACCTCCCAATATAAATCTAAAATTGAACTGTTGTAGGATATACTTTGATTTCTTCAGGTTGCATCTAGGTGGAAAATATACCACTCCTATCTGAAGGCGTTACTTGGTAGATGTAATTTCTACTACGGTAAGCTGGGTTTCAGGTGATTGATAATGCTGGCATTCATGGTGTTTAATATAATTTTTTATTATAACAGCGGTTCCACCTCTTGCTTGGTTATCCGGATGAATTGTTTCGTAAAGTTGGTAACCCTGAATTTTTAAGTAAGGTTGTCTTGTTGAGTGGGTCTCAGATATCAGACACACATCGATATTTTGCATTTTTAAAAAGACTTCAAGTTCATGTTTTTTATTTTTAATACCGTTGGCATTCCATGTAGGAATTCTCAATTTTTCTTGGTACATCATTTTGGGAGAAATAATTAGAATAATAAAGCAGAATTGCCCTGCTCCATACTTTGTAGCCTTTCAGAAAGGTTGCTTATGGCATTCGAAACATTCTGCATTATTTCCATCAGACTATTCGAATGTGTAGGGTTCAACACTGGTCCTGAGCTGACCTTTTCTGTCGCAGCCACCTGTGCATAAGATATACCACCTCTGACATGATGATGTTTATTTTGATTATTTCTTCTTTTTTGGAGTTCTTTCGCTACCAGACATCCTCGGTACCTTGCAGGGTGGGCCTGTGCCCAGTTTGAACACTTTGCCGCGGTGGTCCTGGGTTTCTCACAAGCAATAGTTAAATTTTCTCAGCACATTTAACACATCTAGGTTCGTGTTGCCAGAAATTTTGAGTGTGGCCATATCGCTGACAACGTTTACATTGCGGAATTATACGATTACTTCTAACCGCCTCGATCTTTACTCCCATATGGCACATATGTTTTATTTCGTAAATGTTTCTTATATCTTCTTTGTTATCGAAGGTTAGCAAGAGTAATGGAAGAGGAATTCTTATTTCTTCATCCCCTTTCTTAGACTTTTTAATTTTATTGACGACATCAAGGATTTTAAAACCTCTTTCGCACAGTTCACTTTTAATGTCTTCTGGGTTGCATGATTGGTGTAAATTTCTAACCATAACCCTTATCGGTCGCGTATGCTTATTTTCATATGAATGCCACTGTTACTGCGAACCGTTTAAATATTCTGTTAGATTTCTATAATCTGTCTCGGTGTCTACATTTATTTTCAGTTGATTGTTGTTCATCTAGCTTGAAAATTGATGCTGTTATCCTGTAATGACTTGTTAATGACTGAATAGTTTGTCACATTGCTAAGTATTACGGGGGCAGGATTTTGTTTGCTTTTTTTAGGTTCTTTAGTTTTTTGAAAAGTTGTATGCTTTCCTGGTGTGCTATTTTTTTCAGGCGGAGGTTTTGTTTTTAGATTTAGATGGTTATCCGTTTTGTATGACGCAGTACCTGCTTGATTACCTTTTTCTGACGAACGCTTCCTTTTTTTGGATTTTGGTAGTAGCCATGCTGTTTCTTGTGCTATTATGTCTTCTTCTTCGCTCGAATCAGGTATAGTATAATTATTTTTTTGTGGCTGACTCTGTTCTATCGTCAGTTTTAATTTTTAGATCTCATTTCGTGCTTCCTTTAATTCAGCTTGTAATGTTTGGATTATTTTATCATTTGAATCACTCCCAGATATTTGTTGAGATCTACTGTAACTCATCTTCCGAGGATCATTACTTTTAGCTAAATTTTCCACAGAAATACTTCGTGGCCTTATAGGAGATCTCATCATTAGCTAGCCCATTCTGAATGGATTGTCACTAGTACTTCCGCTCATGAAATTGTCTGAGCCAATGGCGTCATGATTGTTTTGCAATGATTGACCCTCCCCAGAATCCATGGGGTCAACCTCCTCAGAGGGTGGATTTTCCTGCAGTGCAGGTCTGCCACCTGGGGTATTATTTCCTAATGTTTTATTCATTGCTGGTTTATTTTAAGAGTGTCCTTCCCATAGCCGATTCGGTGCAGACGCAGACCGAGAAGCCGCTCATTGTCAGACAGACGCTTACTGGATTTTATTATGCTGCAGTCGTTCAACGTCAACTAGGTCGTCAACTAGGTGCCTACTACGTTCACCATGTTTCCTTAGCTATCCTGACCGTTTGGCTGCCGTAGCTGTCCAGGGCGTACCACGAGGATATTATTCAATTAAATATTTAATTTATAATTTTCCTCTACGTGGAGGTGACAGTCAGACTCTATGCCCCATTCATAAATGAACTAAAAAAACAAATATAATATTTTTTCAGATTGTATTAAATGCCGCTAGAATTACTGTTACAAACCAATTGAATTAACTGCTTTACGACAATTACATAATTGCACAATTAACTCGAAATAGAAAATAATTGTTTCTCTTCATGTTCTTAGAGCTATATATTTTAGACCAATATATTTTTAGAGCTGTATGCGTTTAGAAAAGCACTTAACTTTATACTATGCTATAGGGCTAAGCAAATTGTTAAATTGTGTTTTAAAGCAAAAAAAAAATTTAATAAAATGTTGAGTTTTATATTTGTGATGTAGAGGTAATAGTCTAATATATTCTTTTTTGAAGAAGTCATATGAGCGAATAGAAATTATAATCTTAAAATATAATTAACAGGACATTTCGTAGTTACATATTTTAAAAATTATATGTGGTTGGCAACAATTGTTACTTAAAAATACTGGAGCCTCAAAAAACTAAAGACTGCAAATTTATTTTTCTTTATCTGTAAATATTTTATTTATCCTTAAACAGATATTTTTGTGTTTATATACGATAATAGGAGTAATAATAGTATCAGTAATGTATTTTTTATAAAACCATATCCTTTTTTTTAGTGTATATGTAGATATATATGTAATATGTATGTGTTATACAAATTTCGATAAAATTTTATTAGTTGAAAATTTATAGTACAATTTTTAAAATCAATATAAAATACAAATTTTGGCCAAAAATTGCTAGACCAGAATAAAGCACAGTGTAAATATATGTATATATGAATACGGTAAAAACATACATAGCACAAGGCCACAGGTGTAAATGAAATGTTAAACTTTTTATATGTTATAAATAGTATTAAGTGGAAATTTGTTTTTATTTTTAAATAAAAACATAAATTTGTGTGCTCAAGTATAATACTTGTACATTAACATTTTTGTTTTATTTTTTTATGAAACAAAAATTTATTTATTTATTTTATACATTTAAAATAAAAAACAAAACAACACAAACTATAAACATAAATAAAAAGCCAAAAAAAACGAAGAAAGTTTTGCGGTTAAGCAATATACAATTTATTTATGAATTTTTTTTTCTTTTTTTAAATAAAACAAATGTAACGTAAGAAAAACGAAAGAAAATCAATTTATTTTCATATATTTCTATATATTGAAATTCATAACTGAATTGAATAACAAATATTATATAAAATATCCAAGAAGAAAATTCATGTTGTACAGGAGAATTTTTGCACCAAAGGTGAAATAATCAAATAGCAAAGTGTTATGTGTGTAGAATTGAAAGAAAAACTGAACAACAAAACATCTTACCACTTTTTTATACTACTATGACGAGGAGGTTAACAACACTTTTCAAACTTTAAAAAAATCTTTTTCTTTTATTTTCTTATCAAAATTAAACACGTTTTTGTACAACACACACTCACACATACATACATTATATTGTAAATTAAATTATATTGTAATTTAATTTTTAAAATTAAAATTGCTTTAATATATTATTTTTTCTTCATCAAATATACGTACAATATATTTAATGCAAAAAAAAAAATTTAACGTTTTTATGTATTCGATTCAATTATAATTACGAACATAAAATTACTTGGAAAAATTACTTTTAAAGTATTAAAATTTCAATTTTACATAATTGGTAAGAAGATATTTTCCTGGATAAATAGTTGTGTTCACGAAATGTGGTTGCAGGTTTCATGTAAGTTTTGCAGGAAACCTGCACTCATTTGGAATTTCAGACTATCACGTCTTAAAATTCTTCTTGTCCTTCAGTAATTTGGTAATCATTTTTTTACCTCTACTTTGGCATGATCAGGGACAGGCACAGAACTAATTTCAATTGCCGCGATAGTGCCTCAGGAAGTTGTAAAAATGCAAGTGTCAAAAAACAAGATTTTTAATACTTTTTACCGTTTACCGTTTTTTGTATCAATATCTTTAAAACATTTATTAGCTGTAATAATAAGTAACACAAAAATACTTAATGAGCCTCAAGGAAGCTAAATTTGTAGCAAGACGACGACAGATTTGCAAAAGTGGTTTTACCTTTATGATATTCGCTTATACTATTTCCAAGTCAGGTAAACAATAGTTTCGGAATAAAAGTACTTGGCAAACGCAGAAACCGCTAACTTATGTTTTATACAAAGTATTGTCAATCGCTTTCTATGAATCAACCCAATTTTTGGTATCTTTATATGATGTAAAGTGCTGTAAGACAGACCATGCTGCATCGATCGAAACTAGTAGTAGACGGGCAATTTTTGAACCTCAATTTTGTTGCTTAAATGAGACAATGGGAGAAAAATAACCGGAATTATTTGTAGTCGTAAATATTTATTTGTATTAGTGCGCACAATGTTTATTTTATTTTGGTTGGCTTTGCTTTTTGTTTGACATTTAAATTGTTACGATAATGGTTTTGTGCGAAAATCATTTCAATATTTAAATATATTATTTATATTTTGACCGTAAAATCAAAACTAGACGGTATAACGAGTATTTGCGTGATATCTCTAATCCTTTCAACATATCCGATCGATGGTGAGTTGAATATTAATAAATAAATTAATATATTATAAACTATTTTATTTTTCAGTTTTATTGATAATTATAGATTGTCCAAACATTTGGTTCACAGTTTAATTCGACCATTTGTTGATGACACCGACCATCCTATGAAAGTGCCACTTCATTTAGAAGTTTTGGCAACTCTAAATTTGTATGCCTCTGGAAGCCACCAACGTCGTGTGGGGCTTGACGCGTTCGCTCTTATGAGTCAAACCAAAATTTCGCTAAGCATTTCTAAAATTAGTAAAGTTCTTGGGACTCAGTTAATTTACCAACATATTAAATTTCTAGTATCTTCAGCCGAAGCTAATCTAAGTTCTAATCCCCATCTAAGTTCTCCATCCCACAAATTTCTATAATTTGTTGCTCTTCAGTGGTGAGAACAAGTTTGGCACATTCACCCCCACCAGTCATATTTTGTTGTGATCTATGACGGTTTAATTTTTTTTAATGTTTATTTTTAGATCTTGCCAAGCCTGAAATATAAATATATAAAATTTTAAATATATGTTTTGTTGTTAATTCATTCAATACTATAATTACTCGTTTCCACTGTTCTACTTTTCGTTAGACAGGTGACAACAAATTCAAAGTGGAAGTTATTTCTTGTCATAACTCAACCCTTCGTTGATGGCCGCCGGCTTGGCCAAATCCAAACAGCACATCAAAGTTATTTTTCACGAATTGAATTAAAGCAGCCTTTTGTTCTGAATTTATACGTTCTATGGAAATTAGTATTATATGAATACTATTATATGCATACTATTTAATACTATCACTGTAGAATTCTTTTTGATTCTAAAAACACAAACTAAAATAAATCATAGCATGCAAGATATTTTCGAAAACTGACGTTTCTTTCCTATGTTGATTTTTATAGCTTGTTGTGAATCCACCTTAACAAAAATTAATAAAACTTGACGAACTCAGTTGAATCAATATGTTTCATAAGTTCAATCGAGTTCGAAATTACAAACAACAACACACGCGAAAACAATAATCGCAAATTTAACAATTTAGTAAAAATTAGTATTAGTAATTTTCAAAATCAGCAATTAATTCGAACACACGCAAATTTAACAATTTAGTAAAAATTAATAATTGTCAAACTCAGCAATTAATTCGAACACAAAAAGTGTTGTTGTTTGCAATATAAAATTTTAGTATATAAGTTGATTTTTAAAAACAATAAAGACAGTTCTATAATACCAATCGGACAAAACGGTAATTTCAAATTTAAATTGGAGAACGCACAATTTACGGGTATTGGTAAGTATTTACAAATTCTGCTACTAACACTTCTACCGCGCGTTGAGAACTAAGAACTTTGGCCAGCTCAGAGCAGTCGTGTGTCCCAACGTGCGCTAAGACTATCGAGCCAAAAATTAGTTCCTCAACTAAAACTCTAATACTAACTATTCACATCATTATTCACACTATTTTCAAACATCATTCACATCATTGGCGCTGCCGACTTCGCACCTGTGGCGCAATAGGTTAAGATATTTTAAAAGACGCACGACCCGCAGCACCAGCTAGAAAAAAAAAGGTTGCAAACCCTACAAAAAAAAAAAATATATATATATATATATATGTCCAACAAAAACTCACCTTTTGCTACCAGATCTACCCTAATACCACGATCTCCATCACCAAAACCCAGATCATCAGTATACCGAAACTTACGCAGCACAACAAAAACACAGCCATTAGAAGACCTTACGACATACTTAGAACATAAATCAAAGACGAAACCAATACAAAAACTAGATAAACCTTCAACACAGATAACAAATCAAGAAACAGAACAAGTCAATACAGATACCACCACAACAAAATCAACACAAATAAAAAACATAGAACCCAACAACGAGACAACCAACTCTACAGAACACGAAACACACATAATACAAAAAACAGTTGAAACAAACAAACTTATACAAGCAAGACCCATACCAGAAGAACCACAAGAACAAACAAACAGTACAAACAAAGAAAAAACGAACCAACATCCATAACCCCATTACCAGACAAAAACGACCCAACACAGGAACCTATCGTAGTACAGATAGCGAAAAAACCAACAAAAATGAACCAACGAGAGATTCAACAAATAATCGCGAGTTGTATTCCAGAATTCAACGGCGAGGAACCCCATCCAACAAACAATCTCACACGATTCTTGGACGCGTCAGACAGCACATACAGAGATCTAACCAACGAAGAAAAAAAGTTATTTAACAGACTAATAAAATTCAGACTTGTAGGTGACGCTTACTTCAGAATAAGAAAACGAGAAATCCCAGACTATCCAACCCTAAAAAAGACACTGACCGACATGTATACGGTAACATATTCACTAGATGAATTAGAGAAAGCCTACACCACTATACAACAAAATTTCGGCGAGACAATACGCGGATACGGAAACAGACTTATAGAGACGATAGACCAGTACAAAAACGGGTATAAAATTAAGTACACATTTACAAACAACCGCAGTACAGATTTTCAAAAGAGGACTCAACAATACTATACTACGAGAGAAAGTCGCTACAATTAGGGCAAAAGACGTAAACGAAATAATAGAAGAAACGGACACAATAGAAAAAATGTTAATGATGACAACAAACACACCAATAAGAAACACATACCAGACTGAACAAACAAATCTACCACAGAACCAACCACATGTACTACAGCCAAATCTAACACAATACAACACTCCCAACCATGCAACTCCAAGAATTCAATCAAAACCAGCTCCAATCCTATGCAACTACTGTCAACGACCGAACCACACCTGGGATATATGCAGAGCCCGAATAACTGCAAACACACTAAGAAACCTACAGTACGAAAACACTCAGAACAGGGCAAGACCACAATTTAACAGCACGTACAACCAAAATTACAACAGACAAAATAGACCACAACAAAATTATTCCACCGAAAGAACGATGAACAACTACACCAACCGAAACAATGCACAACAGAGTAATGAAAAGTTTACAACATACAGAACACCAACACACCAAAACAATTATCGGAACAGGTATACACCACCGCAACAAACAAATTATACGAACTACAGAGAATAAACAGACACAAGTTTCCGAACAGACAGACCACCGAAATACTGCTCACACTGCAAAGTCACAACAGGACACACTTTTGACGAATGCAGGAACAAATTTCAAGGAAATAGGAACTATGATACACGAAATTACAACCAACCACAACAACCAATGAACACCAATAATATAGAAGAACAGATGAACAAAATGAGAATCAACACAGTTTACCCAAGCCCACAAGACGAATATTACAGACAGAATAGAATCGATCTAGAGCAGGGAAACGCCACAGGATCCAACCAGCAATATGAGAGCCGCCGCAGTTGGATTCCAAACACAACAAAGCAGGAAAAATTTACTAAAAAATTTTGATATTTTGATTTTGACATAATTCTATGTATGAGAAAAAAAATATTTTCTAGACAAAATTACCTATTTTGTGGCAAAAAGAACACGACATAACACATCCCTAGATGAACAAAATTAAATTATAATTTTATATAATTTAATACTATTTCGGGTTTTCGGACAATTAATTTTTTTTTATTTTCACTTAATTAAAATTCACTTTAATAAAACCATTTATATATATATATATATATATATATATATATATATATATATATATATATATATATATATATATAAATTACATAAACCACATAAATATTTACCATATTGCTATAATTAAATTATTATTTATAAAATTTAATTTAAAATGGCTGATCAATTTTTTCAATTTAAAATTCAAATTTAAACAATTTAGTGCGACGTGTGACTGTGTACTCCCTATAGTCGTAGCATGGGAATATGTCATCTATAAAGAGGTAAGCACAAAAAAAAATTAAACCGGTTCGACCGATTCCATAGTTTCTGATACTTATCGTCACTAATACAATTCAAATAAATGACAGCACACCAAAACAATATTTTATACAATATACGGTGTACATATACAAAAGTCTCACTGTCTAATGGTTTCATTTAAGCAACAAAATTGAGGTTCTGGTGAATAAAGCGAGTGGGGTAACACTTTCTAATTGAATGTGTCCAAGTAAATTTTAATCGGTGCCTTAACGCATGTGGACGAGCGTTAATCATGCGCAGGAAAATTATTTTGTCGTGTCTTTATTAGTACTGAGTGCGTTTCTTCTGAGTGCTAGACTTAAATCAATTCTGCCGACACCAAGCTGATCCCACCAAATATACAAGTTGAGTTTTTCTCACAAATATTCTACTCTACTGTCGATACCAAGAGGTCCTTGTGATTTGTTCTTTTGTGTATTGTCGTATAGTGGGTCCATTTTCAGTAACTATACGATGCAAAAAAACGTTTCGTGTTCTGGCAAGCTGCATCTGATATGAAAAAAATCGGCGGTCAGTGTTTCTCAACTTTAGTCCATATAGCAACCAATTACCTTGCTTTTGAGTCATTTCCGATAATTTTAAACGATATAAAAATTGATTGTTAAGTGAGTCCTAATAATATTGCAAGTTCTTCTTCCATTTTAAACGAACCTCAACTGCGATTTTTTTTAACTAAAAAGTAAATCAAAAATTCGTGCAAATGATGTTTGTTCGGCCCAAAACTTGACAATTATAATATAATATTGATACAAAATCGCTAATATTTAAAGATTATGATGATAGATGTCCAACCATAGGGTATGACGTTATATATAGGGAAATTTTAACCATAACTTATTGGTGGAACCATCTTTTGTCGAATGGCGAAGATATTAAAATAAAGTACATATATAGTTTCATTTCCGTAAAAATCTCACCTTATAGTGCTATATTATCTCGACGGCCAGTTAAATATTCAATATACAAATGGACAAAACTATTTATATCTCAAAACTATTTACGTTCCTTCACGAAGCCATCTGTGTACAGTTTTAACGCTAATTTTATTTTCTCTTACATTGTTTATGTCACTTAAAACAGATTTCTCTGTATTCAAAAGGCTTATTTGCACGAGCATAAAGTCATTCGTCTTTGTTTCTTATGCTGTGTGCCTGAAATGACTAAACAAACTAAACTAAATAAACTTTTAAAGCTTCTGCTATTGCTTCATAGAGAAAACTGAAAAGTAAATTTTCGAGGTTACTTTTCGATGACTTTTTATTATATTGTGTGATGTGCAACTAGCTACTGTTGTAATAAAATAAAAAATGGACAAAACATTTGACAAAAGGCATTATTCAATTCGATGTAAGTTAAGCTATAAAACAATAATATTTATTTTAATAATTTAATGTTACTAATACGATTTATAATAATAAAGGGACACAAGAAGAAACCAAACGATTCATAAACGCTCGAGTTGACCTAGAAAATTTGTTCACCGGCAAGTTTTTTGATGTAAAATCAAGTTGGGAGTAGGGTCTATGTGAGGTCTATGTGAGTATTTGTATAGTAATTGTGTTTATTTATTTATAGAAAAGTTTTATCAGAAGCACAATTGGAGGTGGATGACTGGAGAAAAGCCAAAAAGAAATGGAGTAATTTAATGGACAAATACAAGGTACGTTTGAGTAAATATGTCATAAAACTTCAATTAACATAAACTGTTGTTTTAAGAGCGTAATTGAACCACCTACCGGTTTGGGAACAGAGGATGTGGGGCCAGAAGCTACTACTTGGCCATACTTTGAAGTATTACACAGCTATTGCTCGGAAAGGCATAATATTAAACCGCCGATGGTTGTTGATACCGGCGTTGATGAAGTTACTATTGCACAAAATACACCATCTACATCAACTAGTGTTAATGAAACTGGGATATCATCTGACCGCAAACGTAAACGTTGTTCTTGTGATGAAGAGGAGAAACAATTTAAACTTTTAGAAAAAGCGACAAAATACTACATAAAGTATATATCGACTTTAGTTGAGCTTTCAGAAAGTAAGTGTGAATTATAATTTAATTTTTTGTGATACAAAATGAATTTTTTATGTGATAACTGATACAGACTGAATGAATTTTTTATGTGATACTTGGAAATACAGTAAACATTTTTGAAATAATAAAGACTTATAATTAATTAAATTCATATTTTATTTTATATTTTTACAAAAAAAAAAAAAAAAAAAAAATTCAATATTTTTATGTATTTTTCAAATTATGTGTTATTCAACAATTCTTATAACAGCATATTACGTAATTCCAAAGCTCGTTGATCCTCCTGTTCGCTTGGTCTGTCAATTAGTTCATTTTCTAATACTTCTTCAAAAGGCTCTAATTGAAAATGTTCACTTAAACATATATTGTGCATTACATGCTGTAATGACTTTAACACAATTTTTGATGTACGCCCCCGTTTATTTTTTAAGATGCATCGTTTCTTAAGCAAACGGTATTTAAAAAAACACAAAAGTATATTTGTAAATAATAGATGCGGTAATATCATTTTATTTAAATATAATTAATTTTAGAAACATTTAAAATTTTGTTTATTTATATATCTGTTTTTCAAACCACTTTGGCATTTCCTTTAGTTTAGTTATAAAAAATTAATAGGCACAGACAATGACTTTTGTAGTAGTGACATCTACATATAACTTGCATTAACTAGTCTACGTTTAGTTTAGTTAGCCAATTTAGTCATTTGAGGCACACAGCATTAGACGTTGTCTTTCTTTTACGCCTTCTCCCTTTAAAATTTTAAAGCACTTTTGCATTTTGGATTTCCGAGTTTGGGACATCACGGAATACTTGTGGCAGTTGTATTTTTGGGCTAATTTTTGTATTAAAACACCAGTCTCAAAGCCCACAACGATCGAGAATCGAACTTCTAATGATAATCCTTTAATTTTTCCGTTCTTTAAAACAATACTATTCTTGTGAAGGTGAAATTATGACACGTACAATATTCAATATTCAAATGACAAAAAACAAAAAAATTATGTTCTCGTTACTAGGAACTTTTTCAAATAATTTTGTCCCAAAAATATGAGAAACAAATAATTTTTTCCAGTTGTTTTGGTTTTATTTATATGAATTGTGAAGTTTTTTAAGTTTTTGTTTTTCTAAACGAAATATTAATAATTACAACAATTATACAAAAAAAATGTAATCGTGTAATTAAGGTTTTAGCCCAAATTTTAACTGTTGCAAAATACATGATAAGGTTTTTGCGTGACCCAAATAATTTTGATTGACTCCGACTGAATATGTATAGTGTGCGATAAACACACTACAATTAATATTTTTTATAGATATTCAGCTATTCGGAATAACTATTCGCTGATTAATGGATTCGGATCAATGACAAGTCTGGCAGTGTAACCATTTATAAGTTTTGTAATAAATTCTGTTATTAATTCTATTCGGTAGAGATCGTGAAGTTTCCTGGTGGAATAATGCCAAGGCAGAGCATAAATTAATTTCAATATTTTATTTTGTGTGATTTTTAGTCTTTCCAATTGTGATAGAGTGCAACCACTTCACACCGGTTTTGAAAATAATTAATTTTTTTTTTACTATAATATTTTGACATCTTAGTTACTTTTTTAATTACGTTACTTACATGCTTGGAGAAGGTAAGTGGTTTCTCAAATGTAATACCAAGATAGTTAATAGAATTTCTTCAAGGAATTAAATCTCCAGAAAAATTTAAATTTCGATGGCAAGTACTAAGTATCTATTTTCGCCTCGTGAAGAATGCTAGTTAGGTTTTAATCATATTTACATTGATTTTCCATTTATGGTGGTAAGATTGAATTACGTTTAAGTCATTTTCTATAGTCTTCGGATAATTTGATTTGAATAATTGACTCGGTTAAAAAAGTCGTGTCATTAGCATATAAATTCAGATTATTATTCTACAGTTACGAAATATCGTAAATGAAGCAATTTAATAAAGGGTTGGGCAGAGCTTATTTAGATTAAAAAGTTTTAGTTTGTGTAGTAAGGCCCTGTGTCATACACTGTCGAATGCCTTTTCAATATGTAGCAAAACAATGCCTATCGAGTTTTTAGCTACTAACCCAAATCTGATCGACTGACTCTTTCTAGAAATTTGGTACGATCTACAATGGTTTGAATGGAAACTAAATTGTTCATTAGGCATTACATTATTGTCGTCAATATATTCTTTTAACTGGCTTTATATACAGCGCTGGTTGATCTTCCTCATTGTGGATAGGAGACTTATTCGTCTCAAACTAGTTGGGTCAGACGTATCCTTGTTTGGCTTGACACCATGTTTGCTGTATTATTATTGCTTTCTTCCATGTTCTAGGGAAATAGCATATTTTGAAACATGCATTATACATGTGTGACATCATAATGAACAATTTACTCGGAAATTGTTTTAGAAGTTTTTTGTTAATTTTATCATGCCGAATATGGCGTACTTTTGGATGTATGAAGGATGCAGAGTTGAAATTATTTTCTATTTCACATAAAAAATAAAACTTTCATCTACAAGGTCTCGGTTTCAGGATTTCAAGGACTAGACGTGTTAGTGAGTGTGCCTTGGCGAACGTATTGGCTAGAATATTACTGTTTTTGTAATCTGTTATGTCAATCTTATCTGATATTTTCAAAGGTGGCAAATACTTATTCTTACGTTTGAATATTTTAGTTATTTTATAATATATTAAATTTATTTGTTTTGAATTTGATCAATATGAAATTTAATCATTTTGTTGAAGATGAAAATAATTATGAGATTCTGCCATATCAAAGTTAAATGCCCTCATAATCAAAAGAATCAGTACATCAATCGCAAGATGGATTATTCAATTCAATTGCAACCGGTATGCGATGCTGATTTTAAAATTAGCCTTTATAGAAACTCTAAAGCTCCCTCGAGAACTCGTATAACCATTGAGTAGGTTTTCGGGATGATGAAAACCAGATGGCGAACAATTTTTTTAAAAACCCTTGAACTAAAAATTAAAAGATGTGTCCAGGTGGTTTGTGCATGTTGCGTCATTCATAATATTTGTGTATCGTTAGGTAACGTGATGGACTTTGGGACGCTTGATATTAATCAATATCAATCAAACATTCGAGATTACGCAGTTGGATCGAATTTCGAGGTACATTATGTTCCAACATGCAATAAGCCAAACAAAATATATTTAACCAGTTCAATAGATTTTTATTTTTTATTTATTTTTTATCCTAAATAACAAAATAGTAAAAGTCGTAATTCAATTCATTAAAGAAAATGTCACAAAATTATATCACAAATTCCATGGTTTCCGAAATCAATGTAAGATCCAGTAGTTCTTTCGAGGAATAACTGCGTACATAGTTGGAGCTTCTCGATGAGCGTGGCGAAGTGGATGGCTCTGTTACTGAGGCATCTTGGGCATCGTCGACTATTATGTATGGAGGATACAGTCAAGGCTTGGTTTTTAAAAAATCTTCAGTTGATACACCTGATTGTGGTTGTATCATTTTCTGCAAAAGGAAAAGTATAAAATGTACTTAAAATATTTACTTATATAACCTTATATTTTTTAAAAATATTTTGCCACTTTTCTAAAACATATAAAAATTTGAAAAACATAAATTTAGCCAATAAACACAAAACACAACAACAAAAACTCAATTACCCTGCTTTTTAGTACGGTATTTCAATTTACCCTGTACTCTGTTAAAAATTAAGTAAAATAACGATTTACCCGACTATTCGACCACAGCCAATGTTTCTGTGCAACTATTATATTATGTAAATTATAAATATACACACTGCCCCAACATACAACACCATATTGAAGTAGAGACTCGATCATGGCATAATAATAGGATATCGCTGGTCTTATTACTACAGTTACAATCCCAGTAAAAGTACCGAAAGTTGAAATCACCACACGAAATAATTGTAATCAGAATTATTTAATTTTCTTATATCAGTATGTAAAAATATTAAGATTGTATATGTTGTTAGAACCAGGAAAATACACTGATATTAAGTTTATATTGGGAGCATTACAAATTACCTGAATACCGATTGATTCGATTATCGATGTGTTTAAATTTGGTAATAGAGTGAGGTTATGGGGAAAAATGGTTTATGGACAAAAATGGCTACACCCCCTGTTTTCCTTACTTCTCTATCAAGTCTATGGACTTTATAATTATAGTTGATTAGCAGTCTAATATTATTTTTGAGACCAGTTTCATTTACTAAAGCCACATCTATGGAATTAATATTTAGATAGCTGTAGAACTGTATTTTGTTGTGAATCCCTCGAGAATTCCAGTAAAGTAAATTTTAATTTTAGTTTCTTTGTTGGAACTACACAAATGTTTGAAAGTGCATTATTGTTTGCGGAAATTCATCTCTCGTTCGACATTGAGGACTATTGGCACTATGATTTTCACTACAATTAGCACATTTTAATTTTTCACGACGCTCATCTTCCTTACACTTTTGAAGACTTCGGTCATTAATAAGGTGGTTATCCCCACAGAGATAATATTTAGGTGTCATGTTGAAATGGGTACTTCCGTATCCAAACATTTGGCATCCTCTGCATTGTGTTGAGCCAGAAAGCTATTAATATAATAGCTTCAATTTACAATGCCATTATATACGTCCTTCTTTAGCTTTAATTCGTTTTAAGTTGTTGTTGCATTGTTGAATTATAATAAATGATTCATTTAAGAATTTATACCTTTTATGTTTCATATTATTTATCTAAATCTGGTAATCCAGATAGGACTATTTTAATTAGTCGATTTAGTTTTGCCTCGAAGTTAAAAATGTTGATGTTTTTTGTTTTTAAAAGCGCAACAAATTGATTCTAATGAGTTATATTACTGAACAGAACTTTAGTTCCTATACTGATTGTAATTTTATCTGAAAATCATTTTTGTATATTTAATTTCATCATCGTCTATTATAATTTTCTTGCCATTATAATATAAAATCTATAACTTTTATGGCAGTAATACAAACACACCTATAAAATATTATACAAAATTTACGAGCAGTATTTAATAATAAAATGCCAGGCAAAAATGGTTTAATGGTTCCTAAAACATAATTGAAACGTTTCAATCCGAGTTCCAGGTCTGCTTGGAACTTACCTTATTATCGCTACAAATATATGGCAGTACTTTTGTTGCAATAAAATAATATCGCAAACAAAAACAATATATCAATATTTCGCTTACACAAAAATTGTGAAAAATTATTACAAAGAAATATTTAGCCATATGTTTTCCGCATGCTACTACGATCACCAACAACAAAATCTCAACACAAAAATATCACGAAACAAATATTTCGTCATAAAATTTAATCGTTTTCTTTATACATTTTACTGTACGATTGTAGGCTATTGGTTAAAAAGTTAAATATTTTAACTATGGTAAATAGTAAAAAAACAATTCCAATTGTTAGCCGCTTTGCTGTTCAAATTGAAACCAATTAAAATTTTTGACATTTCATCATTTATCATTGTAAAAATACAATAATAAAAAATTAAATATTTAAAAATAAAATATTTGAGATAAAATTAATTAATTTAATAATCATACTAAACAAAATAATAATAATAATTAGGAATTAAATAGTATTAACTGCTAAACTTTGTATAGGCAAGAAAAATTTAGAGTTCCAGTAAAAGTCCTATCACACAAAAACATTGTTATTATAATGAACATGTCTTTATATTTTTTTGTATTGCTAAGAATTATACATAGCAAAAATTTTAAATTGTTTACCCAGTTAAAATTTTGAGGTGAATAAAATTTTTAACTTTTTATGCGGTATATTTTTGGTTAGTCTCACATATCAAATCAGTAAAAAGTCCTATATTTCAGCCAATTTGGAGGTGTGGCTACACGTTAGACGATATTTCGTCATCCATATCATTTACTGAAAACCCTCACATTGCGCGGTTAAAAACTGAGCGTTTATATTTTATATTGTGCAGTTATTTTTTTAAGCAGTAAAAGAAAAAGTCCAGTGTTGTGCCGATTGTTTACAAACAATTGTTTCCTTTATCGTTTATACTGTAAACAATTTTATGTAAACAAGGAATTTTTTCTTTAAAATTCGGAAACATGTAAACAATTTTCAAATCCGTGCCATTTTTTATTTGGAGTTCGTACAAAAGACCAAGAAAATATTCTTTAAATCTGACTAAATATGATGCTGGTATTTGTAAGTTTCTTTTCAAACTGTGTCAAATTACTATATTCATTATCTATCTGCTTCCATATTCCAAAAGACAATCACATCTTCTATCTTTTTATATTAAACAACATACTAAAAAAATCATTTTTGGTGTGTTGGTTAAATTCGAAAATTCCTTGTAAAGATAAACTCTCATTATGATGAATTCAACATCCATCAAAAAACGATTTAAATTACTTCATAAATGAAGTATCATTTACATCGCGCTCTGGAATCTACCAAATTAAATGCTTCAGATTACCAGAACAGTTTTATCGGCCAGACATCAAGGGAATTTAGCACAAGACTTAAAGAACATGAAAAAGCCAACTGCGATTTTTCTTCCTTTTTTTATTGAATTGTGAACATTGTTTCCAATTGTTTACATTGTTTCCATTTGTTTACCAAATATCAATTGTTTTCACTTGTTTACGATCAAATTGTAAACAATGTGTGTTTACTTGTAAACAGCAATCGCTGAGAAAAACAAACGTACAAATTTCTTTTTATTTATGTATTTATGGAAAATGTACATAATGAATGTACAATTATTTCTCTGTGTAACAAAATTCCTTGTTTTTTGTTTAAAGAATTCAACAAAATTTATCGAGCAACAAACATGATTTTTGATAAAAATACTACTTTTTAAAACGTCATCATGTAAACAAGCAAGTTTTAGCAATGTGTTTCTGTCAA
Organism: Tipula confusa; assembly: GCA_963556175.1. Classification (NCBI taxonomy): domain Eukaryota; kingdom Metazoa; phylum Arthropoda; class Insecta; order Diptera; family Tipulidae; genus Tipula; species Tipula confusa. The sequence continues at coordinate 172,325,433 of OY744475.1, forward strand.
AACGTATTCTTTTCGATGCGATCTTTTTTTTTCGATATTCGAGGTGTGGGTATATCGGCTGTATCTTCATTGGTATCTTTAATTGGTGAAAGGTAGATATTGTTGTTAATAGTATAGCTAAAGCAATTCAAGTGGCCATTTTCACTTTTAAATAATATTAATGACTTAAATCAAAATAAAGTAAGACATTTAAATTTCAACAAACAGGACCTTATTAAATGTTGTGTAAGAAACGAATTTAAGCTTAAATTCTACTGATCAATACATTAGTACAGTTAAAATACGTCTTTTATTATCTAGATCATAGTTTTAGGAAATGTCTGAATAGAACTAACACCTGTTTATAAATCTCTGTCCTAACCAGGAAAATACACATTATTTATGACATAATGGCAATAGTAAGCGATATAAATAATCAGTGTACACTAATTTTTTAACTGTTGCAAGCTAACCGGTATCGGTATATAGTGTTTCAGTCGTGTATGGTTTGTATTTTGCTTTATAAGCTCATATGATTTATCGTAACAGATTATAAAGTGACACAGCATAAAAATGTAAAGCTGCAACAAATTATTTATTACGAGTATAAAGTGCATATACATAAAATAAAATCCTTACTACATTTTTTATGTACATGGATTGAAATTTATTAAGTTCTCTTGTAATTATAATCACCTTAGTAGAAAGAAAACTATGTACTTGTTCTAAGTGTAAAACAACAACAAACTAAGCTCGTTTTTTCCATAATCTTTTGGAATTAATTTAAATAGAACAAACGTTGACTGGATATATATATATATATATATATATATATATATATATATATATATATATATATATATATATATATATATATATTTTAAGAATGCTATTTATGTAGTAATAACGATAGTAAAAATACTAAATTTATGCTATTATTTGTATTATTATTGTTATCGTTACATTTTGGTTGGAAACCGAAAACAGTCAGCAACATAGTACGAGTAAATATTTTATTCATTAATAAATAATAATATATTCATAAAGAATAATATTACTCATTTACATCCTCTTTTCCATCCTTATTGTAAATATGTATATGATGTATATACGTATGTAAATAACAATATGTATACAAATGTGCAGATTTAATTACTCTAACTCCATATATAAAGTTACACATACATATAAATAATTTCCTTTTCACGCGGAAAATTTTTATGATGCCATTTAAATTTTTCTCATTATAAAATAACTAATCATAAATAAACATGTTATATGTGTATGTTTTATTTAAATTATTTAACATTAGTTTTAACATCAAAATAAATAAATATACATGTATATGTTTTATGTATTTTACTTTATAAAACATTAGTATTTTAATAATATGTATTAGAAATTATCTTGTATGACAATTAAAAATGAAGTTTAATTAGGATATTACTATTACATACATATATATGGTACGGGTGGCGTAAAAGTTAAAAGTTGTAAAATTTAAGTTGTCATTGTTGAAAAATCAATATTCGTATAAGTTTGAAGTTTTGGATTCATATGCTGTCAATCCATATGAATTACAGATTCAAAGAAAAATTATTTAGAACGAAAATTAAATGAAATGACCGTTAAACAGGCAAAATACGTTACAACACTCTCTTTACGGGATGTCTGAAATAAAACTAAGTTTATAACAATAATTATATACGTAGCTATACCTTTAAATTTTTTCTTAATTCTTCGTTAGGCTGCAAAAGTATAAACGTCTCTTTAAAAGAGGGATGAGGTATTGCATCCAGTAAAAGCCTGCAAAACAAGCAAAAGGTCACTTACAATAGCAAGCCATTTTCTCGCCACTAATACAGTGTACAGAGTCGAAAACATTTGACCTGGGACAAAGAAGCCCCAGCTTCTCAATTTTTGGGCAGAAAATTATACAGCTAAACTCGCGATTAAAAAAATCTGATTCAGATTCAGCAATGTTTATGTCACTTAAATACTGTTTTAGCTAGTAATTTTTTTGTTATTGCTAAATGTATCACGAAAAACCGCCCTTGAGTGGTATCACACATCTTATGCAGTTCTATTTGTATATTTGATTTGTTGGAAACTTTTACAATTTGATTTGATTATGCTCGTGCCTTCATTAGAAAAGCAAGGTTGAGTGTTTATTGAATAGACGATCTGATGAAATAACTGCTGCCGCTTTATGTTAATTGTTTCGTTGCTGTATTTAATACTACGCATTTCAGCTGCCATAGGAATCTATTTGTTCTTTGTGGTGTAAATAAATATCGTCTGCAAAATGTTTTCATAAAGCTTTTTGCAGGAATGTTTCTCATTTTAGAAGAATGTTTCTCATCAGTATCAAGTGTGATGTTAGATTTCGTAATAATAATGATTGCGCAAATGATTGGCCAGTAATATTGTTTACACCTACAGTTACCAGTGTGCACATTAGAGTGGAAATAATCCAATTTAAAATTATTTTATTAGTAATGCCAGAACCATGACAATGTCCTTCTGCAGTTTTCTTGAACTTAAAATCGTCAGCATTAGAATATTTTATCCAATACAAAGTAAAGCGTGTATTGGACTTAAAGACAATAGTGGTAATTCTATTACCCGTGTCTACAATTTTTATGGTGTAACAGCTATAACTAACCAAATTAGAAAAATTAAAAAGTGCTGTAATCAAAGCCAACTCTTTTCAAAAATATTAAGCAGTTATAGATAACATTTTGTGAAAAATTTTTGTTTAAAAACAAAAATTCAATTGCTGTGACGCAATTTTTTTTTGTTTTTGTTTTTTTTTTTAAATTTTGATGTAGGAATCTGGTGCGTTACGGAAAGAGGATTATACATACACACGACGCTAATTATGTTTGTAAACGTGCGAATGTGAAAACAAAATTAAAGGTGGTATAATTTTGGCGTATATCTATCATAAGTATTTGATAAAAAGCGGACAATATATATATATATATATATATATATATATATATATATATATATATATATATATATATATATATATATATATATATATATATATATATATATATATATATATATATATATATATATATATATATATATATATATATATATTTATATATATATATATAAATATATATATATATATATATATATATATATATATATATATATATATATATATATATATATATATATAGGGTGTCTCTAAAGTGCCTGTTAGGGTATCGAAGTACAATTAGGGTATCGATCTCGATATATCCGTTGAGCAACGGTCCCAGCTCCATTAGCCTCGTATAAAATGCATACCATATTTGTTAGAGGTATAAGGATGTTTTAATAAATGTTAAATTATTATTTTTTTAATTTTAACTAATTCATTTTTAGGTGGCCTACGATTGTTTAAAGACTAGTTTATATTTAATTATTTTATGAAACATAACCATTTTATTAACACTTAACTTTAACTTTTAATTCAAGTTTATTGATACCTCAATACTTGCGTCTAATAAAGAAAATGTATAATTTTTATTGTAATCTTTTAATTTTTTTAGATAACATATTATTGCAAATATGACAAATAGTTAGCTTTTCTGAAAGCTAAGAATCTGAACTTTGTTTTAATCAAAAAATATTTATTGACGAAGAGTAACAATTACTCTTCGTCAATAAATATTTTAAAGATAAATGGTAAAGAAACAAAAATGTTTCTTAAAAAAATTTCAATTCTAAAAGTTTTATTTTAATTTGAAATACTTTTTAGGTAAATATTCATACTTATTATACTTTATTTGAAAGAAAATTTAATCAGCTTTTTAACAATATAAACATTGAGAAAAACAAATGGTTTTTTCTCTAGATAATGAGTTATCTTTAATACAAGGTAAGACGTTGGAAGGCCCCTCTTCAAACGTCTATAACTAGATAAGGGGGCTTCATAGTGCGAAGTGGTAGAAGTAAAGACCACTTTAGAGACACCCTGTAATATATATATATATATATATATATATATATATATATATATATATATATATATATATATATATATATATTTGCAGGGTGAATTTAAAAAAAACGCCAGGTTTTTATCTCGAAAACCACTTTTAAACGAGTTTGTTTTTATAAAGCAATTAGAAGTTACTTTATGCTAATTAAAATTTTAAAGTGTGTGATTCAGAGATATGAGCAAAAATTGTTATTCACTGAAGCAAAAGAACTTTCGCAAAGTTCTACATTGTTACATTGTAACAACAAAAAAAAATTGATAAAATCAATAGTTCTTTGAATTAGTATGTAATTATTTATTTTATTACCTATGTTCCACAGTGTTAAGTATATATGCAATTTAGTGGATTTAGCTAATTTTTGCACTGTAAAATAAAAATATAAGGAATTAGAAAAAGAAAAAAATGTTTCATAAGAATGTTAACTAACTTAATAAATCTTCAAAATGTCGGTCATTTGACCCCAAACATGTTTTGTACTCGTCCTACAAAATTTAGATTAACTGCTTCTATTTCAGCTTCTGAAATATGATTCCTAAAAATATCTTAATGCTTTGTCTCATATTTTCTGTAGTGGTAGGCCGATTATAATAGTCTCACTTTTCCCCATAAATACAAATCCATAAATGTTAAATCGAGGGGGGTGATCGTACTGGAAACGAAGAAGGGCCATTTCTTCAAGTTCATTTAGTCAGGAACATTAAATTTAATTGTTGTTGGGAAGCTGTTCCAAAATGGGGAGGTGTACCATCCAACTGAAGCCGAATTTTCTGTCTTTCTCGCAGTGCAATGTTTCCCAACAAATTGGAAAAATCTTTACTAAAAAAATCACAAATTTTTGTTTCGTTAGTTTTCCATAAAAAAAGGTCCGGTTAGCCGAGATCTAACTAATCTAGCCCAAGCATTTACACTCAACGTTAAGCATCCAATGTGAATTTACGTCAGTCCAAAAATATAAATTATGGCTGTTCACATCGTCTGACCAAAGAGCACGATACAACTAATTTAGGTTTGCCTCACCCAATGACACAATTGTAATCTTGCTCTAAAATTAGTTACAGATAACTCTTGCAGCAATGATATATGTACGCATGGAATTTATTTTCTCTCAAAACTCAAGACACGGTTGTTTGAAATATTCCTTTATCTCGTGAAATATTTTGTGTTGATGTGTGTGACGTGGGTTATATGATAGCATGCAGCTAGCACAGTATATCACCACTAGAAGTTCCACCTAATCTTTAACAAATTTCATTGGCAGTAATTTTAGTTCTCGAGATAAAAGCTTGCTATTTTTTTAAGCCAAGCGAATGAAGCGATCAACATCAAATTTAATTATTATTGGTTGTGGGAGTAAGTTAGCATCAAGAACAGTAAAGCCAAGAAAATACATATTTATTTCAAGGTTACATGTTACAAGCCAAAGCTGATGTCGATAAATATTTAAATGACAAGTTTAATTTATATAGAACCGAGTTGAATCAACTAACCACGCTCCTAATTATTGAGGCTATTTCAAATGTTAATCAGATAAATGTAAATTTTAGTTTAAAGTATAGGAATTTGACTGTTCGTAGGTTAAACATTTTGATGAGATTGCTGTTTTATTGGATACATCCAGATTTGTTTTTCTTGGTTTGACAGAAACGCTCCTTAATAACAAAATTACATAAACATGTCGCTTCATATTAACAATTATAAATTTTTACGCTTCGATGGAATGAATAATACACGATGAGGTGCGGACTCGGACCCTGTTACCGAAACAACTAAAAGGCCTGCAAATTATTCTCGGAGAACTTTGGTATAATTGAACTGTTATCATCTGAACTAAGTAAGCGGTTGTTATATATGCTAAAATTCTCATATTAATAATTTATAATCCTACTCCTGCTTATATTGATGATATTAGCAATTTTTTTAAATTTAAATTTAATAGTTTTATATAAATCTGATAAACACAACAGCATTTCTTTTGAGCAGATTGCTGTTTCTGCTATTTCTGATCACGACTTAGTCTATACACATCTAGTTTAGCCGTCCCAGAGATATAATTTTACATTATGATATTCCTGGTTTGAATTCAATCAAATGAGAGGATTTTGTCAATTGTTTTTTTGCTCTGGACTGGATCAATCTATATTTTTTAGCTGATGTAAATGTATTGACGTATTTAATTGAAACGTGTTGTGTTTGGTTGCTACTTGTGTTTCGTTTAAAATAAGTATTAAGAAATGTAGAACTACTCCTTTCCTAAATATACATATTTTAAAGTTAAAACAACGATAATGTCATATTTGTGAATTCAAGAATTCAATTTTAGGTCGCAACTTGTTTGAGTCTTATTTTTATCGAACTGCAGTTTTCATTTTTCGTATTATTAGATCTGGTGTCCCAATATACTTGCATGATAAGTTTAATTTTTCATATTCTATGCGTTCTGGGAACATTAATGTGCCGATTAATCGGACTAAAATGTACAATAACTCTGGTATAATAAAGGCGATTTATTGCAAATAAATCGCGATTTAGTGCAACTAGAAAAAACTAGGTCTTAACGTCTCTACATGTAAATTTATGAATTTTTCAAGAAAGCTCAAGTACCTCAATAATAATTTTTATTTCTGTGATATTTTGATTTACCACGTAAACTTATTAATATAATTCGGCATCTTGTTCACCCGTACTTTATCCTTTAAACGCCATATTGATAGATGTGTCCATGTAAAGTTGTTATATATGTGTAATGTATAAATAAAAAAATTTGGGAAAAAATTAAAAAAATTTTGTTCATAAAAATTTTTATGAACAAAACTATGCCTTCTTCATATGAAAATTAAACTGCGCGAACAGAAAACAAAGGATTGTGTTTGTGTTTCGTTGTTTGGTTCACGCAGTTCAACTTTTCATACGAACAAATCAAAATTTTGTTCATATGAATTCGTTGTAGCGGAGAAAATGATAAATATAGTACCAAATCTCTCGAGATCTTTTTTCTCTATAGTTTTGTTGTTGCATTGGGAGTATCTAGCACCCGTAGAGTCTACCGAAAATACGTAGAATCTACAAGTCTACTTGTGCTGGATGCAAAAATCTCACTAAAAATATGTAGACTACGAGTTTTAGTGAGACTAAAAATTGTTGTCTACATTTATATGTTGATTATTTTGGTTTGAAACTTTGATTTTTTTGACATTTGTATTTCTAGTTCATATTTATAAACCAAAAAAAAACATGGAGGATAACGCATTTTGAATATCCTTATATTTACAATAGTGTTGGGGGTAAATATAGATGTGAAATATCAATTTAATTTATTAGTAATTTTAATAAGTTATCCAAGACAAAAACCAAAATGGATACGTAAAAATGTACATCCAGCACACGTAGAGTCTACAAATGAGATAAGCCTACATAGACTATCTCAAATGTAGACTCTACGTGTGCTAGATGCGCCTATTCAATATAAATTATGTTTCATTTGGCTGTACGCATTTTTTATTTTTATTCAATACATACGTCTTTGCTCTCTCTCTCACTCTCTCTATCGTTTCGTTTAATTTATTTGATTTTTGTGTAGAGTTAGAGAGATACGGAACAGATTTTTTATTGTTCCTCGTTCTAAATTATTAGTATGTGCAGTGTTTGCGCACGCGACAGGTTTTTTTTATAGAGTATAGTGTAAACATTTTCTTGTTTTCCCAATTTATTATAAATATTAAATATTAAATTGGTTGCTAAATAAATAAATTTAAGCTTTTGAATATTATTTAAAGTGGAGCTAGTTTAGAATGGATTCCACGTGTGTCATCGAAAATTTATTAAAATAGTCATTTTCTAGCCGATCACTGGATGAGAAAAATTCTATTATAAAAGATGGTAGGCCCACACCAGATATGAAACACAGACAGTAAAAATTAAGAATTGCCATTTCGAGGTCAAAAAGGAAGTTCTACGTCAAATAATCGGGGGAATTATATTGAGTTATTGCATTATCTATCGAAGTATGACGAAACTCTTTGCAATTCAATTATTAAAGATATTTTCCCAGATATTGAAAACGAGCTTATCAGTTCAATAAGCCAAGTTATTTTAAATGAAATTAAACATGAAATTAACAATTCGTTATATGTATCCGTACTTCTAGATGAAACTTCGGATATTTCTTTAGTATCTCAAATGTCTACAATTATTTGATTGGTTGACGATACATGTACAATACAGGAGCGTTTCTTATACTTCACAGACATGAGTGGAAACAGATCAGCTGAAGGAATTTCGAATCATGTGCTAGAAATGGAATTTAGTTCTTTCACAATCTGTAGAAAGTATTAGCTCCTGTAGATTATTTTTTTTCTACTATGTCCAGCAATTTACGCGTCTTTGCTCACTCAACCAAAAAATTAAATGCTTTACATGACATAATTAAGCAAAATTCCAAGTTCAGTGCCAAAGCGTTGGTCATCTAACTCTAGGGTGGTAAATGTTGTTAAATCATGCCTATCAGAGCTGATTTAACGACATTTTGAATTTTTTGAAACAATAATATCATCATCTCACATTTAGAACCGGGAGATGATTCTATCAGCTGGTGGTTTGCTTCATTTTTTAGAAAAGTTCGAGACACCATTCTTATTGGAATTATTTGGTAACTTATTCAGTTAAACGGATGTTCTATTTAATATTTTACAGAATAAAAGCTTAGATATCTGCTACTGTAACTCTCAATATTTGAAACTAAACAAAATATAGAAAAACTTTGATAAAATTTATAATGCAGCCGAAGTTGCAGTAGGGCCACCATGTCCTAAACGGAAACAAGATGATCCTAAATTACATTATTTAAAATTATAAAATGAAATAATAGATATAATTTTGATATAAATGGAAATTCGCTACGAGAGCATAAAAGAATTAATTTTTATAGAATTGTTAATTTCACAACGGTTCAGTTCATATAGCTCAAATTTTCCACTTAATGCTTTCAATTCATTAAAATAATGAACTGATTGTAATGTATAATTCCGAATCATTTAAAAAACTTTCAGTAGAAGATATTTTAAAACACATTTTAGGTAATTGTTTAAAGATAACATCTGTAGAACTATTCAAACTTCGTTCTTTAGAATTGGCTTTACCTTCTACTACAGCGAGTAATGAACGATCATTTTCAGCATTGAAACGTATTAAAACATACCTTAGAAATACAACTGGTCAACAGCGACTATCTAATCTATCTCTCATTTCAATTGAAAAAGAAATGCTTAAGAGTCTACAAGTATAAACAACAAATTTTATGAAGAGGTCATCGAAATATTTTGTAAACAAGTACGGCGTTTATAATTTTCTTATAAATAAAATAAAAATTTAGGTACGAATTAAAAATGGTTTCTTCGGTTCCGGATCGGATTGAGACACGAGTCACTTTTATTAGCATCCATATCTATATTTATAATTGAACACCCGCGTCGTAAGGTCACGCTCCGCCACTGATATATATATATATATATATATATATATATATATATATATATATATAAATTATTAAAATTAACTCAGCACTCTATACTGTTACTTATAATTACGTGAAGCCTTCGATTTCATAAATTTAAAATTTTTGCAAATATGTATAGTCAAGAGAATTAATCTTGATAATTTTAGAAATTATTCTATCTTTCTAATTTTAGGGTAGAATACCAAAAACTTTTTTTCAAAATTTATAATTATACAATTTAAATATGTTAACATTGAAGCATGATAATTTTTTTAATTATTAACAATAAAGTTCGAATATATTGAAAAATGTTTTTAATTACAAAAGTAAAGCTCAGCCTTTTCAATTTACTGTTATCAACAAATCTTATAATACTATTAAGACTATTATATTAACTAACATTCGGTTGATTTTGGTACCCTCAGTATATTCTGTAGATTGAATTTGTCTAACGTTGTTATTTATGTATGGTATGTTTACATAAATCGGTTTGAGGTTATGTTCGTATTACATAATAAAACCGAAATTATAAAGAAATCTGTTATATACAGTATGATCTATAGAACAAAATAAAGTTACAGAAATAATCTCTCGAGTTGTAGAAAATAAGGTTTTCACTCACAGTTTTACTCCTATAAAAATTATCTAGGTTCATAAAAACTTATAATTATTCTAATAATCATATCCTATTCCAGTGACAAACTTTTTTTATTATAAACAAATAAATCCATTTTTATACAATATTTGTGTCTTATAAACTAATTACAATTTTTTTTTTTTGGATGTTGGATTTATTGAAAGGCCATCCATACAATATAATATAAAATAAAAGATTTAAATATATATATATATATATATATATATATATATATATATATATATATATATATATATATATATATATAATTTTAAAATTGTTATAAAAATGTATATCAATATCAAATCAATTATGAGACTTAATAACCTATGTAAAAAAGGGGGAAAAAGATGTATACACACAAGTAAACACACACACACACACACACATACAAACTTTTAAAATTAACAATTCAAAAAATTAACTCAAAAAAATTGTTATAACATTATAAATACAATACATAATATTTATAAGGATGTATGCTGCTGCTGGTGCTGATTGTCGAATAGCCACCAATATTTTTCACAGCTCTACTTGTATTCGTTCGATTTACTAATTTTAATGGTCGTATCAAATCGGATATGTTCGAGTGGATTTGCAAATTTATCGTGATCGAACCATTTCTCATTTGGTCGCCGTTGCACATGGTAAATTAGTGGGATGCCATACCTCGGTTTTTAATATAACCCATTTGATCGTAGTATATGAATAAATTCGGTCATGATACCGTTCTTTTAGTCACGTATAATTTTGTAAGTAAAGTGTCGAAATAGTAAGGTTCATAGATCAAAGAGTTGTCGTAATTTAAGCATGCGCATCTAATATGATTTCGAGTTAAATTTATAATATGTACGTCAATTCGGTCGGTGTCAAAATATTCGTACTGTACTCTTTTCAAAATGTAGTGCTTAAAGTCAGTTTCGGCTTTTCTGTATATACCGTTGCATTGTCTTAAGCATTTGCGTTCAAAAATACGATATCGCTCCATGTATCTTATGTACCTGGTTGTACCACACCTGGCATCCATACGTAAGTATTGGTCGAAACAATGCATCATAAACGTACACCTCGCTTTCGCCAACTGTTTCGTTGTGTGTTCGGCCTATAACACATGTTATCGATATTCACGCCCAAATATTTAATTGTTTCGCACAATTGGTCTACTATTAAGTTTGATTGAGAGTTTTCTCTAATTTCTCTTTAAATGACGTTTTTTAGTGGTCGCCGAAAAAGAATTGTTTCACATTTATCTGTGTTGATTTCTATGTGCCAAAGGTTAAGGTAATTTTGAATAAAATTTAGAGCCGATTGATGATTTTTTTGTATATCGCCAACAGGATAACTCGACCTATATACAATCATGTCGTGTGCGTAGACGCATGATTGTATTGTTTTCAATTTAGGACGCCGTTCCGAATTAGGTCTGCCGTATATAAATTAAAGTAGTAACAACGGTAGTTGTTATACATTTTCTATTGTATTGTAACTCATACAATATTTCGATCAAATAGAGAAATTCATTTTGTATAATTTTGCGAGTCCGTCTAGCCAAATAGATTCAAACGCCTTTTTGATATCGATCATTAAAGCACCCATTGGATTTTTAAAATTTAGATTATGCGGAACATCTGCGACTAATTTTGTGATGGCATGAATTGTGCTGTGGCTCTGTCTAAATCAAAATTGATTGTCGGGCATCAATTTTTGCTCTAAAGTGTGATCGTTTTCATGGATTTGAATTTTTCATGGATAATAATTTCGTAGAGTTTGCCAAAATTGGAGAGCAAGCTAATAGGACGATAGCTTTCTAGATCCGTTTGTAATTTTAATTTATTCAAGATGGGGAACACTCGTGCAATTTTCCAACACTCAGGGAATGACTTGTTATTTAAAAGGTTGTTAAATATTGTACAAATTTCGATAATGATGGAATTTGAAAGATTTTTAAATATTATGTTGGGGATTAAATCTGGGCCGAAAGATTTTTTATTGTTGGCTAGTTTTAGAATTGACGCTAGTTGATCGATGGTAACAAAGTAATTTGGATCGTCTCGAGGTTGATTTGCTGAATTAGCTCGATTCGTTGCCGAAAATTTAGATTTAGTAATATGTGCCGCTTTATCATTTTTATACTTCTCGATGATTAGATCAATTAAGTTATTTATTTCCCGTTCGTGTTCTCGATTTCCAAATTTACATTTCTTTGGGTATGTTCCGCAATATGATGGCCGATAATGTTTAAATTTGTAATTTCATTATAAATTTGAAATTTATTGGTGTGTTAATTTTTCGAAATTTGGCTCCAATCAATGTTTAAATGGGTAATTGTTAGTATCCGAATCGTTGATTCCCAAAGTTTTAAAGTTTATGCTATTGCTATTTTTGCATTTTGTACGTTTTTTGATCTTAGACCACATTTTTGCACTGCGCCGAATTCCCTTCATTACATTTGTCCAATATTTCTCTATCTGCAGTTTGACGTCCTGTTCGATGAGTTGAACTGTACGCTTCATCTCCACTTTCCACTCGTTAATTTTGTTGTTGATGTTGATACCAAAAGTATAATTTTGAACGTCTTTGTTTCGGCGAATTTTGCTTGATGTTATCCAAAATTAGTTGTGTGGTTTGTATGATGTACTTGTTGATTGCATCGTCGTTTAAATTTTGATCGTTGTTGTTTTTGTTCGAAGAAAGTTGTTTGTCCGTCAATTTCGTTGGTTCCTTTCTCGATATCTCGCCAATGGCTCTGTGATCACTGTTGTAAAGGTATGTCGAAATTTCATTATGAAAATTTTGTTGAATTAGGATGCGAACGTCTAAAATAGCCAAAATTCTATAAAATTGCCTGACCGGATCATATTGGGTTTGTCACTTTTATATAATTTTGCGCGATATTCCATGGCATTTTTGTTCATCCAACGATTGAGTCGATTACATCGTGAATTATTGAGCGAGTAAAAATATGTCTCCATTGTTCTACGAAACGTTCACCCGAAATTTGCGTTGGATTGCCTTTACAATAAATAGAGATTAAAAGAATTTTGTTGGCCGAAAATTTAATATTTAATTTTATGATAGCGATTTCTATTCCTTCTCTGTTTCTGATGGCTTGCGTCTCGATAATTTTTTATTTAAGTCCAGTTTTGATGAGTATGGCGGTGCCACTTCCTTGTTTCGAACTGATGCGATCGCGCCGAATAATGTCGTAATTTTTAAACTTAATTTTGTTCTTGTCGTTTAATTTGGTCTCGTTTAGTAAAAGGCAGTCCGGATGATTAGTATTTAAAAATTGTAGTAAATTTAAACTGCGTTGAACGCTAATGATTTAATTAACGTTCAGCGAGATAATTTTGAATTTTGAGGAATTCTGACGTTGATTGAAATGTGAAGGGAAATTTAAACGATTTATAATTAATTGTCCGTAGCAGTTGTGAAATTTGTTCACTTTGCTGATCCATAATTTTGGCCATCTTGTCGACCCGAGATGTTAAATTTTAAATGATGATGTTATTGTGTTGTTGATGTTGCTGCTGCTGCTGCTGTTGTTGTTGTTGTTGTTGTTGCTGTGGTAGTGGGGGTCACTTTTATATAATTCATCATTTCATCATTTCAGCAAAAGTTCCGTTTTTTTTTGATACCTTGAGTGATGTAAACATGTTGGGCATTGATTTGTCCGCCATTTGTTGTTTTTTTCTTTCTTCAATACGTTTTTGAGGCGCCCGACTTGTTACAGTTAATGCAATATATATTATCTTTAGTCACTTCATCGTTTATGGTGCATTCAATAGGCGTATGAATATTGGCGCATTTCATACAGTGAAAATCGAGATTACAGTTGGATGCAGTATGGCCATACCTCTGTCAAATTTTGCATTGCATAATGTCATCTGTTTAGTTTAATGTTTGCCACGAAATTTTTTGGTAGTTTACAGTTTTTATGTTGTAAACAAGATTTAATGGGGTGTCCGGACTAAATTGAACAATATATAGCGGACTGGAATAGGATATGACTAATAGTAGTTGCCATCAAAACAAAAATGTCTAGAATGCCTGCTTTACCAAAATTAATTACGATCTTAAATTATGACTAATTAAAACAAATATAAAATCAATTTCCCTCATTTTCTGATTTTATTGGCAAACTTTCCCCAAAAGTAAATTTAACTCAAAAGACTGAGAAGCCACTTTAAAACTGAAATAAACAAAGATGTCAAATTGAAATCATTAATCAACAGTTGGTTATTGACCTTTACGTATTCCTAATCAGCTGCCACTTTTGACATTGGTGCATACTGTTCAGATATACGCTAAATAGTATCTTTTCCAAAACGAGTAGACTCTTGACTACAAAACTTTCTATCTGGACAATTGATTCTCGGTAATTTTCTTTCCAGGAATTGATTCCGCTAACGTTCCTATTACGAAATTGTTTGTGAGTTTTCACAGCATACCTCGCGTACAGAACACCTCGTATTCTACTACATCCGTATATATTATCCAATGTTTCTGCCTTATACAGTTTGCAATTAACTTTAGACCGACGTGCAGATTAAATATTTTCACATTCCAAACAAGATTGGCAATGAATATTGCTATCGAAATAGCAATCAGTTATTCTGCAATCTGACACCTACTCTAAAAAGGATATTATCGTCTACAAACGAAGGGAGTGACAGCATTCTCGTCTTATTGGGCAACCCGTTGTTTCTGTCTTATTATAAATTTCTTAGCTTCAAATTCTGTCTGGCGTGCGCTAAGAATATATTTTCCTTTTGCATTTGTAATTTCTGTCGCTGCCAATTGTGGTTTTAATTGTAGTTTTATCATGGAGCTTGAAAAAAAGCTTGAAAGAATTTTTTGGTTTGACAAACGCACGCAAGCTATCAGCATTGAATTGTTGTTTTCTCAATAAATCTCGATCATAAAAGTCATACGCAGAATGATGTAGTGAAACCATGTCATGTTGAATATGTGTTTTATTGTTGATGGTTAAACATATGTCTTCGATTTTTATCAGAGCTTTATTGAAAATGTTGCCCGAAAATGAAGTAATATTATCGTTGGTACGAATGCGGTGCAAAATATCTTTACTTAAGTCTTCTCTAAATTTTTTCACACAGATTATTAGGATTGGATGGCGAATATGCTGTCAATATGATATACCATAGATTAAGATATAATAAAGATGGCCCATATACAAGCGACAAAAGTTTATTTGTATCTAGGAATCTAGAGAAAGAAGAAAGAAAAAAAAAACATTTTTCTTGGTTACTGTATAATTAAGGTTTATAAAATATGCATTCGACAATGAAAGAATAAAAACTAAAACCAAGTAGCCTTTCTAAACAATGAAATTTTTCTTTGTAGATTAAAAATATATTTTGGTTCTTAGTATACGGTAAACCAAAAAACGCTTTTAAATTAGTATTCAAAGTAGCAGTACCCGTTAGTATATTATAGACACATTTACTTTTAATTTTTGTTCTTGTTGGAACACCTTTTGATATCTTAATCTATGGATATATCGAATAATGTTCGGATTTGCCGTGGATAATTACTGACAAAGGCGTCCTCAATATAATTTCCATATGTTTGTATTCTTCTAATAAATGACGCATTCGGTATTAGTCTGGCATTCTACACAACTGATCATTCTTAAATGCAGATTTTAATAACCTTTAACTCGCGTATTCCGTTCCTATTGGCCCGTTATTTATTATCCTTAAAATAGCCTCATTGTTCAATTTATTGCCATCATCAGATTATTTTACCGCAAAACCCTCGGTCGGCTGTAAAATATTCTACAGATCATACTATGTATGTACAATTCTGTACGTAAATTAAATAAGTATATTTCTACAAAAAGCTTAAACTAGCTTAACTATACTAAAACTATAATAATTTTACCCTATTCAATGAACATCGATAAAAAATAATATTTTTAATAAAAATATTCTTACTAATAATTTTACTTCGATATTTTACCAAAAAAACTCCACAAAAATTTTCTATGTACTTAGGTGTATGTTGGTACGTACATATAAGGAACGTATGTATAAATGATTCAATTATTATTACACCTGGAAAATTAAATTTTATGATGAGCAATTTTTGGTTTAGTTTTCTTCGGATAATTTTTCCACCTCAATGTTATTATAGACATACAGTTCTGTATATATATATATATAAACTGTTAGTTCGATATACTTAACAGCATACGAGTATGAGTAAGTTTGTGGATATGTGTACCCCTTAAAAAAAAAGACGACAACAACAACAAACAAAATTAGTTAAGTATACCATTTATAAACTCCATCACGTACCCATTATCAATGTAAAGCAATTTCGAGTCGCTCGATATATGGTTTGGGGTAAAGCTACTATATAGGTACAGCTGTGTATATTATATTTCGTAAGATTTACACCGTACTTACGGATTTTGTCATTGCGGCGCCCTCTTCCAATCTCTTCGCTTGTAGTAATTTTTTATTATAATATTATTATTATTATTTTGTGTTGTTACACAACATTTTTTTTTGTTGGTGTTGCCATAACATAAGAGCACAGATATTATTTAATGTTTTTCGGAAAAAAAGGAAAAATTCATATTACAACTTTATGTTGTTAATGGGGTTTGTAAACAGGTGTTTTTACTTCGCAATTATTTGAATATTTATTTATCCATCCATGGTTTTCAATTTAAGATATGTTTCGATATTTTTTCCAGTAAATACGAGTATCATATTAGTATATACGAGAGTAATAAAAATAATTTATATTTTTAATTATTCATTGATATTATATTGGGTACTTGTGAATATTAATTGTGTATATAAGGTTTGGCCAATTATAAGGTTTGGCTAAATTATACACCGATATAGGTATCTTACTCTTACTCTCTGATATTGAGTCTTACGAAAATACACTAAATTAAAAATTTTCGTCTTAATTTTTGCTTAGTACCTTAATAAATATTCTGAGATATATTCTGTACCAGAATTTTCAATGCAGTTTAATGGCTTAAGATATAATAAGAATGGCAAGACGTCTTATATATGATCAGATATAGAATTTTCAGGTTTTGCCTCCTTTTATCACCCAAAACATATTTCACTATTTTTATTTCTACGTTCTGCCATATTGTATTTTAGCCTATTTTAGAAGCCGGCTTTAGTAACTGGCGTAATATAGACATTTGTTTTATGAGTTGGTTTCACGTCATGCCGTAAAAGAAACTCATCAAACCCCTAAGGCTGCAATTCCTAACTCCTTTAGTTTTATAAGAAGCAACTGCTAAAAATCAAAACCTATATATTCAATATAAGAAGTTTATGGATGAATATATTGCATTAGGACACATGCAGGTTGCTGATGTAACTAATGATTCTGGTTACTATTATCTGACACATCATGCAGTTTTAAAGGAATCGAGTACAACTATACACAATTATGGGTAATTTTTGCCGGGTCTGCCAAAACTACAACTGAAATATCATTAAATGACGTGATGTTAATTGGCCCTACTCTTCAACAGGATTTATTGGAAACATAAATACGTTCATACAGCTGATATTGAAAAAGTGTTCAGACAAATTATAGTTGATAATCATAATCAGAACTAACAACGCATTTTGTGGAGAGAGACTCCAGAAAAAGATATCATGGAGTATAAGTTAACAACCGTCACGTATGGTACAGCAGCTGCTACTTATTTAGCGGTAGAATCATTACAACAGTACGCCATCGATGAACAAAAAACCTATCTAAGGGCGTCTAACCTGGTGTTAAATGGTTTTACGTGGATGATCTGATTTCTGGACAAAACACACTAGAAGAAGCCTTATTCAACCAAAAACAAACCATTGACTTACTAAACAGCGGTGGATTTATCTGAAGACAATGGGCAACAAACAATGCCATTCTTTTGGATACCAGAACATCTAAAAAACCAAAATCGTTTGGAATTCAAACTTGACGTTATCAATAAAACTCTTGGACTACACTGGAATCCAACAGCAGATTCATTTGGGTTTATTGTCATCAAGGCTAGATTTGATATCGGCAAATCTACGAAACACACCCTATACTTTCAGATAGCGCCAAGCTTTTTGATCCGTTAGGCTGGGTGGCACCAATTACAACTGTGACAAAACTTATGATGCAAGAACTTTGGTTGGCAGGTCTGTCTTGAGACGACGAACTTCCGTCACATCTATCAACAAAATGGTAGGAATTTAAAAATGTGTTGCCACTTCTAGAATAAATATCTATCCAACGTTGGATCCAATTTGGGAACAACAATAAAACAGAGTTACATGGTTTCTGCGACGCCTCAGAAAAGGCCAATGCTGCAGCCATATACTTCAATTCTATAAATTCATGAAGTATCACTAATTTAAGACATCTCACATCAAAAACGAAAGTTGCGATTAAAAATTTACTTTCGCTACCTTGAGCTTTGTGGAGCGCTGCTTCTCGCTAAACTCATGCATCAAGTTATAGAAGCAATGCAAATTCCGGATATAGTTTCGTTTTTTTCGACTGATTCGATGATTACATTATGTTGGATTCGAGGGCGTCCTCATAAATATAATTTTTTCGTGGCCAATCGAATATCAGAAATTCAATCTTATTCTAATCCAGCACAATGGCATCACGTTGGATCAACTGATAATCCAGCAGATTGTGCCTCAAGAGGTATCGGTCCAAATGAACTAAAGAACAATAATTTAAGGTGGACCGGTCCAACTTGGCTACAACTTTCATCGGAACATTGGCCGCAGCCAACCGTTGCTCCAAGTGAAGTCAATTTGGAAACTAAACTAATTGTGACACTTGCAACATCAGCAATAGTTAATCTATTCGTACATATAATAGATTTTCTTACGTGAACAAAATAATTTGCGTAGTTGGCCTCTGTCGCCGATTTATAAATAAAAGCTTAAGACAACTGGATACCGAATCTTCAATTTTATTATCTGCAAATGAATCCTGTAACGAGCTTGTTAAAATAATTCAACTTGCAGAGTTCCAAAATGAAATCAGACAAATCAACAAAGATGGCTCAGTATCAACAAAAAGCCACCTCCTTTCGTTTAACCCATTTCTTGATGAACAAAAAATGCTGCGAGTGGGAGGAAGAATAACTAATTGTAACCTGAAGTATGACACCAGACATCCAAAAATATTGTCACAAAAACATAGATTTACAAAGTTATTAATCAAAGATACGCATATAACCTTGCACGGGGGAATTGAATTGACTCTGTCACATCTTAGAAACAAATATTGGATAATAAACGGTAAAAGTAACATACGCTCAGAAATATCAAAATGTATCACGTATCATCGATTCAACGGTTCAACGATTTTGCTAATGGCAAGCTTACCCAAAGAACGAATCACGCCATCACGTCCGTTTACTAACACAAGAGCAGACCACGCTGGGCTCATATCAGTAAGAGTTTCGAAAGGGCGTGGAAATAAATCATACAAGGGATATATAGCGCTATTCGTATGCTTTGCTACTAAAGCAGTGCATATAGAAATAGTCAGCTATTTAACTACTGCAGCCTTTATTTCGGCCTTTAAGAGATTTATCTCTCGAAGAGGCTTATGGCAACGGATTTACAGCGGTAATGGAACCAATTTTGTGGGAGCCAAAACACAGCTGACTAAATAAAAACACGAGTCCTTGCAACAATCAATCCTGAACTTCAATGCATATTATCCGATATCTGAGTCGAATGGCATTTTATACCACCATCTTCTCCACATTTCAGAGGACTTTGGGAACCATCCTTTAAATCATTGAAATATCACCTAAATAGGATTATTGGAACCACAACTATCCATCTGCACATTTTATAAATTCAGATGTCCTGTATTTAGTGAAGCTAAATTAGTTTAAGTATGATATAGTTTTTATTGTTTATGGTGTAATTTAGGAAATAGTATCTGCCATCTTTTGTATTTGTTTTTTTTAAATATCAAAATACTATCATCTACCATCATACGAAAGCGGGATGACTGCGTAGTGTTGCTACCTTACTTAAAACCTAGAAATAGTGTTGTTTGGACCAACTTTTCCAACTACTATATATATAGAAGTTGGAGGTTTGCCAAACAAATGTAGACAATGACGTGAAACTCCTTTTTTAACCTTATATGATTAATATCATTTGAATTACGATGGCTGGATTGTTTGTGCTATTCAGACCAAACTTACGTGGGGATTACATCTAGAATGTGCTCAAATAATTTATAAGTAGTAAAAAAAATGCTTATCAGTACCTAACTATAAAATAAAATTTATCATCAACTATTTACGTTATCATTATATTACAGGTACATTACAAATAGTGAAGCAATTATTTTGATTATAAATAATAAAATATTAAATTGGTCTATCTAGTATATAGATGTATCAGTTTTAATAATTCTAAAAATTATTCTCAATATCATTTTTCATTTATCTAAAAATTATAAAATTTTATGTATGTATATCAATAATAAATGTATATGTATATGCTCGTATATAGACAATAAATATATGCTTATAGTAGTTTTATATTAAGTGAGCCATTCATTATGCAATGATTATAATTGGACCATTAACATACTAAATCATTTACCAAACATTCTAAAGTAGAACGGTCACCGTTAATTAACGGTCATGGCAAATTTAGTTAAAATACCAATTTCGTCGCTCTACCTACCGTTAGTAAAATACCATTATCGAATTCATGTTTTTCTAAACGGAACAGTTTAATAAAATACAACTTTTCACTGCCGACTTTAGTTGCAAACTTTAGGTGCAAGGTTGTGTGCTTTGTTATTTTTAGTCCTTAAATTGATCAAATTCTTATCAAACCATGGAGGTCGGTTGTTTATGCGTTTTGAAATTTTGGGTATATATCCATAGCCTGAAGTTTTAAGTTGAAGTTTTAATTTATTATGGGTTCTATGATGTTATATTTACAAATCAATTCTCGATGTTCGAAATTTATATCTAATCCACAATTGTTCCTGATAAACGCAAACGGCTCCAATTAAATTATAACCGATTCACAATTGGGATCAATCATAGAAACATCATAGATACTAGACTAATAATTTTCCAGTTTTGATTGCTGATTTTTCCAATTTGATGCCAGTTGAAACATGCCATTGAGTCAAGAAATCCAGGTACATTTTTTGATAAAAAACGAAAAAACTTAAAATTCGCATTGAGTTGGTAGACATAAATATTGTGGGGTGTATCTACAAAGCAGGCAGTGAAAAGCTACAAAACAATTGGTTTAAAATATTTTTTTAGTCACCATTTCAAACTATTTTTTAAAACAAAAGGCTTGGCTTTGTAGATTTCTCTTTTTATCATGTTGTCTACTCGATGTTCGTTCAAACAAAAATTTATTTTAAGAAAGTCACATGACTATTTTGAGTTAAATAATTGGTTAAAAAAATTGTTTGAATGAATTAATGAACGAAGAAATTGAACTGTGAAGTCTGTTAGCCTTAAATAACTAATAGCTATTTTTTAATTGATGGTTTTACTGAAGGTTGAGTGTTGACTAGTGACGATACTAATGGATTGTCAAATTGGGAACTGAATGTGTAGAATGTTGATGTGAGTTTAGGGATAAATTAGGATATGATAGAAATATTTGCTTATACATTTAGTTCATGGGTAGCAGTGAGTTCAGGTAATGCTAGAGCTGATCTAATGCACTTATTTTATACTACTTGCATTTTTGTTAATGTAGGTTTTGGATGCGTTAGCCCAAAGTGCGCATGCATATGTAAGTAAAGGTCTAATGGCTACTTTTTAAAGTAATAATTTTTTTAGTTTGGTTAATTTTTGATTACGAATGAAAAGTGGGGAAATGGTGTATAAGCCATGTAGAATTTATATAGAGTAGTTTAGAATGTCAGACGAGAATCCAAAGTACAACGAAGGTATTGGCCGTTGCTCTATCATTGAATGGCTAAGTTATCAACAACCATATTACACTCGTTGTTGCTTTTGATAATATTTTTTTCTCCTCACATTTCCTTCAGCAAACGA
The DNA here is from genome assembly GCA_963556175.1 of Tipula confusa. Classification (NCBI taxonomy): domain Eukaryota; kingdom Metazoa; phylum Arthropoda; class Insecta; order Diptera; family Tipulidae; genus Tipula; species Tipula confusa. Next base: position 172,347,611 of record OY744475.1, read on the forward strand.
ATCATCGGAACTGGATGATGAATAAAATGTATCATACGAGCTATCGATATTTTTTTATTATTTTTTTTTAATAGGTATTACAAAATGGCACAATAATATTGACATATGTCACATAATTATGTCAAAATTTATGAAACTTCGAAAAAACAAAAAAAAATCGATATTCTGTAGCATTAGTTGTAGCGATGGATTTTAATCACTAAAAGCTATGCTACATACTTAAATCAATTCTTATAGTGAGGTTTAAAAATACGAAAAGTGTTGCTTTAGCACTAGCTGTAGTATAGTAGCAACGACTATAAATTCGGGCCTAAATAAATTAGGCGTTTTCCTGCTTTGAAAAAAATATTTTAAAATCATTTTCAAATATATAATATATATTAAGAATAAATTAGAAACTTAAATAATCAAGCAAATCAAATTAAAAGTTAACCAACTTGAGGACAAAAATCAGAAACTGGAATTTAGACTAAATTTATTAGAAGCTGATGTTCAACATTAATTAGAATGTAAAAATAGCGTAATAATTTGCGGTTTGAATGTTCCTCAGAATGTGAAAAATGTCGAAGGTGAAATACTCGACACATTTTCCAAAGTAGATCGTCTAACAATATCAACTAATTTACAAGAAAGCACCAATATAAAAATTCGAAATCACGTTTGAAAGATTCGCTTATTATCAACATTAAAACAACACAAGAGGAAAATGATATATTGTGGGTGTTTCGTATTAAAAAATCATCTAATGCTGTGTCATATAAAATTAAAGGGCTCAGGATTATGCACTGCTTTACCAAATACCACAATCTTGATCGAACAAAGAAGCGAAAAGTATCCAATCGATTTTTGGCTTTATGTTTATGTGGTGTAAGGACGGCAGCATTTTCCTGCGTTAAACTCAAAATTCTGAAATTTATCACATATTTCAATGACAAACTCGTCTACAAAATGGATTTCATTAATTGGAATCGCAAGGTAATTCATTATTTTTATGTTGTGCTAATAAATATGAAGCAACATTTAATTTCAACATTGTGCAAATTTGATAGTAAATTTAGATGAATTAATTAAGAATAATTGCATTAATAGTTTCTTTACATGTTGATGAATGTGCCATTAATCAAAGCCGAAACTTTATTAATATATTGATGATTTTATTTCTACAAAATTAAAATTCTGCAAATTAATATTCGAGGATTGAATGAAATGTGTAAGTTTGATAGTGTATTAGAGTTTTGGTCATCAGCCCAACGTCATAACACTATGTCATATAAAATAGCAAATATAATAGTGTGTTCTCTTGTTGTAATGAAAGAATTGGTGGAGGTCTTGGTGTTTTTGTTCGTAGTAATTTAGAGTACACCATACTAAGGTATGATAACGGTCGTCATCCATATATTTTTACTTTTTTTGAATAACAAGGATTTAATTTTACCAAATTATATGCTTTCTATAGGCCTCCTGCATCTGATGTTATGAATATTTAACTTTAGACAGCTTATTGAACAATAAAATTAATGGTGCTATCATATCTAATCATCATTCTGATTGGTGATGTACATATTCCTGCTAACAAAGATTGAAATTTAGTGGTTGAATATAAAAATATTTTTTTGAAGCCAGGTCGATTAGCTATACATAATATACTGGATCATGTAGTCTGCAGTTTTGTTAATATCTTAAGTGTCCATAATATTACAATTTATTCCGACTACTTTTATTTTTAAATCAAAATTTGTGAAGAAAGTCTTGGACAAAAAGATAACTAATTTCGACAAGGTCCCGCCAATCCCATACACTATTGTGTAGATGGCAAGTTATCATCAATCATTAAAACTACATCACCAACTTTCAAGTTTTCACCACCTATTTTCCATTCTGTTTTCCATTTCCATCAAGCTCACATCCTTTGTGATTTGACGAATATGATTTTTGAAACTTTTTATGATTGATTCCCATAGCCCTCCAAAGTTTGATGCCCGTGGAGGAATAAACTTCCTTTTTTCTGGTCTCCGATGTACAATATTCAGCAGTTTGTTATTAATTTGATGGTTAAATTTATTATAAGCATTTTTTAATTCCTTATTGGTGCCAACAAAGTTGGTTCCATTATCCGACCAAATACTATTAGGTTTTTCTCTTCGAATAAATTTGTCTGACGACAAGTCCGAAACAATTTCCAAGTGTGAACATTTGGTTGAAAAACAAACGAATAGTACCACATACATTTTGTCTGGAGTTCGTTGTCGTTTTATTTGTTTTAAGAAGAACGGTCCAGAAAGATCCACTCCAGTAACTAAAAAAGGTGAAGATGGTTCTACCCGTTATGCCGGCAAGTCACCTATGATTTGATTTCTGACTGCTGATTTCAACTTAAAACAGTCCATGCCATTTCGACTTGTATTGTTTGCTATTGATCTTTTATTAATAGGCCAATATTTTTGACGAACAAAACTAATTAACAAAGCAACACCAGCATGTGCATATTTTGTATGGTATTCTCGAAACAACAATTTTGTGATGTGGTTTTGTGCTAGTAAGAGTAGTTGATGCTTCATTTCGGATGGTAAATTAGTATTTGCAAGTCGACCGCCTATTCTTATTATATTCCCATCAAGAAATGGGTTGAGTAATTTGATATAGCTAGTTGGATGAACTGTGTGATTCGCCTTAAGGTTTTTGTACTCCTCGCTTTCTTCTTGAATTAGTTCAATCACCTTTAACGTAGCTCTATCGATCTCATCGATTAATAAGTCACTCAATTCGCGTGGGTGACCCTAACATATGTTGATAAATCGCTGAATGTAAGCAATAATCCTTGTGGTTTTAGAAAATGAACTATATTTCTAAAGTCAACTATTTTTGCTTTCACGGAATGATTCAGTGTTCAATACAAAACTTGCACTAATAATCTGATGTGGTTCGAGGAGATGAGCAAATGTATTTTGTAGTTCCATTTTTGTCCAATTTACTTAGCTTAGTTTAGCTTCGTATGATGTAAATATGATACATCATCGGTCAGCAAAGTTTAACCATTCCACCAAATTTCTTTTCTTTGTAGATCTCTTGGCAGCGTCCCCCAAGGACGCGATTGGCGACGAATGTTTTTGACAATTTGGGATCTGTCTGAATCCATGTTTATGCAATTAGGCTATCACTCCAAAGGTAAACTGCGTAGAAATTTATACCAAGAGACTGCACTACACGTTCTGTTAGTTGCTCCATTAAATGTGCAGCACAAAACTCCAAACGTGGTAAAGTGATGACCCTGCCTTTAGCACACACTAGCCTTACAAATACGTTATTCATAGAATCAATGCTGCGAATATACAAACCCACAGGCATCTTGGGAAGCATCACCGTAACCATGAAGTTCCAATCGTTTTGGTTTCACGCACGTGATGTGTCTTGGTATGCTGAATGTTGTGACTAAATACAACTCATTCTTTAATTTGTTCCATTTCACTAATGTCTCTTCATTGACTATCTCATCCGAACGCTTGTTCGATCTCCACAAATCCTGAATTATTAGCTTAGCATATATGTGATGATATGGGAGACATGAAACCCAACGGATCGAACAGCTTTGATATGCTAGCAAAGATAGTCCTTTTGGTAGTTGAGGTGGTTATATCCTCAATTAGTTCGAAGAAAAATTGATCGTCTGTTGGTTGCCAAAAAAGACCCAGTGCTTTGATCGACTCCATATCATTAAATCCATTGTGAAGCGTTTCACGATCAGATTGTGGTATATCTTGTAATACTAAATCATTATTTGAGCTCTATTTGTGTAATTGGAATTCACCTTTGGCCATTTACACTACGTAGCTGTTGCACTGTTTTACACAATACGTTAACATTATCTGCACCATTCAATATGTCATCAACGTAAAAATCGCGCTTTACGATTGCTGCCAAATTAGTTCCCGTGCATTTATCAACCACCAACTGACTTAAAGTACGAATAGCTGAGAAAGGTGCCGAGGCTGTACCGTATGTAACGGTTAATAGTTATATCCTTTCAAGTGTGGTTTGCATTAGATTTACCAGTATCTGTCGATAGATCTTTGAAATATCTGCTGTGATAACGTAATGATGTTTTCTGAACCTATAATATTATGTCAAAATGTTCCAATTGGATGGTCGGACCAACGCACATTACTTCACTCAATGACAGGGCATCACCAACGGTTGCCGACGCATCAAACACCACACGAAGTTTGGTACTACTGCTTGTCGGTATTAACACTACGTGATGCGGTAAGTAGTATTCACTCATTTTTTGCTTATTGTCACAACATTCGTTGATTTCTTGCATATGTCCTAAATCCTTATAATCTTTCATGAATTTACAATATTGCTCAGCGAATTTTGGATTTTGCTGCATTTTCTTTTCCATTGCTATAAATCGTTTTAGCGCCAATTGCTTGAACATAATTGATTTGAATATAGTTTTCTTCACAGAATTTTTCTTCGTCTGACCAGACGATCTTCTTTGGCAGATTTTCAATTTTCCAAAAAAGTTGGATTGAAATGTTTAGTCCTGCAATGTGAACTGATTTTTTTTTTCATTCGAAGAATGTTGATCACAAAAGACTATTAAGTGATGATCAGTTGAGTTTAAACATGCACCACTAACATGAATCCGAATTTTGATTCGATTAGTTATGGCAAATTTTCGATAATTTTAATTTTTCTAAAACGATGATGTTCCAAAATGTTTCCAATCCCAACTAAATGTCTATTTGGGTTGAAACTCCAAATTCGGGATCAGCTAGAATAACATCCTTTGATATAAACCAACGAGACACATCAATGTTTTGTGCTGGTAGACGTTCTACAACTGTATCGATCATAAGAAATTGTAAGCTATCACGATAATTGTTCATTCTTGAAATTACATTAGCTGTAATGCAACTTGAAATATTCACTGTACCGCCATTGGGCCATTGAGGGGATACTTGATTTTTGTTTGATGACGATATAACTTTCAAATAATGCGCCAATTGATTTTTTATATAATTTTCCAAACTTGCACTTTTGTAATACTGAATACACAAACTAATGTATCTGCTTTGTATATCCGGCTCGAAGGACCAGAAAATGTTGATGATTATCCCTTTTGTGGACTGATATAATTTCTGATTAAAAAAATGGAATCATTTCTTTATTAATTTTTTTTTTTTGTAACATATAGGTCGTGTTTTTTTTTGATATCGGAGAAATCGGAGAGATCAGAGAGATTATTTATCGGATATATCTGATAATTTTTTTCTCAGATTTTTATCTATCAGATCGAAAAAAATATTTTTTGTGTTATTTTTTAGTACCAAAAATAATAAATTATTTTATGAATTTCAGCATTATACTCCCTAAATTAAAGTTTTATTTGTCACCTGATAGCTCAACATTAATCGGAGACGCCATTTTAGAATTTACTAAAAAATATAAAATAATCTGTACATTTTTTCAGAGTAAAAAGATCGTATCCGATAATTATCGGAGCGTAAAAAAAACGACACAGAGAGATAATTTTTTTCTCGGATATTAAAAAAAAAACGCATATCTGAAAATTTGACAGTAAATTTATCTCTCCGATTTCTCCGATATCAAAAAAAAACAGACCCATATTCTCTAAAACTTTTGTTTTTTTTTGTTCTTCTTTCGATTCCATTATAATTCCGACTGACTACTATTTTTTATAATTTTATATTTCCAAAAAAAAAAACTAATGAAAAACAAAACATGAGATAAAAAAAATACTTTGTCCTCATTGCAACGCGATACTATTTCGTTGCTTAACAATGACCTCGTCAATAAATTGGCTACTGTCAAAAGTTTTGTGGCGAAACTAAAAAATGACACTACCTCATGTCTGAGTTGTGGAATATAGTTATGCAACGTAATCAAATTTTAAAAATTTCTAAACTAAATACCAATAATATTGAAACTAAAATATTTTGCAAAGAAATGGAAATTTTTTATGCAAATTTTTTTCAGTTGTTTAATCACTTGTTTAATAAAAACACTTCAAAATCACACATACGTTCTATCAAATGACAAAAAAAAGATTATAGTAAAACTACTGATATTGTAAATTTATTTAATGCCTTTTTTGTCAATGTCGGTAAAACAATATGTGAATCACTTAATAGCGATAGAAATATTAATAAATTTCATACATTAAACCTTATTCCGTTTTACTTTCTTCCATAACCTCAGCTGAGATTTTTAATATCATAAGTTCATTGGATAATGGTAAATGTGGTGAGCCAGAGTAGTAGTATTTAACAAAACTATTGACAAGACTATTTGTGCTTAATTTTTTGAAAGTGATCAAAGCAGACTAATATGTTTGTAATTTTCAGGTGCATTGCTATCTTTACTGGGCTTTGGTACATTAGTTTTAATTCAGTAGCTTAGTTAAAAGCCTGCATTTAACAAATATGTTAGTATAATTTATATGTTTCTAGGACCATTTTTGGTTAACATATTACTATTATTATTATTATTATTATTATTATCAGCAAATCTAAATTTTAAAAATTTTCGAAATGTAGCATAAATTTTACAGTTTTTACAGATGTACCATCACAGATTTTTTTTGTTTTGAACCTTCTAGACATCTTCTATTAAAAAGTGATCTAAAAGAAATGTCTTCCTAAAACTTTATACGCCCACTGTATTTTACTTGATTATCGACTGCATTACAATTTTTTTTTTACATTTTCTCAAGAAAATATTTAGAATCTAAAAATCGAAATTATTTATTGGTATTCAAAGTATTTTCAAGTATATTTTGCTATTTATTCTTACCAACGAGATTATTTTATTTTTGATAAGTACATAAGATAAGTAAATTTCGTAAATTAAATATTTCAATAACAAATATCAAATATGCAAAAACAAGGAAAATTCCAAAATTTCTACTTATATACATGTGTAATATGTATATATATATATATATATATATATATATATATATATATATATATATATATATATATATATATATATATATATATATATATATATATATATATATATATATATACATATATATATATATATTTATTTATTTTCTAAACACATGCGAATATGTATATAAGTATTTATTTTCTAAACACATGCGAATATGTTACATATATACATAATAATATTGTTTTGATTTTAGAATTCCTGAAAATAAAATATTTTCTTCTTTGATATTGCCACCAGCAACAACCAAAAAAAAAATGTAATACACATTTAATGATCTGATGACAAGTAATATAGGTTTTCGCATCTTTCTGCGACAACTTTGAAAAGCTTCATTGAAAAATATATACATATTTAATATAAAAAAAATTGATAAAATACGCAAGAAATATATTCAGTGGGTTTAGTTCAAAAAAGAAAAACAAAACAAAAAAATGAAAAATTATAATATGTATACCTAATTAAATTCTTAAATTAAGATTAAATCTTATTGATTTTGATGAAAAGAAAATTTAATTTCGTAATTTGTGAAATTATCATATTTAATGTAATTGCTTTGCAATTATAGGGCTTCCGCATTACCTGGAACGGCTGTGAAATTTCATTTAAAAAAATTAAACTTAAAATCAAACAATGAAATTTATGCCATAAAGCGAAAACTACGGAGACTACGCCGATGGGCATCGATTTACGCTACAAAAAATAATGAGCCCCCAAGCACCAATCATTCGTACCACACCATTGATTACGTTTTTATATATTTTCATAAAAAACTCAATATTATAATCGTTATTTAATTATATGTCTTGACGATATTATATATATTTTTATATATATACACAAATACTTAAGTGTTTTTTTTTATTTATTTCGATTTTCTTTACTACGTCAGTACAAGAAATAAAATGATAATTAGAATCATAAAAAAACCGCACCCAAAGTGCAAATTTATTTTTTATATACATTTGTGTTCCCTTATATACATCATAAATTCAACATCAAAAGATAAAAAATTGTATATAGATGAAAAATCAAGTAAATAGCTAGCATCGTTATTTTAAGTGGATTTTACAAAAACAATAATTTCTATGAAAATTATAACAATTAATTTTTCTTATTCATAATTATTGTGTATATTAAATTCAAAAGAATTATAGTATAATGGCAATTAAATACTTACATAAATACCAATGGTTGCATGTGATAATAGAATTATAATTTTTTTTTTTGATTCCGTAAATTGAAATAGTTTATATATTATACGGAGTGTTCCATTTTAAAAGGTACACGCTACACCAAAATATATTTTTTTTAATGATCAATTTGAATGTACGCTCATCTTACAGATAATGCCGGACCTATTCCTGCCAAAATTCCGCTTTAAAAGATTCCGCCCGGAAAAACTTTAAAATCCTAACCTAATCTGAATTTATTAAAAATTAATGATAATAAGGCTTAGACCAACTAAACTCCAATGCAAGTCGATATGTAAAAATAAAATGACCCACTCTCAATACACAGAAAACTATAAAATCTGCTAAAATGTATATAAACTACAGATTCAAAAAAAAATTAATTATCACGAAAATTATATGAAATAATCGTTAAACAGACAAAATACAATTGATATACATTTAGTAAGTTAATCAAAAAAATAACAGTAAAATACCCAACACTTACCGTTGTACCGAAAAATAATGTTTTGTGATCATATTATATATTTAACTGTTAATTATTTAGTAGTATTATGAACATCTGTCTTAGGTATAACCTTAGACGTACCTTTTCTCCCATTATCTCGAGGCATTGGACTCTTAGAGGGAATTTTTTAACACATTCGCCCCTTTATTAAAATAAATTTTTATTTGACGTTAGGTGATGATCATATACATCATTCAACTAAAAATATGCCACTGTGTTTAAAATTAAAATGCCAGTACCTCCTAGAGCAACCGCGTTCTTTGCCTGAACTTAGTTTTAATATTTAACGTCATTGCAAAGTCGGAAGAATGTGACCGCAAACACTTTCACGTTCTATCTCCCATAATATCGTTGGTAAACCTAAATAAAGTTTATCTTTCTTGTTCGACATCAATGCTAATAGAATCAACAGTGCAATACACTTTTTCTTCTTTTTAAGGCGGTTTAAATCGTTGTGCTTTAATTAGTTTCAAGGAATACTGAAGAATCTATTTTTTTTCTTTTTTATCGTAGCAGTCAGTAAATAAGTTTTCCATTAAGCTGTCACTTTCAAAGTTCAAATTCTGCATTCCATTGTCAACTGTTCAAGAGAAAATTGTATTTCATCGATATAATCAGATTTTGAATTTCTTGGTATAGTTCGGGTTTTATCAAGTTTCTTTAGCTTGTTTTGCCTAGTTTTCGCCATCATATTTTTGATATTAATTTATGTATTTTGAACGTCTAAGGGCGCAATAACTAATTCTGATATAATTCATTCGGGTTAATCTATTATCGAAACATAGTTAAAGTAAGTCTTGAAAAACAACGAAAAAACAAAGAAAACTTGTTCATAAAAAAAATTTCAGGAAAATAATTAATCTAGTATACAACTGAAACATTCACATTAAAATATTTTTTTAATTTCTAATATATTCGACCTAAACCAAATCTGTCAAATATTGTAAATTTATTATGACATATACAGAATTATACCTATACAGCAACCATGTCAATGACATTGACTCTTTCTTTAGAAAAAAAAATAACAACGGTCAATAATAACCAAATATAACTGTTGATTACGATAAATATAATTGCAATTATAATACAAAAAAAATGTAATTGTGTTGCCAGTTCAAGATTTCAGACATCAAAATATTCAAATTGTTTATTAAAACGAGAACAAGTATGAAATGTTCTCCCTCCCACGCTATGTGCGCTACCGGCCATCATCATTATTTTTTAAACATGCCACCATAATATGTAGATACATAAATACATAGTTTTGTATATTTCCATTCCGATAAATAAATCCAAAAATAAAATTATGAAAAATATCATAATATACAGAACACCACCTATTCATGTTTAGACATAATATGTATATACATACGATCCACCCACCCACCTTCGAGATAGCGAGAAAGAACAAAAAAAAAACATTCGATTCACATATTACGATATATCGGATCGGAACGCATCGCCTGGAGAAGTAAAAATATGTTATGCTTCAAAAATTATTATTATTTTATTCTTTGCTATTATTATTAATACCGTTATTATTTTTATGATTATTGTTATTACCGTTTCGATTTTTTTACCGTTTTGTTTTAAACTGTCCATAAAATCTGAATCAAATAATATTTGTATAGATACGTACGTGTATGTTGTTTGTAGTCGAGAACCGAACGATATTATAGAGAAAATTTCTTGAAAGTGATACCAAAAAAAAATTTGTGGAAATTTGATAACGAAATATGACATAAAATTAAAGTATAATGGTTTCAAATATACGAATATGTTTAACTGTAGTGTTGGTACATAATTGTATCAGTTTTCAAATGTTTAATAAATCGGTAAATTTTGTTTCTGTAAATTCTGATTCAACTCAACAGTGAACTTTGAGTTCATATATAACATAATGTATTTTAGATGTTTCCCTAAGTCTCGTGCGGCCAACTGTCATATTTTTTTCACATTTCAATTTTCCAAACATTTTTGACCTCGATCTGTGTAATTTTTTTTTGTTTCCATTCTGTTAAGCACAAAATATATGAAATTGGCTTATAACAATTTAGGAATGGCGATGACTGTAAATACAAATCTGATGTTTTATTGTGGGAATTGGTGTGGACTATACTCCCTATTTAAGAAAATATACTCAAATTGTATACTGAAATTTACGACAAGTACTTTAATGTAAGTAAGTATATTCCTTGGTAGTTTGAGATAACATCATTAAGAATATAATCATACCGCCATCATGGTTCTCACCATTGATTTCATCAATAGTCACTACCTTTGTGCAAAAAAAGTTAATTTAAGTTAAAACTTCATAAATTGCGATTTTGAAAAAAAAAATCAAAAATTTAACCTAATTAAGAGGAACCGTAATTGGGCAAAATATATTTTAAAATTCTTGCTGCAAACTCCTAAATGAAATGTTTTGTTTCCCAGCCCACCATTTCTAATAATCAGCTTATTTGTTTTATGGACTTAGAAACAGTAAAATTACAAATAGCTTCTCCCTTGATCGGCTCGGTTCTTAAGGCGCTCAAATGTTATTTTAATCTTGCGGACTCTTAAGAGGTCATCTAAATAAACAGACACTCTGTTGTGAAACTGATAAGAAATCACCTTATCCATGAGTCTCGATATGGTGTGTGGCGCATTGCGAAAACCGAAAAGCATAACTGAAAATTGATACAATGTTCTACCAGCAACTGCGATAGTATTTTCGTCCCTCGATTCTTTAGCCAGAGGTATTTTCCAAAAAGCGTATTTTAAATCCAAAGATGTTATAAACTTGGTTTCGTATAATTGACCCAGCAACTCGTCAATATGTGGCAGTGGATAAGCATCCTTTTTCGTTACAGAATTAACTTTTCTGGAATCAAGACATAATCGGATGGAACCATTTGATTTGTTTACAAGAACGTTGTAAAGGTAACATCGGTTATGTTTATCCCACGTTTATGGTATGTTCTAAATTTTTTGTTTTATCAACCTGAAATGATGTAGTAGGAGTTAAACCAAATTCGTTCATATTTATTTGGCAAAAAGATCTCAAATCTTCAATGCGGTTAAATGCCTTCGGAAGAATTTAATGCCTATAAAGTGCAGGACTTATATGCTCACACACGATTTCAATCAGATCAGTATCGCAAAATTTATTTACCAATCACCACTCAATATCTGTAGCTCAAGTGCAAATGTAGTAATGCTTTGCAAAGCTTATCCCAAGAAGATTGTGGATGATCACAAGTGTATAGCCATAACCACTGTTTCGGTGCAATTTTACATCTGTTTCGGTGCAATTTTATTACGGAGACCAATCCACTAACGTATATGGGCAAATGCTTGTTTTTATTTATGCCCCGGAAACTTTGAGGGTGGTTCGTAGTTGGCATATATTCTTTTGTGTTATTCAACTGGTAGCTATAATAGTAGTGTCCAAATGATTTTCACTGTCAAAAATATGAAAATACAAAGAAACAAAAATATAATAATATAATAATATAATAATATAATAATATAATAATATAATAATATAATAATATAATAATATAATAATATAATAATATAATAATATAATAATATAATAATATAATAATATAATAATATAATAATATAATAATATAATAATATAATAATATAATAATATAATAATATAATAATATAATAATATAATAATATAATAATATAATAATATAATAATATAATAATATAATAATATAATAATATAATAATATAATAATATAATAATATAATAATATAATAATATAATAATATAATAATATAATAATATAATAATATAATAATATAATAATATAATAATATAATAATATAATAATATAATAATATAATAATATAATAATATAATAATATAATAATATAATAATATAATAATATAATAATATAATAATATAATAATATAATAATATAATAATATAATAATATAATAATATAATAATATAATAATATAATAATATAATAATATAATAATATAATAATATAATAATATAATAATATAATAATATAATAATATAATAATATAATAATATAATAATATAATAATATAATAATATAATAATATAATAATATAATAATATAATAATATAATAATATAATAATATAATAATATAATAATATAATAATATAATAATATAATAATATAATAATATAATAATATAATAATATAATAATATAATAATATAATAATATAATAATATAATAATATAATAATATAATAATATAATAATATAATAATATAATAATATAATAATATAATAATATAATAATATAATAATATAATAATATAATAATATAATAATATAATAATATAATAATATAATAATATAATAATATAATAATATAATAATATAATAATATAATAATATAATAATATAATAATATAATAATATAATAATATAATAATATAATAATATAATAATATAATAATATAATAATATAATAATATAATAATATAATAATATAATAATATAATAATATAATAATATAATAATATAATAATATAATAATATAATAATATAATAATATAATAATATAATAATATAATAATATAATAATATAATAATATAATAATATAATAATATAAAAATATAATAATTTAAATAGATTTTAATCAACAAAAAGCTTTAATCATTTTTACACTAAAACTAATAGAATTAATCGTTTTATGATATAACACCTTTTAATATAATTGTTGTTAAATTATTGAGTCAATTGCGTTACACGTTTCAAGTAAATAAAGCTAGGCAGTGCTTGATTTCTTCCAATCTGTCTCTTGCGGTTATGTACAACTGATGGTAAATGGTACAGAAATTGTTTATACTTATTTATAGATTATTCTATAATCCCATTAACTTATTGGTGTTTACTTATTTTTCCGTCGAATTTTAACAAGCATCTTGTAGTACAGCTGAAATTTGTAGTTGCAGTCCTAAATATTATTGCTTTTAAAATCCAATATAAAGCCACTTCACCCTAATAGACAGGTCTTAATTGATGTAGTTTTTTTTAAATTAAAAAATTGTTAAATTACGGTGCGTATGAATACTTGTCGACAATAGCGGTTTTCAATGGTATTTTTATATAGAAATTGTTAAGCAAACATAATTTAATTATAAATTAAACAAAAAAAAAAATTTAATGGAAAATGTTGTGTATTATTATAAATTCATAAATATATGCACACATATCTCAAATATAGATTAAAACCATTTTCCTCATTATTGTATTATACAGATAAAGTGTATATTGTAGAGAGAAATATTTTCATTTCCGTTTGCCATTTACACACATTCACATACTCATCCACATATACATATACATATACAAAAAAGGTGATAAAATCAATTTATAATGAAATAAAATATTAAATATTCATGTTTGCGTTTTATCATATTGAAAACATGCAAAAAATTTGCAATTATACAGTGGAATGTATGTATGTAGGTTGTATAAATTTCACTATTATAGTACATGATAGCAATAAATAATCAATTGATCAATATGTAGAAACAGATGTACCTACCATCGTAAAATACATGATTTTTATGTTTTTATCTAATGAATTACCAATTTTTTGCACGTATCAATATTTTTGAGTTTTCCACATTTTTTTATATATAATACAATTTTCCATTATTGATGATAATGACGAACATTTTACAAAATTTTTCGATTGCGGTTTTCTATTGAAATGTTTGATTATGATTTTAAATGTTTAACCAACAAAAAAATTGTAATAATAATAATGATTTTAAGTAAAATACATTTAATTAATTAATATTCAACTCGGCTTTCTAAGTTTTAATATTTTATTTTAATATAAATTTGAATGTTAGTTTTTGGCAGGCAAATTGTGTTTCACGATTAAAAAGCAACAACCCTATTTCAAGCTTATCTATATACCATGTATTTTTATGATATTTAATAGTATGTTGTTAGATATGGTTGTACATGTGTAAAAAAAATATCCTTTAGGCTATCACTAAATTAAATTTTATCATGCATAATTCAGACACACATACGAGTATCTACACATGTCTATACATTTATATATAGATAAAAAGTGTGATACTTAGAACATTTAACCAAATTGGTTATTGGAAGAACTATCGAAGATTGTGAGTTTAAACTTAAGCTCAAAATTTATTAAGTTCAAACCAAAATTTCCTACAAATATCTACTAGATATTTTCAGCTAAAATATTCTTTGCAGAAAAAATAGATTCCAATTTGACTGATTAAAATTTCAGTAAAATATTAATATAAAATATTTAGCAATTTCCATAGACAAGTACTATTATGAATACTATGAAGACCTCTGGTATATGCAGTCTAATAATATTATTATATTTTTTTATTAATGAAACGACCAGTTTTCGTTGGACTAACGTACAAATTTACTACTTCAGCCCAAAATAAGAAGTTTTGTTCCAAAACTCCTCTTTAGCAGAATGAACCTTATCTTCCTGATATTAAAAGAGAACAATTGCAAGAAAATTTTGTGTTATTATGTTTATCTTTAAATAAAATCTGCTTATAGTTCCATTGAACATTGAAACAAAGACAATCACTTTAAGTAATCAAAAATTCGATAGAATTTTACTGGCAACAAAACAACGGTATTCTGTTTTTAAATTCCAAAGAATGTTAAGGTAATTCTTCTCGTTAATATTAATATTAATACATCCTAGTGAAAACTTCAGACACTTAGTTTCATCTTTGTTCAGTAAATAATAAGTCGATTATTCCTTTTGCCCGAATTATCGTTCTTTGGGCATAAAATTACGTTCTTGAGAAAAAGAATAAATTTGAAGAAATTGTTTTTAAAAGTTTTTAAATCTTCACAAATTAAGTTTTCTGGAATTCCATTACATTAACACAGGACATTATTACATGCATTTTCTAATCGTTACCCGATCTCATACACACACACAATTTGGTGCATCTACGTATTTTCAAAAAACGATTTAATTAGGGTTTATCATGCGATATTTATAGCTTCTGAAGATGTGCCCAAAACCGCAATCAGTACACCATTTAGATTATTCGAATACAATAGGATGCTTTTTGGTCTTTGGAACGCAGTTCAAATATTCTTCATGAATAAAGTATTACAAAACCTTAATTCTCTATTCGTCTATACATTGACGACATATTGGTGGTGGCAGGCAGAACTGCACTAAATATGTTTTCGGTGTTTCTACACTTGGATTCAAAATGCAGTTAGGCTGAATTTCTTAAAACAATTTACGCGCATTTGGCAACGTTAAACAAAGCTACTTTACTTGGCCTGAAACAACATTATTGGAACATCCACTCGAAAATTTGAATTATAATGATTCAATGATGATGGTGATGAATTACCGATTCACTACCCCATTATAGAGGGCTTTTCTGAAAATCTTAATAACATTCCGATAATTGAAAATGAAATCGAAAATGTTCAAGAAATTCATTCTGATATTCCAACAGCTTCATTGAGTGAAGATCAAAATATTTCAGAGACCGGTTCTATTCAATCGACAACCATCAAGTCTGATAGTTCTGAGCAATCAGCTTTATTACAAACTGAATCCTTTACATCCTTTCCATATAAATTTTTTTAATGTAAAAAATGATATAAATCTATGGCAGAAATCAAGTTTAACGGGAATTGTGACCTTCCTGCAAATATTCAAGTATTACAAACGCCGTTCCAAATATGGCCACTTTTATTTCCGGAATTTTTGGAAAAAATTACTGTAGAGGAAACAATAGAATACTCAGGTCAAAATGAGTCATTTAAATTTGATGTACATGATCTCCGAAAATTTATCGGAATTCTTTTTTATATGACTTATTGCAATCTTCCAAATGTAAGAGATTATTGGTCTGATAAAAATCACCGTTCCGTTGATATTATAAAACAACAAATGAGTCATAACCGGTTTGAAAACATTCTACAGTATAAACACTTTAATAAAGCAAAAATAAAGCACCTGCTCGTGAGGATCCGAATCGCGATCGCCTTTTTTTCTCAGACTCGTTCGAAATATTCCGAAATTGGCGAGATTGTCCGTTGATGAACAAATGTGTTCACCTAAAATTGGACATTTCATGCAGCAATATTTACCGAACAAACCAAAAAAATGGGGTTTCAAGTTTTTTAATTTGTGTGACACAATAGGGTTCGCTTTTAAATTTGATATTTATACTGGAGTATCCGAGGAACCTGCAAAAGATGAACCTGATCTTCAAAACTGTGCCAATATTGTGGTGAAATTAACTCGTGAAGTGTCAAGTTTTTAGAATTACATCATCTATTTTGATAATTATTACACAACTGTTCATTTGTTGTTATATATGAGAACCCGTGGAATACTTTCCGTAGGTACTATACGACGGAATAAAATAAAAAACTGCAAACTACCCGAAGAAAAAGTGATGATGAAATTCGAAAGAGGAACTAGCCAAAAATATGTGGCTTCAATTTATGGCATAAATGTAACTTCGCACGAAACCATTTCAAAATAACCAACAACAACCTCCATCGCTAACCGTAAAAAAATTTGATAAAACAGAGAAAACAGTAAAAATGATCCCATGTCCACAAATCATAAAGGATTATAATTGTCATAAGGGTGGAGTTAATTTAATGGACAGCCTAATGGGATGCCATAAGATCCATATGAAAAGTAGAAAATGGACTAATAGAATTTTCTATCATTTGTTGGACATGACATGCGTTAACGCCTGGGTCTTGTACAAACGAATGAATAATTGGAAGCCGGGTTACAAACCTATGAGATTGATAGATTTCAAGTTGGAGATAGCTGACACCCTATTCTCGTACAAATCAATCGAAGTTGTCACGCGTGGACGACCATCTCTTCAATCTAAAATTCAAACCAAAATGAAAAAACCAAATGCGTCTTTGGCTCCACTAAGAAATTTTCCAATCAAATTCTCGATTGGATATGACAGATCATTGGGTAAATATGAATTCAAAGGGAAATGTAAATACAGTGAAAATCTCGAATGCCGGAAACCCTAAAACACGGAATGTTCTTAAAGCCGGAACGAAATGCTCCGACTACCAATTTTATATGATATAAAACTCCTGAATAACAGAAACCCCTGAGACGCGGACGGAATCATAATTTTTGGTCCCATCGCAAACTTTTCGTAATAAAGAAAACCTTGAAAGACGGAAATTTTTAATTTCGAATGAAATTCATTATGCTTTGTAGTATGTTTCTATAGATTTATTTGTTACGAAAACCAGTATGTATTTACATTTAACTCGGGGAAACCCCTTATATGTACATACACCTTTTTTTTTATTATACGTCTGTTTCTTAGTTTTTTGTTATTTTGTGCACATTGCATTAACTACTCTTAGACAGTGTACAAGTAAAGTGAATTTATTGAATTGATTTATTTTATAAATCCATTTTCATTTAAAGGTGATTTTTGAAATTTTTTATTTCGACATTAATCTAATTATGTACATCTGTTTTAGTGTTTTTGTGAATATGGCAGGAAAAATAAAAAATCTTACACTAAAAGAAAAGTACGAGGCAATTATTTTACATGAACAAGGGGAAAGTGTAAAACAAATCATCGCCCATTTCAATTGCGGTAAAACACAAATCTACGAGTGCTTAAAACCGCAAAATAAGATGGATATCAAAGAACGTTATGATTCTTCGATCAATAAAATTGCCCAACTGTCAAAGAAGTGGCGAGAATGTGAAAATGCGGAATTGAACAAAATATTATTTGACTGGTTCTGTGTTGCCAAAAATTTTCCAATCTCTGGTTCAGTTTTGCAGGCAAAGGCGAAAGAAATCGCAGAGAAAACTGGAAACTCAACGTTCAAAGCGTCTAACGGATGGCTTCAAAGTTTTCGCACTAGATTTAACATACGTTTTAAACAAATTTGTGGCGAAGCTAACGATGTGGCGGATGACACCGTTGCCGTGTGGCAATCAAAGTTGAAAGGTATTTGCGAGGGATATCAAGCTTACGATGTAGCCAATTGCGATGAGACAAAATTTTTCTTTCGCATGCTGACCAATAAATCTTTTTCTTCAGCAAAAGATAATTGTACTGGAGGGAAAATGTCAAAGGAACGCGTGACTGTGATGCTGACCGTTTTCGGGGACGGAACTATACTTCAGCCGCTGGTTATTGGGAAAGATAATCGTCCACGCTGCTTTAAAAATTTAGATAAAAATAAATTAGGAGTGGATTATTTTTCTAATAAAAAGGCTTGGATGACCGGTGCCATATTTAATGAATATTTGTCCAATTTGAATAAGAAAATGAAAAAGTATAACCGTAAAATTCTACTTTTTCTCGATAATGCGTCATCACATCTTGATGTACAGCGTTCCAATGTAAAATTGGTTTTACTTCCACCGAATACCACTTCTATATTGCAGCCTCTAGACAATGGTATAATTGCCGCACTTAAAGTGCAATATCGGAAGCTCATGTTGCAACATGTATTGGTCGAGATGGAAAATTCAAGCAGTGCTACAGAGCTGGTGAAAAAAATAACTCTACTAGATGCCATTGGATTATTAAAATCTGCCACAAAAAAAATTAAACTATCTACGGTCACAAAATGTTTTTTAAATTGTGGATTCCCATTTGCCGAAGTGATGGAAGAAGTGGAAGATGCAAACTGCTCTCCTTTGCTCGAAATACAGCAATACATTTTGGATTTTTTTTAATATAATTTCATATTTTATGCATATGTATCCATCTTATACTTACACATATTTTAAGATCTTTCGAAATTAACATACTTTCATATTTTATGTTACAAATGAATGTTTTTGACATTAGGAAATAAACTATTTTCTTTTAATAAATAAATAAATAATGTATTTATTTTATTCAAAATTTTCGCGCATATTAGGAAAAAACCTTAAGAAAAGCAAGACCTTCATTTAATTAGACCTACAAGAGAAAAAATCTGAGACGGAAGAATCCTCAAAGCCGGAAATTAGTAGCGGTCCCATGGCATTCCGGCTTTCGGAGTTTTCACTGTATCCTGGTTGTAGTGGTCGAACAAAAATGTATTGTTCCAAATGTCATGTGAATTTATGTCTTACTACTAAAATAAATTGTTTTTTTAATTACACCATAATTAGCAATTATAAATTTTAACTGTAATATTCCCGCCATAAATATTTTGAATTACTTATTAGCGTATTTAAATTATTTTCATAGTATACTCATTACCCAGTGTATCTTGAAAGATATAACCAGGTTTTCCTCAAAATGTCACAATAAACAAAACAAACCACTAAATAAACTTTGGATTCGGTAACTACGTACACACAATCTAGTATGTTATACTAAAATTTACGAGACTGGGCATTCAAGGGTTAAAGCTACTAAAATGCACAATAAACTGCAAACCTGATTAATCCAATACATTCAAAGACACCGCAGTCCGCGACAAACCTGCCTTATGGATTTTATAACCCAATTTACGACTGATATTAGACATATTTTAGGTAAAACAAATTTACTTGCAGACATCTTGTTACAAACATATGATATTATTCTACAACATGCCAAATGCCAATCAACTTTGTGGTTTTTTATTTAAAAATTTTTATTTCGTTAATACATAATTATATTTACATAAAATTTTACATCTGACGTCACCAGATTGAACAAATAATTAAAAATTAAAAACGCAATAAAAACGCAATTTGCTTAGTTTCCATCTTGTATAATTCACTATAACCACGTGACGATACGAAGTTCAATACTTAGTTTGGAACGAGAAATTTTTATAGTTTGGTCGCTGCATCCTGATGAAGTGACCAACTTTTTCATTTGCATGTCAAATAAAATTCACTCTCGTCACAGCTCGAAACCAACTACATAGAAGTTAAGCAAATTTCTTCTCTAGTAAATCCTTAACCACGATTCTTAGCCTTAACTTTATCATCTATCTATATTTATCATTTTGGCCAATTCTTCCATTCATGCGGGGATGGTGTAGGTTATGATTGGTCTCAAATATGTATTGTAAAGTCTTAACTTGTTTTAAAGGGAAACCCCACTATTTCGTTTAAGAAATCGGTCTGATAAACTTCGAGTACTTCGATGTTCATAGCGATATTCTTATATACCTTTTTTAGGTATGATTTAGGCTCCACCCCCTTATTCTATTTTCCTATTATTATATTGAACTCGTGGTTAGTTTTAGTGAGTAAATGTATGTTTATTAATGTATCTTTCAGTGTTGTTATCACAACACTGAAAGTTACATGTTGTTATCATGCTGCCGTTTTTTTTTACAGATTTTCGTTAATGTTTATGGATTTGTGATTGTTGTGACGTGCGTAACTTGACTCTGTTTTGGGTTTGCCGATTTTCGGTACGTGTTGGTTAAACCAAGTTGTAAAAGATTTATCGGTTTGCCCTTTATAGAAACCATCACAGTTATCACATGATTATCTTTAAACAGCCGTTTCTTGAGCAGAAGCTCTTGGTGGGTTCAGCCTTTGATCATTCATAGCATGATTCTTCAGTACTTTCTTAATGATATTCGCTGTATTTTTGTAGTAGTCTTTGTTGTCATACGCTAACAGGGAAGTATATTGTTCGTTGAGCTTTTTGTTATTGTGCTTTCTGTTCAATAGGTCCATTCTTGTTGGTTTGAACCCATTGGCATTGGTGATCTGTTTTATAGTATTCAGATCTTCTGTATTGTCCTCTTGATCCATAGATACCGTATTCAGTCTATTAATCATGCCACAATTTTATGTTGCTGTGTATGAATCCAAAGTAAAGTTGATGCTGTCACCAATCGAATTGGCATGCCCGATTTATGAACCTTAGGGAGTCCTGTGATATTTGGTGCCGACGGTTTAATCATTTTCATGCATTTCATTTCTAGTTTACTACGAAAAGCTGATGCATTTGTTGATACTACTGAGCAATTTATTTGTTGGAAAATGACAATAAAGCCGGAATTGGGATACAGCACTTTCAAAGATATTATTTATGGATTTTTAGATTACGGGCATTTAGGTCGAAACAATATAATTGCAACGCATGCTCTTATTATTAAAATTATAGACGGTTTAAACAGCAACTGGAAGCAAACTTTGGGTATATATATTGCGAATGTCAAAGGTGATGACTTGATGAAAATTATAACCAACTGCATTTTTGAAATAATACAGCTGGGATTCGAGGAATGTGCTGTAAATTATGATCAAAGTAGTAATAGCAGAAACGCCAGTAAAATTTTAGAAGATTCGGTTCTAAAAAAAAACCTTGTTTGTTAAAATAGAAAAAAAATATTTCTATTATATGGAATACCATATCTAATCAAAAGTATCAGAAACCGATTACTTAATGCTTATATTTAAAAGGGTTTCCTGGAAAGTGTTGGCAAAAATATATGATTTTTACGAAGGAACATTTAAAATATTTTATAAATTAACCAGGAAACATATATCCGACCAAATGCATTAGTTATCCGTAAAATTAGCAACTCAAAATTGCAGTAAAGGGATTTCTATGGGTATTTCTGCCTCAATCGTCAACATTCTTGAAAAGACATTCTTGAAAACCTATCAAATGCTTACCAAGTAATATCTTTTTAGTGGTCTGATTGAAAAAATGGAGATTCCCTATTGTTTTATAGGACTTCAACAAAACGTTAAAGACGTACTAAAGCTGGTAGATATTTCCAAAGGCACGGAACAACATTTTTTGATTACATAACATCTTAATCGTGATCCGTTAGAAAATAATATTTTCATGATCCGCACAAACAGAGGTATATAGCAAAAAACCTTCGGCCTTTCGAGTATGTACAAATTTGAAACTTACTCATTATTTTCAAAAATTAAAATCATCCAGCCTCAGTGGATACAAATATACTAACTCTATTAATTTATTAGAGCAAACATCATCAAAAACTTTTTTTAAAATTGACGATAGTATAATTATGGATAACGAGCTTGATGTAGAAGCTGTTGAAACTGTGATGTAATAATTATTTTTAACAAAAGTAAAATGTCGATAAAAAAACAGCTAACTTCGTAAATTTATGTGCGTACAGATCAAAAACTATTGACCAAACGATACCTTGAGGAAGTTTGACTGTCCGATATGTTTGAAACTGATTTAAAAGAAATTGTTTTTAATTTTACCAAATAATATGCAATAATATTCAATTTTACCATAAAATTAATGTGCTTCAATTTTACAAAATAATACATAAATTTATATAAATTTGTGTAACAAAAAATCTACTTCAAATTTTGACATATGGAACACTGAACTATAAATGATAGACAGTTTTCACTGACATCATGCGTAAATATTTAGAACTAATATTTTTTTTCAATTTGGTAAACCGGAATCGAATTTTCGATGTCGATGATAAAACAAAATGATAAAATCCAATGAAAACTTGATAATAATTTTTTTCATTATCATAGCATCGAAATAAAATCGAACATCTGTAATGTAACACGATTTGACTGCTTATATTAAAATTTAGTTCGAATATTAGGTTAAGAAATTTTTCTTGCTTAGAACTATTTAATTGGGTCATCTCTACTTTCAGACTCAAAACTATAGAGTATAAGTTGTGGTGATACACTATTTTGTTTAAGTAGATTCTGTGCCTGATTAATTATAATTTAAAAAAAACAGGTTAAATACAGTTATTTGTACATAATTGAAAAAAAATTAATAGATCGTACATATCAATTAAAAGTAAGCAATTAAAAGAAAAATAATAAACATCTAGTACTCATTGAAGTTTACATTATATTTTGTAAAAGTTTTTTGATTTAAAATCTATAGAAGTTCATGACGAACATGTCTTCGACATGTTCGTAATGAGTAATCTTGAGTTTTAGTAATGTGTGTAGTGTTGCACAGCCTAAAATTATATTCTCTCTGCATTTTAGGGTGAATTTATTTAATGTTTTAGACTGTGTCCAAAACCCATGATAAATATTTGTTTCACATTTACTTGATAACGAAGACATTCAATTATCACCGTCAGTTGCTATGATAATTTTTGCCAAATACTAAAACTTTCTGTAATAAAAGCCATACTCATCGCGTAGCATGTTCGGATATACAATAAAATATATAAAATTCACTACTTGGTTTTGCAATATTACCAATCGAAAACTATTTAAGAAACATTCGAATTTTTCTGTTGCTATGACAATTTCAATAAACAATGCACATAGTTTTTATACCTCACATAAAGTAAATTTAAAAACATATGGGGCGGGAAAATATTTCAACCAGTTATTATACTTTTCGGACAGTGTAATAAAAAATTGGGAATGTAGGAGAATATTTATCAAATAAATGTCAAAAATTGTATTCACAAATATTTATCATAGGTTTCGGACACAGTCTTAGAAATATTTAGGTTATTAATAACCGAGTTTTGCACAGTTATTCGTTATTAGTTATTTAAACAATAAAGAAATAATTATAAATAATCACTTTCTGATACATGTGAGCAGCTCCAATGTAGTTAGGTAAACTCCATAATTTCCAGAAGTTGTAAGTGAAATTTGAGTAAGTCTTGACTGATGAGTCTAACAACAACATATATTTTGTAAGAAATCGTGAACTTAATCTGGTTTAAACAGGTTTGTCAACCATTTTTATACAAACCCAATTCTTTATCAAAATATTAATTTGTTTTTTAAAGTTGGCTTTGTTTAATGTTATATGGATCATACTGCTTTGAAATATTTATATATATATATATATATATATATATATATATATATATATATATATATATATATATATATATAAATTTACAAATGTATGTTATACATATATATGAGGGTTATACAGTAAAAATCGATTTATTTGCACCCCGATTAATCTCCTAAATGTATCCAGGGTATATATGTAAATTACGGAGTGTGTCCCTCTGTTGCTATTTTAACTTTTGATTTTAATCAAAATTGTGCAATCGATATATTATATATATAGATATATACATGTAAAATACTCTTTTCCACCTTCGTGCTATATATAATACCAAAATGTGAGAGATATTCAAAAATGATAAAGTTTTTTGTATTTCTAATGGAGTTGTAAATTTTTGGTGGTTTTTATCTTAGTTTACACTAAATTTACTAAAATTATTTTGTTATTTTCACATATTGTTGTCATGTTTTTTCATGTGGAATTTTTTTGTTTAATGTGTAAATAATATAAAATGTTGATTCCTGGTTTACCAGTTTGTCTCGTAAATCAAAAGATATTTTGCTTAAAACGGTTATTTTCAGATAAAGATTGTACAAGTTCTAGTAAGTTGAACTAATGAAAGCAAAATTTTAGATAAGACAAACATTTCTTTTTTACGTTATATTATTCAAACCAACTATAATAGTAAAAAATGATGCGCAGGCGCAAAATTTATATTTAAAAATATTGAAAATTCTCTTAACGTAATATAATCCTTTTCGAGCCAACAGGGATTTAAATTTGGTTTAAATATTGAGATTTTTTTTACTTTTTATTTCTGCCAATATACTGTAATCTGTGAAGAGAGTTAGTTTCAGGAACAGCTCATCTTGTTAACTGTGCGATTGTCTCAATTTGTTTTAAATAAAAATTCATTCTTCATGAAAGAGCAACACTTAAATATTTCAAGTGTCATATATTTCCTGGATTATGTTAATTTTGCAATTTAGCTAAATCACTCGAAAGTGCAAAGAAAACTGCTCTCGTTCGTGAATTTAATGGGAATTAATAAACATAAAGCTTATGTATGTTGTAAATCGAGTGAAATATTATGTGTGTACAATATAATATCGTTAAAATTTTATAACGGTAATAAAAATAACCCAAATCAGTTTTTATTTTGTATATGTATGTAAGCGTACCATCATCCCCACGCAAATATCTAAAAATGTATAACATTGCCAGAGTGCACCGATGCGTAGAAACATGTTATTCCCATCATATTCACAAAACCAAGTTCAGCAACACAAAGCCATAATATCGTTTTTAAGACCTTAGGATATCAATATTTACCGTACCATATAATACCGCATTCAACGTTATATTCATCTTTTTGATTCACTAAATGACCCGTTAATGATTGTAATGTTGTGTTTTATCGCATACATATTCACATTTATTTTGGTTTTCATTTGTTTGAATTACTTTAAAATGTGTTATCAAAATGTGGATGGACATATTGTCGCAACATTTCATACCATTTAGTTCATTTTATGTTTATGTTTTAAAGGGGGTTCTACAATTGATATGCCCGAATTAGTGTAGTTGAAAAACTTAGGTTTTCGTAGCCTCGATTTGTTGAATTACTAAATTCTGCGTAAAGATGCAAACTACAAATAGTTTTTTTTTTGCTGTAAAAATTGGAAAAGCAAAAACTTACTGATTACTGTGGATGTTCGGATGGCGATGTCAATGAAAATGGAAAACTCTTGTGTATGTTTATCAAACGACCATTGCCAAATTGGTTGAATTGCCTCGATATGAACGACGAGTAAATGTGTATGTTGTATAATAAATAAAGTTTTCAAAGCTAATCCAACATAAAATTATTTATGGCTACAAAAATTAATTTCATGTTAAAATTTATTTCGAAATTTTTTTTTTTACGGAAAATTTAATTTTTATTACAGTAATTTAAAATTTTTTTTATATTTATGTTTTTGTATTCGAATTAATGCTGTGTGCCTAACACTGATTTATTCAGCTAAGTGACAAGCTAAATTAATTTTTGTAGTACAGGTTCTAGTTATGCATTAAAATTTTTAACCTTTGACGGTTTTTTAATTACTGGTTTTTTGCTATTTCACCTGTTAAAGTAAGCCTTTGCAAAATTACGAAAATTAATCAAAAGTCAATAGCACACGTAATAGTGGTCCGATTGTAATGAATGATATCGATCACACGTCCATTGAATTTTTTTATATTAAATCAAAGCCTGCTATATTAGTCTATCTATTTTTCAGTCTATTTTTGTTTTTAATATTGAATGTGCGTCAAATGCATCCATGTATGTGTGAGCGATGTTATAGTTGAAATGTGTAACGCAATATACTAAGCACTATACTAGGTTAGGTTAGGTTTAGGTGACCGTCCAACAAGGACGAAGCATAGACACATGTGGTCCATAGCCTTACTACAAAATTTTCTTCTCCGCACTACCTTACTGAAACTAGTTTGAGCTTCTCACGAAACGGTGGATATCTTTAACGCTCAAATTGCTGATATCCATTAGATCCGTTAGGAAACGAGCTCCAGAAAACTTGAGTCTGTTTTGAGACAAACAAGGACAGGTACATAACAAATGAAGTATTGTTTCCTCTTCTTCTTCGTCCTTGCAACTTTGACAGTAATCATGAGAGATGACACCTACGATTGTGCTAATGTTACACCTTTGCATAGACCTTAACTGGTTCGACTTTTTTTAAGTCCAGATAAGGCCAAATCTGCCTGGTAATTACACAAGAGGTACAATTTGTTCATCTGTTTTTTATAATATTATAAGCTTCCTCTTTAAGGAGCAGTTTGCACGTAGCAAGTGGAACTCCAATGTCCATCTTGCATGGTAATAAGAGGCAAGTAGTACCTTGCCATGCAAGTTTTTTATAATCCCTGTAATATTGAAATGCCCAGGCACCCAAATAAGATGGATGTTGAACTGTTCAGTCATCTCGTTAAGAGATGAAAGACATTTCAGGGCTACTTTTGACGTGATATAGCCTGATTGTAGAACTTTAATTGCAGCCTGACTGCCCATAAAAATGTGAATATCTCTCGCAGATATTGCATGATAGTTCATCCAGTCTATGGCTTCCTGGATTGATATAAGCTCTGCCTGAAAAATAATGCAATGATCAGGGAGGCGGAAGGAGAGGTTTACATTTATTTCTTCGCAGAAAACCCCACCATCGACCTTTCCATCAATTTTCGATCCATCTGAAACTGTTCCACTCACCCAGTTCTGGAAGGAATATCAGCTAAAAATTTAACTTCAAATCAATAGATTTGGGAATTTTTTTTCGTAAGAATAGATAAGTGGCCCATAATGTTACAGGACCACAAAGCAATATATTTAAGCATTATAGCTGTACTTGCAGCTACTTGTTTGGCCAAGATATCCAGAGGTTTGAGATGAAAGAGAATTTCCAGTGTTTGAGTAGAGGTACTTCTAAGTTCGCCAGTAATACACAAGGCAGCAGTTCTTTGCACTTTCATCAACAATTTTTGGTTTGCCACTGTCCTTAAAGCGGGCCACCTAACCGTGACTCCATACATTAGAATTGGTCTAACTACAGAGGTGTAAAGCTAGTGTATAATATTGGGCTAAAGCCTCCATCCTTTCCCAACGGCATTTTTACAAGAGTAGAGTGCTATCGTAGCTTTTTTTATTCTTTCCAACATAGCCACATCATCTACACAAGTCACCACTTTGAAGCCAGCCCCTTCCAAGTTTATAACAAGTAATTTATGACCAAGTTCCAAAGAAGGGGGGATTATACACCACCTTGCGGAGTACCCCTACTTACAAATTTACGGATGGATGATCCACCCAGATTCACCATTATGACTCTGCTTTTGAGCATTTGATCAATCCAGCTTCTATGTGCCCAAATTTGAAAGTGCTTGTGTGATCACCTCTGGTTTGATATTATTAAAGGCACTATCAATATCACAAAAGGTCAATAAAGAGAATTCCTTATATTCGAGAGACTTCTCTATATGACATAATAGTTCTCTATATGACATAATAGGGAATGGAGAGCATTTTCTACCGATTTCCGTTTATAATAAGCATGCTGAGACGTTGACAACTTTGCAGGCTCGATTAAGCCCTTGTGGTAAGCCTCTATCTGTCTTTCTAAAATTTTCAAGAAATAAGAAGATAAGCTAATAGGCCTAAGGTCCCTAGGATTGCAATGAGAGCGGTTTTCCGCCTTAGGTATAAAAGTAACGATTACTTCAGTCCACTTTTGTGGAATATGACAAAGTTCGAGACTACTTTTAAAAATCACCTCAAGCCAGGGAACAATTAGGTCAGCGGTTTTCTGAAAATAGGCAAAAATGATGTAGTCCAGACCTGCAGACATGTGAGGCTTTAAACTGCCAATAAGATATTTCACCTACACACAATTTTCCCCGGAAGGCTAGTAGTCTTATAAGCCTTTGGCAAAATAGGGGAAAAATCAGAACAACCCGGAAAATGAGTTTCCAAAAGAAGCTCCACGGATTCCCTACCTGCTGTAGTCCATTGGCCACTGATCGTTTAAGATGACTTGGAATGGCAGGACAATTTGATAAAATCTTACGTAGCCTAGCTGCTTCAGAAGACTTCTGTATTTTATCACAAAACAGTCTCCAGGAGTTGCTTTTGGCACTTCTTAGTTCATATTTATACGCTTTAAAGACCTTGTAGGACTCCAGTCCATATCAGTTCTTGTTTTCTTCGCGATCTTGAAGAGCCGCCTGTATTTTAAGCGTTTTACTTGTAGTTCCTTCGACCACCATGGTGGACGAGGTTTACCCTTAGGTCTACTTAGAGGACATGAACTAGAGATAGCTTTATTAAAAGCATCCGACACCTGATCTACTATGTCATCCAACTCCCGTGTTTGTTCCGGAGATTTAGGGACGACTGATGGTAGAGAGTTACTTAAAACCGTCCTGAAGGTATCCCAATTGGTCTTCCTTCGGTTTCTAAAGGTTGAAGTTTTTGAATTTTTTATATCCAATCCGTATTGAAGATAACAATGATCAGAAAAGGAGTGTTCCTCAGACACTCCAATTAATTACTCTATTTGACAGGAAATTCGAAACTAGGGTAATGCCCAAAACTTTCTGTCTATTACTTGTTATAAAAGTACGTTTACAACCCAGATTACAAATTGATAGGTTTGTACTAAGAATGTAATCGAAAAGTGACTCACCTCTCTCATTTATATCAGTGCTTCCCCAGATCGTATGATGTGAGTTCGCATCACAACCAAGGATGACTCCAACTTTCCGTTTTTGAGCATCCATTACAAGACCGCACACATTTGCAGGAGGGAGACTTACCCCGTCGTGCGGCAAGTACGCTGATATAAGCCAGAGTTTTTCTTTTCCGATCTCGATGCTAGCTGCTACTATATCTGCGTCGCTGTAATTTGCAAGCAGAAAGAGATTTAATTAGCTTTTTGCAGGAATGCATGAACGAATCTTACCTTCTTGCTGTACAAACAGTAATTTGTAATTCGGAGCTCCGAGCCCAAGAACCCGATCCTCCTTAACCCATGGTTCTTGAACCAATACGACATCTACGTCATCTTTTGATATTTGGAGCAAGAGAGCAGCTGACGCTGCCTTGCAGTTATGAAGGTTGATTTGCATGAAATTAAGCATTTTAATGCTTTATTTCAAAACCTCCACCACAGTGGACCCAGGTTCCGTAGAATCATAGTCTGAATCGAGTCCGCAAAGTGACTCCATTCATGTAGATAACTCATTGTCCAAATTCGTACTGTCTGTCTTACGTGCAAAGCGGAAGTATCCTCATCTGGTTTTGATGCCTCTGACTTTGCAGCCGGATGGGGCTTTTGTAGCCTTTGAAAGTCACCGCGCTAAATCCATAGCTCACTAGACCTGTCTTGGCTAGTGCATCCAATGATTCGGTGTTAATAAAAATGACGACTGACCTATTGTCATCTCTTGCTTCCTCCACCTTGGCTATCTTCCAATTTGAAGTTGGTAATTCTGTATTGCTGATTTGCAACAATTCTAAAATGGTTTTCGGATTACACGGTTCAGTCGGAACCGACGCACGAGCTCTTGGAATACTGAGAATATCCTCCAATGGTGTTGCCTTAAGCTTGGCACCAGGCCAAACCTCTCCTAGGCTGCTAATGACCTTCCTATAGAGATCCAGAGATCTCTGATTGGCACAGGCTGTCAATTTTACATGGTTCCTATACCAAACTCTACCTCGACATGTAGGAGTCACACCAGGGTCCTCCCTCATAACTGTGAGGAAAGAGGCGGCTAAGGCCTTTTCAACCTTCCTCCAATTAGAGGGAGTGATACTACCACCTTCCTGTGCTCCATCAATCACTGCTATTACTAGTGGATCTTTAAGAACATCACTAAAAGACCTACCTGCTGTTACCTACAGTTTAGTTCTTTTAGTGGCCTTCAGAGATTCAGCCCTAACCATTGTGAGGCTCACTATCTCATCTGCATCGTGACTGAAGACACCAGTATTTCCACTTTTATTAAAGGAAACCAATTCTTTCCCATAAAATTGGTTAAATTTTAGCCCACTTGGCAATTCCATTTTGGAAACTGACAACTCTGATGGTACTGGGTAGAACTTACAGCCTCTTATTTCTTTTTCAATGACAACAGGTAAATGCAAAAATCCATATAAATATTTGGAAAAGATTCCTTTAGAGGTTCTGTATGTCTTTACAATTGACATTAAATTATGACCATTTATTGTCAATGTATGAAACCCTCTTAATAGTTCACTATAAGGTGTACCTTTTTCTAATTCGAACCACAATGCTTTCCCAATTAATCCAAGAGGTTCTTCTGATTCCATCTCTACGGGCATGTTTGTTCTTTTCACATCGATTTTATAACTGCTGGACCCAAAAACATATCTAATCTTGTTTTCAGCAATACTTGAATTTGGAAAAATTGGTAATGTTCTCTCTCTCGGATCCATCATCGACAGCATTATTCTAAGTTGACTGCTAATTGTCATTTTAGATGTTAAACTGATAGTTTTAAGTACATTTAATTTCTTCAAAGCAACTTTATCTATGTTCTCCTAATCTAAAACATAATCAGGCATCAAACAGGCCATTAATAAGGAAGCCCTTTGTTCTTTTGGTGCTTCAACCAAGACACTATTTGTTGCAATTCGGCCTCTCTCCATTGTGGTCTGTCCTAACCGTATAGTTGCAATTCTTCAATCATAACTATAAAGTTTTTTCGCCATTAATTTTGAGGTACTGAACAAAATATCTATATTCACTTCTTCAGAAGGAGGTTGTGCGCAAGTAACAAACCAACTGAGAGCCTCATATTTGCATAGTCGTCTTCCATATTGGTGAGTATCTTCAGCAAATAAAAACTCACGAGGCATGTTCCATTCGTCTGCTTTTTCGGAATGAAATCGGATATTTGGTGGATAAAGCAATCATTGCACTTGACAAGGGATTTGGATCTTTTGTGTTCTTAGCGCATCTTTGGATTGATTTCAAGTTACAGATGGGTGTTGTCTTCAAAATTGTTATTACATCCACGTTTGCAGTGTTTATTTTCCTAAATAGCTTCATTAATATTTGTTTGGCAGCATCGTTCTGGCAGCATGTACTTGGACTAAACTATTTAAGTAACCCTACGTCGGACAGTGCATCCAGAATTTCTATATCAACTTGGGAAGAAGCGTAAAGGTCAGATCTTTAAAACACGGCTTTTAAATAAGATCTCATCGACCTTACCCCGATACATTGGTCCTTCGAGCCGGATTTTGTCCTTCTTGCTGAACGCGGAATTCAAACCACGTGCATTGCTTAGATAAGTTTATAAATTGGTTATTTGAAATGATTCTACTTTAAATTTCCCTTTTTCTTTCTAGCAGCTAAACACATCCTG
Source organism: Tipula confusa (assembly GCA_963556175.1). NCBI lineage: Eukaryota > Metazoa > Arthropoda > Insecta > Diptera > Tipulidae > Tipula > Tipula confusa. The sequence continues at coordinate 172,379,977 of OY744475.1, forward strand.
TGATCTCTGTCTTTTGGAGGCAGGCCCGTCAGACGAAGTTCCTGGCATCGTCCTAATAACCTCAGCAGCCCATTTATGTGTCGCTACATGTTTATCCGTTCTTACTTCCGACGGAATTTCCTCAATCCTTGTTAAGGCTCTCCATGCTTTCTTTCTGGCATTAGAAGATGGTTTGGAGGGGCCTGCATTATCATTGCATAAATCCACAGCCCCACCCATATGAAGAGAGAGCCTACAGACCCGATTCTCCTTATTTGGTTTGGAGGGACCTGCATTATTTTTGCACGTATTCCCTTCCCCAATTTTAGTGAAAGAGCGCTTAAAGACCCGTGTCTCAAATTTCGATAAAAAATCTCGATATTTCTTAAACTTATCCGGCTTTTTAAAAGTTCCGGACTCTTTATTCTGATTTTTTGGATCCATAATATTTCTCTCGAGTAGCGGAGAAAAATGGGGTCCATCCTTGCAAAGATGGCAATACAAGCAGATCAAAGATCTCTATTGAGATTCACCCACACCACCCAAGCACTATACTAAGCTATGCTGAAATATTTTCATCGCTTAGCTTAACTGAAATGTGCAACGAGCCTAAAATAATGTTAGTGGCACTATAATTCTATCATATTACATACATTCAAATGGCCCCTCCGAAGGAGGTATTCAAACAGTTAAAGATTATTTAAAAAAAGGATTTTTCTAAAGCTCTTTAAAAATTCAAGAGAAATTAGATAGTTTCTTATTTACATATCAAAATAAGTAAAGAATCAAATCGAATTTAATCAAATTCAACAAAAGGGGTGACACCAAATGATACAATTTTGAAATATAAACTAAAATTGTGTCACAAAAAACTAATTTTTGTTTTTGTGTTGCGATTGTTCAACCTATATCGATCGCAATAAACAAATAAAAAACCAAATATGACCTTAGGTTTACTGGCTTGTAATGCAGGGTTAAAACTAAAATTAAAACACAATAATTGACTTTGCGACCTTCGAGTTGAAACCGCAAAACCTTATTTTTTTTAACACCCTGTTGTTTGTTTTTATAAAAGTTAATATTTTTTGTATTGTGTTATAAAAAGAAAGCAAAAAATACGAAATATATACCCGTAGTTATATATCCCTTCGGGGTGAATATAAAGACTTTACCGATTATGGAGGTTTTTGATGTATTCGAGATAAGGGTTAAATTGAAATACACAACAGCAGAGAAAAGTTATATTTCTTCGAAATATATTCTTCGTTTTAGTTTTTGTCGGTTTGTTTCATATTTCGCAAAATAATAATATATTTATGAAATTTAAACCTACAATAATATTCCACAAGCAGATAAAGGTATATTTTGCTCCAAAATATCGGTGAAGGATAAATAAATAACCAACAAGAAAATTATACATTATTTTGTTCGTACGCCAACATACGAGTATTATAATATATGTGTACGAACATATTATTTGTGGATGGATAAAAGGGTCACATAAAATGTTATTTCGTTTTTTTTTTTTTTTTTAAATTTTTCATTACATACATATATGATCCAAAACGAAATATTTTGTATTCTTTTTATTGTATCTAATATTTCTGTTATCCTTCGTTTGAATATTTATAATTTATATAAACATATTAAAATAAAGAAATGGAGAAAAATTTTCAAATCTGGAAAACGAGAAGGAAATTTTATGAATATATATATATATATATATATATATATATATATATATATATATATATATATATATATATATATATATATATATCGAATACGGATTCAGAGGTAATTCAGTTAGAACAGGTATACCAAATCAGCTACATAATAACACAATATATTTGAAAATGAAAGAAACAAAAGTGATGTTTTCCGAGTGAGATAGACGAGATGATGAAAAAAGCTTATGTTAAATTATAATAAAGGTTTATTGTATATACAGTTATGAAGTATCTTCTATTATTGTGCTCCAAAGTATATTGTCTCAGGTTAAAATGATTTATGAAGGTTTAAAAAAAAAAAGCATATTGTTGATACGAATATAATAATGATATGCTTTTAAAATTTGAATGTTAATTAGTCAGAAAGGTTATCCGAATTCCTGAAATTCCGTCAAAAGTAATGTTTATAATTTAACACCTATGTTTTCACGATAATTACCATGTGCACATTACAAAAAGTTTAATTAGAAATAGATTTATTTTTATTTGTAGTAGTAGGCACAGTGTATGCTGTTTCGCTTCGTTGTCGGTTCTAAAAATTCAATTCTTTATTTGATTTTTCTTTGATTTAAATTATTCTAAATTTTCGTTTAACTGTTATAACTTTTTTTTGGTTTTTGCGTTTTTTGAATATGGTTTTTTAAAAAAGAGACCGAAATTTTACAGTGTTAAAATGACTTGTCAGAATGTCTCTCAATTACTCGAATCATTACTCGAATTTAGAATCGACTCAATTTGCGTCATAATCATGGTTAGCTCTTCGGACGTAGCGTTGACATCCATAACCCGTTTTAAATAGTGCTTGACGGTTGCTTGCCATATACCCCTAAAATCGGGCACACGAGATGGGATATAGTGAAATTTAATGGTTTTATGTAATGAATATTACTTCGTGTTGTTGTTGGCTGCTGATTTGTTGTCGTAGTCAACGTAATTCTCGGTCGGCGCTAATGGACGTGGCACCGTTGTAGCACCAAATTACTTCGGGCATCCCTCTGCGAGATATAAAACTCTTGAGTGCGACAAAAAAATTAGTTGTATCTAGGCTTGATACAATTTCCAAATGGACCACCTCGACATAAAGGAGACAAACACTGCAATATATGCCTTATCAGTTGGAGCGTTTTTACGTTTACTCGTCAGACGTATGATGTGTTGATTTAGGTCTACCGAATCGAAAAAGATATGCCATAATCTTGCGAAGTCTAAACCATGATGAACATTTCGTTGCGAGCTGCGTAATTATGGTTTCGGTTTCACGTGTGTCTATGAACACATTGACAAATCTGGAGCGCTCTTCTTAAGAATACTTATTGCCGGTTAAAGTTGACTGATCTATTTGTGGAACTTGCCACTGATCTAAGTTTAACATTTTCTTTGGTTTCACTCCTTGAGTGATGTGATCAGCTGGGTTCTGATCTGATTTGAAATGAGCCCAACTTCTGCGAGGTATTAGTGATAGCTATCCAGGAGGATTATACATTTTTGAGACTGCTGACAACATGCTTCGTTGTGTCCATATAATGTTATCGTGGGTATGTTGTGCTTTGAATTGAAATGCGTCTGATTCTGCGTGTAATACTTTTCCCAATATTTTGACTGCAGGATCATCTTCAATTAGTTTAAGTGTGTTTTCGGCCTCTTATTGAGAGAATGACTATAGAAACTCGGATGAGTAAGACCTCTATTTTCTTAATTGAAACCCACTGTTGCCTAAAAAGTTCTTAGCATCCTCTAATGAATCACAACCCGTCAGTAAGTCATCGATATAGACAATTTTGCAAATTTCTTGGGATGCTTTAGGGTATTCGCTTTGAAACTCCTCAGCAAGCCGTTGCAGAGTTCGAAGTGCTAAATACAGAGCTGCGCTATTTTTGACAGCGTTTAGCTTGTATGCTTTTATCGGTTTTTTCGAGTTCTCACGTCATAGAATTAATTGGCAATTTGCATCTGTCGGGTCCACCTGGTCGGCGACAAACGCTGAAAACTTTCTGGTTATTGGATCCAATTTGCAGTATATCGTTTAGCAAAACTGACGTGGTAGTTTGATTGGATGCATCGAATACTAGTATTTTAGTGGTGGTACTCGTTGTCGTCAGCAGGAACCCTTGACCAGAGTAGGTGAGTCATGTGACCTAACTCGATGAATTCACGCATGAATTCCTTGTAACTCTTATAGAATTCTGAAGATGTGGTGAATTTCCTTTCCATGGCCAATCACTTTCGTTGTGCTGCATGCCAAGAGTTACCTAATTGTGGTCTTGGATGATTAAATGGGTTTCTGACACAAAATCTCCCACAGGCTTCAGGTGTAGTTATTTGTAGATAATGGTCTTCACACCAGTTATCGATATGATTAAGCGAAGATTGACTTGGGATTTCTTCGAGTTCCCAAAATTTCTTCATCAGCATACTGACGTCTTCTTCATGATTGGTTACGGTAGCTGTTCCAATAACATCATGCACATATGTAGGCTCGGCAGGACTGGCTTTTAGTGTAACTGTGACGAGCCAACCAAATTTTGAGTACTGGAGAGTCGGTAGACCGGACTCGGTTTTTTTGGACTTAATAGTTCGGAAAATATATCAGCACCTACTAATATATCTATCTCATTATGACTATGGAATTCGGAATCTGCCAACTTTAATAATGGAAGAATTGGATGGTTTGTGAATGGATGTAGTTTTTTAGGTATTAATCTGGCGATTTGTGGTATAAGATATGCGCTCCCAGAGTAATACTGTAGTATCTATATATACACGTTATATTAGCGTTATCGCATTTTCTCTTCGTAAATTCTGCTGGAGTTACTGCTAAGCCGTGAATAGAAATGGATCTAGGTCTAGGCGTAGTCTGCATGACTCTGTTACAAAGGACATATGCGAGCCTGAATCAAGCAATATTCTTGCTAGCTGAAGTTTTCCCGTACATGGTAAAACACATTTACTACTGCTTTCGACAGGAAGATATCATGAGTTGTATAAAACGTATGTAATACAGTTTTATGACTGTTTCAGTCACAATGTGGGTAGCTGGTTTAGTAGGTATTATGTCAGCTGTATTCCGATTTTGTGGGTCACCACAACAAATGTGATGATTTGTGATTGGTGTTGGATCCTGCAGATGATGTTGCAGATATCAGTTACGAATTATGAAGCAAGGTGTGATCGCGTTTATTACAAAAAAGACATGTTTTGTTAAAGCACTAGTCGCTAGTATGACCTTTACGCAGACGTAAACCCTCGTAAGATGTAAACCCTCACAGGCGATACATGCGCTCGTTACGTTACTACTAGTAAGAAAACATTTGACTGCTTGTTTTATAGTAGTGGCTGATTTTTTAGTCCTTGGCTCATACATTTTTAATGCATCGCATTTCGCATTTAAAAAGTCTATAAATTCGCTGAATGTTGGAAAATTATTATTGAATGGTTTGCCCAAAGTTGTTTTAACTCATTATCAATCTTTTTATAACATGATATAAATTAACCAAGGATCACTTGTCTCGGCAACGTCACTCAATTCTCGTAATCCACAGACAACCACATCAGCATGTTCCAATATACTCCTCAACTCTTTTCCATTTGCTTGCTGACACGGGTTTTGATCGACAAATGATTGAATGTGTAAATAAAAAATATGATTTAACTTATTGTACCGCTTTCAGAGCTTATCCTACGCCTCTGTGTAATTGGCGTCAGTGATACTAATATGGCGGATCAGCGCAGCTGCATTACCTTTTAGCAACCCACTTAGAATTTGAAATTTGTATACGTTACTGACATTTTTGCTATCGTGGACCCTTAACAAGTTACAAAATGACGGTCAATATTGATACTCAAACGGTGCGATAGTTTTCTTTGGAAGGCGTGCATAAGTTTATTCCTTCATAAACGATTCGTTATTGTGTCACAAACTGCTTTAAGGTTGCATTTAATTCGGGCGTATCAGTATATCCCGATTTTCTCTTTGCTATTGCTTATATGAGTAGTTCGCGTGCCTTGTAATACATTTCAACCATCTTTTCGGTGATGAACTGATACTTATCGTCAGTAAAAAGTTCAATCTCATACCCAGTGAATTCCCGATACCACCTTTCCAGGTGTTATTTCTTTTAATTATTGCAAAACGATTAACGGAATATTATATTATTTTGAGAAACTTCTCCAAAAGGCAACACTGATTTATAGCGGCTAAAGAATCGCTATAACTGAAGCGCACGTCTCTTTTGATATTTTTTGCTTTAATTATTTCTTAAGTGGCAGGTTAGTTTTTTGAGAACGATTTTCGCCTATCCTACAGTTTACCTTGGCGTTCCAATGACCAGATACCCAGATGATCTGAATGTTAAAATGCACTGATCTTTTTAAGAGATGATCGGCAACCTAACTCTACCTTTGATGTCAGAGAAACTGCTACCAACGACCTGATTGCTGTTTGACTGTCCCATTTGCACTGCAATAAAATTCGTGAATATCAATTAATGCCTCATCCTAAAATATTCCAATTGCTAACACTTCCGTTTGGTACCCGTTGCAGTAGACAAATAGACAAACAGAAAAATTCAGATTCAATGTATCACAGAACGCTTTACTTATCACAGAACGCTTTACTTATAGCTTCACTTTCCAATATTAACCCCTTTTTTCCAAAACCATTAAACGGAATAAAATTTTAAATTTTTCTATGCACAAAACTCGCTGGTTCCCTCTTTAGTGAACTAATTATTGTCATTGAGACACCGCAATGAAACGGGTGGCTTTATTAGGCACCATGTGCTTAGTGAAGATATCGCCGGAAGAAGATAGAACATAACCTTAAAGGATAAAAGCTATTCTTTGCACCTTATATTTCTTTTTTTTGTAAGTTGCTTTGCTCAGGATTGGCCACCAAACACTTACTGCATACATAAGAATGGGTCTATAAATGGGTATGTAGCTAGTGTAGTAGTTCGGTGTCAGAAGCCATATATTACCAATAATGTTTCTGAATGAGTACACCGCAATACTAGTTATGTTTACTCCTTTAATGATGATAGGTTTTCATCTAAGCTTACTGTCTACAATTATATGCTCCCAAAACTCTCGTTATGTCATTAAAAAAATAGTCTAAAGTCATTTACGGTAGGTGGGGCAACTACAAGAATTTCATATTTCTAAGTGAAAAGTAGCCGCTCTGTCTTAGATAGTCCACACTTGCTTGCTCACTTTGTAATCATTATGAGCGTATTCTGCATTACCTCCGTATTATACCAATTTAAGCTTTTATTACTTTTCCCTCCAGTTTCAGAAGCAATCTATTGATTACCATGTTCCACAGAAGTGAAGACAGGATGAGTTTTAGCGGGGTATCTCTTTACATCCACACCCTAATAGTGGATTCCCTGCGCTTAGAGTTTTGCTTGCCATCATATTACTAATTAATTTAATTATGGAAGACTCCACCTCCATGGCTGACAACCCTTTTGTTATTGCATCCGTTTTAACATTATTGAAGGCGACCGTGATACGGATAACTGCAACAATACTTTAATATTTCGAGCGAATCGATGTCTAGATAGTGCGTACCAGGGCGTGCAGGGCTGTATTTTTGCTACTCGGTATTCATTAAAGTATACACAACTACCAGCCTTACCTAGGCTTTCAATGAGGGGAGATTTCCCCTCACAGAAGTCTCCAAGAATTTCTCTATCCCTCTTCAACTCGCCTTTGTATAGTCTCAGATATAGTCTCCTTCGTTTTGTTAGCCTTATTAAAGTTTGTCCTCCATGCTTACTTATCTCTTCTCTAGGCTTTAATTTAGAGCAAACACAATTAAAGGATTGTTAATAAGGGTTTGTGGTAGTATCGACAGTGCAATTCATATCGCTGCGGGCTCTAGGGTCTTCGACGACAAAAGTCCTCTTACGCTTTCCTATATTTGCTGCTGTTTGTTCTTCTAGGGTTACTGACGAGTTTCGGAGTAGCAGGATCAGATTATCCGATGGAACATCGTTAATCTGCTTAATACATGCTTCAACTAGCCAAACCACCTCCAGGCTAATCACAGTTAAATATCCATTGCTGTATTGAGAAAACGGCAAAAATTAGTTTACTTTTCTCGAAAATGCCGGATCTGGTTCTTCCAGACTTGCTTGAGTATTATATCTTTTTTATTCTGAGGAGAAGACAGCTTGCGTGGTGTACGCTAATGTGAAGTATGCCTAACATTTTCTTGATTAACCACACTTACCTCTCTGCATGGTACGAAAGGAACTGGCGGCCTCCTCTTTCGTGCTTCTTATATCCCTTAAAGTTGTATCCTCTTCCTCCTCTGATAGCCTGGATGATTTATCTTTAGTGAAGATCACCCCCTGTTCGAACATGTCCTGTACAGTGGGAGTGCCAGCTACGGTTGGTTGTTTGTGAAGATTAGGGTTGCAGTTATTAGTGATCTTAAGGTGCCACTTGACTTGGCACCCAGTTACAGTCTGATTTGATTGGTTCTGTCAGTTTTCCATTTATCCTTGAAACGCTGCTGTTTAAACGTGCTCTCTCTTTCCTAGCTTTCACCGGAGGAATTACAAAAAGTCAAAAGCACACTTAATAATGGGCCGATTGAGATGACTGATACCTTTATAAAAAACTCTCGACTTCAATACTAATACCACTTTAAAATATTCATACATTTTCACAAATTATTTAAATAATGAAAAATCGGACCCTTTGCAAATTTACGAATATGAAAAAAAAGTCAATAGCACACGTATTAATGGTTCGGCTTAGGTTTTTCTGGCCAAAGTCATGGACAATCACTGCGCCTCGTAGGTCGCAGCTCATTTGTCTAGTTTTCGGCTGAGAGTCGGTTTCTATACATTTATTTATAAAGAGGTGTCACCGGTCGTACAACGATGATTAAGATACTTGATTATCACGCCACAGTCCAAGTTCGATAGTCGCCATTGACCAAACATTTATAAATATGCAATTAAATAATTGCATCGTCCAAAACTTGTATCAACCCATCAATCACTGAGATGGCATTTGATTGTGTAAATTTTGCTAACTTTAAACTAAAACATAGTTCAAAAATAAATCATAATAAAATTGTATTTTAATTAATTTCAACTGTCTTTCAACAATGATTTAAATTAAATTACACATAGTATTAAAAATTATATGACTCGGCGAATTGCAATCAATATTTTGTTTTACTACTTGTTGTTGAAAGTACAGTTATGTTTTCCCTCGAATATCGTATAATTGCTGTAAAGTTGGGAAAAAAATGTTTTCATCATAATGTGTATACATATTTAAAGTATTAAAGCAGACATAATCTCATTTAACAGATTATAAAAAAACAAAAGTACAGTCATAATAAAAATTACAGCAATGCTAGAAAAGTTGTGTGTGCAAGACTTTTTTGTGTACAGTCTTGTGAACAATTCATTTATAAAAACAGTTATTCATTTGTTTTTTTTTTTTAAATAATAAGAGCTAGAAAGAAATCTCGGGAAATATTTTGAAATTTATGTGCAATATTTATATCATATTCTACTAGTATAGTATCGTAAAAAATCAACTAAAACTATAAAATGATAACAATTCTATAAAGTTGAATGTAATTGTTTTTTTCTTAAAACAATTGGAACACTTAAGTGTCCTAGATAAGAGTACGTTTATAAATGTAACTTTATTAAAAGTAATACAGTTTTTGTAAAGTTGAAAATGGTAAAATAAATAATGCAACGTATTTCGGATATAGTTGAAGAGATCCAAATTTACGAGCTGCACAGTTTATGCCATTTTTAACGTTCCTGCTCATAAAAAACGTTTGTACATGAAATTGTCATGATTTTAATTCCCAATTTGTGTTTGGTGACATATCATGTTAAATTTATTTGATTGTGTTCTGGATTTTCATCTAACATAATGTTTTATTGTGTGCTGGGAATTAGGTTACAGATTTGTTCTATTTACAAATGTAACATTTGTATTCAAGTGAAATTTGTATATTTTCCGTTAATGGTATATAATTGATAATACCGAACACACCCAAATTATCAAGGTCAATTGATATGTAAAATTTTGACAAATACCAAAACCTTCTATAATAAAAGCCTAAATCAAAGCGTAGCACACTCGGATATTTACAATGAATCATATAAAATTACCTACTTGGTTTTGTAACAGTACCGTAAGAAAAATTTTAATTGTTTCGTTGCTATGACAATTTCAATAAAAAATGTACACAATGAGGCATGCAAAATGAAGTTATTTCAATTTTCATTCACCAGATCTCAATATCATATGTCAAGGAGTGTATTCACGGGAGCGCAACATGTGACATTTTAATACACTTTTCTGCTTTTGCTTCGTTTCATTCGGTTTATAGCAACGCACTCAACAAACAAAAATGTATAAATATTTTATAGCATTATTTATACTGATGTCAGAAGGTTTTGAAAAAAACCGACAGTGAGTTCTTGTTTAAATAGCAAAATAAAATAATTTCTTTTAATAATATACATAGTTAGATAAAATGTTGTTCAATCAATGATGATGTGATTCTAAATGTAACTTAGTAGTTTTAGGCGAATTCGTATGGTTAATAAATACAAAAGACACAATTGGCTTATAGTAACTAAAATAATAGATAAAAACTTAACTGAAGTGAATCGAGCTATCGTTGAAATATTGCATCGATTGTATAGTGCCATGTTGAGTATTCAATTTCTGATTCAATTCATAAAATCAACAAGTAGTTGCGCTGCTGCTTTAGAACTGACATAATAACACTGACCTAGTATAGAAGAGAACCTCCTTCTATATATGGATTCAAAACGAAGTGAATACAAATTGTTACAACAATAATTTTTTTAAATGTTTCTGTTCGACTTGCGATGATTTTATTTGTGTGCATACCCAAACCGCCCATATTACAACACTTTTTCATTTCTAGTGCACACGCAGTTAAACGAAACATATTAAAGTTTAGTTATACGACTAACTAGTAACTAAAAAAATTCCATATAAAAACAAAAACCAACAGCAATGTATATTCAAGCCTTATAGCAAAACCTCCTACTATATGAAAAGCAAACTCATCGCGTAGTTTACGCGGTCATTTACAACAAGAATATAAACTTCACTATTTTCTTGTGTAAATATTATAATATGTAGTACCATAAAAAAAATTTGAACTTTTATATTCATAGAAGGCTTTGCTAATAAACATTTGGGAATGTACATTTTGTTTTGTCAAGTAAATTTTATGCACGGCTTGTTTAGACATCAAAATCAAAATGGACATTGTTGTTAGTTTTGTTTTGTTATACATACTCGTGAACTTTGAATTTTGTTTGTTTTTTTTTATTTCAAATTTCATTTAAACCGCGATATTCACATAGTTTCGTCAGTTTTCTATATAACGTTTTTAGTTACTCCTGCCGCTAAAGATGTCGTAAAATCTATACTACACCAGCCAGCCAATTCTTGTCTGGATGCTACGTCACTGTGGTAATAATAGCAACAACCTAAATCGCTATTTTGAATTCCCGTTGCAGGAATCTTGCTTTGAAGCAAGATTATTTATTATATTTGCTCTCGCCCAAATTTGTACACCAATAATCGTAATATCCTTTTATGATAAACAAAAACCACAACATCGTTGTGTTTTTTTTTTTTAATTTTATAAGTATTTCTTATTTTTTGGCAATTCGCTTTAGAATGACCAAGCAATTATTTTTTATTGCAATCTACTATAATTCGGCTAGTATACATAAAATAAAAAATTAAATAAAATAGGCCAAAGTTATCTGTGATTTTAGATAGCAAACTACAAAAACACTTTAACTGTAATTGTTCGATTATGCATCAGCAACATTCTCCGCCCCGTTAACGATATCATCGTTAACAATTTACACCTCATCTTGCTCCGGCAGCTTGCATAGTTTAATAATTGGCCGCTTAACGTAAATGTTGATGTCTTTAATGTGACAACTCGCACTCGTCCTTGACTACCTTGAGTGGCCTACACTATTTTGCCCTTTGCTAGAGATTGTGTAAATATTCGATGTTGAATTTTTTCCAAAATGATTGCACACGTTGTTGAATATACCGCCACCGAGTTAGCCTACGCACTGATGTGCCTTCATCGATTTCTTCTTCAGGTAAATAAAAATTCGCTGAGCCTATTAGAAAGTGAGCTGGTGTTAAGACATCGAAGACTGCATAATCAGCAGCCGTCGCATTTAGTGGCCTTGAATTTAGAATTGAATCAATTTGGCAAAGCAGAGTAGCCATCTCCTCAAACGTCAAATGTGTGTTAGATATTCATTTGTAAAGGTGAGTTTTCACTAATTTAACCGCCGCCTCGCAAAAACCGCCAAAATGAGGCGACGCAGGTGGTATAAAATGCTATTGCATCTCGCCTATTGCTAAAAATTCTGCAATGATAGAATTATGGTTATTGTTTGAAATGATTTGATATAATTCATTCATTTTTCTTCTGCTCCCAACAAAGTTAGAACCGTTATCATTGTATATATTAGCAGGTGCCCCTCTTCTCGCAACAAAGCGTTTGAGGGATGCTATAAAAGCATCAGTGGGCAAATCGCTCACAACTTCAATGTGGATAGCCTTAGTTACCATACAAATAAATAAGGCTATATATCCTTTTATTAATTTGGCACCTCTTCCTCTTTTCGAGGCTATTTGTATAGGTCCAGCATAATCGATTCCACAATAAGTGAATGGCCTGGCAGCTCTCATTCTTGCTATTGGGAGATCCTCCATTAACTGTTTAGAAGTTTTAGCATTATTTCTAAAACATGTTAAGCACTTATTTACGATGTTTCTAACAGTGCTTCTTCCTCCAACTGTCCAGTATTTCTGTCTCAACAGATGAAATGTTAGCGTTAAACCAGTATGTACATTTCTTTCATTGATGTGTTTTATCACCATTCGGTTTAGCGCATGACCTTTAGGCATTTTTATCGGATGCTTGTAATCATATTGGCAATCGAGATTTTTTAGCCTGCCACCAACTCTCAAAATATCATTGGCATCTACGAATGGCGCCAAAGAAAGGAAGTCACTGTCATTTTTAATAGGTTTTCCGCTCTTTAGTCGATCGAGTTCGTCAGCAAATGATTCTCTCTGAATATGCTTAATGATAATGTCACTGGCAGCTATATTTTCCTTTATGGTTAGGTAATTTAAATTTCTGATACTCGCGGGCAGTTCCATATTTGCATAGAACCTTAAAACATACGTGAATACTCTCAACAATTTATTATAGGACGAAATTCTGCCAATCAATAAGTCAATAGTTTGCACTTCTTTTTGTGAATTGAGAACAAAGAGCTCTGCATTATTTCTCTCTTCAGTCAGATACCTTACGCCATTAGAAATTGGATCTTGAGAAGTAAAATCACAGTTTGGATCCCTCAACCATTCTAGGCCATTCCACCATTGCTCTAAATTAACAAGCTCGGATGGAAGTAATCCTCTCGAAGCGCAATCTACTGGATTGTTTTCAGATCTTACATGGTTCCACCACTTTCTTGGTAGCTGACTCGAAATCTCGGAAGTGCGATTAGCCACGCAATGTTTCCATCTTGATGAATGACTGGATAGACACATCAGCACAATCGTAGAATCCGTCCATCCATAACATTTCACTGGCTGTTTTACCGTTTCTTTTACTAACGTCAGAAAATTGGTTACCAATTCTGCCCCATACAACTCAAGTCTTGGCAAGGAGATTTGCCTAATGGGTGCCACTTCCGTTTTTGGAGCCATTAAACTTACAGCGATGTAAGCAATGAGTTAACTTGCACCTTCCATTCCAACGCCAAAAATCTTCGTTTGGCAGCATGTACCGAATCCCCGAGTTCCGCAGCATTTTTTTACGTACAGCTATTTACTTGTAAGTCCTTACTTACCCCCACACTGTCTTTGTTAGTTATTTTAGATATAATCCAACCGAACATAGGCCGTTGTTCAACTAAAGTATTACTCGCGTTAGTGAGCCGAATATTTCTTAATATGTGAAAAAATCGATCAGCACCTATTAAAATGTCCACTGGCCCAACTTGATTTTATTTAGGATCGGCTAGTTTTAAGTCATTCAGGAAATCCAAATCATTGCAGGTAAAATTTAATCTTGGTAATCTATTTGGCAGCTGACTTATTATTTATGCGTCAATTGGAATACTATCTTTTGAAGAGTAGGTTGAATTCAAAGTGATAGTAACCATTCCTCGGGTAGTCACTTTTCCTGATGTTAAGCCAGTTATAGAAATGCTGGCTTTGGATCGACGTAAGCTTAAACGATGCATAAACGCATCCGTTATAAATTAAGCCTGAGACCTCCAGTCTAACAATATCCTGCATTTTAGCATGTGTCCATGCTCATCTGCTATTTCTACTTCAGCCGTTGGAATTAATGATTGGAAAGTAGGTATAATTGTTGTATTCACTGCAATGTCATCAGCTGACACTCATCTCTGGAACTTGCAGGATATTACCACTTATGGTTGTTTCAGAGCTTGCTGGTTGCACTTCTTCAGGGTGCAAAGTCAAATGGTGTTTTTGATGACATTTCCCGCACTTTTGTTTTGATGAAAACATAACAGACTGATGAGAAGGAGACTGGCAGTTAAAACAAAGTTTTTTTTTTCAAAAACTGGTCACATTTTCTTAAATAATGCTCCCCTCAACATAATGAACATACAATTTTCTCAACATGCGATATCAAAGAGCTCACCCGCTTTGTTGAAGGAGCCTTCTGTCTTTGCATTGAGTTTAGGCTTTCTAGCGCATCGCTTCTTTTATTTAGAAACGCCAATAGTTTATTCAAAGTAGGAAAATCCATTTCCGCGGTTTCATTCGCCCACGCCTCTTTCAATCAACCGTCCAGCTTGCTGACCAAAATATAAAGAAGCCAAGGATCACGCTTCTCCGCTTGCTCACCCAGAACCTTTAAGCTCCGTATAACCTCGTCTGAGGTATCCGATAGATGGCGGTTAGATTTCGCGCAACTTTGCTGAAAGCTTGACTGGTCCAAAAATCGCTTTAAAAGCGTATTTGCGTTTGTCATGTCTGCTCTTTATCTTTTTCCAAGCTTCATCGTAATTGGTATCGGTCACTGTAAGATGCTTGATTAATGTATACGCATCTCCTTTAGTAAGCATTTTAAATGTTGTATTTTATGCACTTTGGAAATTCTTTCGTTGTTATGAACTGAATTATATCCATAATGCACTTAAGCCCTTTAAAAAAGCCTGTGAAAAATATGTTTAATTGACACGTATGATTGTATTAATTTTAAGACATCATTCAGTATCACAGTAAGTGAACTGAGTTCAATTGCAAAAATCGAGAAATTAATAAAAGGTATCTGATATCTTTAATGAATTTAAAAGACACCGAATACACTCACATGATCATGACTATTGAATTTTCAAAGGAGAACCATTTATTAGTATATGCAAAGGCTGCCGTGTCACACAATTAATAAATTTTGTAGTGGTCTAATAGCTATTCCTTCCAATACTGATAACTAGCCGATCCTGACGAACTGGAACCGAGGTTTGAAAATGTTACCCCACAAAGGTTATTCGCTGATCTACGTTACATTTTGAAGGTACATTCAAACGATCAATTAAAAGCAGAATGAAACAAATGTTTTCAAAGTTCACGGTCAGAGGCGATACTAAATCACGCAGCGAATCACGCAAACAAAGGTTCAATAAACCATTTTATGATTTTTATCAGGATGTGGTATCAAATTAGTTTAGAAAAAAATTAATTTAATTCATGGTTACAGATAGTATTCTGAAGGATGACTTGCAGGACCAATAACTCGACTCTTAAAAAAGAACCAAACATTTCTAGTGGACGAAATATGATGGACAAGCTTTTCAGTAACGCTTATACTGCACCATGAGCCACAGCCGGCATAAAAGACTGCTCCAAAGCTCTAACTGACAAATAAATAATATTCACAAAAAAATCCACACCAGTGGAGATGAGCTCAGCTTTGATCCCTTTTCGCAACTTTTTTTCGTTACAGTATGTGATACTACTGATTCAATTAAACTCAAAATGAACTACCTGCATTTGAATAGATATCCAATATGGTGTTAATACGTAACCATTTTTGTTTGACAATGAATTCGAATAAAAAATAAATTGTCTATAATATTCTTTCGGATATATAATATTGCTAATAACATTTTGTAAGAAAAACAGATTTTTCTTATATAATATGTAACAAAACACCGTTTCCGGTATTGTGAAAGAAAATTTCTATATATGTTCGATAATAATAAGCAATAGTACAATACATCCAGTAAAATACCAAATTATTTTTGTTGTTGTGGGGCACATAAAAAAATAGCACTGTAAAAGATAAATCATAGAAATAAGAAAAAAGGAATCTTAGAGAAATATGAATGTTTTTGTCCGTATTTTCTGCACTGAAAAACAAGAATCCAATAGAAAAAAAAATCCTGTATTGAAGCAAATAAATTATCGGTACTATATATACATATGGCAAAGACCAGAGTCTAAATAAAAAAATTATTTATGTACAATTCGTATGTTATACGTAGTACATACATAATTTCTATTCTTCAAATTTGATTGTGACCCTTTGTTATGGCTTATTATTTGAATTGTATATAGAAGCATAGAATATTATGTTCTATAGAGAAGAAAATTGGAATTTTCATTTCTTTTTTTTGTGTATGGTACATATTTTCCTAAATATGTATATATTCACAAAGTAACTATATTAAGCTTTTAATTTTATTTGCTGTATGAATGCTGACTATCTATCCGCCACAATATAAAGCCATTGTATACAATCAACAGTATATTTCTACAGATATCAATTTAATTATAATATATAGGACGACATTACTATACTGACAATTGACATAAAATTTGGTACACAAATTGTTTGAATAAATCAAACGTGAACATAAAACATAAATTAATCAAAAACTAAATAAAAAATTTGATCAAATAAACAGCCAATGATTACTAATAAATCTTGTTCGCTCTATTGTCAAATATTTTGCAGTTTGATTCGTACAATTGTATTAACTGTATATGATTAAACGGGGTTTAGAGGCCATTAATAATGACTGTATTGTTTGCGTCACATCTCGTTAAGGATTACTATGAAGAACTTCTTCCTTTGCTGGTAGCAAAAACTTCAGAACTCTTCAGTACTTCTTTTAACGGATTGCTTAATATTTGTTAATGTGTTCTTTACCCTCAATT
The DNA here is from genome assembly GCA_963556175.1 of Tipula confusa. Classification (NCBI taxonomy): domain Eukaryota; kingdom Metazoa; phylum Arthropoda; class Insecta; order Diptera; family Tipulidae; genus Tipula; species Tipula confusa. Next base: position 172,396,962 of record OY744475.1, read on the forward strand.
TTGCATATGCTGTTAGCTGGTAAATAGAAATAAAACCTTGCTTTAATCCAGTGGGATAGTAAAGGAACCGATTAACTGTCTCTTCTGGTCCCTTATAACTCCTAATATAGTGCGCACTGGCTATAGGAATCTAAAGCATCTTGACTTTCTCTATATTTACTATATTTTTCAATATATCTACTTATTTTAGTCGAGTCGGCTCCAGTAATTCATTTATGGTTTGTCTTTTGGAATGTTTATTCTTTAACAAATTTCACTTAGTCATGGTGTTTACCAAAACATTCCGAGCAAGTACGGTTATTTCTCGTTCCAAATCTTAAAACCAGTTGTCTTCTTTGTTATCTTCTGTTATGCGATTGTATTTTTGTAGTTCATGGATATGAGACTCTACGTATCTCAATTTAGGCCACTAACGGCTGGTTCATTTTAAAATGGTGCTGTATTGTGATATCCATTAATTTTACGAAAAACTCTTCGTTGGCCGGTCTGTTGCTTAATTTCAAAATTGTTACGTCTACAATAAAACAAATGAATGGTCGAAATATGAACTTCGGTACTCGGCCTACAAAGTTTATTCCGTTGTTGGAATATATATGATACCCCTTGGGTTACCCCTTGGGTAATGGCTAAAAATCTTAAGTTCTAGGTGGACAGCCTTCACTGAAAAATATCATTACCAATTACACTAAATGTTGGTGCATAGTTGTTTCTGTGAGTCGACAGTTTACCCATGAGTTGATTTATCGAACGAGGAGACATTTTGAAATACCTAATGCAGGATTTATACATGTTGCTAGCCAAACGACGTCCTTTTAATGGCCAGAATTTTTCTAGAATTGCTGCTAGCATAGCTTGAGGTCCAGCATGCATTAATCTAGAATGATACTCGAACATTAAAGTTATTGTGAAACGATGGTTGAATGAAAGAAGTATAAGATGTTTAGACAATAATGGTAATGATGACTTTTGAAGGCGGCCACTAACTTTCAATATGGCTTTAACGTCTAGGAAACAGGATAAGGAATTTAGACGATTTTAGTCGATACTCTGTAGACCATTCTCAATTTCTTTAGTTGATAGGGCATCAGTTGTTCTTTCTTTCAATTTGTCTAGCAGTCGGTAGCGTAAACGACAGTTAAAAATAAATCTATTGATCCAAGCCGTGATGTGGAGGCTTCCGAAATTGTTTTTCTACTTTTTGGAGTCGACCAAATCATTTCCATAATTCGTTTTCGAGTCTTCATTCATGGCAACTAAAACTTGTTGTTTCGAAGTAGAGAGCATTCGAGCGATGGCTGTTTTAGAGTCCAATTTTGATCATCACTAGATAATAATTGAGGTCCATTGAACCACATTAAACTCTCAAACAACTCCTTGCACGGGAAACAATGTCTGCAGGATTTTGTTCAGATTTGACATGATGCCAATTGTTAACGTTGGTATAAAATTGTTGGATACTGGACACTCTATTGGCCACAAATGTATTCCAAGCAGATGATTCAGGTTTGAGCCAATGCAGGACGATAATTGAATCAGTCTAAGAAAAAACGTTGCTGACCTTGAAATTGATTATGGCAAGTACTCGATGTGCTAGGTGTGCGAGATGATAGGCAGCGCAGAGCTCTAAGAGTGGAAGAGTAGTTTTTCAAAATGTACTCTCAAATTTGAACATAAAACTTGGACGACTACTTCGCAGTCTTGGTCAGCAAACCTTGTATAAATGACCGCACCGTATGCTCGTTTGCTCGCTTCAGCGAACCCGTATAGTTGGCCCCTGAAGCGTAGCCATTTGGTATGTAGAATTTGTGGCAGAGATTCATCTCAAGCAATTTTGAGCTCCCACACCTGTTGTAGAAAAAGTTTACTAAGAGTGTTAACTGGAGCCGTTAGATCAAGAGGATCAAAAATTAGCACAATTTCTGCTGAATTGGAATATCATTTTCGTAGCGTCATTTTAGCTGTACATAGCATGGAAATTATATGGGTTTTAATTTCTTGAAGTTCTGTCGAAGAATCTGATTCCGTTAAAAGATCATCGACGTACATATCATTATGAATGGCTTCATTTGCAGATGGATATGTATTTTTCTTGAGGTTTATCACGTTAAAATATATATTGTAGATGCGTATCTGGCTCATCGATCTAAAATTATCCATTCATTTTCGAAACATCTGCACTAACGACAAATGTATGCGCTCTAAATCATATTAAGATGCTGAAGAGATCATTTTGAAACACTGGCCTCCACCATGCGAATGTCATTGAGAGACTTGCCTGTAGTCGTCTTCGCACACCCGTCGAATATCACTCTCAACTTGGTACTGGACCTCTGCGGTTTTAAGACACAGTGGTGTGGTAAAAAATAGTGATAGTCGAAAATCTCTGATTCTGAAACTAATTGCATACGACCTAAACTGCTATACTCTTGCATGAATTGCACATCACCAAAGTTGATGATTTTGATTATGTTCCTTCTGATTGTTTAAGTAGCGACGCAACGCCATGATTCGAGAATCACCCAGTGTAGATGGCAAAGCCCTAAAAGGAAGCTTGACAATGGAACTTCCTTGCTCATCTTGTTTTGTATTTTGCTTTAAGACTTTTTTCCTCAATTAGAGTAGTAGCTGATAGATTCTCAAGCTTACAAAATCTTTCGATGATGTCATAACTAGTTTGATCATTGGCCTGTGATCATCCTTGATAAACAAATTACAGAAATAATTTTGATTGGAAGAATTGATTTTTCCGGATATTATTCATCCTCGGAGCGTATTTTGAAGAGTGGGGAGTTCATCAGATAACCTTATTTGTCTTATTGCGAGCAGACCTAAAAAAATCTCAGCTCCTATCAGTACATCTATTTCATTTGACTGATGGGATTGTGGGTCGACGAGCTGTATCAATGGTGGACACAGGCTAGTACCCAGTGCGTTTTGACACTGTGATTCAGAATTCTTCAATACAAGACTTACAGGTTACGTAGATACGTGGCTTGATGTAGCTGTAGACGTTTGTAGATGAGTGTTGGTTTACTGAAATATTTGTTGAAGAGTCACGGTGAATGAGAGTATGGTACTTTTCATTGCACTTTCGACAATATTCGCTATAGCTACAGGTTTTGATACTATGATCTGATCTGAGACAATTAGCACAAAGTTTCGACTTGTTTGAAGCAATCGTCAGGTGAGAGAGTCAGAAATTGATTGCATCTGAATATAGCGTGTCCAGCTTTTTATGCAAAATATACACTTATATTGCGTGAATTGAGATAAAGAATATCCTGTGCTTGTATGAGTAAATCTTGTAGTTGGTCGGTGTAGGTTATTTTGCTGAAGGACAGGGCCAGTGGTACAACTACTTGGATGACTATGAGTAGAAGTATCTAAAGAATGGTATTTTTTTATTGAGGAATGCCATCATTTCAGCTAAAGTAGCCAGCCTTGTTGCGAATGTTTCATCATTCCAGTTGGCCAATGTATTTAAATCTAACTTAGTGCACATAATATATACTATCAAGTCATCCCATTGTATTGTGGGTTCGAAGCTTTAGTAATCGGTTTGAACTCGAAAATTTGATGTAGATGACTAAGTAGTGCATATAATTATTTTTATTATTATATCTATCATCTAAAAGTTTGAGAGCTTGTGCATAGTTGTCGGTTGTGATTTTGAGAGACGAAACAGTTCGTTCTGCTTCACTACTAGGTTCAAGATAACCTTTGATAGTGAAATTTTGTTAAACCATCAAAAGCCGTACTATTATGAACAATCGATAAATTCTAAGTATTTATTAATTTCACCAGCAAATGTTTTAAACTGTATCGGATAATTAATAATGGAATTTTAATTTGGTTGTGTTGCTGTCATCTTAATGTCTGTGTCACGTACCCTTGGGCGAACCGCTACTAATAAAGCCGGTTTAATCACATGACACAACTCCTCGATTCCAGCAAGATTTCAGCTCGTGAGGTTATTTGTCAATGTATGCTTGCAATATAATAATGTTATTTTTCTTATAGGTTTGGAAAGATTACGTCACCAAAAACAAACTAAAATATAACCAAAATCGTTTAACAGGGTCTGTAAGGAGTCCAAATTAAAATAACTTAATCCTTTAGAGGCTAATGGGTTGCTTGATTTGACAATTGACATCGAAGGGATTAAAATTAAAACTTTTGGTTGTAAAATTCCAACATCATCGCAAAGTTTCGGATGAACCGAGTTGTCTCTCACGTATACAGAATTCGAAGCCGAAATTATTCTAGAAGAAGATGCAGACGATCCATATGATCCAGTAGACATTACGAGTATATCATCAAACATCACGGCCTCTGCCATTGCATCAGCAACCCATATAGCCCATTACAATCGATGAACCAAGCCATTACTAATTTCACAAGACAACAAAGTAGAAACCTAAAGGAAACTTCTAAAATGATTTTGAAGCGACAAGTCGAAGTACAAAAAAATCATTTTGAAAATTTTAAAAATAAATTAGTTTCTAGCATTTAATTCTTGCTCTCTAAGTTCAAGTCCTTTTCTTTTTAGTAGCAGTTCCTCGGCTTTAAACTTATTTTTTTGAAGTAAATTTTTTTGTTTTGCTTTCCATTTTTCCTTTTTGAAATTTCTTGTCTTCTTTAGTTCCTTTGTAAGCTGAGTTTGATACTTCTTACTATTTTCAGCATTTTGATCATATTTTTAATTAAGTTTTTAATATGAAAATTTTAAACTGTTTTTTATTGAATCCCGATTACTTTTTGCATTTTCAGCTAAATTATCGGACATCACTACTTGATTGTCATAAGTATCAATATTATCCTGTCGGACAATTGTATTTTCGTCTATCAGTACTTTATATTTGCACGAGTTATGAAGAAGGCAGCACACACTAACAAATTGTGCTCCTTTCTTAGGCGTATAGTGAGGTCCTCGGGAGTATAACTAACATCGCCAATGCCCCTTCAAGATACTTAAATCAAAAATTTGTAAAATGCATGATGTCTATCAAAACTAAAATGTATGCCACAAATCGGGAATTTTTGGAAATCCAGAAAATACCCATCAAAATTACTGTAACATTATTGCCATTAATCAAAAACTTCTAGAAAATCGATAAATTATGGGCCATTAATCGAATTTTTTATTAAATCTAGAAAAATGCCCTTTGAAAATTGTGAATTTCTGAAAATGTTTAAATATTCAATAGGATTATGTTTACTGATGGCAAGATTTTGGTTTTCCCAAATATAATTTTGGCGATTACTTCTTTCATTCCCTTATTGAATTCTTCCATATTCATGCATACAGAAGGGTTACTAGGAACGGATTATCGACCAGCATTACCTATACACAAAAATATATTCATATATTCAAGTACAATGCTAGTTCTATATCGCACTACTTTGAACCTTACTACTTTTTCCTTCCACCAATCATTTTTCTTTGTTGCCTTTCGCACCATTCAATATTCTATGATTGATATATCAGTCACACTTGGGTGAGCGCCCCACTTAAGTTTGCTCACTCGTTTAATTACATTTATACGATCCGTGCAATTGTCTGCCAACATGTTTATATGCTTTCCGAAATGCATGCAAGTATCAATCCAAATACCCAAATACCTGTATGTTTTCACATGTTCAATCCTATTATTATCCAACTTAATGTTAACATTTACGTCATTCGTTCTAAAACTCATATAAGCACACTTACTAAAATTCATTCTTATATTTAGCATTTTAATTTTTTCTAGAACGAATTGATTTTCAGCATTGGAGCGGTGTATTACTACTGGTTTCGCTCTTATACAAGTTGAACAGGGTTGGGGATATTTTACTTCCTTGCGGAACTTCAATTTTTAACATTTTCTCCAACTTATATCCACTTCAATTTAAAACAATTTTCCTACCATTCCTAAGATCTTTTATCCACATACTTCCTTTCCGTGAAAATCCCAAATCGAGTATCTCGGGCAAATTATATATTTTGCTGATTCACTCAATAATTGAATAATCGTAAAACTTACATGGTTCGTTCCTGGAGATGTTTATTTGGGGGTATCTAATACTCGAAGAAACTCACCTTATTCATATTTCCTGTTTAACTTTCAATTTCATGTATTCTTTTAACCTCGCTTGACCCATTTAAATCGTTATTCACATTTAATATCATGCTAAGAAATTCATCACCTTTTTCGTGGTTCTCACACACCAAAATGTCACCATTCACTCTTTTAAACAAGTTACATACATCCTTAGTCACGGTTCAATGTGACATTTGAGACATACATTCCCGCCACCTTTTTCTTTTTGCTCTGCGAATAGCTTTTTCAACTTTTCATTCACTTCAATACATAATCTTATTCACACTACTCTTGTTCATATTGAATTCAAGCAATGCAATTCGCTTCTTTTCATACCAGAATTAAAATTTAGTATCCCACTACCCAGTCACATTAATCTCTTTCAGTATTCGTTCGACCAAATGATTTCCAAGTGCACAGTTGTTAATACAACCCCACATTCTTACATGTACATTCAAATCAAGTCACTTTTACCTTTCACATATTCATACAGTTTTTTAAAATCACCCGAGGCTTTTTTTCTGTCACCTTCTGTGCGTGCTTGGGTTACATAAATACTTAATATTATTATATTTCTTTCCAAATTAGTTGTTTATGCGGCAATTGCTTCCATAAATTCAAAGGCAGGTAGGGCTAATTATTGTAGCATGATATAAAATTACCACTCCACCATATCCATTGCTTCTTGGATTGGAACGAAATCTGAACCCCGCACATTCAACGTCTTGTTCACTCGTTTCCAGGTCTTGCTTATAAGAACTATTTTCATATTATTCTTGGCGAGATAGTTTACCGACATGGCATTTTTGGCATACAAATGTTGATATTTATCTGGCCAACAGCAATCCTATCTACCGTGCAATCATATGTATGGGGAATATCCATGGCCGCCACATTTTAACCAAATTAATTTTCATTAGTTGTTGCTGAAGGCGGAACTATACTAGAATTAACAAAAATAAGAAATTAAACGAAACCTATTCTACTTATTCCATTTTGACAATGTGACTATATATTTCTTATTTTTTTTTTATTTCACACTGGGCGTTTTTCTGTGTCCTTCTGCAATATAGTTATTGTAATTTTTCATTTGTAAATTAATTCAAATAATCTTATATATCTATAATTAGTTTATTATATAAAACTGAGCTACACAAAATTAAAAAAAAAATATTTTCTATTGTGTATACAGTGGAATTCTAACCTCATTTTAACTTTATTAAACAAACAATTTTATGTTAGGCAAACACCTCCAAAATTATTTAGAAATGGTTACAATTATTTAAACATTTAAAAATACTAGTGTTAAAAGTAAATCACAAATTCACAAAATTTATATATATATATATATATATATATATATATATATATATATATATATATATTATATATATATATATATATATATATATATATATATATATATATATATATATATATATATATATATATATATATATATATATATATATATATGCCGCTTCTTCAATTTCAGCAGGAATTCCATCTTATTTTCAGGAATATTTTCCATTTGAACGGAAATGTGTCAAATGTTTACGAATTTCAATCGTTGTATAAATAAAAACGATTAAGCAACGCTTGCTATTTTAATAACCCAAACCAACTAAGCAATTCTTGCTGTATAAAAATAAATTCATAAGCAAAGTGCAAACCAAGTATTAATGTCTACTAATTTTGCACCTTTACACTCCTTTAATTAGGCTTTTAACGGTGTTTGTAGACAAAATATTGTATGCTTTACGTTATAAAAGTAATTTTATTTTGTTCGAAGAGGTGGGACACTCGCTTCGTGTCGTATCCCAAACTTCTCTTCTCACAAAATAAAAGTTCACTTGTAACACTTATAAATAGCAATTCCCTAATTTCTGTTTCGTGTTTGTTATTTTTCCTTATTTTTGTGCGCTCGTCTATTTTTCGTAAGTGACAGCTAAAATTTTTATTTGCGTTATTTTTGTCATTTTAAGTATTGTCGAACACAAGCAAATCTGTTGTCTCGCTCTCTTACGTTATTTATTTTATTTTTGTTATTCCAAGTATAGTTCCACCTTGACTGGTTGATGCGTGTTGTATGTTGCATAGATAATGATGTAATGTTGCATGTTGCTATGAGTGGTTGTCCTATATTGTTTGTTATTTTCCCGTTGCATTGTGTTGGTGCAATACAGTTATTTCTACGAATCAGTTTCCTGTACTCTTCCTTTAATATAATATTGCTGTAAATTAGTTCTTGCTGTAAATGATTTACCTTCGCAATATTGCTGTGTTTAACCCGTTCAATAAAGCTATTTTTCAATTTCAATATACACCTCTTTAACAAACTGAAGATACTGGTAGTAGTAAACTGGCGTCAAATTTTTCTCCCTGTATGTGGTCTTGCAATTTTCTTCCAATTTTCCAATTTTCTTCCAATTTTCCTCAACCTTTTAAAGGTATATACTTCTAAACTCAAAGCGCGTGATATAACGCTTTAAACTTTGCACTGTATTATTTTTTAACTTTTTTATTTTATTTTTCCTCTTCTGTTCTATAATGTTAAAGAATTGTGATTTGCGATTTCGCAGATTTATCCTTTCGTTTTTGAACTTATGCAGTTTGGCCAATCACGGTAATATGCCAGGTCAAGCTATCGCCGTGTATGCGAAGCTCCTTTTTTTGAAACCGAACTCGACAATGTCAGAACGTTATAAATTTTGTATTGTCGATCCCAGTCGCACAGATATTTTTTTTTATATTGGTTCTTTAATTTTATTTTTTTAAAACTTATGTGCTTATTTCACATCAATAAATTTAAGAATATTTCTCGTAATAAAGTATCGCCGCAGATAGGGTCGAGGGAATAAACACTTAAAAAAATTAAATTCAATTTTTTAATTGATTAGAATTATAAACATTTAGGCATAAAAATAATAATAATATATATTATTAAAAAAAAGTGAAATCCACCAGTAAAAATAAATTAGCTAACGATTTTTTTTATTTAATTCCTTATTTTATTATTTTGGTTCTAATTTACTTGTAGATAGGAGGTTTCGTTTTTATATGTACACAACCAAAATTGCTCTTCAATTAGCTGGTGCACATAAATATTTTTCCTTCTTGGGTTTTTTCTTTACAAATGGTACGAGTAGCAATAAGAAATTTACCCTCCTAATGGGGGATAAAACTTTTGTATTTTATATTTATTGTTGTTATGTAATTTATTGAAGTTTAATTGAACTTTTTAATGAATAAATTTATGTTTAAAGAATTTGATAATTTTTATTTTTCGTTAATTGTACAATTTATTGCATATAATTTAATGTTTCTCAATAATAATAGACGAGAAAATAATAAATTGGCAGAGATTTTATTAGTCGACGAAAGCTTATTGAATATTTAAATTATTGGAATGGAACTTTTTTAAATTTATTTAATTTCTTCTTTTTGTCTATTTTTAGTTTTGATGTAAGGGGCCGCGCTTTTGCGAAAGCATTGTATTGGTCGGATACGGCCTCGTTTGGACCGAGGGCATTTTTTGTCACAGTATCCCGACCAGCTGCACTTAGTATAGACAATGTACAATTGGATGATGAAGGGGTAAGTAAAGTTGATTTATTATTATAAATATTAAGAAGCACATAATTTTACAAATGTCTCCTTTAAATTATCCAGTTGCTTGGAAATCCAAACACATGGACTTAGCATAAGGCATAATATAATTACACATAGTACTACCATCATACGAAAAAAACAGTTTACCCATTAACGTTCCAGATGTCGGGTCGATAGAATATCATTTTAATTTAGTATAAATATATGACATTTAGGCGATTATACCTATACAAATATTTTTATTATTTTAAAACGATACCAGTAGCGATATCTAGCACGTCAATGGGCTAACATACTATGGTAGTACTATGTGTTTTTATATTCTGCATAAGGGTAGTTTAAACCTAGCTTAAATCAATGGCTTTAGGATGAAACCCACAAACCAAATAAACAATGGTAGTGATCAGATAGGTATTAAACAAACTCGTATAAATTGAACCAATATAACCTGTCAATTTTATTTCAACAAATTTCGAATTAATGTAAACTTGTTTTAAATGTCGCCTAAATGTTGAATAACTTAAAAAAAAAGTCAACTGTAATGATGTTGGTTTGAATGAGTGAACGTTGTACGTGGTTAGCTCCATCTAATAATTTCGGAACATTTAAATCAATACTTTATTTGGAACTCCGCATATGTCTAAAGATGATTTGACAAGTTAGGTTATTGTAATGTGATAAAAGCAAAATAAAATTCTTTTATTTCACTTTACAAGTAAAAATTATTGAAACTTTTTGATTGGATTTTGATCACATGACAATATTTCAGTAATTTGATTTGGTAAATGATCAAATTTAAATTGTTTGGATTTAAATCCGAACTCGAGAAGGCAACTGTATTATGAAATTTGCATTTACGAAAAATTAACTGGTTTTAATTTTGCCTGAATGTTGAATAAAAAACTTTGAAATTAGTTGATAATCTGCAAGTAATAGAGATCCTATTGGGATGCTGAACATCACTATGAGAATCCACATCGAATTTAATTTCAACGAATTTCACTTATTTAAATTTTAGTTTTCCCTAAATGTCCATGGCACATTGGAATAATTGGATAGAGTCAGCATTTCAACACAAAGGATAGATTCACATCGCATAGGACAAAGTCGAGTTTTGGAATAAAAAAAATTCACCACGATGTCATTCTGATACAGTTTTAGGCGTGCTGAAGTTGTTTTGCAACAACTGAATGTTTTCAGTTGGTTTGCGTTCCTGATGGTGTTTGATGATGCAGCAAATTTAGTGTATAATTCAGAATCTTTTTAATTTGATTGAATCTGAACTATCATAGATTCAAAGATCCCAGGCAGTTGATCGAAAGTTTTGCGGATCATATCAAACCCGTTGATTTCTTCGAAAATCCGCCAAAAACGTAAAAACATGTTGATTTCGAATTCCTGTAGTCTGTGTGTTGTCGACACCGTAAAGTTTAGTGTATTACCGATACAGATCGTTTACCGACTCGGCAAAGTGGCAATTGACCCGATTTCGCCAGTAGATGACGCATTGATGAATTACGCGTCTTATCAGGTTTCTGGCTCGAGGAATTAGAAATCTTTGGGCGGTGATGGTCATAAGTAGCTTCGATCCACTATGCAGGTGTTTAATGTGCAGTTCTTTCACCATTTTCTCGACTATTGAATGACCTGCTGGCAATATTACCGGATGTTTGGTATCATATGCTAACTTTGCATGCTCCAGTCTTCCGCCAACTTGCAATAGGCCATGGCCGTCCAAGAATGAAAAAAACGAAATTAAATTAGAATTTATTGGAAATGGTTTTAAATTTTTTAAAGATTTAATTTCAATAATATATATCTTCTCTTGTATATCTCGGAATATTACAAACTCCGCCTTCTTTATCTTCAAACCAGGCGCCGATGAGGTTCCAGCTTAACGTTTCTGGAGAATCTCAAGAGTAATGCTATTATTCGTGTCAATTTTCGGTTTTCAACTGGTATGTAAGGTGGTTTGCGGATCACTTTTGAAGGTTAAAACCGCCTTGACTAAGCAAATATATGATTTCTTTTTGCAGCTGTAAACCTGTTTCTAACGTTTCTTCCCCTGACATCAAGTTATCCATATAAAAGTCCCGTTTCAGTACCTCGGAACCAATTGGAAATTCGGTCGCAAGTCTATCTGCAAGATAATGGAGTGACTGAGTAGCAAGGAACGGTGTGACACTGGTACCATTGGTGACTGTAATCAGTTGGAAGTGCTGGATTTTGGAGCTTGAATTTTCACGCCAAATGATCCTCTGGTAATCGCGATCAGTTGGTTGGATAAGAATTTGGCGAAACATCTTTTCGATGTCGGCCGACAGAACAATTCTATGCTTGCGGAATCGGATTAGGATGTCAATTAGATTATCTTGAATCGTAGGGCCTACTACAAGATTATTATTCAATGATTCTCCAGAAGTGGACTTAGCGGGCGCATCGAATACTACCCGAATCTTGGTCGTACTACTGGAGCTTTTGAAAACTGGATAGTGTGGCAGATATGATAATTGGTTAGAATGTTTCATGATTTCTCGGTCAGGAAGTATTTCCAAATGTTCCAAAGTTATATATTCATTCATAAAATGTAGGGAAGCTTCTCTGAGCAGAGGATTTGCAATCAATCTTTTTCCAAGCAAACAAAATCGTTGGAGTGCTGGCTAAATGGCAGCGGAATTGATATACATACGATTATTGGTAAATATTACATTATCATTGAAAAAGTTCACACTTCATTTCTTCATTATTCATGCAACATTATTCATTATTTATTCATGGTTGGCTTGGTGGTTACTTCCTCAATTTCCCATAACCTCCGGAGCGAGCTCTCTATATTGGACCATTCCAACGAGTCGTCCTTTAACCGAACATGCAATGTTTTTAAATGACTATTGGAAAAAATGATTGGATCAGCCAACCTTAGCTTCCTCCAAAGGGGATCTGAATTTACGTGGAATGATTTAGATGTACTAGGTAAGCTCGGCGGATTGAGGATACCTTTTACTCCAGATTCTCCTATTGCATCAATTCTTTTGGATAAGAATGTCAACAGTTCGTCTGTCGTAGGAAACTCGTTTTCTGCTGTCTCATATTTCCATATGCGTTTCGATTCTTCATCGAGTTTCTCTGTCGCCAAATAAATCATCCAAGGATCCCGTTCAAATGCTTTTGGACTAAGCGATTTTAATCCACGAATGGTTTCATCTACATATTATCGAAAATTTTCACCAAGTGGGATGAATAAGGATTCGAACTAATTTTGGGTAGCGATAAAAAATTTCGTATGTAGGTTTCGACAATTTGTTTCTTTCTGTCATATTTCTTAATAAGACGTTTCAACGTTTCGATATCATTCGCGTCATCTGCGCGAAAGTGACATACAGACGAGTATGTTGGACCACGTTACTGTCCCAACAGATATTTAAACTTCTGCGCGGTTGACAGTGACGTGTTCTCATGCACGGTCGAAATGAAAATATCATGAAAGAAATGCAAATTCTTAAAATTTCCATCGAAAGTGGGAAACGACAGCCTTGGCAATTTAAAATTTGATTTGAAGTTGGTAAACCCAGAATTGTCCAGTCTCTCCTCCAACTTGGTAGTGGGTTGAAGACTAATTTTACGGATTAATGATTGGATTTTCGTAACCAGTGGGAAGTATTGGTCATCAAGATCCTCCATCTCGGAAACCGCTTCGGAATCCAATTGCAACAGTTGATCTTCGGTGAAAATTAACTGATTATACAGCTTATGTACCTTGGACAAACGAGAATTCAATCCGTCAATATCACAATCCTTCATATTAACGAATTTAGCTATTCGCGTTAACTAACCTTTAATTACAGCCTTACGTTTTACTATCGCACCGGGCGATACAAAGCGGTTTCTGGAGGCATTTTATCGAAATAAATCTGTTTTCAAACTCACGATAAGTTTCAATGAAATGCGGGATTGACAACCAAAAAAATAAAAAATACAAAACGGTTACCTGGATTTTGACGGATGGGTTTTCCTTTGGTTGGTGAAATTCAACATCAATTAACTGGTTATTTCGATAATTCCACTTCTCTCGAATTTGCTCGCCACGTGTCGCCGATCCGGCTCGAAGGACCAAATGTTTAAATATGTTTAAACTTTAATATTTTTATTTTGCACAAAATAATTTCGATGAAATTTGTTGGGTTCAGGTTGGCAGCTTATTTTGGAATGACCGAATAAATATCTTTAACTTGAAGTTAGTATATATAATTTTTTAAAAGATAACTCAAATATATAGTATAAAGATAATACAGATAATTTTATAAAAGATAATTTTATGAATATAACACATTTCTAATGTCAATTCCAATTCAATCCAACCTTACACCTCTAATGGTATTTGAACAATAGTCTTAAAATATTTTTGGTTTGCGACGCAAAAACGTACTATCCCCTTACAGGTGAGATGTTTACAGTGAACGATACCAACGGACCGGAGAAAGATTTAGGATAAAGTGTCGTACGAGATGTGTGCCACCAGTATGATGGTTCTTGCTAAAAAAATACAATGGACATTTTCCCAATTACCTTTGAGGGTTTTATTACCATTCTGGCAACTAGCTTTGGTTCAGACACTTAAACCAAATAAAACGTGCATACCTAACGATTTCAAAAAAATTACAAAAAAGTCTACTTAGACTACTTATCCTTGTTCAGTTTCAGCGAAATCTCATTAAAACGTTGTTGTTGACAGAACATGCAGATAATAAGATGAATTTTGCTGGAAAATTTAAACCAAGAATCTGAAATTATATGCTCTTGCTTCCTACATAACATTTTTTAAATAATGCAGTCACCACCAAAAAAACACAGTCGAAGTACATTTCTTAAAGATTTAGGTTGGTAAAGATTTAGCATTGCCAATAATAGAATATCGGTCCGCAATCACTAAAGTGGTTGCTCGATTGTCCTCAAAATGTAGGATAGAGTGCATATTAGGCCGCCCGGCTCTAGTTTCAGTATTGTCGACTTTATCAACTTCAAAGAATGTATTCTCACGTGGAAAAAACGACTCTCTCTGGATAAGGAAAGACTAGTTTAGATAAAGGTAGTGCACATAAAGGTTAAAAACTGATTTTAAGAGAAAGTATGAGATTCATGATGAGGACTATAATAATTAGTACGTATAACATGGAGCTGCAATACTTGAATCTGGGAAAAACTTGGAAAAATTGCAAATAAAAAGGATGCTTGGCGGTAAAATATAAAATTTTACCGCCAAGCATCCTTTTTATTTGCAATTTTTCCAAGTTGTTCCCAGATTCAAGTATTAAATTATAATAAACGAATTTATTTTGAACTGATAAATTTTTCTTGCCACTTTTATTCAAAGCCAAACCGAAGTGGCAATTACGCTAATTAACATTTGACACAATATTAAACCTAAAGAATATGCATAAACCGCAAACAAAAAATATAGCAAACAGTGGTAATGGAGATTCGTGTGACATAGTGAACTCAGCTAATCTCCAAGTACATATCTATATTGGTGATGCTCCATGGCAAAATTTAAATTAATTTTTTTGGAATTAAACAAAATATTTTGTAAATTAAATACGTCTATTATACAAAAGCTTAGTACATTTTGTTTTGTTTTAAATAATCTCACTAATAACAATATATATATATATATTATAATGTATAGACCAAATTTAATTTTGTATATTTTAAATTTAATTTCAGGTTTACCGATGTCGAGTAGATTTTCAAAATTCTCCAACACGTAACCATAGGATAAACTTAACAGTGACAGGTAAATTAATTAATTTATCCTATATATGATGCAAGTGTAATTAATATAAATTAAGTTTTTCGGTTATATATAGATATATTTAAAATTTATATAAAATACAAAATAATGAAAATAGTAAAACTAATTAAAAGTTTTAAATAAAAAAAAACACTATATACTCGTATTTTGTGTGTGTACTAAAATTAATTTTTATTACAATCACACATAGAAATAAATTTTGGGTTTTTTATTTTTAGTAAATTATTTATAATAAAATGTGGTTTTTCGGAAAATTTATCACAAACAAAACACATTCATAATAATCAAAATAATAAGAGTAATAAATATTTTGGTACCAAGTTATACAAAATGACAATTTTTCCGACATTTAGAAAAATTATTATTAAGAGTACATAGCAGTAAATTAAGACAATTTAATTAATTTTGTTAATTAGCAGTAAATCAATTTTCTTTCATTATGTTATAATTTAGACTTAATATAAAATAAACATAAAATGAAAATGTAGGTGGACCTAGTGAAATAAATAATACTAAAAGATAAATGAAATTAATTTACATCTGTAAATATTACATATATCTTTCTTGTGATGATATAAATGGGTTAGTTTGTCTATTTACTTTTACTAACATGCATTAACTATACAGTATGGTCTGTAGAACACTTTACAATCGATATATCGTAGTTTCATGTGTGATCTTTTTGATTTCGATTTTGCAAAGAATACAGGTAATGTTATTTTCTTGCTATGCTGCTCCTCAAACTAAACGTAACCGAAGGTTTTTCTTTATAATCTATGATGACGTTACAGAAATTATTAGGAAACTGTATATTCCGATCACTAAATTTATACATAAATATTTTAAGATCGTTTTAATACTGCATAAGATAAAATATAGCTTGTTTCGTTAAGACAACACAAAAACTGAGAGTAACTAAAAGTACGAGTACTTTAAACTAAACTCTAAAAAATAATTAATGTTAAAGAACCAAAACATTGAAAAATAAAACTGGATATATGGTTAAATTTCCACAACATAAATACAAATCTTACATCCCAATTAAAAAACATTTAAACAGATTGTCTAAATTTTGGAGAAAAATAAATGTGTCGTTACACGAATAAGGCATTTTCACACATTTTACTCGTCAATGGTGAAACTTCAAAAGCACTAATGTTTATTACGCTTCTGTGGAACTATCACATTTATTTGGAAGAATAATTTTTTAAAAATACAAGTAGCATTACTTAGCTTGCTAGACCAGAGTTGTATTAGTTTTGCATTTTTTTGTGACATCTCTGCCGTACATGCTGCGGTTTCCAACAATGGCGCTTATAATTTTCCGATCAAGTTTTAAATAATGATTCGTTTTCTTCCAGATTTGGGTTTTCGTGATCTATACATGATCTACAACGATATCGATTTAAACTTCCTTAAGGCCGTTTTTGGTTTCAAGCCATTTGTCAATAATTTTCTTTCGTCGCTATGTATTTATTGTTTAAATATAAAACAGCCTGTTTAAAAAAACTTATTTTAGGCTTGATTTGTACTAGTTTCAACTGTCAAATATTAGCAACAAATATAAAATATATGTATTAATATAAAAGCTACTGTGATTAGAATTTTCACCATTTATTCTTTACATGCCCTAAAGCCAATTCCGAAGCTACTGATGTAACATAAAATGTAGTGTAAAATTCAGCCTCCTCGCATTTCATCGAAAATGCCAGGTTCTGTGATTGCCATTACGGCGGTTCTTAATCCACATAGATATTAGTGTACTAGAGCATACCAAATCCAGCACCAAGGTCACACATGTCTTTCTATCTTACATGTGAGGGTGTTGATCCATCCCGCCAATTTAACAAATTGGCTTTAACAAATTTCCTAAACGCCAGTCTAAGCGCCAAAATTGGCCCGCCCACAATTATCCTATCCGGTGTCAGTTTAAGAATCGTACATTACCTAATAATATAGTATGTCGGCGTTTCGCCGCTTTCATCCTTAGCGAGGTGATTAAAATTACCTGCCCAAAGACATTTTCACTGACACACATCAGTCGGCATCTGTTTACCAAAGATATCAACTCGAAGAAGCTGGAAAATAATCTATAAGGCACACGCAGATGCTGATATCAGCGCCCCGCTTTTCAGAATATAATCTATTCTTTGCACCTTCTTTATCCTATTGTATATTCAAACATTTCTCACTTAAAGCTGTCCATGAATCGTCAAGCTTGAGTTTATGAATTATACTAATAGGATTGGAGGTAAGAATCTTCTTTGACTCTGAGACTACCTTCATTTTCTAACAGAAAAATTTTCAAGAATTATTTTCCTTGGCCTAGGACTCCTTAGTTCTTTTAGCTTTATTAAATGATGGCCTTCGATCCTTCCTATTGCTTCTTAATCTTCTTAGCCTTCTGGCTTTGCTGCTCCAAAAGGCCATCACTGCGACTCAAAAGATCTTTTGTGCTCTTGGGATTTATTAGTTCAAAAGCTTCTCCGCCTTCCTTATAAAGGCGAGAATGCTACTTGCAGAGGCCAATTTACATTTCTACTGGGTCATACCTCTCTTCAAAATGGAGCAACCTCAATGTACACAGATGTATAGTATATGCTCTGTGGTTTCTATCTCTTCCAAACAGAGTCGGCACTCCGTCTCTGTGGACTGGTTCATTTTATTCAAATGATATCTCAGGTTTCAGTGACCTGAAAGAAAACCCACTAATTTCCTAATGTTTCCTTTACTAAAATTGACCACCAAGTCTTTATGGTGAAATCAAAGATTTGGCTTTCCTGAGGTCGGGAATACAGTTCCAATAAGCATAGCCCTGTATTTCTTCCCATTTAATTGTGTAGGTTGCAGAATCCCACGAGATACCACAGAAAGGCTCAGGACCAATGAGTGTAGCCGACGAGCGTGTCCGTGCTAGCTCATCGGCTATCTCGTTTCTAGTGATGCCCTTGTGACCAGGTACCTAACACAATCTAACTTTGTTATGGCAAGAGAATGTTTGCAGCAGTTTATAACAACTTCAAACCGACTTAGAACCCAAGCAGTTAGAACCCAGTGCTTTCAATGCTGCTTGGCTGTCGGAGAAAATGTGGATGGAGGCACCTTTAAGACTTTTTTCATAATAGTTAAGACGCAAGATTCGATGGCGTGAATTTCGGCTAGGAAAACACTGGGATAAGTTCCCAGTGATTTCGATATTTTATGGTTGGGTCCAAAGATACCAATGCCAACTCCACTATCCATTGTTGATCCATCTGTGAACCAGACTAGACTGGTAGGCCCCATAGGAGGTCCGCTAGTATCATTGACTGTTTCATCAAGGATTGTTACCCCGAAATTCCTGCCATTGGTCTTTATCGAAAGGTCACCTCTTTAGTACACCAATTCGAAAGAACAAACAAAGCATGTTGCATGCTGGCAGACATCGTACATTCATGCCCACCAGAGACCCAAGATGTTATGATAACCAAATCGCCCGCATAACCAATGGCGTCATAACCGAGTAGATGTAGCTCATCAAGTAATTCGTCGATCATGAGGGACCACAGCAAAGATGACAGGACACCACCTTGCGAGCACCCCTTACTGCCGTGATCGTGTCTGACTTATTACCTTGTTTGGAAATAATCTTCTTACTAACCAACAAGGAAATAATCCAGTGGTTAGTCCAATCGTCAATACCTCTACGGCTGATTGCCCTATCAATTGAGTAGTATCCAGTATTGTCAAAAGCTCCCTCAATATCAAAAAAGCGCACAGGACAATTTCTTTTGAGCAGTAGGCCGCTTCAATCTTCGTAACAAGTAGATGCAATGCCCCTCTGTGGATTTTTCTTTTCTGTAGGCGAATTGATTAGGATTCAAAGGTCTGGTTACAGCTAACCAGTCTCTGATATGAAGATCTATCAGTCGTTCTTAAATTTGTAGGATAAACAATGTAGACTGATAAGTCGAAAGGACTTTGCTTGGCTGGTTGCCAAGCTTTGAGATAAAAACCACATTGACTTGGATTCAAGCCTGTGGTATGTGACCCTAATTGAAGCTAGTTATAAATGTAACTAAGGCTACCACAGCAAGGGTTAGTAATTATCGCAAACAGTGCAGCCAGGAAAGTGCACCTGAAGCAGGGTTTCGAGTGACTCCATGTGATCCGATGTAAAATTACCATCGGATTTCAGAAGAAGCTCAATATCATCGTTTAGCAAACAAGCTGCAGATTCTAGGTCACTAATTGAACTCAAAAAAGTTGGAAGCCTATCCGTTTTGATGAATAAAATATCCCTGTATGTCTTCCAGTTTGTAGTGCAAGGGATGCGACGCTGTGTCGCCTGTATGATCACTTCCAGTATATTGAACCTGATGTGCATCAAAGAAGCTTCATTTGTTACATCCCGGTTTGCGACAAACTTGGATATAAACTGACTCGACAGAGTGAGGTCCAACACCTCTTGCCGAATCGTGTTAATGAAAGTGGGGTTAAACCCTTCATTTAAAATGTCTATGTGACTACTCATAAGATAATTTAAAAGAGACTCACCTTTACTATTTGTGTCGCTGGTACTCCAAATGATATGAGGCGCGTTTGCTTCGCAACCTCTGATGAATTGTTTGTTTTGTTATTGTTAGTGTGCAACTACAGGTGAAACACTTACCGAGTCAGGTAGGGAACTATGCAGAGTCACACACTGTCTCCTGCACTCCCCTGCCAGTCGGTACTTCCAGGATTACTGCAACCAAATCCTTAGTGATGAACTCTAGAATTGGGAGAATGCTAATATAAGGTGAAACAAATATTGCTGTTCGGGAAACTTTTTACATGCGATCGTAAATCAACTTACATGACTTAAGGTGGAGGCCCCTGGTTTTTTTTCCTACTAACCCAAGGTTCCTAGATGATGCCAAGTGTTAAAGGTTGTTGAGCAAACCTGTTGCACAAGGTATCCGAGGTTCCTTTTGCATGATGCAGGTTTGCTTGTAGTACTCTTATAGTACCAGCCATACTTACTTATTAGGGAAGGAAACTCGCTGCTCCTGGCTGCTTACCTGCCGACTTCTTACCAGCCGACTGCTTCGCGGGATATTGTCGGTTATTGCCACAATTTCCAGTAATCCCTCTAGCGCCCCTAGGCTTGATTCTTGAGGTTGGTACCATTGACTTGGCTTACCTTCCCTAGACAGCCTTTTATGTGGTCACATTATCTGTTTTCACCGGTGCCAAAGTAGGAGTCTCGGAGAGATCCACTGATCGTTCTCCCGACGAAGAGGCAGTGGGAAGAGAATGCTCTACAGCGCTAAAAAAAAAGTTAGCTTGGATTTCTATCATGATTTACGAACCAAATTAATAGTTAGTTAGTTATTCTATAGATCACACTGTATATGAAATTATATGAAGATATGTTGTATGTATAATTTTCATTTAATGTACACAATTAAATTGAAAAATTATTTCAATTATTTCCCAGTATAATGTTTGTGGTTTCGTATATAAAGTTAATTTTTGAAAATGTAATTATGTGTACGTACAATTTTCTAATTTATGTATTTAGTACAACATAATAAAATATATACATAGATTTGATTTAAATCATCAAAAATGTTTAAAAAGCTCAATTAATCAATGGAGAATGGATAACCTTTTTTGTACTATAATTTTTGAGAGAACAAAACCAAAACCTGTTCAGGTTTATGTAGTTGATGGGCATCTGGATTTTAATTTTGCTATTGAAACCCCCAGTTAAATCAGTTCGAAGTTCTTTTAAACGAATGAATAAAAGCTGCATGTATTTTTTGGTTATGTTTTTGTTAGCATCTGTAAGCTAATTTAGCTTTTTAAAAAATTTCTATTCTCTTCGGGTACTGGAAGAAGTGACCCAATCGAATGATAGATTTACCCTTGAAATTTGAATGTGGATATGAATGTTCCACATCTCACAATTTTCGACGCCAAACGATGTCATTTAAAAGCATGTGTTGTATTTTTGCATATGCTCAAGATAGTGTTTGGACTTCCGTGCAGCTTCTACCACTTCTTTTGGAAACTTCAAAGCGCGACAATAAAATAATAATCAGTAAATGAACCAAAAATTGACAAAGCTCGCTCTTCAGGTGTTGTAGCAGTTCTTTACATAGAAGCTCATACTCGTAGGTTTACAACTCGTACGCTCGTTTTTGTGATGTTTTTATTTGCATCGCTCTTGAGATGTTTCAACAATTATACTGGCTGTCAGTAGCCGCGCATATCTGGTTGATCTTCCAATGTTTGATTTTTAGGGTGTCACATCAAATAATTTCTAGCACTTCAAAGTAAATTTACACTAAACATAATATACAAAATATGTTGACGCGCACAATATAATTTTTTTACTGAATAGTAAAAAATTAAAACAAAACTAACGAAACATAATATTTTGAAAATGTTACTTTGATTTGTTTAATTTATAAAGCACTGCACTGAAAATTATCTATCGAATATTTGGCTGACTTCATAATGTAAACTGCAGTCAAATATAAATACATTTTTTAGTGTTTATTTTGTTTATGTTCCTGTGGTCCTATTCTGGTATTTCTGAGAAAAAATTGAATACCGTAGATATTTTTTAAATAATAAAATTATTATTATCAAAAAATTTTAATAATGCCACCTTTTTAAAATATAGTATAATTTTACAATAAAATAAAAATGCATTAATGCAAGAAGGTTTGAAATTTGCCTAGCTTCTTTTTATAATCCGCTAAAACAACGTGTTTTAACGAAGTATAATCCTTCGTTTAGACCAAGACATTTTTGTAGTTTGGAAGCTATGCCAAAATTCATTTTTTTTTTTAAATTTTGATGTTTGCATCGTCTACAAATTATTAACCAAACGTTGACAAACTTTTGGACAGTCATATTAAATAATGTTTTCTGCATGGCAAAATCTAATACCAATTTCATAAATTTTAAAGTATAATCAGACATAATCTTAAAGGAGAATGCAAAATAATTCAAAAACCTTGAACTATACTCTAACAATGTACAATTTCTAAGAACTTTAATAACTTATAAATGAAATAAAATAATGTCTTCAATTCAAATTTTACAAGCATAAATGTTAAATCGTAAACCATGCACAGACTAGTGAAGACAAGAAGCTAAGAAACTTATTTCATCTTGGATAGAGCGAACGTAATATAATATTTTCCATGTTATAGAGATGCTAATTTGATTCGTTTTTTTTTTCTAGATAGATAAATTCTTGAATTTAACTATATTGTTGGTACGAACATGTCGGTCTAGTTAAGAAATAAGAAAACTTTACAATTGTTAACATGTACCTGAACTTTATGTGTAATTTAAAACCTTGAAATAGTAGAACTCTGTTTAGGAATTTGTTACAAAACATCGCAGAAAAAATCAATTGCACCATAGTATACAAATTCGTTTACATCTTCAATTTGTTGTTGGTTATCAGATCCAGGTACCGGAATTGGTCTCAAGGTAAATATACGAAAAACCAAGACTGTGAGGTGGATACTTTCCAATATGGATGGTTTTTTATCTTTATGGTTCTTTAGCTTATGACACCTAACTACTCGTTATATTGGTAAATGGGTGCTGGTTTCCATATTGCTGCCAGTTTATAGCCAGTGGTTTTCACTGTTGAGAGCAATATTATTTTCGAAATATTCTCTTCATTCTTTAACTTATTAGTTGTTAAAACTTGTACCCTTGGTAGCCGAGTTTGTCAAAAGCAGTCTTGATGCAGAGTTTTTGAGGATGGTTCTACCGTTGTTTTATACTGGTGACTTTATATCTATAGAGATATTTCATTGAAGATGTTTCTTGTTTCCGCATATCTTATTCTGATTGTACGAAGTTTTAATTTTATTTGACTTTTGATATGAAATTGTGCTATTACCAGTTGATGATCATACATAGTACGCTCTATTTGATTTTTAGTTCTGACATCCGATGACGTCCAAATATTAATTATTATTTAATTTATAGTTGTACCCTATGCCCAAATTATGTAAAATACAAGATTTTAAATCAACCATAAAATTGGTCCATAATTGCTCAAAATTAAAATGATTTAATAAATTATATTATTATTTACGGATTTAATACTCAAAATAAAATTAAAGCTTTTGTATCCAAAACAAAAAAAAACACTAGCAAAGCTACCCAATTGTTGTAATAATGTATCTTTTTTTGTTGGTTGTATGCATACATTTTTTTTGTTGCTCTTGTTAAATACAAAATATAAATAAAAATTAATCCCAACAAGCATATAAATCAAAATTAAATCCTACTGTGCTCCTATGGGAAAATTATTATTAAAATTTTTAAATTTTTTGCCGAATATAATAATAATTGTATATTATATATTATAGAAAAAATTATGAAAATGAAATATTTATTTTACATTTAAAAATTCCGACCGAAACATAAATATTAAAATAAGTAAATAAAATATATTATTGTATTATATTTTGTTAAAATAGACTGTACAGTATTTACCACAACAAAAAGTGTAACGCAGCCAAACAATGATTTTTTTTTGTGTCCGAATCATCAATTTTTAGGTTATGTTTATTTTATATTCATAATACTTATTACTAATTTTGAATTTATATAATTAATTTACTGATTATATTTTGGTAAATAAATATTACACCCACTGATTATTGAACGTGATTCTAATTGTTGTCCTAGATATTGCCAAATTTTGTGTGTTTTTTTTAATGCTATCGCTTAGTTTTACAATAGTGGAGCGATGACGATATTCGGATTTTAAATGTATGTTACCATAAATTAAAATAAAGTATATCGACAACATCGCATTATTTAGTCTCTGCGAAAATATGTACTATATTCAGCATGCTTTCGTATTAAAAAATTAATATGTTAATTAAATTTGCTGGTGTTAATACTATGAGGCCTCGAGAATTTTGGCCTTATCTTTCACGTGGTCCTAAAGAAAAAAGTCTAAAGGTTTTAAAAAATTCGAGAAATCACACGGTCAGGAAACTTTTTCTTGCGACGCTTACGGTTTCGATTCTTCACATCACTAATTTGTCCCAACCGCTCAAACTTTTTCACCAGTTTCGCTATTACCGGCCGAGAGGGTGCTTCACGACAACCAAAAAGTGCTTTATATTTTAATAGAAAACATGGCTATAGATCCACCTTCAAGCTGTAGTCGATGGTGATAAAAAATTTATTGACGTGCACGTCGAGTTTTGCGTAGATCACCTTTGTTTCGAAAAACAATGGAAAATTTGTCATAACAATTCCCGAACAACACAATTTTGTTAGGGGACTCAGCTTATCTTAATTTAAATTGGTTGGCGAGCCCTTACAAAGATACCGGCAGCTTGACCGGCCAACAGCGTCAGTTAACCGATCTACATTCCTCCACACGTATGGTTGTAGAAAACGCGGTGTGTTAAAAAACCGATTCCGGCGGTTGCTACATTTTTCCGAGCAAAGTTGTATTGAAAATATTGTCAACTTAACAGTATGTGGCTGTACACAACATCTATATGATGGGAAATGATGTTATAACGAATGATGGATGTCTTGAAAACACGGAACTGAATGGTGAAAATGACACTGAGCAAAATAATTCAGAAAACAATCAAAATCGACGCCAACTGATTTTCGACGAATTAGATACAAGAAACATAATATTTATTTAAGGCCTCCATTTTTTCTTTGCGTTGTGTGTTTGCTTATTTAAGCGGCGCTTTGTCATCTCGTTGTTTTTTTTTTAGTAATATTCTGCCTTTAGTTTGTTTTTTTCTAAATAATACATGATTTTCTTTTTTTAGGCGTTTTAATCTCGTATTGTGTTGAAGTTTGAGATTCAGGACAAACCTCGTTTTGGCCATTTGAATTTTTCACAGAGGCTGGTATCACTTCACTACAAGTAACCTCGTCCTTTCCACATACTGCTAGAAGTATTTGTAGTACTTTTTAATGCCTCTATTTTCTCACCTGACAGACTTAGTGTGTGGGAATTGGAGATGATGGGATTATGCCCAAAATTGCATCCATTAATTCTTCAAATGGTGCGGCACTAAGATTGCTTCCTGTTCGTTTGTTATTATCTTTGGCGCTTTTGTGTGCCATCTATCTAAGCTCGTCACAATTGTGAATAATCTGGATACTATGTATCCGAAACCCATAATAAATATTTTACAATAGAAATTTTTGACATATTTTATTTGATTAAAACGAAGCACCCAATTATCCCGATCAGTTGCTATGATAATTTTTGACAAATGCCGAATTTTTCTAAAATAAATGCCAAACTCATCGCTTAGCACACTCGGATATATAATAATACATATAAAATCCAATCAAAAACCATATAAGAAAAATTTGAACTTGTTCGTTGCTATGACAATTTCAATAAACAATGCACACAATTAAATGTAAATTTTCTTTATAGGTTTTATACGTCACAAAAAATTAATTTAAAAAGAAACTAAGCGGTGAACATTTTTTATTCAATTATTATACTTTTCGGACAGCGTTATTAAAAATTGGGGATGCAGGGGAATATTTTCAAATAAATGTCAAAAATATTATTTACAAATATTTATCATGGGTTTCGGACACAGTCTAAATC
The DNA here is from genome assembly GCA_963556175.1 of Tipula confusa. Classification (NCBI taxonomy): domain Eukaryota; kingdom Metazoa; phylum Arthropoda; class Insecta; order Diptera; family Tipulidae; genus Tipula; species Tipula confusa. The sequence continues at coordinate 172,423,081 of OY744475.1, forward strand.
TTCTTTAATTGACTATGTTTTGTATCCCTGTAATCATAAAAATTATATAGTATGATGACAGGCCAACCACATAGACGTCCTAGGTATGTATAGTGCATTCTTGGAAAATCAGAATTATGTTAGTCCAAGCCTGCATCCTCGACAAATAAGGTTGATTTTAAGAAAGGATATTAGTTACAGAAACAACTAGGGCGAATCGCACCAAGTTAATTGTCTAACTACTTACATGTGTTAAAAATGTTAGTGTCTCCTAGACACACACTCTAGCTTATATTTAGTTACTTTATTAATATTAGTTAGTTGCGGTCCTTTGCTTGCAGCACATACCTCATATTCTTTGCACTAATATACAAAATTTCTTTGGTAGTTGTTTGGTCAATAATTTTGGTGATGTTTAAATTTTCTCAAGCCTAGAGCATTCAAAAATATTATTACAAGATGGATATTATTTTTCTTTCCTGAAAAAATGCCAATTCACTATTCTAAATATGTTTTATTGTTCCCTTTTTAAACAACCACCATTTCATCTGATGACACCAAAATAATATGCCGTTTCATCACTGTAGATTTGCCCTTCTCGGAAATATTTTCCTTTTTCGCGAAACCAAATTTTGTCCTCTATAACAATAAACCAATATTTTTGTAGAATCCTCCTATAAGGCGTTGTGAAATCTCGGTGTGCCTTCTGAGAAATCCCATAAACTAATTTCAGCCTGGGCATCCATTGAATAAATTATTTTGTTTTTAATTTTTGTTTTACTTCCACAGTGACGCTATAAATTAGTTGTGTTTCCGTAATGGTTGAACCTTTTTTACGCATTTACAATTTTGGGATAATAAAACAGTTTGAGTTAATTATTAAGTTTTTGCATATACACGTTACAATGTCGAAATGCGGTTTGAAGCAACAAAATTCGTTTACCGTTGTCACTCCATAATCGACTTACGAACCTTACGAAAATATCCATCACCCAACGTTTGGTGCATGTCGAAATTTTATACGGCTTTACTGCAATCCGTCGTTGATTCATCAACGTGCTTTGTGAATCTGAATCAGTTCCGCAAAATCAACCCGATTAAAAATCAATGGTCAACTCGCTTAGTCTTGATTTATAGTCATGATGATTTAATGATTCATTGGATCAATCGTTTTGATGAGCAAACATCAAACCTTTAAATTTACTCAATCAAAGCTCACGGTTTTAAATTATAGCAACCGCAAACCAAAGCAGCATTTATGCCAATGGAAATACATAATACAATTTCTTCCTTCAGTCAATTTGGCTGTTCAATAAGTTTCCATAACTTACTGAAACTACTTATCTGCAACATGAATGCCTTCCAATTAAGGCATGAAAAAGTTAGTTATCTTTGTGTCTGTATCGCTCATCGTTTACTGTACCGTTCTAACCGTTACAATTTTAGAAAAAAATATGGACTAATGATTCCACCGAACTATTAGCGGACGAAACGATGATGTAATTGTTAGTTTGGTTTGAGTTGTCAAACCAAACTAACTCAAAACAACCGACAACTGTCATGATCAGCGGTCACAAAAAACAGTGTTGCCAATTTAAAGTTTTCCGTCTCTAAATATAGACCCTGTTTTATTTTGGGTCGATTTAAATGTCAAGATATCACTCATTGAATTTCAAATTAAAAAGCTCAAGCTTGATAAAGAAATAATTGAGTAAATTTTTGAAAACCCTCCAACATTGCGCTATTAACTCAAAATGATACTGTCTAATTTTGACCTTTTGCAGAATATGCAAAAGTATAAGATTCAGAATTTAGCTCAAAAACTAAACATAATAAACTCTACATAAAGAGGAGCTATTTTTAGGTTGCTTAACTGACAAATCTATAGTAAAATTAATGCAATAGTTTTTTTTAAAGTTGTATTAAGATTATTATGAGGTTAGCGATAAGCACATAGAAAAAACTTACTTTATTCAAAGTCTTATATTTCTCTTAAATTCAAGATCCGAAGATTCAAATTCCACTCAAGAAATAATACTTTGTGTCTCATAAATTATAAGAAATTAATTTTATGTCTGGATACATTCTTCTAACTTCAATTTTATTAAAACTTAAGTCGTATAACATTTTGTAAATCCTTAGAATTTCACTCAAAATTGTTGTTGAAGGTAGTAGATTTGACAATCTAAAGTTTAGAAGAAAAATTGGCCTCTAAACCTCTCATTTTTTAAGTTTATATTTATGATGTTCTCCTTAAATTCTAAACAAACTTAATTTTACTTGAAAAAATTGACATCAAAATTTTTTCTGACAAACTGAAAGTAAATTTGTCATACCGAGTTAAAGATGGAAAACTTTAAATTTCACTCAAATAAATCAAAATTCGAAGAATACTATTTCACTCAAAAAATATCATTTTGAATTTTATTATTATAAGAATCAAATTCTATTTCTCTGCTTTCAAAGTACATATAGTTGAATATTAATAATAAATATTGAGTGTAAAAATTACAGTCCTCTTTTGGCCGATATAGAACGACTCTATAAGCTGCACACTGTTTAAAAATTTCAACTTTATTAAAATGTAAGTCGTATAAAGTTTAGCAAACCTTCATATTTTGAATGGTTTTGTATATATTTCTGTTATGAATATGTTTAGTAAAAAAGGTTTTGTTTTGGGTGCTGTTGATAACGGATTTTGAATTTTGATTTCGGATTTTATTTTGAAAAATAAAACGTGTGTGTGTAAACGTGTGTAAACCACTTAAAATTTAATATTTAATTTTACAAAATTGCTTTACCGTTACTAATCTGAATGTAAAACATTCACAAAAATAAATCACGATTATTGACCTGGGTGTACTGTATGAGATTGACACGAGCGAACTGAAAATTATGCCAAAATATAAGGAAATATTAAAGGTTAAAATATATACAAGTCTGATGTTAGTGCCCATTATTTATCGTTCGATTTTACTTATTGATTGATTGATTTAGAATGTACGGTCAAGCGTTAAGCAGGAGCTCCCGGAGTTGGCCGGGCCCACCGTTCACCCGTTTTTACATATACTTATAGAAGGGTAAGGCAAGATATTATTTAAATTATTGAGTTCAACCCAGTTACAAACACCTTGGTGGCCAATAGTTAGTAAATTTTTGTGGAGTAGGGAAAGGAAAGGTATGGCAGTAATGACAGAATTGGTCTGGTTTTCCGGGAGCCAATTTTCAAACTGCTACAATCACAATAAGACAATCACAATTTTACCGAACGGCTCTGCATTCTATCTTCTCTTACCAACAACTCCAGTGTGCCACCATTCATCTGTAATAAATTGTATTACTTTTCCCTTGAAAATACAAATTTATTAATATGTCCCATTGTAGCTAAAAATAATCCTTTGTAATAATAAATAATAAAATAGTAACAAAATATAATTAATAATATAATAATATGAAAATATTAAAATATAAAAAATAAAATAATGTAATAGCATAATAATACAACAATACACTACTTTAACAATATAATAATAAAATAACCCAAGTAACAAGCAAATACCCGCACAAAAATCTAATTTATATACACTTTATTTGACAGACAAATTTAAGATTAATACAAATTAGATTTCAAAAGAATTGAGTAAACATTACAAATCGAGTCAATTACACCAAAGCCTTCTTAATAAACTAAGCCTCCGAGTTCAAATTAAGCTGTATTAAGAATGGCAAAAAACATTATGAAATGCGAAAATCATGTTTTTATTTAGGTTTTCAACATAGATTATACCAAAACATATGAAATGTCCATGATATTAATTGAAAGTAAGAAGAATTTGTTGTTGCATATCCATGTTGTAAATGGGTTTTTGTGGGATATAACTGAAAATGTATTAAATTCTTACCATTTTATTTATTATTTTGATAAATACAAGTTTTGTTTTTATGTTTAGACATATCATTTTTCGAGTGTTTACACATTTAAATCCACATTTTACCATATTTAAATAGAAAAATTAGACCAAATAAGATATACATATCATCTCAGAATAAATAACCTTAAAATAACATAACCTATAAATAACATAACCTTAAAATTTTATAATTAAATTTACTATTATTTGATTAACCTTTGAATAAAAAATTATAAATTAAATTAATTAAAAAAAAAAATAAGACATTTTTTGTTAATTCATAACATGTAACATGCGGCTTTTATGTAGTTGTAAAAAATTAAAATATGTTTTAGGTTTTGTCAAGTTTTGTAAAATTTAAATTTTTCATATACAAAAAAATCTATTTGTCTCTTTTTTGAAACCTCAAAATAAAATAGCATAAAGTCTCTTTTTTAGAGTATGCTATTTTATTTGGAGCTTTAACCAAAAATAAAATTTCAATAATTCAGTAAAATGAATCCTTCAGGAAAACCATTTAAATCACATAAAAATCAATTTTTTGTTTATTTAAGTTTCTGTCATATAATTATTTCAACAAATGAAGTCATGTGTTTCGGTATGAATCATACGAAAAACGATTATTGTTTAAGAAATTTTTGTCACTCTAAATAGAGCTCTCCAAAAATATTGTCTATCATGGAGGCTTATATTATTAAGATGGCTTTGAGTACACTCAGATGTCGGTAATGCACGGTTTTTTGTATAATTCACATATAGTTGACATTGCATTGAATGTAAGGAATATCTCGCATATTTTGGAGTTATGTTGTCACGAAACGGAAATTTTAGAAATCCTCTCCGTAAATGCTTCTCAATGCAGTAACCATAAGAATGATCGTCAAGGAATTATTGACATGTTTGATGGATGTGTCGGAATATACCTTTTACATTTTTCACAGACAGTGCTGGTTTTGATTTAAAAATCAAGGTTATGAACAATGTGTCTTAAAGCACAGCAAAGTCTAATTTATGCGGACTTAGGGTTTTGACGACACACGAGTAAAACAAAATACAGAAGTTTTTTACAATTTGTTTTTTTTTTGTTTGGTTGCTTGTTTCTGACATTAGTTTTGACATTGAATTTTGTATATTGTAAATTATGTATACCAGATGAAAATCCGTTCTTAGGGATAATAAAACAAAAAAAAAATTATTAATAATAAAATTGTTTAATTATTAAAAATTAATTATTTTAATAATTCTAAATGGAAATGTTTTTTTTTTTTTTAATTTTTCATCAATGGAAATAAAAAGTATGGATTTATTCAGCCATAAATTGAAAATCTGTTCTTAGAAACAATTCATACAATGACCTAAACTTTTTTTACGCCTACATTTTAGAACTGAACATAATAATGTTAAAACCCTACTTCCTGGGAGAGAAAACGATGGATGAAAAGGGTTATGTTTTGCCAACTGGATAGGTGTTGCTGTACGTAAAAAATGCATTCAACATATTTTAATGATCCAAACAAAATATAGTTCATAATCCAAATATCTCATAAGGATTCTCTTTATGTTTTGGATTTTATGTTGTTGTTGTTGTTTTCATTTTAAATTAATTTTCTTTTTTTAAGGATATTCAAACGAGTAAATATGTATGACTGTAAATATATGTATGTATTATGTGTGAGTGTGTGAGTATGTTTGTGTATGTGTGTATATCAAGATATTTATGTTAAAATATAAAAAAAAATAATTTGATAATAAAATTTGTACGATAAACATTTTAGAGTTTAATGTAATTTTAATCAAGCGTAAAAATTTTTTTTTTTTTTTAATTTTATGAACGAATTGTAAATTTAATTATGATTAGATTAGATTATATGATTAAGTTAAAAGTTGTTTTAATTTTTTGACTTTTGAGAAAACATTTTTTTTTTTATTATATTTTATGTAATTCTAGGTAAGTAGAAATAAATTTACAGATTTCATTAAATTTTAAATAATTTAAAATAATCTAATTTAATATTTTAACGTATATGGGTGTGTGTGTATGTTTGTATATATTTTAATAATATGTACATATATGTTTTGTTTTTATATTTTGTGCTGTGTAAAGCTGCGGGTGTTAAATATAAATAAATTTTTCATTTTATAAAAGTGATTAAAAATGTTTTGACTACTGCAATGCAGTATAGCCTTTAGGTATAAAGCTATCGAAAAATTCAAGCCTATACAAACTAAAGGCTGATTGACATAAATTTTAAAATAGTAAGTAAGGGCACCTAGCTTAAATATTATTAAAACAATAGCTAAAGTATCCGGCTTTGCGCGGATTGTAAACTTTAATAGGTTGCTGAACTTTAATAGGTTAAATTGCACCTCTTTGGCATAATACATACAACTGGCTATGAGAGAAGCGATGACTTTCTTAATTGATTTGTTCAAAAGGTTATGGCAAATAAAGTTCTAACTAGACTCGTTTGAAGCCAAATGGTAAATTGGTTGGTATCAAAGGTACGCGATGTATGCATACGTTCTTTTATTTTGCCTTTCTTGTTAATACAGTGGCTTCAAACATATTTGGCAAGCAATTTTGGACCAAGAAATTTTGCATGATTTTGGAAAGTTCAGGTTTCGCAGAGGCATTATTGATGACCCTTTCTTTAATTTGAAGATATGAGAAGGTAAAATTCCTGGCTCAACCTTGGTTAACAATTTCAGTGGGTAACTAATGGCATCAATGGTGTCCACTACCGAATCAATGGTGTCCACTACTAATCGGTAGGTGTTGACTGCGTAATAACAGGCAGCGTTTGACAAAAGTCACGATGTCAGAATGCTAAATACTCCCTTTAAAGTCTTATAGTTTACGGTTAAGAGCTCTAAATGATTTTTGTGTGCCATCGTGCACTCATCCGATACGATACTAAAACTGCGCGCGGCAATAAAAATCACGGAAGAGCTTGTTATTTCTAGTATTATTGGCCGAAGATTCCCTTGACGTCTTTTCCAGAGGAATACTGCAATCACCATTATAATTAGAACGGTACCCGATGATAAATAATTCATCGTATAGTGGTGTATCCATGTATTTGATAACTATTGGTGGGTCCCGGTTTGTTTATTGAAGTTGTATTTGTTCTTCGAGCGCGTGGGTGTTTATTGTTGTTAAATATGATGTTGAAGTAGTTTCATCCTTGCCTGTCCTTTGTGTTGTTTCCGGTGCTGTCATAGTACGTGGTTTATATTACGTAAAAAAAGCTCTATTTAAATCTTGATGGCTCTTACTAAGATTGATGAGTTGTTGTTAGTTACTTCTCTCCCAACAGAGTATTTTTGTAACTTTGCATCCTTAACAATATATCCCGGGTTGATGGAAATCATTCTAGTGCTTTAAAGATAAAGTGCACGATATGCTATTCACAAATTGGTAGAAATGTATTCTCACCAAAGGAACGCGTATAACGATGTTATTGCTGGTAATTATGGATTAGACAAAGACTTTATTGGATAAAGATGTTTCCTGATCTTATTCATTTCGTTTTGAAATCTGATGGTCTACAATTTTTTCCAGATGGGTTATGCTGTAATTATTGTTCTGATTAAAATAAAGTACAGTTTGTAATTTCTGCTTCTCGTTTAAGCAAGTCACAATATGGTAAAGGTGTCACTTAGAAAAATCAAAATAATGTCTCCAACTACCGCTTGCGATCTCGCCTCGCTGTGGTTTCAAGTAGTTTATTTTATTATTTCATGTTGTTAAATTGTAGTTGGAGTTGTTGGATAATGATACCGCGGTGTATCGATTACACAGCGAGGTTCAGCTACTTGCTATTATGTAGCAAGTAGCTGAACCTCGCCTACTTTGTCGATATATAAGCTTCCTGCATTTTCTAACTCACGCCTCTACAACTTTGATTGGTGACTTTTAACAAATACAGGCCTAGATAAAATTGATAAAGCTGTTAGGAATAATTTTGTTGCCTTAGAAACGGCGCATGAAAGTTGGCTTATTTTCTTTTTCAGTCGATGGGATCTCATTTTCATCTTCTAAAGCTGGTAGAATAATAAATTTTGTAGTAAGAGGTTTAAGATTTGAGAGTAAAACTCTAGGCTAGTCTCGAGATTAACTTTATCAGGGTGAATTTGTATGATTTGTCATCTTGTCCCATCCCTTGAAAATGGGTAAGTTATCTCCTATATCATAACTAAGTCACCAATCATTATATACCATTTTTTTTAGAACTTACCGATTAAAAAATGTCCAGAAGTAAGAAGATCCATATTACCTGCATCGTTAGATACAATACACAAAGGACGTGAATTGAGGCATGCTTCAATTATGCATAGCGTATAGTAGATAATTCACCACACGTTAACGTTTGATTTTTAACCATTCACCATAAATGATGTTTCAGTGATTTAACCCTTAGAAATGTTGAACTTTTGATGGTATAAAGTACCATATAATGTTCTATGTTGAAAATGATCTTGGATAATCTTCTCCTGGTGTCGTTGGTTTTGGATTTTGAATTGCCTTAATGAACAATTTTTTCTGCATTATAATGTGCTTAGAAGATTTATGCTGCTAAGAAGTTGGTTCTGATTACTCTTTACAGACAAATGCTAATATTATTGCATTGGTGCAACGGACCATTTACGTGTCTCTCCTATTAAAAATTAGGCTGGTTAAGTGTGATTTAGGTCGTAGAATCCGAAGATGGACGGTCTATGTTTTCCCTACCTTTATGAGGCCGTCGTTGTCCAAAAACGAGTTTTGCGAGGCAATGGTGCTTTTCTTCTTAAGTGATAACTGACCCCTTTTAGTTGATAGTTCGTATTCACAAAAAATACCTTGAACTGTTTAACGATTGTGGTTACAGATAATCTCGGGTATTTGCACTCTCGACATATCCAACGAAAAATTTAAAGTGGAAGTCATACCATCATCCAATAAATTTGCGGCAATTTACGTCCAAACTACTGTTAACGTTTTTAATTTTTTTGCAGCAAGCTTTTGAATTAATGCTTTATATTTGCCATGGTTATCAACATAATGTGGTTCGAGAGGGTTGGGTAGACCAATTTTACAACAACTCAGTCCCTCCTTTTTCAGTTGATTTTGAATTTCAGTTAGACACATTGCCAAAGAAGTTTCGTGATCGTTCATTAAATGGACAAAATCTTCAGACATGTTGAGCTTAAAGTCGTTCCACAGTTTTGAGGGATCAGCAGGATGATTGTGATTAATAATAGTCACAAACAATGACCTTATTTTCTGTTGCAGCTTGAGCCATAGAATTGTACCATTCTCAGGAATTGTTCTCCAACCCTCTTGCTTCTGCAGCTTTACTGTAGCTCGAATACGTATGACCGTTAAATCTTAAGAGTTGTTTTAAAGACCTTTAACGGCCAACAGCTACAGTCTTAAATGGTACAGTTCTACATTTCGTGGTGATACGGTTGGGATTCTTATTTTGAGTTCCTTAAATCTTGAATTTATGGCCCGTTTAACAATTTCTTCTTCTCAAATTTAAAATAAATTGGCATACCCATATCTTGGTAAAAGTAGCCGTGTGATTCGGGATCTTATTGGTTGAGTTGAAAATATGCTGTGAGTGATATATGTGTGACAGTTGCTCGATGCAGAGCTGCCTCCCCACGATTTTCTGGAAAGTATATAGCCTGGCCATTTTTTTCGTTTATTGACAACTGAAATATTGTGTGAGAGCGTCCAAAATTGACAATTCTTGCAGTTTTCAGCAAGCTTTCTGAGAACTGACATACCAGCAATTAAGATAAGCTGTAGGTTCGTTATGCACTACGAAGTTTGACTATCTTCATGTTACAAACCAATTCATTACAGTTTACCTCCAAAATGTAGAGGATTGAACTGATCTCTGCGTATTGCTATTCGATACGCATAACATTCAAAATATGGGTCACTTTATTCCTAACCTCGATTGCTGTTTCTGCAACATGGGTTATATGCAATAAAAATCCAAAATCGGCACGGACAATGGAAATGTCATTGGATCGATATGTTTCGACAAAAAAATCAATTTCTGTAACTTCGGTCCGCCAGTTGTATTGGTGAGACTGCAAAATCAATGCAGCCTTCTATACATCCATCACGATCCATTACAAAAACCGCACCACTATCAACGTGGATAGTGCGCGGATTGTAAAGCCGCAATTTCACGCATTATCTCACCGTTTTATGATAAACTTGACCAGAATTTTTGAAGCAATTCGGCTCATTCCCGGGAACTTCAACACATTTGGCACCCATAGAAGCAAAAGCATTTGCGTATTTGAAATGGCGAATGTAACCTCTAAAATCGTTGCGTTTAGCAGAGAAAAGTTGTCTGATATGATTGGTAAACTTACTTTACAGTTTTACAATGAAGACATTCAATGTTAAGTGGTCCAATATTACACAGATCTGGAATAAATTAATTTTCTGACCCCACTGAACCAGCTTTGAATTGTAACGGAGCAATAAGTTGCTGTCGGTTTTCAGCGTATCGGTTTCTTTGAGCTACAGCAATTTTTATTTATACACATAGTATGTGTATATTCTTTCGTTTCGTTTCGTGTGTCATTGTTTCGGTAGGCAATCTAGTATGTGTGTTGATTATTTAGGTATATTAAATATTTTTTTAATCGAGTGTGCCATGAGAAATATTATTTTGTGATGTCACGATGCTATGTCATTATTTCGGTAGACAATAACGATTGTTTATAGGACACGAAGTTTAATGATTTAAATTTAATGTTAATGCATTAAACTTGACATTAAGTGAACGAATGAATCAAATCAAACCGATAAGTTGTGTTCGAGTTTTTCAATATTATACAAAATGTGGCGTCTAATTATGATAATTTTACGACCATTTATGACACACTACTAAAAATTTTATATTCTACGTTGTGTTGATTTTGCAGTGACATTTATCATTTAAACAATAAATTTTAATTGTGCACACATTTTACAAAACTAATTTCAACTAATCATAGAATTAACGAAATTTTTTGAATTTTTTCAACGGTAGCTTTTGTATAAAAATGAAATTCACCGTCTATCAATATTCAATTTCAGTCAATGCAAAATTATTTACCATGAAAGCAACAATTTGTTTATTGATCTTTGTAATCTGCATTGTAAGTGTAATGGGTAATTTTTCAAAATTGGTAAGTTTTAAGGATTTGGTTTTTTATTTCGCATAATTATTATTTTTAATCTATCTGTATTTCAGTCTTTATTCTGTTGTTCAAAACATTGCAATGCAACAGTAAGTTATGAATGGTGCAATTGCAAATGTCTTTTTGAAAAAAATTCTTATAATTGATACACTTCAAAGCATGTTTAAAATGTTTTAAAATAAAGAAAGTAATACAAAGTAAAGTGATATTTTGTTGTTCTATTAAGGTGGACTGAATCATTCTTAAAATTACCAATTTAGTTCATAATTAAATTTAGACCAGAAATTATATAGTTAATAAGCATTTCCAGTTTACGTTAATTAAAATTTAATAAATTTGACATTAAAGCAATATTCTACCTTAAGCTTGTACTTTTGTTTGTACTATAAATTGAAACGTTCGAATTCAATTTGATGAAGCGATTTTTGTTGTTACCGGCATCCAGTTGTTCACATTATTTTTACTAATATGTGGTTTAGAACCTTTACCGAAAGGATTTCGAGAGTTTAGAAAATCCAACGCTAAAATTGTTGTTCTTAAGTGAAGTGTCCACTATAGAGTTTTTTCGGTAGAGCGTAGAGTGTAGTGTCTCTACAATCAGTGTGTACACTATATAGAGCTTCTCTACGACTCTATCGCTTTCCGTAAAGTAGCCGGAGAGAAATTTTAAGTAGAGCTTTACCATGTGCTCTACACACTGTATACAGTGTAGACCTATTTTGTCTACAGTAGAGCGCTCGACGACTACTATATTTTATTTTCGATTAATAAAGTTTTATTACACCCTACACAAGTTACATAAAAAAAATCAAATTAAAATGAGTTTTCGCCAAAAGCAAGCTGCTAGTGCCGTTATTTTTTGTACTTGAAGAAGAAAACAAGGAAAAAAGAAAGTGTTGGGAGCGCGAGTGGATCGCGAAATGGAATCAAAACGCCGGATTTTATAGTGGACCATTGAATGAGATTTTCTACGTATGTCATATAGTAATTTCAATATGTTACTGCAACTGGCTATTCCGATCATTCAAAAGAAAATACGTACTTACGAAAATCTTTAGGGAAAATATTGCTTTGCCAAACTAATCGAATGAGGTCGAAAACATAATTCTACAAAGTGTCCCCTTCGAATATCAAGTGCTCAAGTGAAATTAGTGACTCAAGAATATTCAGGAATTTTGAATTGAATTACGAACAGTATCTTGACCTGCAATTATACAAGATACATCTGCAAAATAGAAATTTTGATTCGTAGGCGACTCCTTACCTCAACTAGAGATGACCATCTAAATCCTAAAGTAAAGAGAACTGTTAAAAAAGGAAACATTGTTTGACAACATTTAAAGACAACAGCCTGTGCCTTTTATCAGGAGTTGTAAGGGACTCATAGAAATTCGCACTTGAAAGTAAAAGTTTTGAGCGGAACCTAGCTATTAAAGCCTGAAACCCAACTTGGATATCGTGTATTCTAATCAGACTAGGATTTCTTTATGTCAGTCTTTTTTGATAAAAAAAGTATAGCCCAAATTTCACCCGAATTTTACCATAATTGCAAGATTAAAACTTTTAGTTATCCCGTTTTAAAATATTTCTCCTTTAAAATATATTCCAGTCGGAGAAGAAGAGGTATAGGTCTCATGTTGTCAGGTTTACTAGGTTCAGCTGCACTCTCATTGGAACTCTTAGCTACTAGAACTAAGGTCTCAACCGCTTTCTATTTTCCTTTCTTCTGGACGTGTTGATTAGGTGAATTTTGTTCGTTCGACCTTCTTCTTTTACTGTTGGAAGCTACTTTCACTTTACTATCCAACGGAACAGTATCCTTCCCTTTGTTCTTCGGGTTTGAGATTTTTGGCGTGGTCTGGGTCTCACAACATACTGTTATCTGCTTCGTCAAGTTTGCATTTCTCTGGTTCGTCTGATTTTCGCCATTCTTCAAACTTGTGTGACTGTTCAGCTTAGAGATTTTTGATTGACAAGACAAGCTTCCTTATTTCATGGTGTATGTTACTCCTTGGTTTGACGAATTCCCATAGAAGGTCAATTTTTTTCCCAGCCTATTAAAAGCCTCAAGCTCATCAATATCCAATAGGGTACCGGATATTTTGTGGTCTCCAAACTCTGAACAGGACTACGAAGGTGATTGAAATAGCTTACTGCTCCTTTTGAATGGGTTGGTTTACTTCACCAACTCCATGGAGTTATTTCCGGTTGTCGCTCTTGTTGGTACCTCAGATAAGTTCGCGACTGGGGTAATAGCACTTGTAGCTCTATTTGCAACAAAAACAAAGTTCTCCATTGTTGTTGCATTGCAGTAGCTGGATTTCGACGGTTGGGAGCCTGATTTCACACTTCCTAAAGCCGCCGGTGCTGGGGTTCCGAATCCCTGCACCGTAACAATGTTTTGGTTGTTGACTCCATTGCGTATTTTGATTCTGGGTTCCTTCCCATAGCATTTTATACCTACTGCCAGGTATCGCCGCAGCCGCTCCTAACATGGTGAGCAGACGCTGACCAGAGAGCCGTCTAATATGAGACAGACGCTTTTGGGTCTGTGTGTGCTTATAACGGCATACGTTCGCATTTTTGCCGCACAAGTTTCACAGGATTATATATAACATTTTAAGCATATCCTCCGCTTCTATCGCTCGGTCGGGGACTGCTTATTAGTTATTCGCAGCTAACCTATATATCTATAGGTCATCCAGCTATCCGTGCTAACCCCCCGGTAGCTGAGCTAGCCCTCGGATATAAGCATAGGTATAGGTGAAGGTATAGGTGTGTTTTGAAAAAATTCAATTGGTGCCAAACCACAATATTTTAACGTTTCAATAATATTGAAAGCGAATGACCATCGAAATGCAAATAGAAATGTCATTAAATATTTAATTGTCAATGCACACATGCGTTCGAAAGAAATGACCAATTAAATTTTAAATTACGTGGACCTATACATTTACTTTCTCTACTGTAGAACAAAAAAACTTTATCAAACATGCTAGATCGAGTGAAAAGCTAATGTAGAGCTCTACAAAACCCAAAACAATAGCGTGTACACATTAGAGTTGTTTACACAATACAACTCTCACGTAGAGTGCGTTTAGAGCTCTATTGTAGAGCTCTACAGGGTGTTTACACTACTCTACGCGAGAGTTTTCTCTACCTCTACGTAAAAAACTCTATAGTGGATACGCGGCTTTATAGTACACTTTCTGAAAATTGTGGTATTCGTAAATCCTGGTTACAAAATTCTATTGCGATAGAACTGATTCGCTCATTGTATGAGCTGCAAGTGAAACTTAAATCTTTTTATGTTGAAAATGTACATGAGTTTTGAAAAGCTTGTTTCCGAACTTGAATTTCTCTATCATTTGAGTATCATGTAATTCATTGTTGTATACCTCCATCGTACCGTTTCTTCTTGGGTTATAATTTATTTTTCAGAGTACAAGCGGTTCTTTATTAATTTTAACTTATGGCATGGATCAAGACGCACGAAGATTTTTTTGTAAAGTATTACCTAAAAAACATGAAACTTTAGCATAAGTATGCTAAGATTGTTCAGTGGAAGATTGGAATCTAGCATTGTTAGTTGTTTTGCGTTCCGATCTTCGTAGTGTAGAAACCTCCCTGTCTTGACCCAATTGTGGTTGGTTAATGTTATGTGGTGGTATTAAACAACTCGACAACTGGTTCTTGACTAACAACATCTGACGTTAATTTATTACCATTAATGTTTGCAGATTGGCTATTAGTCAAACAAGATTGTTGGTCAGTAGAGAGTTTAACTGATACATCAATTTTCGGTTGATCCAAGCTAGAATGAGAAGAAGTGGTTTGATTAAGACAGTTATGATGAAGCTAGTTTTGATGTCTTCTCCAGACTCCAATTTCGGTCTCGACCAAAAACAATTTTCTCCCCATCTTTTTGATTATTCGGCCTGCAACCCACTTGACACCTCTTGAAAAGTTTCTTGCTAAGACGTATTGATTTAGTTGAAACTTGCTTTCCTTATCATTACTGAATTTATGTTGGTCGTTCGGTAGCAAAACCGATAGAAGATTTCGTGGTTGCCTTCCATGAATCAGTTCAGCTGGTGATTGTTGTGATATTGGATCAGGTGTGGATCGATACGTTAATAAAAATGTCAGTAAAGCCAATTGATTGTTTTTTCTTCCGAAATTATTTTCTTGTCCATTTGATGCTGGATGGAAAGGTGCAATTGTCAAATGAATGATTGAGTTTAGCTTACAAAATTCCTCAAACTCACTGGATACGAGTTGAGGCCCATTGTCAGATACAATGGTTTTAGGCAACCCTTTTATTAAAAATATTTTTTGTAAAGCTAAAATGGTTGTTGTTGACGTAATATTACTCATTTCGATAATATATGGATACTTTGAAAATGAATCAACACAAATTAACCACAAGTTGTTGAAAAATGGTCCAGCAAAGTCTCTATGGATTCTTTCCTACGGTTTCTTGGCGATCGGCCAACTGGAAAAATCCTTTTTTGGATTATTGGATGCAACTTGACATATTTGACATTTTTTTACTAGTTGTTCAATATTTTTATCAATGTTTGGGGACCAGCAGTATCGTTGAGCAAGTTGCTTCATTCTTGCGACTCCCCAATGTCCTTCATGTAACATTTGTAGTATGGTTCGTTGGAGTCTTTGTGGTATAATAACTCTGGTATAATCTGTTTGAAGTAAAACGATATTGCTCTGTAATGAAAATGCAAATTTACGGTCAAAATATGGTTTAAAATCAGTTTTGTCTCCTTCTTGGAGTTTTTCTGGCCAACCGTTCTGAATAAAATATACAATTTTTGATAAAATTTGATCTTTTGACGTAGATTTTACGATCAATTTATCGTTTATTGGAAAATCTTTAATGGTTTCCTGATTGATCTGATGAACATTAAATAATTTTGATTCGAAATCATCAAAACTTTTATCCGGACCCATTGGTAACCGTAAAAGTGCATCAGCATTACGATGCTGTGTGGTACTTTTATATTTGATCGTATACGTATATCCCTGAAATAGCCCATCGTTAAATGCGATGCAAGGTCATGACAAGTAATCTCTTATTCGGATTGAAAAGTGACGTCAATGGTTGATGATCGGTGAGAATTGTCTCCGTAGACAATTGACAAAGCTTCTTTCTCGATTTGACTATATAACCGTTGATTGGCATCCAGAGTTTTAGATGCGAACGCAGTTGGTTTTTCTGAGCTATCTGGATACCGATGAGAAATAACAGCACCAATCCCAATTGATGAAGCATCTGTAGCTAAAATTACAGGATATTCCTCGTTATAATGAACTAAACGCGTAGCGTTGATAATTGATTTTTTTAATGATTGAAATGATTCTTCTCTCCAAGAAAATGGAAAGTTTTTGTGTCGAAGTTCGTTTAATGGTGTGGCAACTGATGAAAATTTTTAAATAAATTTATTTTACCGATAAACGCTTCAACTTCTTTCAAGTTTGTTGGTCGCGGCATTAGTTTGAGTGCATCTAGACATTTTTCAGAAGGTAAAATACCCTTTGCATTGATAACATGACCCACATATTCAATATGTTCCGCCGCCAGCTTACATTTATCTCGTGTACATCGTAACCCGATTCTTCAAATCGATTAAAAATTTCGGTTAGATTTGACATATGCTCCTCGTTTGTTTCTCCAGAAACAATTACATCATCGAGGTAAACAGCGCATTTTGGTACTCCCGCGACGACTTCTTCCATGAACCGTTGAAAAATTCCGGATGCGCTGGCCACATCGAAACGTAACCTTTTGTATTCAAATAATCCAAAAGGTGTATTGATTATCATTAATTTCTTCGACTCGTCTGATAATTCGATTTGCAGATAAGCGTCTGTCAAATCAATTTTCTTGAAAAATTTACCACCTTGCAATTTGTTCCTCGATTCGAGGTATCGGATAACGATCGATCTTGATTTGTGGGTTTACAGTGACTTTAAAGTCACCGCAAATTCGAATTTTGCAATTCGGTTTCGAGACGACTACATTCGGTGCGGCCCATCTACTAAATTTCACGGGTTTTAAAATATTTTGCTCAACCAGCCTGTCGATTTTTTCGCGAACTTGTTTTACGTACGCAAAAGGCATGTGACATGGTTTGCGAAACTTCGGAAGAGCATTCGACTTCAGAACTATTTCGGCTTTTTGAAGGATTTGGCACATAAATTGTTAACTTGCTCGGTTAGTTTTTTGTGGTCTGAAGAATCTAAAATCGAATTAATTGAATTTTTAGAACTGGAATAATTTTTTGGATACAATATATCAAAGTTAAGTGCTTTAAACTAGTCTAATCCCATAACGTTTGTTGCTTTGTTACTATCAACAACTTAGAGATCGCCCTTGAACGACTTATCAGCTGGTGAGATGGTTACGTTAGTAACTCCTTTCATTTTGATGAAAGTTCCTCTGCATGATGTTAAAGATTTGTTTGCTGACTGGCATCGTGGCGATCCCAATTTTTTATATCCATCCAGTCCCACCAATGAACACGAAGCACTCGTGTCGATTTGAAAGGTCATTTTGACGCCGTTAACAAGAAGATCTACGACGATTTTACTGGATGACTCATTCATAATTGATTAGATGACATTGACTTCAACTGAATTTAGATCATGAAATAAACTAACTGAATTAATTGTCTCTGTTTGTTGATTTGCTGCTCTGTTATTAAAATTATTTCGAATTCGATTTCTACCACGTTGACGATGACCATAATTGTTATTATTTTTAAAATTTTCAATATTAGAATTTGTTCTAGATGACGTTCGGGACAAACATACTGGCGAAATATGACCTTGCTTACCACAATCATCACACACAGACTTAACATGCTTATAGTTACGACGCAAATGATACTTATTGCATCCCGGGCATGATTGATTACCGGTATATCGTCTCTGCGATGATGATGCACGAATGTTGCAGTTTGAATGACGATTTCGATTGTGGTGATAACGATTTTTTTCGTTCATCGATGATTTAATTTGATTAACGTCACCTGTTACGAACGTTGACGGTTCATTTTTAACTTCTTTACACGATTGCTGAGTAGATTCGTAAATGGTGGCAATTTCGAGAACTTTATCTAATGTTGGACTGATACGGGCCTGATCGAGCGGTGTATGCTTGACTATTATATCACGAATTTTAAAATCAGCATACGAAGTGTTACATTCAGGCTTCTGACAAATAAATAAACAATCTCGAACAGCACCTTTTAAATCTGCTACCTATTCAGAATAGGTTTGATCAGAATAGGTTTGATTTAGCCAAAAAATGTTCACTTAATTTTTTAGTCAGTTCTTTAAACGTTTTACTCACCAGAGTAAAATTTTTTGTAATAATTCAATTGTTTCGTTGCCTACCTATGATAAAAAACATGCTCGTTTTTGTTTATCAACCGTTTTATTGTTACCTTCAAAATGTTGTTCCAATTGTAGAACATAGTTTGACCATGTGACTTTTTCCTTTTCAAATGAATGAAACACTGAAACAGCTTGCGTAGCGTTAATATTTTCAACCGGTGGTGCAACTGTGGTCGTTCATATGCATAATAGCATAATTTTGATTGATGATATGATCATTTATTAATATCCAAAGCTTTCCTGTTGCATGTGGTATCATTTCTCGCAAGTTGATATGGTCTTGATTTAGATTTGCCATTTTTAAAGTAATTGTAATTTTTTTTTATTTCTTTAGTTTTTGATTCTAAATTTTGTGTGTCCGTAAATCTCTGGTGTAAATGTTAAACCTAATTGGTGCTGTAATTGCGCCTTGTTGTAAACCATTGTGAATTTTGAAAATATATTTGGAGGTAGGGATAGAATATCCCTAATGTTGTGATGCATTTTTCTGTCGAATAACATGTCGATTAAAATTTAGATGATGTCCAAGTCGAGATTAAATTTTTTAATTTGATTATCAAGCCATGCAGCCATGTCTAGCTTCATCGCTTCAGTGCAATTATTTTTATTGAGATTTCGACAAATGTCCGAAGTTAATTTTGTTACTGCATGAATCGTAGAGTGGCTATGTCTAAAACCGAACTGATTGTCTGGCATGATGTTATATGTTTCTTAATGTGATCTTCGATTTTGTTGTTGATTATTTTTTCGAGAATTTTGCTTAAGTTTGATACCAGACTAATTGGTCTGTAATTTTGCGTTTTTTTCTTATCTTTATTTTTTTTGGGGTTGAAAAAATCCTGGAAGCGTTCCAACATGCCGGAAAAGATCTATTGTTTAAAAGGTTTTTAAAGATTGTGCATAAGTCGTTAATAATTTTCCAAATTTGATTTCCAAATTTTCTTGTGTTTTGTGGATTGAAATGATATTGTTTGAGCATTGGCGGTGACTCCAATCAATATTTAGATTGGTGATAGCTGTAGCTTCGTTTTTATCAATTTTCAAATATACTAAATGTTTATTAGCTTTTGATTTCCTGATCTGGTTAATGGAAGAGAACATTTTTGCGCCTGGTTTTATGGTGTCAAATTTATTTTGCCAAAATTTATTTACTTGTAATTTAATATTTTGTTTTATAAGGTCGTTGGTCCTCTTGATTTCCGATCGAAATGTGATAATTTGGTTTGAATTTGCCAGACCGCCTTGTCTTTTTTTAATTTTTGTTACTAAATGGATTTTATGCTTGTATAATTGTTTATGTAGCACTCCATGTTGTTTTAACGTCTAATTTTTGGTTGAGTCATATTGATATTTTCTAATATTAATTTTGTGATAGTTTCAATATAATTATTAATTTCGTCGTTTTTAATATTTATTATAATTTGTTACGATATTTTCTTCAAGATGGTTTTGTTTTAAATATTTTTGATATATAGATGTTTAGTTTTTTGGTCCCAATTATCCAGTTGGTGTTTGAAAATTGGAAAATTTTTTGAGACAAATTTTGTTCTAAATGTTCTTTGTTACTTTGTTGAATTTGTTCACAATGCATCACGATTCCTCGGTGGTCGCTTTCGTAGAATTTAGTTGGAATTTCACCATTAACGGATATTTAACCGTTTGTCCGCGATTGCTAAATCTAAAAAGCTGGCAGAATTTGTAAAGGTTGGGTTCTTTGGTTTAAATAGTTTGACCTTTAGAACCCACCGTAATCTGATTGCTATTTGTTAAGGGACATTTGTTTATTGTTTGTACAATTGTAATATTTGCTTACTTTGTTGCTGAATAGTTTTGGCCATGATTTTTACTTTTGGTGCTAATATTTGCACAGTCGAATTTTCATTTATTTTATCAACGAAGGTTTTATTTTCGGTACTCACTGGTGTCAATTTAAATTGTCGTGGAGTATTGTAGGGCTGCCTCTTTTTGTTGATTTTTTGTTTTAGTTTTTCTAATGTTTGTTGGTATACTGGACAACCTCTGTAATCCAAATTGCAGTTTTTCGCGGTGTGGTTGAATCTTTGGGAATTTTTGCACTGAATCATATCGCGAGTTTTTGCTAGCTGTTCCCAGGAAATTTTTGATAATTTACTGCTTTTATGTTACAAATTTTATTTAATTCCGTGTCTGGGTTAAATTGGATAATATATGGGCAGTTTCTGATTTATATGGTCTCTACGTTTTGATTTGATTTGGGTGATGTTTGTTATTTTGATATCGTCGATGGTTTCTAATTCGGTTTTGGGTTCTGGAATATTTCGCGGTCTGATAATCCTTTTAGAACCAGTGTTTTTGGTTTCTCTTCTTTGGGTGTGTACGAGAAGTATTTGGTACTTACTTCATGTTTTTCCATATTGGCCCATATTTTTGAAGTATACCGAATCATTGTTTATCATTGTTGATTCTTTTGATTTCGAAATTTGTCATTTGTGATCCCTTGACGAGCGCTATGATATTTTCTTGATTGGTTGTGAATATGTATTGGAGGTGGTTTAAATTTTTTTTGTCGATTTTTGTTTTGCTGAATTGTATCGTTGACCTTTTGGTGTTTTCTTGTGTGTTGGTGATCTTCGTTGATGATAAAATAACGTTTTATTAATTTTTTTAATTTTTTTTTTACCGATTCACCAATTTTATTACCGTCGGCATTTCACTGTCATTAACCTTGAATGATGTTTTCGATGTCAAATTTATCGCCTAGTTGAGGAAAATGTTCAAAACTGTTTGTATTGATAAAATTTTGAATTTGAATGAATTGACAGTTCTTGCGATTTGACTTTCGATGAACTCTAGTCTTTTTTTAATTCATCTGAAAACTAACTTAATTCATCCGAATCCACCAACGTTTTGTATGACAGATTCTATTAAAGTACTGTGGTGGCTCTCAGATGTGTCCAAACGCTAGAAAGCTTTAATCACAATTCGTGTACTTCATTTAACCTAGATCGAGGCTAAATTGAGAGCATGTCCTATCGAAAAAAATTCAACTGATTTATTGTTGCAAGGAATATTTCCTGATTATTTCCAGGCCCAAACTTTTTACTCGAATCGTTAGATTGCTGACCGAAATTATCTGCCAGTCAGCTTTTACATTGAATTCTTAATTAGTGTTCCGCTTTTATGATTAGAATAAACAGGCAATTTTTTTATATAACAGACTTACATATTAAACGTACACTGTATGCAGTTCAGTGGTTCCAAAACGAGAGCTTTTCACATGAGCTAAGTTGAATCTATTTCTGACTCCAAATTACAAAAAAAAAATAGTGAATGTCGATCCTCATCGCCATTTATTGACGATCGATTAGCGCTACGCGTTGAGGGTAAGCTCTAGTTAAAAACTTAATATAAGCTAATAGAAAGTTGCAGAAATATCTAATAAAAAACGAACCAGTCAACAAATTTGGAAATTACAATAAATACTATGCACTGCTAATGAAACGAATCAAGCAACGCCTAATTCGATACACTATACTGCATTCAAATATGTTGATTGATTTATTTAGAATGCATGGCCAAGCATTAAGAAGGACATCCTGGAAAGCGCCGGGCCCACCGTACACCCGTTTTTAAACATACTTGGAAGGATAAGGCAGGACATTAGTTAAATTATTGAGATCGACCGGTTACAGACACCTTGGTGACCAATAGTTAATAAATTTTTGTGAGGTAAGGAAAAGAAAGGTAGGTCAGTAATGGAAGAATTGATCCGGTTTCTCGGAAACCAATATTTAAACTACTGTTAGTATTAGACAACGACAATTTTAATGAACTCATCTCTTATCAGCAACTTCAGTGTGCCACCACGCGTTACACGCGTTAAACTAGAGGCAATAATGAACGAAGACAATCGATTATCAATTTCAATAGTATAGGGATCCTTTGACACTTAAGTGGCAATATTTTATAGATAAATACATATAACTAAAATGGTACCTAGATTCCTGACATGTTTACAGATCCCGACTTCTACATCGCCTTCAAATTAAAACTTAAGCCTTTTGGCAGGCTAAGCGGAAGGGAGAGCGATGTGACATGCCGCGTGCTCGCGAGAGTTTCCGAAGCCGTTAGCCTCAACGAATAATGTTAAAAATTTAATGAGCGAAGCCTAAAACTGTCCAAAACATTCAATTAAAAATTATTGCGGCAGCTAGTGATTCGACTTATAAAAGTTTTACTGTACGCAATTATAAAAATAAACTTTTTATAATATTAAAGTTTTGCTTGCCAACTATTACTTTTAGATAAAACAGCGAATCCATTAACTATATGTTAACTCTCCAATCCGAAATAGAATAAATTACACCAATGGTTTTTCTTTGAAAAGATGAACTTTCATAAGCATATGTTGTTGAACAGTAACATTGAAAAACTATTATAATATATTTAAATATTTTAAAATTATTTTTCATATTATTTCGAAAGCATTAAACTTGACATTAAGTGAAAAATTAAAGGAATCAACTAAATCGATCCGATAAGTTCGAATATTATTTTATGTTTTACGACATAAATGACACTGTAGTCAATATTTTTTATTTTATGTACCATAATCGGTATGTGTTGATTTTTGACAGTTGTCACATGAACATTAAATTTTAATTGTTTTGCATAATTTTTACAAAAATAATTTCAACTAATCGTAAAATTAACGAAATTCTCTGAATTCCTTTAACGGTAGCTTTTGTATAAATATGTTATGCACTGTTTATCAATATTCAGTCGAAAATTATTTACCATGACAGCAACAATTTGTATTTTGATATTTTTAATCTGCATTGCAAGTGTAATGGGTCAACTTTCAAAAGAAGTAAGTTCTTATGTACGAATCAATATTTGAAATAATTATTTTTTTATCTGTCTATATTTACATTTAGTCTATAGTATATTGTGCAGGCGTTTGCAAACAATTTGAAGTAAATTTTGATCTATGCAACTGTCAATGTCTTTGGCAAACGGATGGTTAGAAGGTTTAATTGAAATTTTGTTTGAAAATAAATAAATAAGAACAAAGTTAAGTTGTATTCTGTAATACTATTTAGGTCAAATGAACCATTTTTTTTAATTTATACTTTGATTTTAATAGTTAACCGATTCCTAAATTCGTATGCGTAAAATATTTTCTATTTTTAACAGCTTCCACTGCATCCACTAACATTACATATTAAAATGCAGTAGGTCTGGTTTTTACATACATATATTCACTGCCTTGCCCCATAACCAAACCCCTATTTATTACAAGCCGTCTTGTAACATGCGTTGACACACATAAACAAAACCTATATACACAATTGAGTGTATTGGTGCTATAAAAATTCATACCAAAAAATGTATAATTTTCTCATTCATACTACCACTATTTAACATTTTTATCTCTTATTTACACACACTATTTAATGTGTATGGATATAATTGAGAATTTTTTCTTTTCTTTTTTTGTTATTTGTGTTTTGTATAGAAAAGAATAATATCAATTTTGCCTTTTAAATTTTTTTGTTGACAATTGTATGGAAATGTTTATTTTATTTATAAAATGAAATAAGGAACCTTGTTTTAATAAAAACAAAGAATTCAATATTTCTTGTTTTATATATAAAAATAAAAATTATTTCAGAAAAGAAGTAAAATTTTCTTTAGTGTGATAATAAAAAATTGTATATCTACGTGGCAAAAAATCATGTTAATACACACTAATACTATTTTTCAAATGCAACTCAAGTATTGATTTTACTAAAGACTCGAAAAGCTTCGGAATTACCGATAGAATCATACCGCTGGCGGCGGAAATTGTTAGTGACTACCAAGGAGAATTTCGTCCGAATCGGCCAGTCACTGATCAAGTTTTTTCACTGAAGGTGATTCTTTTTAAATATTATGAATCATCTTGTGACGTACATCAGGTATTCTTGAATTTCCAATAGGTATATGATTCAATCTATCGGGATAGCCTAAGGTTTGCTTTGCAATGTCTGCAAATTCTTGATAAATATGTGCATTTATGTAAAATGGTAGTAATGCAGTCACAATATTGTGTCAAAGTTGAGAAGAAACTATCATGCATTTTTGCAATTAGCTCTGGTGTAAGGTTCTGTCTGCGATACTCTTTAATCTCATGTTAGAATTTATCTTTCGTAAAAGTGAAACATCTCAGGACAACATCTTGTACCGTCAGTCCAACCAGGTTCTGGCATATGCAGATGATATGTATGTAATTGGACTGAACGGCAACGATGTAAAAGAACTACTGGATTCGAGTTTTTATCAACCAAGAGATCAGGAAATTAATAAAAATTTCTGATCTTGTTCATTAAATCATAGGACAGCGTGTATGCTGGTTCGGTCACGTTCTGCGAGCCGAACCTAAAGGAATGCTTCAGCACTCCCTGAAGAGAGCTGTCATTTGGCAGGCCCAGAGGTCGCTGTCGGCGGCGACCGATCCTCGGGGTAGAGAACAACTTGTCTTCTTTGGGTTATCTAGAACAATGCGAGGAACAATCTCGGGATCGAATTCGATGGAGCCAGAATGTTAATATTATACGAGCCAAGAACCTGTAAAAACCTAATATTATTATTATTATTATTTTATACCATGTTATTCGCAAGAGCCAGCACGATCAAAGTATGTAGTATGCTATGTTTTTCGAAAAAGGCAGCACAACATTTATATACAAAGTATAAAGTACCGATCATTGCCAGACGATTTTTTTTATATTGTTCTTCAAAACATTTCGTGTCAAACGTTAAACGGTCATGGTTTTTTTCTTGTTTTTAATTTGTTGTTGGTCGAGATAATTCCAACAGGAATGTTGTTCGTTTTTGTTTATGTACGATTAAACGATATTCACAAAATATTTTATTTATATTTTTGACACTTTCAAAAATGAAATGACACATACGTGTAAAACAAACCACTTTCCATAAGGTGGCAGCATTTTCGTTTGAAGTATAATCCTGACAGTCCGACATGATCTATCAGCTATATGACAAAAGGAATAGATTGAAATAAGTACGTATCGAAAATTTATTAAGACAAAAAGGTATTAAAGATGCTCCGATCGGAGTAAAAAGGTAACCGTAATTTGTTGCTCAATAATTCACTTCTAATACCAGTTTAATTTCACTGGATTATTCGATAGCTTCTATGACACTAAATTAACTCTTTCACGTGTAAAGTACAACTAAAAACAACTCAAGACAGAACGTCGCTTATGTACCAAAACTATATACATGTATTTCGAACATTCTATTTTTCTATTATTTCGTTCTACTTTTCGAGATGTCACTACGTGTTTCTTTTATTTTCTAAATACTCAATTTTTGCTAGTACTAATACTACTTCATAGATATTCTTAGGTTTAGCTCTAGAGGAATCGTAACAATATTGTTCCTTTTGTGCCTATTGCCGGTTCGTATCAAAGAATTGTCAATAACTTCCACTGATTATTTCTGATCACAAACAAATACACAACACTTCTTAAACAAGCAAACAGTACACAACACTTCAAATACTTTTTACTCTTACACACAATAATAACATAATTATTCTTTATTTTAATCACAATAAATATTCTTTTTTTAACAACAATAATTCACTTCTTATAACACTTTTAATTTCACTAGATTAGCCGCTTGAAACTTGTGGGGGAACTATGACACTAATCTTTAACTCTTTCTCGTTTAAAATATAACTCTTATCAAATCACAACATCCGCTTATATACAAAAAATACATGTATCTCGAATATTCTATTTTTCTAGTGTTTCATTCTAATTATTTCGAAATGTTACTACTCTATTTTATTTGCTCAATTGTTATTAGTACTAATGCTGCTTAATAGATGTCTCTAGGTTTAACTCTAGAGAAATCGTAACAATATGAAATATACGCTGCCATTTTATGTTGAAAATTATAATTTGATTTTTTATCAAAATTGGGTTGGTTTACTTTTTATTTTAAATTGGCGTTTATCAACATTCTTGATGTATAAACCCAATCAAATAATTATTTTCTCTTCTTGTCCTTGTTATTATGTTTTTGTTATTATTTTGGGTTGCATTAATTTGGTTAATAATCTTATTGTCAATACATGTTACTTTAATATATTTCAGATTATAGTGTCGAATATTTATTTTTTTTTTTTTAAATAATTCTACAAAAAGAACAATTATTTAATATCTAAAAAAAATAAAATTGCATTTATTTTTAATAAATAAAGCTTTATCTATTTCTTTTTGACATTTGCTATTCCAGGTGCTTCTTAAAATTCAAAAGAAGTTCAATATTTGTGCTTTTAAATAATTTATTAATTTGTTTGCTTACTTTGGCTTAGCTTCCAACATTCTTGTTGATAATGGCCGTATAAAAGACTAATGCTTCCTTTACTGTAATACTTCCTTTGAAATTATTACCAATTATCTTTCGATGTACGCACCACAGATTAACCGCTGCGCCGGCATTACCTTGTAATTAATTTTATACAATGAGTAAATAATAATTAAACGGTTTGTTCACTTAACCATGATAAACAAAAAAAAAATCTATCTTTTAAAAAAAATCAATTAATTATCAATAATTGCCTGTGCAAAATGATACCATGGGTAACTTTGATTTTGCATAAATTGGCCATGACAAAATTTTATTTTTAATCAAACATTAAACAATTTAATTGTATTAAAATCATATTGCAAATATTAAATATATGCTACAAAACATGTTTATCGTTTAATAAAAGCATAATAAAACCGCATGTACGTTTCTAACAGTATATTTTCATTGAAAAAAGTAATAATAAAACTAATATTTAATTAAACATTTTTGTAAAACTACTATTTTTACTGTTTTATTACAAATGACAATTACAGTTTATATATATATATATATATATATATATATATATATATATATATATATATATATATATATATATATATATATATATTTACATATATATTCATATGTGAATGTGTAGAACATCATAACTAACAAGAGAAATAAAAAAACAAAAAGTTGAACGTTTGCTTACATACACAAAAAAACAAAACAAAAGCTATGTAACATTGCTTTTTTATGAGCATGCAGTATATAATATTGTGTATGCAATAATATAAAAACTTGGTTGTTGATCACATATCACATATCATTTTTTGTGCTATAAATTTGAAATAAAAAAATATCACAATGACAATAATTTAATATGACTACTAAGTTTTTTGTTTTTGTTACTTCTTTTTTTATAAAATTTGATTCAAATATTTAATTGCTATTTAAAATTCAATACACAATATAATTTAGGTAAAATTGGTTACATATGTTATATTTGTATATACATGCGAGTAATTCAGGAGTGTCATTCTCCCCAATTGCAAAATTAAAATATATTTCATACTAATTTATAATTTGAAATCAAATTAGGTTTATAATTACCATATAATTGAAAAATGTGTTCCCAATCAAATTATGAATTTATGTAATCTAATACGTTATATGCACAGCAGGTATAAAATATACCTATATGTATGTATATATATATATATATATATATATATATATATATATATATATATATATATATATATATATATACATATATATATATATATGTATATATATATATATATATATATATATATATATATATATATATATATATATGTATATATATACATATATATATATATATATATATATATATATATATATATATATATATATATATATATATATATATATATATATATATATATATATATATATATATATATATATATATATATCAAAGTACTTTATTTATTCGAATTAATATAAATATATTTTAAAGAGGAATTTTAAACCCTTAACTGGGAATTCAAATTATGAATTATATATATATATATATATATATATATATATATATATATATATATATATATATATATATATATATATATATATTATATATATATATATATATATATATATATATATATATATATATATATATATATATATGTATATATATAAATATAAATAGGTATATATATGTATATAATTATATATATATATATATATATATATATATATATATATATATATATATATATATATATGTATATATATATATATATATATATATATATATATATATATATATATATATATATATATATATATATTTATATTTATGTTTGTTAATTCAGTTTTGCCACCTGCTCTAGTTTGACAAAGACAAGGCGTTTGACTATTTGATCTTCGGGTCCTCGTCGCTATTGACAAATCCTAAAGCTCGGAACAGAACAAGAGCGACAACGACGAGCATCGACGAATAAATAAAAAATGTAGCTGCGATATCGTTGTAGTTAACATAACAAGAGCGTCAGCTCATGACGATAAAAAAATAACAACAAACGACATAACCTAAAATATTTTATCCATGTCAAAATGGATTCTATAACTGAGCGTACTCGAATAATAAAATTTTTTAAAATTGTTATCTCGTGTTGTTAGCATATGAATATTATAATTTAATAAGGCCAAAGAGACGTTGGTGGGTAAGGTCAGTAAACCTCACAAGAAACTAACACGGATTTTTACGACGATTCCAGAAGACAACACGAATGAGTGTTGCTCATTTCAAACTAGTGTACAATCTTTTAAAGGATATATTAAAAAAGCACTTCCATCGGAAGCCAATTAGCGTTTAAACTAGATTGGCTGTAACACTGATGTACGAAAATATAACAGTTTTTTTTCATAGTATATCATATATGCACAGTAATATGTACACGATATTGATTTTCTTTTGGGTATCTTGCTCATGGTTGCTCTATTCAGATGCTGGCATGGAGTTTCAAATTAGGTACATCTACCGTGCGCGAGATTATATTATATACATGTGATGTGGGACCTTAATGGTGTACATGTGTCAAAGCCAAACAATGCTGAGTGATTTAAAGTTGCTCATGATTTTTAAAACTAAAACTGGTATGCCGAATTGCTTGGGTTCTATATACGGCAAGCATATTAATATTCGATGTCCACCAAAGAGCGGATCGCTATATTTTAACTACAAAGGACACCATAGCGTTGTTCTCTTAGGTGTATGTCATGCAAATTATTGTTTTACGACCGTAGATATTGGCGCTTACAGTATCCAAAGTGATTCTGGGATTTTTCAAAATAGTAGATTTGGAAAGCAATTGTAGGATGGTACAATTGACATTCCAGTTAGTAGAATGCTACCTAATTCCACAATAGGTTTTCCATTTTATTTTGTGGGTGATGCTGCATTTCCGTTGAAGAAAAACTTAATGCGTCCCTATCCTGGAAGGTGCTTTTCAGAAGATAAAAAACTTTTTAATAAAAGGTTATCACGTGCTAGAATTCGTATCGAAAATACTTTCAATATTTTATCAAATAGGGCGCATTTTGAGAACCACCATTAATATGCAGCCAAAAAATGCACAAAAAGTTGTGCTGGCTACTATTGTGTCGCATAATTTTTTAATGATCCATAAATATCAAATTTACTGTCCAGACGATATGTTGATAGTTCAACATAAGTGTTCAACAATAGTGAATAGGGTGAAATGTTACAACAGCATCGAATTTTTAGATGGAATCGTTCAACCCGTGAAGCTTTCGAATGCCGAGATATATTTAAATCATTCCTGCTACAATAGACTCGTTGATGTTAATCGTTGGAGCAATACGTAGTTTAGGATTTTTTTGAACATATAAGAATCTCATTGTATGCGATGAACAACTGAATGTGTGAATGTACAACAGAATAAAAATGATTTGTTGAATTCAAAAAAGTTAATTTATTGAAAATATCAAAATAATTCATATATCACAAAATATCCATTATCACAAAATTAATTCAATCAATTTAAAATTAATTCAAGTTAATTAAAGCAAAAAAAATATTCGTTAAAAGTATTGCGAATTTTGAATGTGTTCCCGTAATATTTTGTATACTATATTTGTCACTTCTATCTCCAGTTCGTCCATCTGACGCACATCTGACGGCAAGTTGGCGTTTTCAATTTTTAAGGCCAGTGATGAAAACAGTATCGCGGTAGAAGAGGTGACTTTAGTTGGCGCTTTGTCTATTTCACTAAAGCGTTTGATGCCGTATTCAGAAAATCTGAAAAACCATTATGTACTTGGTCTTTACCCGAAATAGACTTCTTTTTTTGGCTGGCGTTGATGAAAATTTTTCATCTTCTTAAATTACATCTTTAATTTCATCTTTTTAATATTTCATCTTCTTAAATTTAAATTACCTTTTAAAGATGGTTGCTACTTACTCTCTTTGATCTTCTATATTATCGAGAAAGCTCATGAGCTGGTACTTCCATTTTACTTACTTCCATTTTTTTTGTGAAATTCAGGGTCAACCGCAGTGCTACCGGATGGTTCGATATACGGCGGGATTTTCTGTAAGTGTCTCATAAACTCTTCCATCGGTTTTTGCAAATACTTTCTAAAATAAGTTTAATAGATTTATACGTACATTGATTTCAAAAAATATATAATGTTTAAATTATTTACCTTTTGATTCCAGGTTAAGAGCAATATCACGCCAAATTGTATCTTTAATGTCCTTTCTCCTATAATTCGGATTGGACAAATCATACAGAACTGTATTTTGCCGAACTAATTCGACTAATTTTTCTTCAAACGATATATTATATTTGTAAAATTTAATTTTAACATTTTGTTTTTTGTTTGATACATGTTGCAGAAGGAATAACAATCGATTGAAATACGATACCAACTTAAAAATATAAAAATCTGTTGGCAACATTATATCGCCGGAGATAAAAATAGAAATAGACTCTAAAATTATTTCGACGAAAAAATCGTCGTTGTTACCGTCGGTCGTTCTGTTAGCATAGTATGCTATTTGCATATTTTAATTTGACAAAAGTCGACGCCAGCCGCTGACGCTCTTGTTCTGTTTTAAGCTTAATTGTGTTTAAAACATGTATAAGAAAAAACGGTCGACGAAACCAAACCCTTCTAAACAATATAAGCCTTCATGATGGACGATATTTTAGAGATTTTTATTTAGTGTGACAAAAAACCAACCGAGCAGCACAATCAATTTTAATCGTGTTACTACTTCTGTCACTTATATACATTTTTATTTTTGTTTTGGTTCTTTTCCATAGTCGTATCTAAATAAAATATATATTTTTGAAATGAAGTTAGCTTTTCCAATGAAGTAGATTATTATTTTTTTAAATATTATTTTACCTGGTATTTAGTGATATTAAATGAAACAAGTTTTATAAATACATATTCAATATGTATGATAAGGTAAATTACTAAATAAGTTTCGGTTTAATAATTTACTTTGAAATTCAGTCGAATTTCCTTTTCAGTTGTTTCACAAATTAACACAATGCGGAATTTTTAGACCATATCTTACGAAATATGAGAAAATTAGTCGAACTGGTTCTTTCCAGGTAGGACATAAATATAAATTTTTTGAACCGAAACACTGAATTCTGCTATATATTCTACGACGTTTTTAACAAACTCAGATATATCGGGATAATCAAATAAATCAGAATTCCCAGAGAGAATTGTAGTGTTATCCTCTGTAAGATGATTATCATTATCACTCAAATCTGTATTTGGTTGAACAAAGAGGGATCTTTCAGTCGATAAATTTATAGCAGTTAGTGGGTTTAATATTATCAATTCCTTTAGTAGTACCAATTACCTAATCCTGAGTCTAAGATTTGTCGATGAACCTGTAGTCTTTTATAAGCTGAAGTGAATTGTCGAACAGTAGGATGATTATTCGATCCTAAACGTAACCTAATACTGGCGATTTATGCCCCAAAAGTAATTGTTCAGAATCTTGTAGCTTTAATAGTTCTAAATAATGCTATGGAATTTCGTTGCCGTTCCTTTCTCCGCTATGAATAACGAATTAATTTTAACATGTGGCATGGATCGGGTATTTAGCAACATTCGTTTTACATCCTAAAAGATTTTCTACGGACAAATTAACTGGGCAACCATCCAAAGTAACACCAATTATTTTAAATCCTGTATCAAAAACCTTGTGGAGAGAGAAGAGCGATAAATTATGTTTTTGTTCACTATTTAAAGATACAACTCAAAAATGCCCTAATGGTAATTTCCATATCTTATTAATTCCTACCGCTATAAATACTAAAATATAAATAGCTAACTCGTTGCAAAAACAAATTTGATTATTTAACTTTTCGTTATTAACAAGAAGTCGTAATGTGTAAAAGGATTCCTCATTAAATCTTGGATTTCCATTCACACAATATGTGTACCACTTTATTTATTTATTTCAATGAGGTAATAAATAATTAAATGTTTTTCGAACAAAATCATAACCTATTGGCGAATACAAGTTTAAGTTAATCGCAAATGTCCTTATTTCCATGAGATAAGTTTTGTCTAATGGCATAATAATGTTTATATATTTTTTTGCGGTATTTATGCTGATTACCAGAGCTTTTGTTCAAGGTATAATTCATTACAATCGAGCCTCTCATTGTCTTTTAAAACAAATTATTTTTCATAGATCCAAAATCTCGAAAAATATTATAAAGATCCACATCCTATCTACAACAATACAATTATAAAAAGAATGAGCAAGAAATGTAAAACAATAAAATCTTTAACGGGAAATAAATACGAATTATGTGTATTTTGAGATGATTATGGTTTATAATTTAAACTGCCATCTATTAATTGGTTGTAAAAACTAAATAATGAAAGATTTAAGAAAATCTTGGCTTAAATATTATCATAGACACATGTGTCAAATCAATTATTTAATTGATTTAATTACTTTTTTGCAATTATTTCGATTAATCTTTAAAAATTTCAAAAATGCGACCGTGGTTAAATCCAGATTTTTATTATACGCATTTATATGTATTATAGTCATAGTTTCTTCGGCTAATAATTGAGAAAAGCTACATTTACTTTTCTTAATTTAGTGAAAATGTATCATAATTACAATCAAATAACAGGAATTCTAAGAGGAAAATTTGGAAAACCAACCGTGATTATTTTACACTAACTTCAAGCATTTTTTTCATTTTTCGTGTATTTAGCCCTTAAACATATTATGCATTGTGGTTACGCACCAATTTCATAATTAAATAATTAACCAAATCATTTGGTTATAATTTCATTTTCATTCTTAAATCCAAGGAACTCTTTAGGGAAAAAGTGTGTCCGAAGTTTTTTTAGGTTTCTCATACCGAATTATCACATTTTAAATATTATCAATATCCGAGAAATAAAAACAAAATTATATACTACAAACAAATGTGTAACATACAAGTGTACTAATCAATAACTGTCCGAAAACTAAACTGCTATGTCACCGATTGTACACGACACACAATTAAATTTCGTGATCATGTGTTTATCTCTTTAAAACCAGTAAATATCACGTGCACAAGTTATTTTCTTGTCTCATTTGAAATGTTTAACTCAAAATACCAAACAAAATAATAGTTGTCTATTATTAACAGGAAAAACTATTATTACTCTAAATAATTGACATATTAAATAGTTATAAATAATAAATATGTGTATATCCCATTGACAATAATTTGTAATTTAATGATTAAATATAATGTTTTAGTATAATGCATCGTTTTAAAATGTACAAAACTTAATTTGTAATTACATATTATAATATTATGGTCGTATTCAATGTCTGACAACACATAAATTAAAAAAACAATATAAAAAGAATTTATAGTTCCACTACACAAAGTCATGGTAAAACAAGATTAAATGCATTTAGTACACAAACAAAAATTAATTATTTTCCACGTTTTTTAGTACTGCGAAAGTTGCTACACTTAAATTTGAAAGATTATCTTCTTATATTGCACTGTTTATATATATATATATATATATATATATATATATATATATATATATATATATATATATATATATATATATATATATATATATATATTATCTATTGCTTTAATACATTTTTTAAGTGCTTTCCATGCTATACTACAGTATATTTAATGAATAAAAAATAATAACAATATAACCGTTATTCTTTTTATTATTATATCGTGTTCACAGTTCCGTCAAAATCAGAAAAGCTTTATTATTATAATTCTTATTATCCTTTTCATATAATAATTAAAAGTTCTATTCTTTTATTTTCATATCAATAATCTTTTTTTTTTTTTTTGTTCGTTTGTTTTCTTTAATCCTTTATTAATAAATTATTATTTTTTCCTTAAATTGTTGCTATTTTGTTTTGGTTCTCCATTTTTTGTTTTTTTATTTAATTTTAATTTTTTCGTAATTACTTAACATTTTTTTTTTTTACTTAGGTCTTTGTTACAAATTGAAACACGGTATTAAGACGGAAGATTTTTTTTTATAATTTTATTAAACGTTTTGATTAAAATGTAAATTTTTTTAAATGAAATTGTTTTAAAATCATAGTTGATTGTTGCGAGAACAGAATATTATGCTGTAATGTAATCGGGTGGATAGTATAGTTCGTTTAGAGTTTGCCTTCGAATGTAACGATATCGACCGGAAAAAAAAATTTATAAGAAAACAGGTCAACTGTGCAGAATACGAATAGTGCTTAAAATAACGAAATCCAAGAAAGTAGTAGAGGTATTTCAATAAAAGGAAAATGCTGAGTTTATCTCTCAACCAAAGACAAAAAATCAAAAGGTAGATTACCCGTAAAAGCTAAACTATTCTCTACCCCGAGAAGCCACAAATGGCATCAGGAAGTTTCATCAATTTGTGATCATGCTCATGATCTTTTTTCGATTGTCATTAGCCAGAATGTGACGTTGCCGAAAGTAACGGTACTCGTTGATGGCATGGCTAATAGGTTAGGTTAGGTTAGAGTGGCTGCTAACGTAAACTTAGACCGGTGACGGTCCATTGTGATACCAAAGGATACTACTCTCTTTTCACTTTCATTGGAACCATTCAGAACTACTTATGTAACGTAACATATCTCGCACACTGCAGTTCTCCAGATCCATAAGGCCGTCGAAACAATACTTGCCCAGATATTTGTACCTCCTGTAAGCTAGCGCCGGGCATGAGCAGAGGACGTGGCTCTCAGTCTCTTCCTCCTCCTCAACCATACAGCTTCTACAGAAATCATTTGCCATTGACACAAGCCTCCTCGCATGCTCCTCAATAGAGCATTGTCCTGTGAGCACCCCCCCCCCCCCCCCCCCCCCCGACTATACTTAAGTCTACGTATAGAGAAGGTCTACGTATAGAGATAGTAGTGTTTTGTAACGCTTCAAGTTTAGTTTCGCTATTCCACCTCTCCTGTGCCGAGGCTATCGCCTCATTTTTAAGCGCCATAAAAAGCGCTGCCATAGGCCTCCTCAGATTTGCCGTTTTCGGTTTCAATTGGAGAGTTGTACCTTTCCTTGCCAGTTCGTCAGCCCTGCAGTTCCCTGGTACGTACGAGTGACAGGACACCCAGACTATCTGGATAATGAAATGCTCACTCATCTCGTTAAGAGATGAGCGACATTTCAATGCAACCACGAACCTGAGGAAATTGATTCCAGCGACTTGATTGCCGCCTTACTGTCCACATATATTGCTATATCTCTTGTGGATATGGCATTATGCATCAACCAAGTCAGCGCATCCTCAATCGCTACCACCTCTGCCTGGTACACACTGCAGTGATCAGGAAGATGAACGGATATATTCACATTTAATTTGTCACAATATACTCCAGCTCCGACTTTGCCGACTAGCTTGGAGACGTCAGTGTAGAATTGTATACTTCCAGTTTCTGTTGTTAACCTGTTCCCCCAGGATTCTCTTGAGCGGATAAGGGTCCGGAAGCCTTTTTCAAAGCATGCAATCGGTATTGTGTAGTCACTATTCGCCAAGTCTTCCTTAAGCGAACTGCCAATCGTTGAGTGGTCCGTCTGTAGACATTTCCACTCAAACACGGCAAAAAGTCGTGCAGCCGTAGTTGCCACTCTCTGCTTACCAAAGCTGTTGCCAGGAAGAAGGTAGAGCATAGCCTCCAGAGCTTGTTTAGGGGTTGTCCTCAGTGCTCCGCTTATAAACAAGCGGGCCGTTCTTTGTACCTTCTCTATCATATAAGTTTTCTTGTCTAGTGCTGGCCACCACACACTCACCCCATACATCAGAATCGGTCTGACTACAGCGTTGAAGAGCCAGTGCACTAGCTCTGGTTTTAGACCCCATCTCCTACCGACGGCGTTCCTACATGATTACAGAACCATGGTAGACTTCTTTACTCTCTAAAATATTGGTCTTCCAATTTAGCCTTCTGTCTAAAATTATGCCCAGAAATTATTGCCTTATCAGTAAAGGCCAGTGCCGTGCCTTTTAAGGTAGAAGGGGCGACTACAGGAATTTTATATTTTTTGGTGAAGAGTACAAGCTCTGTTTTGGATGGATTTATACCCAGCCCACATTGTAATGACTAGGAGCGCGTGTTGCATTACTTCCCTAATCGTGCTTAGGTACCTACCCGAGATCACGATCGCTGCATCATCTGCATACGCTATCACCAATATTCCTTCCTTCTCCAGTTCCAAAAGTAGTCTATTGATTACTATGTTCCAGAAAAGAGGTGATAGGACACCACGTTGTGGAGTTCATCTAACTACTCGCCTCCTAATGGTGGACTCCCCTATCTTCGCGTTAAAAATCCTGCATTCTAACATCTGATTTATCAACCTCCTTAAGGGGTAGTCCACATCTAAGAAGGACAGTCCTTCCTGAACTGCATCCGTCTTGACATTGTTAAAAGCGCCCTCTATATCGAGGAAGGCTACCTACAGTACTTTTTCGAGTGGATTGATTACTTAATTGTTCGCACCAGGGAATGCAGAACCGTGTATACAGATCTCTCTTTCCAGTACGCATGCTGAGAAGTCGCCCAATTACTGGGTTTTATTTTTGCACGAATGTATACGTCAATCACTCTTTCCAATGTTTTCAACAGAAAGGATGATAGAGTTATATGTCTTAGGTCCTTTGGGTAGACCTGTGAATTCTTCTCCGTTTTCGGGATAAGAATTACCCTAGCCTCCGTCCATTTCCTAGGAATATAATTCAGCTTTAAACACCCCCTGAAGATTACCTCCAGCCATGGGAGAATGCTCGCCGAGTGTTTTAGCAATTCCACTGGGATGATACCGTCCGGGCCTGCCGGGCACCCCGACGATAATTTTTCCCTATTTCTACCAAGCTCCGTCAGCACATTCACACTACCTGGGAATGGGTTTCCAATAGGAGCGCCAATGATTCCCCACTAGCCGTTTCTTTTTCATAATACCAAATCAACCATGATCATATTTTAAGACATTATTATTCTACAATTTAGAATTATGATTCTCAAGTCATTAGTTACTCACAATTTGTGCACCAACTTGAAAAAAAATTGTGTCAGCCCCCTTTTTTTTTCTTACCACAAATGTATGAAAACCAATCATTATACAAACAAACAAGACTAAACCCTTTTTTTTTTAAACCGATCAAAACGTAAACATTGTGTTATAACCCTAAAAAGTATGAAGACTTTATGATACAAGAAATCCGATTCTAAACAACCACTTCTAAGTACCAAACTTGAATGTCTAATGTAATATAACGCTTTTATTTACCTTTTCATATGCCCATAAAAAAAAAAAAAAATATATTCGTATTACATTACATGTTGGTAGATTTGGAGAGTATAATTTTACATAAAAAAAATAAAAAATTCTGAGAAATTTTACACCACATGAATTTCATAATTTGATATCCTTAAACCGAACAAAAAACAAAAAAAAAAAATGTTAAATTGTCTTACAATAAATATCATACACCTTCATAAAAACTATAGTATTATAATTTTGATTTTTCCATAAATTATATCCTTTTTTTTATTCACGTCCTTTCGTAATTTCTTTCCTTTTTATTTAATGTTAGCATAGCAGTGATATCAAAAGAAAAAGAAAATTATGCCATATAAATATAATAGTGCATTGTCTAATATTAATAATAAAAGAAAAAATGTAAAAAAAGAAATAGACAACAACAATTTTAAAGTAATGTTTTATATAAAGGATAAGTGAAAAATTGTGTTAAAATATAAAAATATTATTTTAAATGAAAAACATTTTTTTTTAGTAAAAAGCTGGAAAAAAATCGTTCATATTCTCCATCCTGCAGCACACGGATATAACAATAATAATTTTTTATCGTGATTATTTTATTATTTCACAAGACTTTACACTAAAAAAAAAGAAAAATTATAACGAAACCAAGCAACTGAAGAAAATATAAAATCACTGTATAATATATTACATGAAAAAAAAAAATAAAAAATTTAAAAATAAAAATACTTTACATAAGAATATTTAAATTAAATTAAAAAGGAAATAGTTTAGAAGAAAAAATAAAAGGATTTCATTTTTTCTATTATTATTTTATATTTTGATAATAAATTATTTTTTTTTGTTTGTAGACAAACTATATAATATCGCAATGTATATTTTGTGAATTTCCTCGTATACATTCGCTCTCGATTGTTTTTCCTCACGTTTTTATTGTGTTTCCGCTATTTAAAAATGTAGAATAAAGTTAATTTGCTAAATTATAATTATAATTTTATCATATTTCATCTTAAACTTGCTAAAAACACAAACTTCTTATATATAATATAGCCTAGGCAAATTTTTATGTTTTACAAGATAAGATATTTTGATTTATTTTTATTATTGTTATATTTTTAATAATTTATTTTCTTAATTTTTAAACTCTTATTAATTTAAAGATCACATATGTATTTTGAAAGCCAAAGGCATTTTTCAAAAATTTTGTAACATACATAAATTAAATAAGACTCCTAGATAGTAGACGTATAGTTCGGATAAGGTGTATTTAGGATAAACTGCTATTTTGCAACAACAATTCGGATAAAAGGTAAACGACAACTTTTAAATAAAGTTTAAGGGAAGAGTATAAATAAACATCACTTCCAGCTGCAATGTCACAACCATTATCATTATTAGGATCAAGAACCATTCAACTTTTCATTAGATTTTTCAACGTCAGATGTGCAGGAAAGCACATTGCCAAAGCATATACCTTAAGTAAAATATTCCAGAAAAATTTAAAACCTGTAAATGGAAGCATTCAGCAAAAAAAAGGTACAAAGAATAAGAAACAAAAAAAGCCTACTTTAAATTTAGTGTAAAGTGAATTTCAAGCAAACACGATAAAAGCAAGAAAACATACTCAGGGAGGGTAACGATACCCTTATTCTTGAAAAGATATTAAAAAACATAGAAGCCTTAAACATTCGGTTTTGAAAAAGCCCAAAAGCTCTAAATAGGCGACTAAATAATATCTAGAGACAATTTGGAAATGAATCAAACAAAACAAAAGAATACAAGATCTCATGGATTTCTATGTAACAATTCGAAAACTTCCGGGGGTATCCGAAAACATCATTTTCATAAAAGATAGTGAAGGACTATCACTAAATCACTCTTCTGGAATCATGAATCTCAGTGCAACTTTAACTAAGAAAGAGTCGTTGCCCAAATTAACAAACAAAACAAATTGGAAACTTTTCCAGAAATTAGTCAATGACAATATAATTCTGTAAATGCCAGTTATTAACGACGCTATTGGAGGATCAATTAGAACAACTTACCAGTATTATAAAACTAGCAATTTAGAACAGTACGCCTAATAGTAAAAAAAAACTCAAAAAATCTCTTAAATATGACCTAAATACAAGACAAATAGTTCAAGCAATACCCGAAAAAGTCTTATTTCAAATAATTAATGTTGCGTTTAGACTTAACGCAGGATGTCCCACTCCAATAAAAAGTAAACCGCCAAACGGCAAAAAATCATTTAGACCAATTTTTTGCTTCCAACTAAGATGAGCTTCCAACTGGATAAAACATTTTAAGATGGGTGTAGTTGCTGCATTTTAACGGATTTATTACCACAGCGAATTGTATTCATTTGATAGATCTCAGCGCCGCTGGTATATAAACCATAAGTATAAATTCTTAGCATATCTAAAATTGGAAGTTAATAAATTAAAAAATTTGGAAAATATTGCTCGTCACGGACAATACTATAAAAACTATCTTAAAATTCTAATATGATTCCATAATATTTTCTGCCCGGATTCAGTTTTGCTTTTAATCACAATGTTTCATTTCTATTACGTAAAATTTCTTGTCCACACATTCTTTTTAATTGAGCCCAATCGTGGTAATGGAATATTTCCAGATTTGATTTTTTTTGTCCTTAATAGTTTTGTGATCAGAGTAGATGATTGTATATTGTTGTAAGTGAACATTATATATGCAACTACAAAATCGACACACATTGGTGGAAATGAGAACAAAAATTATTTATTCGTCTTAAAACGAATAAAACGGCTCATAGGTGGCGGCTGATATATTTAAAAAGACATCTATGGTCGAGAATTTTACCTTCGAGTTGGTATAATAGTAAAGACTTGAACCAGTATTTAAATGTTTTATTTTAGTACTAATATGGTAGAGTGTAGGAATTAAATACTCAAGTATTTTTGTATCCGAGAGGGATTGGATTTTTCGGACATTTTGGTGAGTTCATCTCCGACTTTTTGCTCGGGTTTGCTGTGGAGGGGTTCTGACATGTGCGGAGAGAGTGTGATGTTGTGTTTTTGTTATATTTTTGTGGAATGTGGGCGAGGCTTGTTTTAAATGTTTTTGCAGCTGAACTTGAATATGGGTGAAAACCGTTAAATTTAGCTGGGTAGATTCGGTTAGTTCGGGATCTGTCGGGCAGATTGCGTGAATTGGATTGGCTAGATTGTTTGATTAGAATTAGAATAGTTGTACTGGTTGACATGTGGATCTAAATTTGGTAAGGGGTAAGCCTATCACTGGATTAATGTAAATATAGTATTTTGGTTTAGTAGTAGGAAGTCCCATTGGAGCTTGTCTGATGCACGGTGCCACGATCTGAGGTGAGGCATTGCAAAGATAGAGTTTGTGTATTCTTGGAATTTGCTGGACATGAAAGTGATTCGGTATTTGCCTACATGACTTGTTTGGAGATGTCGAAGTGTTTTGTGACAGCGATTGTATGCATTGGGATTTGAAGCACAAAGGTTCTTACAAGTTGGCATTCATGTTGCAACAAGCGGTGGCGTCTTCAACATGTATCATCTTACTGCATTAACGGTGCAGCGTAGAAGGTTAGCAATTTTAATTGTTTTCCGCATGTGACCGATTTTTTGACCGGGGCTTGTAGGGGTGATTGTACTAGAGCGATTTTTTCAGTATTGTTATACTTGGGTACTCAAGTGTAGCGGGACTGAGGAGAGTCGCTCTGTTACAAAACTTTTTCCGCTTTTTGGTCAGGGAATCGAACGGATGCGAAAGGTTATTGGAGTTTCTAAGTTTCTGCGCTGTGCTGTTGTAGCGTTGGAGTGGTTGAAAGAAATGTGTTGGGAGACCATTGTTTGAAAAAACCGGTAAATCGACCAAAATT
Source organism: Tipula confusa (assembly GCA_963556175.1). Lineage (NCBI taxonomy): Eukaryota > Metazoa > Arthropoda > Insecta > Diptera > Tipulidae > Tipula > Tipula confusa. The sequence continues at coordinate 172,465,167 of OY744475.1, forward strand.
CGATAAAAAAAACTCGTTTTTTTTACTTTTTACCGAACAATACACTTTAGGATTTACAAATATCTGAAATGAAATAATTCAAGTAAATCAAACGCCTCTCAATACAAAATATTAAAAAAATAAAAAAAAACTACGACACGCGAAAGTTTTCCTTACAAAATCTGTGCAATTTGTTGTATGGGTGCTGTTTATAAATTTGTTTTTCCTCGCACGATAAGTTTGTGTATTGCGCATTTTTTTTCTGATGTACGGTCAAAACTATTTTGTTGTTCTGTAATGCGTTGAAGTTTCTTTGAAAAATCTAACGCTAAAGAAGCGAGATGTAAAGAATGTTTTTAAAAAGTTAAAACAAGAAGATCTTCAACAAGTGGTCTGATTTCTCATCTTAAAAATCTACATGGGGTTAATTTGATAAAAAATAAAACTGATGAAAATGATAGCTTTGATACCTAACACGTCAAAAAAAATATTAAAAGCCAAACTATTATTTTAAATTATGTCAAAAGGCAGATTTTAGATGAAACTGTAGCTAGATTAGCTGCCAAAGATGGTTTTTCAATAAATGCCACTACAAATTCTGCGTTCATTAGAGAAGCTATTATTAATAAAGGGTTAATGTTGCCAAAATATCCAAAATAGGTAATGAAAGTGTTACACAATTTTTTTGATCGAATAAAACAAAAGATGGTCGAAGAAATAAATGTAGACATAATAAATGGTAAAAAGTTTAGCTTAACACTTGACGAGTGGACAAGCGTCGGAAATAAGCGATTTTTCAATATAAATCTACATGACGGGAAATCTACATGACGGGGAACATCGAAATTTAGGTTTGGTCCGGATTAAGGAATCTTGTGATTCAATAACTACATTAGCCATTATCAAGGATCATTTGAAAGAATTTGGGGTTAATTTTGAGTGTGATGTAATAGCAACAACAAACGATGGTGCCGCAGTTATGGTTAAGTTTGGTAGAATTTCTCCAGCTGAACTTCAGCTTTGGCTTAACCATGCCATTCATTTAGCAGTCATTGACGTTATATATAAAAAATGGAAACTTTAGAATCTGAACAACAACAAAGTGAATGTCATCAAACAGAACAGAAAACTAAGGGAAACACATGTCCATCAATAACTCCATGCAAGCTGAATAGTTGTCTAAACATTATCGGGACAATTTAAAAGGTTTCATCCATCAACCAGACTTATGCTTGAGAGAGCAACTGGAAACTTCTATACGTCCCTAAAATAATAATTTTATTTTCATTCAAAGTTTTCACGGACAATACAAAGAGAGCTATTTCTGAGTATTTAAGCTTGTCTGGGATGCGTATTTCATGCAACGATTTGGGTTCTTTATATTTTTTATCACAAAATGAGATCAAATCGACGCCATTTTTTTAAAAACCCTAAACGAGGTACCGGTCGAAACTGGATATTTTACAAATGGATTTGACGAAACAGAATAATTCAAAACAATATATTTTAAAACGACCTAAGGTATAAAACGCGATATGGTACCAAACTGGAAATTTCAAAACAGGATATTTCGAAATGTGATTTAAACTTAAAATGATTTTTAGGAAAGTTCTGGAATATAGCCAATTAGGGAGGAACTCGGCGAGTTCTTAACCGATTATGATGGAATTCTATATGTAGGATGGAAAAGTGAAATTTAATTTTAATAAGATGAGAAAAGCAGCAATTAAAAAAAACCATTAAATGAAGGAAAATCCTATCTCTCTCCTTAGAAATATTCAAGTATGAAACTTTACTGGCCTTATTCCAGAACTTTCTCAACAAATCATTCTAAAATCCTATTATCATCCTACATATCGAATTTCATCATAATCGGTTAAGAACTCGCCGAGTTACTTCCTAACTGGCCATATTCCTGAACTTTCCCAAAAAATCATTTTTAAATGCCATTTTCATCTTACATATCGAATTTCATCATAATCGGTTAAGAACACGCCGAGTTCCTTCCTAATTGGCCATATTCCAGAACTTTCCTAACAAATCATTTTAAGTTTAAATCACATGCCGCAATATCCTGTTTTGAAATATCCAGTGTTGTACCATATCTTGTTTTGTACCTTATCTCGTTTTGAATTATCCAGTACCTTATCTAGTTTTGTCAAATCTTATTTTGAAATATCCAGTTTTAAAATGTCCAGTTCTGAGCGCTTCTCCCCTAAACGGCACATAAAACACAAGAAAAATTAAACTGTTTTAACCATTTAAAAATACCGTTCCAATTTGTCTTACTAAAAATAGAGAAATTCGCGCGAATTTCTCTATTTTTATTAACACAAATTGGAATGGAATTTTTGGAATTTTGACTTTGGAAATTTGCATTTTGGAATTTTTAGTTTGGATTTTTTTTATAATTCTTAATTAAGGAAATTTAGTTTTTGGAATTTTGAATTTAGAATTTTTAATTTGGAATATTGATATTTGGTGATAAGGACCCAACCCGGTCAAAACCTCAATGAACCTAACCCTATATGACTAGTGCTCGTTAATTGCCTGTATTTATATTGTACGATCTGGGTGAAAATTAAATGTAGTGAACGGCTTTGAATTTAAATTATTAAGTTTAATGTTATGATAGTTATAAAAATATAAAATATTTAAATATCTAAATTTTATCGAGCATAGACATTTTATAGAGAAAGAAAATTAATATTTAAAAACAAAATTACCGAGATTATTGCGGGCTGAAAGTAAAATAAATCACTATCATGACATAATGTCATGATAGTTATAGTAAAATTATAGTGATAGTTTTCGGGCTGAGAGTAACAAAATGTCACGATAGAGATAGTTTGGTGTTGCCATCGCTTTTTTCAGGATGAGTTTCGGGCTAGCTTCACATACATGAGTTTTTGTGTTTTAGAATTTAATTTTGACGTTAATGGGTTCTGTTGTAGAGAGTTCCGACATTTCTGATCGGGGTTTGTGGGTGAATGTTGATTTGTTCTATGTCCAGCAATTTTGGGAGTTCGTGAGTGTTATTTGTATTGTGATTCGTTTCAGATTGTGGCATTGTATATTGGAGTAGTTCCAATAGGTTTTTTTCTGCCAATCCTAAGCATCGTATTGGTTTGGTGATGGTTTCATTTTTTATTTAGTTTAAGTAATAATTGTTTATTATGGGTTTGTAGTTTGGGAAAATTGATTTATGTTTGATTTTTGTTGGGATGATTTTTATTGATAGATAGATTGATTTGAATGAAAATATTTTATGGTTTTTATTTGTAATCGGATTCGAGTTTGGCCACCGAGTTGTTTGAGGTAGGTAAACTTCAAAGATTTAAATTTTAAATTAAAAGTATTAAATATTTCCCGTTATTTTGATAAAAGAAATTGGAATTTTCTGAAAACAGTTCTTAGTATATCTCGTACATTTTTGTTAAATCTAAAACTTTGGGGAAATAGCTGTTCTAAGAATGAGACCGCGAATAGTGGAATTATTATTTAGAGAAACTGTTAATGGGTTCTCTTACTGCCTTTTCTTGACTAGATGTTATTTTGGGTTTATTGCTAGATGTTTTTCGTCTGTAAATTTCTCTTTTCTGCTGCTTCTTAATGACAGTTCTCAATATCACAACGTTTTCTCCTAGAACATCAAAGAAAACAACTTCAGCATACTTTATTAGTTAAAAAGTTAGTTAGTTATACTCTAATTAGTTATTCTCCCTTTTCTTTAAAATTTTAGTGGACGGCATATAAGAAGATACTGTATTTTAAATTAAAGCATTACACATAGTACCAATCACTGCTAGCAAATTTTTTATTTGGTTCTCAAAAACACTTCATATCAAACGAAAAACATAAATCAATGATAATTACAAAATAGCTCAAAATAAGAAAGTAAGAAAAACACTGAAACTAACATAAAAAAAAATGTTTTAAAGCTTATTTGAATGAAAATTATAGCCGGCAATGCTTTTTTTTGTTTTTAATTTGTTGTTGTTAGAGATAATTGCAACAGAAATGATATTCGTTGTTTAGTGTATTTATGTACGTTAGCATTATTCGCACACGATATTCACAAAATATTTTGTTTATAATTTTAACATTTTGACAGAAAATTAGAGGCATAATAAAACCTACCACTTTCAATAAGATGGCAACATTTTCGTTTGTAGCATAATCTTGACAGTCCGACATGATCTTATATAGAGTATAAAACAAGACAATATGTAGACCACAGTCATCACAATTGTAAAAATACAAGCCATGAATCAAACATCCTATACAGGCCCGATTGTGTAACGTTCAACGGAGTTGTGCGTCACAATTTTTGGTGTGGCAACCCTAATATTTATCATTTAATTCGACAATGAGAAAGAAAAAGAATAGAAGGAAGAGGAGGAAACGAAAATTGTTTTTTTGTTCGGGTGGAGTTTCTTTTTTTTTTGAATTTTGGTCGTTGTACGGGACAGATCGAAGAAATTAAGATATAAAAACCTTTAAGAAAAAAAACTGTATATTTTTTTTTATAACCAAAATGGTGGGGCAATAATAATAAATTATAGTGAAGGTGCTTGTCAATCATTTGAATGACAAAACACTTGCTACAAAAAAAAATTAAACGGTAAATAATAATAAGTGACGAATGGAAATATAAATATATATAAAAAAAACATTAAATTGTATGTCAAAATATGAAATCTTATTTAATAAAGTGAATATCGTTATATAAAAAAATGAATAAGAAAAAAAAACACTAAAGTTAATTAAACAAATTTCGATTATCATAATTAATGAAAAAAACACAATACGTAAGCAACACTTAACATAATAGACAACATAATTCGTAAGCAACCTGTAACATATCAAATTAAACGTAATCAACACGCAACTTATAATAACATGCATTACTTATGAATTTCAGTTGTATTTTTCTTTACATACATTGGTGGCTGGTTAATTATTTTAAATAAAGTTTAGTTAAGTTATTATTTTGGTAGTTAAGTTATTACTTGATTTTATTATTTTATATTTAGTTAAATTTGTTTAGTTTATTTGGTGGTGGGTATTTAGTTTCTTTTTCAATAAGATATTAATCTTCATAAATCACAATTTTTGTTATTGATGATGCGTAGATAAATACTTGTCAAATGGGAGGATATAAGGACCAATATGTGTAAATTAATGTAGGTAGGTTAGGTATCATTGTTTTTCATTTCCTTTCTAATTCTATCTATACAGCGGTAAATCAAGGTTAACGTATACTTCATCAAACTCCACCCCAATCCACTGAGCTTAGCCATGTCTTACAGTCCGCTGATGAAGCCTCTACGTCTACAACATTCTCTTAACGGATTTCTTCTTGGTGGTCATTTTGATTACCCAAAAGGGAGTTCGTTACAGTGGCGCCCAAATCTACTCATTACGTCTTTGTTTCTCTGTTTAGTTATTTATTTTATTTTTTTTATAATTTCCATATATTATTCCATATGGACACATATTGGCTTCGTATTGAAACGGTTTGTCTGCTTAGTATGGTTATTAAAGTTAACAGTATCTGTTGATGAAAAAAATGTTTTTTTTTACCTAACGCATTTATTTCCATGCATAAGCTTGTAAATTTTAAATGTGGATGGCGTTATTTTTTTGTAGATGGCAAATGTGAATGTTTATTAATATTTTGTTTTTTTTTTCAACACCAATGCATTTATTTCCATGCATAAGCATGTAGATGTTAAATGTGGATGGTGTTAGGTTATTTCTAAGTTCAAATGTTCCAAAACAAAATTTGACTTGTTGATGTCAGTGTGAGAATTTTTTTTTGTTTTCGTCAATCGCATAGCATACCATCAATTTTGATGTTGATTATTAGCGATTTTATTTTTATTTAATATTAATTTTAGTAATGTTTTAATCCTCAATCCTTTCCTATCCTTATCTATCCAACCAGGCAATGATACCGCCAAATCAGGAAATTTTTATTTTATTTTTTTGAATCTAGTTGAAGACGTTCCATCCTCCCAACACAATTAAAAGTTTCTAATTTTGTAAAAATATTTCGGTGTTGGTTTATTATTTTTTTTTTATTATTATTATTTTTTCGATCAGTTTTTATATGATTATTGATTTTTTTAAATTATTTTTATTTTTTTTTTAAATTTAAAAAAAATCAGTTAGTGTTAAGAAAATTTTACGTTTCAAAAGATATTTTTTTTCTTTTTCTTCTCTCCTTCTCTCTTGTGGTGTTTACAATATCTGAATATTGATAAATTTTATATATATCTGAATATTGATAAATTTTACTAGTAGGTTTAATTTAGTTCCAAAAAATTATAATTTTTTTTGTTTACTTTAGCCTTATTAATTGAATTTGTTCTTAACCTAGTTACGTGTAAGTTCCTATAAAATCAGAAATTGATATTAATTTATTACATCCAGACGAATTAGATGTCGAATGTGGGGTCGTAATTTACGGGCACTCCTATGGATGTTATTTTTCAACTGGGTAATGCTATTTAATTAGAAGAAGGAATTCGATCTATTAAACCTTATAAAATGCATCTGGCCGCTAGGAAAAAACCTGAGCATGAAATAAAAAATGTCCAAAAAAACTACCAGAATTAAAAACGAAATTAGAAAACTTAGCTCCTACTGAGAAAATTAATGTGAAAGTTTTGCATAAAGTTGAAACAAGATTAATACATCTCAATACTCGGTTAGGTAAGGCCCTAGGTTCCTCAAAATACGGTAAATTAGCTGCAGGTCTATTAAATACAAGTCAGACATTACTTTTAAAAGTTCAGTTCATAATGCAAGATGAGACTGAACTTGAAAAAATGTTAGACGAACTTAGGGCACTATAACTAGAAAAACCTGGAGAGCTCTGAAGATGAAGACAGATTGCCGTATTTATTTATCCAAGAATGTCAGGACAGTTGGATAATATAAATAGCACCGCAGTGGGAAATGCTGAAGAATTCAGCCAACAACAAGATGAAAGGTTAAACATTGAATCAAATTTAGTAAATGCAGGGCCTAGCAAATATAATTTATATCCTAATCCTAATTCAGAAAGGAGTAGTTATTCAAACGAGCAGCACAAACCTAATTTACTTCGTAAATATATGTTGGATTCTCGAACTTTAGCTCGGTCTGGGCTTACCTATTCCCCTACTGCTATGCCCATTGATTTATTTATATTTCAATTGGAAGTGTTAGCTAAATCTTTAAATTTGGCTGATGATTTACATTTTACGGAAGTTTGCTTTGTATTAAAAGGGAACGCTTTACGTTTTTATTGGACTTTTATTGGTTTACATTCTATAATGATCTTACTCAAAGATTCAAAGATCAAAGAACAGAATTTGAACTACGAAGGTTAGTCTACGAGATATACAGGCCCGATTGTCACCACTATTATTTCTCTTTAACATACATTTAGAGAAAGAATAATTTTATAAATGTGATAAAAGTATGCAAGATAAGCTACTTAAACTACTTTGATTGTCTAAAATTAAGTATCTGGATTAGTACGCTATGTTATAATTTGCAGTTACTAGTTGAAGTTCTAAGTGGAATATCCAGTGAAAAATCTTTCATTTAGTTTGTTTATTATATATACTCATTGATGTTTCTGCCTTTAACCTCAGTGAAAAATCCGATTTACTCCCATTGGGCTTAAAGTCCTATGTCTCCATTTATTTTTCACTCCGGATTATGTTTATGATTTTTTTATCCTAGATCACCTTGATAAACTCTAAATTTATTTAATTTAATAATTAAGTTCTTGTAAATGTTGCATTTTTGCAATATTTGTTTCAAATTTAAATCCAATAATTTGAGGCCGATTATTTAAACAACTTTTCATAATTTCTGATAGAAATTAAAAAATTACTTGCAGTATCTGTTTTGTTGAGCTATCTTTAAAACAGTTCCAAGAAGTACTTCACACTTCTAATACACTGTGTTAGAATCATTTTAATGACTGACATTGATTTTAACGTATTTACTGCTTCGAAGAACAGTTACAATAATACAACGTATAATTCTTAAAACCTTAAAGGGCTTAGAAAAATATTAACTTTCGTCTTAATGGAATTACCATTATGTGAATTTTTGTTTGATTTGCTTGTGCATATAGCAATATACGCATTCTATAAGTGTTCTCAAGTTATTTTAATGATCAGGGTTCGGATTGATTTTTTACCGTTACTCAGCAATACTGCTTTTTGCAAAGCAGCTATTAGTATTACGAAAATTTGGCAAAGATGAAACGTTATAATAAATTAGTCCGAACCTTTTTGAAATATCTGAATGATAATAAAAACAGGTTTTACAGGCCATTGTTGGCCCATATCGCATCAACAGTTGGGCTTCATCGGATTCGACTGGGCTCCACTACTAAAAGCCATTGCGTCTTGATCTCTAAATCTGAATGATCAGATTTATGTATTTTGTTTCGGACTCATTGATTTTGAGACCAATGGAACCTGAGAATCGAAGAAGTAGATTCAGTTTATAGTTCTTTGACGTAATTTCCATTTTGAATATTGATAGTCAAAATAATTTAGGTTTTGAAACGTGACGAGTGGAAATCTGTCAGAAATTTAAAGATCCGAGGAAGCTCAATGGAACGATAATTCTATTTAAAAGTAACTCTCAGATGTAAATTTCAGTTTACAACTTTTCCGACTTGATTGTTCCGTCATGAAGCAATCCACCTCAAATCCGACCACGGACCAAATATAGATTATAAATTTTCACCAATTTAATTACTTTAAAAAAAATTTATAAAAATAATAATAATAATTTTAAAAATTGTATTGCCTTTTAAAAAAATGCTACATCTAGCTTTTCTATCCACCTGCATACACTCGAGAGAATGCACAATACTTTTAAGAGAAAATTAAAAAGAAGCGATCACAACTCTCAAAATGAATCCAGTTTTAGTTCATATTAAAGAGTACACTAAATACTTAATTTCCAATGCCCTTTTATACTACACCAACGTTTTTCTTTCAGCATTTCTTGGAAAAAAAAAGTTTCTTTAAAAGTAGATGAGTCTTTAATTGTTCTGCCCCACAGAACATATTATATTTAATCAGCTTTGAGTTTACAGCCATATTAATTATTCTAACCGTTAAAATGATAAAAAACGTGAAGATACCTTTCGAGGGAATGCGTGATTAATGTAATTTAGATAATAAAAAACCAAAACTAAATCAACCTATCACAAAAAATCTTCTCGTAAATAATTTAAAGTCTAACGCAAAATATTCACCATTTTAATTACATTAACTCAGTCCTTTCATTGTTTTAACCACATTCAATCAATTACAAATTAATTAAGTTCTACGCGTAAATTTATTTATTTTTATAATAAAATAATAATATATTTTTCTTCTCCTTATATCGAAACACCATTAATTGTAATTACCAATTTTAATCAATGCGAATAAAATAAAATCAATTCGGTTTGTTATAAAAAAAATATTAAAATAAGATAAATCTTCGACTTATTCTAATTTACTTAATGAATGATATTAAAAACTTGAAAATCGGATTAAATAAAGTTATACGAGACTAGAATCAATTTATACGTTTACTTAGCGAAACTATACACCGGAAAACGTAAACGACGATAAAATATTATATAAAACGAAAAAGTTAAATTGAAATAAAATGCGTGTTTCTACAATTAAAATAGCAACAACAAAATGTATGCTTGTGCTACATAATACCGTAGTATAAAAAAAAACTTATTTTCCACCAGGTAAAATTTCAACATCGGAAAATTGATAAAACAAAACAAAAAACAAAACAAAATGTCAGGTTTTGAACCAGTAGTAACACACAAAAAAAAAATTATGAAATAAGAAACCATACAACCAAAGCTAAATAATTAAATTAAAAAAGAAAAGTTTTAATCCGTCACGAACTAGAATTATGTCGTTGAGAAAAATAATCAAAATTTTTTGCTTTTCATTTTCTTATATAGTCACCTTAATTTGATGATTTTTCAAATTTCGGATACAACTACCAAGAAACCTGTACATAATTTTCTTTTAATTGGAAAGTTATTCATAAACAAAAAAAAAAAGAGTCATTTGGATTCTAAGCGCAATTATAAAGTCTCGCGTGGAAACCTAATAAGCTTTCTATAAAATTTAATAAAAAAAAAAAATGGAAATTACTTACTTTTAAGAAATATGATATCCTTTACAGTACAAAATTATAAATAACGAGAGTATAAAAATATGTAAAAAAAAAAAAAGTTTAAAGAACCCTTTTTCTATCTGCATTTTCTTCATTTTCTCACTTAACATTCTAAACCTATTCTCATCATTACAATATACGCAATTCAATTATGTTACACAACACATAAAATAAAAAACAGTAAAATTAAAATAAAATGCTTAAACAGCTTGAAGAACGCACCTTTACACATAAAAATATACGAACAACATAAAAATGAAAACTTACTTTCATACGCCATGAGAATTATAAAGTTGTCTTGATTTTAATTATGTTAATTTTTTTTTTTTCACTTCTGTGTCGTTAATGAAATACAATTTTTATAAAAGCTTCTCGCATAATGTTTTGTTATTACATACACCTTAGTTGTCTGCATTTTTTTTTAATGATTCTCTTTTCTTGTGTTGAATAGTGAAAAATTCATCATATACTGTTGACCGCACATAGAAATAATTGTGTAAAGTAGAGATAAATTGTACTTGTAAACCAATTTGCCAATTTTTAACACACTCACCGATACGACTATTATGGCAGCAAAGTTTTTTTTTTTCAAAAGCAGGGTCATGACTGCTTTAGTATTCTTATAAACTTAAACTACTATAACATAAAAATCATCACGCCTAATAAGAGTTACACTCCTTGTTAATTAAAAAAAAAAAAATTCTGTGTATGCAACGTTTCGCTTTGAATTGAAAAGTAGTATAATTAGAGTTTTTCCCCTATATTTGTGTATTCCAATTTTTGTTTTTACTATGACTAACAATGCAGTAATTGTTTTATACATTTTTCATGTATGTGTTAGAAAAAAATGTGTTTTTACTTAGACGTTATTTGCTTTGAGTGTAGTTTCTTTGAATTTTCCAAATGCTTAAGGATTTAAAAACCTAAATTTAAGTTTAATAATACAAAACCAACAACAATGTATATACAAGCCGTGTGAAAAGTTTAATTAGTTTAACTTGTAACGGAAGTTATAGAAATTTTTTTCTTAATCGAGTCACAGTTCCGGCGTAGTCATGTTATGCCGGATATGGCTCACGGTACGAGGTGAGGTTTGCCGAAGCTGAACAGATGACTGCCAGCCTACTAGGAAGGAAACATGTAATGAATAGGGTTTCCATCCGTCCTGGTTTTCCCGGACATGTGCTGATTTTTCATACATTTACGGGCATCCGGGTGGATTTTGAGTTTCGTTTGTTTAGCGAAAGAGATCGGACGTGTTTTTTCCGACTCTTCATTAAACAATTTTAAATTATTTTATTTTAATTTTTATTTTATGTAGTGTTGTGCGTGTGTGTGTTTGTGAAATGAATAGATTGTGAACTCTGTCGTTTTCCCAGAGTACAGGTATCAATAAAAGCCAACACAGTTGTGTAAATACGGGTCTCTAAGGATCGCCAACACCGGTACAGCTGTGTAAAACGGGCCATAAAGGCTTGCTGTTACATGCATAATATTAAATAATTTTTGTAGATTATTCGTTATATACTTTATTTCCTATTTTTTAAAAAAAAAAGTATATAACGAAAAGTAAATAAAAGGATTGTTACGTAGTTGAACATACGTGTTGGCTTTATGTAGCTTTATTAATTTAATGTGCTTTGTGGATTTGATTGATAATTTTTATTTATTTAATTCTATTTTAATATAATAATATAATTTATTAAAATTAGTAATTGAGTGTATATGTACATATATCTAGATACATAGGTCCCGTTGTTGTTAAACCAACAACAATGTTAGAACAATTTTGGTTTTGCTATTTTCTTTGTTTTTAAAATCGTAAAATACAGTTTCTTCTCACTAATTTTGTTATGTATGTAAATAATATAGAAACATCTGTTTGTCTTATATGTGTAGATGATATATAGAGATCACAAAACAAAAACAAAAATGAAGTGATATATAATACATAATATTAAATAGGGTGCCTCATATTATATAGGGTGCGATGAATACGAATTATGCCAGTTTTAATGTTTTAACATTTTTATATTTTATAATTTTATGGTTTTATATTTATGTATTTATATATTTATGTATTTATATATTTATATATTTATGTATTTATATATTTATATATTTATGTATTTATGTATTTATATATTTATGTATTTATATATTTATATATTTATGTATTTATATATTTATGTATTTATGTATTTATGTATTTATATATTTATATATTTATGTATTTATATATTTATATATTTATATATTTATGTATTTATGTATTTATATATTTATATAAATAATAATAAATAATAATAAATATGTAATAAATATATAAATGTTTATATATTTATATATTTATATATTTATGTATTTATATATTTATGTATTTATATATTTATATATTTATGTATTTATATATTTATATATTTATATATTTATATATTTATGTATTTATATATTTATGTATTTATATATTTATATATTTATATATTTATGTATTTATATATTTATATATTTATATATTTATATATTTATATATTTATATATTTATATATTTATATATTTATATATTTATATATTTATATATTTATATATTTATATATTTATATATTTATATATTTTTATATTTATATATTTATATATTTATATATTTATATATTTATATATTTATATATTTATATATTTATATATTTATATATTTATATATTTATATATTTATATATTTATATATTTATATATTTATATATTTATATATTTATATATTTATATATTTATATATTTATATATTTATATATTTATATATTTATATATTTATATATTTATATATTTATATATTTATATATTTATATATTTATATATTTATATATTTATATATTTATATATTTATATATTTATATATTTATATATTTATATATTTATATATTTATGTATTTATATATTTATATATTTATATATTTATATATTTATATATTTATGTATTTATATATTTATATATTTATGTATTTATATATTTATATATTTATATATTAATATATTTATATATTTATATATTAATATATTTATATATTTATATATTTATATATTTATATATTTATGTATTTATATATTTATATATTTATATATTTATATATTTATATATTTATATATTTATATATTTATATATTTATATATTTATATATTTATATATTTATATATTTATATATTTATATATTTATATATTTATATATTTATATATTTATATATTTATATATTTATATATTTATATATTTATATATTTATATATTTATATATTTATATATTTATATATTTATATATTTATATATTTATATATTTATATATTTATATATTTATATATTTATATATTTATATATTTATATATTTATATATTTATGTATTTATATATTTATATATTTATATATTTATATATTTATATATTTATATATTTATATATTTTTATATTTATATATTTATATATTTATATATTTATATATTTATGTATTTATATATTTATATATTTATATATTTATGTATTTATATATTTATATATTTATATATTTATATATTTATATATTTATGTATTTATGTATTTATATATTTATGTATTTATATATTTATATATTTATATATTTATATATTTATATATTTATGTATTTATATATTTATATATTTATATATTTATATATTTATATATTTATATATTTATATATTTATATATTTATATATTTATGTATTTATATATTTATATATTTATATATTTATATATTTATATATTTATATATTTATATATTTATATATTTATATGTTTATATATTTATATATTTATATATTTATATATTTATATATTTATATATTTATATATTTATATATTTATGTATTTATATATTTATATATTTATATATTTATATATTTATATATTTATATATTTATATATTTATATATTTATGTATTTATGTATTTATATATTTATATATTTATGTATTTATATATTTATGTATTTATATATTTATATATTTATATATTTATATATTTATATATTTATATATTTATATATTTATATATTTATATATTTATATATTTATATATTTATATATTTATATATTTATATATTTATATATTTATATATTTATATATTTATATATTTATATATTTATATATTTATATATTTATATATTTATATATTTATATATTTATATATTTATATATTTATATATTTATATATTTATATATTTATATATTTATATATTTATATATTTATATATTTATATATTTATATATTTATATATTTATATATTTATATATTTATATATTTATATATTTATATATTTATATATTTATATATTTATATATTTATGTATTTATATATTTATATATTTATATATTTATATATTTATATATTTATATATTTATATATTTATATATTTTTATATTTATATATTTATATATTTATATATTTATATATTTATATATTTATATATTTATATATTTATATATTTATATATTTATATATTTATATATTTATATATTTATATATTTATATATTTATATATTTATATATTTATATATTTATATATTTATATATTTATATATTTATATATTTATATATTTATATATTTATATATTTATATATTTATATATTTATATATTTATATATTTATATATTCATATATTTATATATTTATATATTTATATATTTATATATTTATATATTTATATGTTTATATATTTATATATTTATATATTTATATATTTATGTATTTATGTATTTATATATTTATATATTTATATATTTATATATTTATATATTTATATATTTATATATTTATGTATTTATATATTTATATATTTATATATTTATATATTTATATATTTATATATTTATATTTTTATGTATTTATATATTTATATATTTATATATTTATGTATTTATATATTTATATATTTATGTATTTATATATTTATGTATTTATATATTTATATATTTATATATTTATGTATTTATATATTTATATATTTATATATTTATGTATTTATATATTTATATATTTATGTATTTATATATTCATATATTTATGTATTTATATATTTATATATTTATATATTTATATATTTATATATTTATATATTTATATATTTATATATTTATATATTTATATATTTATATATTTATATATTTATATATTTGTATATTTATATATTTATATATTTATATATTTATATATTTATATATTTATATATTTATATATTTATATATTTATATATTTATATATTTATATATTTATGTATTTATATGGTGAAATTGCTAAAAAAACGATGGATTCGATCGAATTCAGTTGTTAAATCATTTTAATAAAATTCGAATTGTTGAATTTTGGGCAGTGCAACCATTAAATTAATGTATTTTGCAAATATTTTTCTAATCTATATTTAAATACATAAAATATATTAAATAGATAAAATATTTCTAAATTAACTAATAACTCTAAATTTATTAGTTTTTAAGATGAAATTTGTAATTCTTAGGATCTTTTAGTTTTGTTGGAGTGTAGAGTTGTTTTGTCTGTGCGTAATATTTGGGTGATATATAAATACAGATATATAAATTATATCTGTACTAGAAAAGCTCTGAAGATTTTGTGTTGAACCGAAAAGAATATCCGTATGCTCAAATACGTGACGTTGTTGAAAGCTATCATCTCGAAGAAGATGGATGCCGGCTTCTCCTACAAATTACATGTTTTAACGAAGATCTTAAGGGCCATAAAATAATAAGTGACAAATCAAGTATCGCTGCTGCATTTAATTTGCGTACAAATGCCGATGTTATTTAATTAATTTCGATATCTTTATATTTTATATTTTTATATTCTGTATATTCTTACGTATCAGATTTGTATTTTAGTGTTTATATTGTTATATTATTGTATGTTATATAATTTCATATCTTTGTACTGTTATATTATGATTTATATTACCACTATAGTACGGTACTAAATTAACACTTAATTTTTAGCAAAAATGCCACGGAACGAATTTCAAGGGAAACTAATCCAATTTATTACAGCATATGGATAGCAGAATTATTTATTTATTTATTTAATTTTATAATATTATAATTAATTAAACTATAAT
Source organism: Tipula confusa (assembly GCA_963556175.1). NCBI lineage: Eukaryota > Metazoa > Arthropoda > Insecta > Diptera > Tipulidae > Tipula > Tipula confusa. Next base: position 172,481,484 of record OY744475.1, read on the forward strand.
TTTAGATTGAAATTAATTCCATTTCTTCCAGCCTATGGCTAAGAGCAATTAGTTAATTAATAGATTTTGTTTTCAGGAAACCTCTGCAGATTACAGATGAATGGTGGCACATTGGAGTTGCTGATAAGAGATGGCAGAATGCAGAGGCGTACAACAAAAATGTGATTGTCTTACACTAACAGTAGTTTGAATATTGGATACCGGGAAATCGGACCAATTAAGTCATAACTAACATACTTTTCCTTTCCCTAACCCACAAAAATTTACTAACTATTGGCCGCCAAGGTGTCTGTAACCGGGTCGATCTCAATAATTTAACTAGTATCCTTCCCTATCCTTCCAAGTATATGTAAAAACGGGTGTACTGTGGGCCCGGCGCTTTCCGGGATATCCTGCTTAATGCTTGGCAGTACATTCAAAATCAATCAATCAATCAATCAATTTACGGGCATCCGGGTGGATTTTATTTTTAATTTCCTGTTTGTCCGGTTTTTTTGTTTTAGTAAAATTTACAAAAATTACATAAAAATTGTTTAAAACATAGTAAAAAAAATTTTTTTTAACTGTCATCTATCGATGTTATTGTTAAGTATATTTATAGCAAAACCAAAGAGTGGATACTTAAAGAGAGAGAAGTTCTATGTGCACAATATGTGTTTAAAAAATAATTCTCATTTTTCGCTGCGAACGATGAAAACTGAGAGGCATATATAAAAATCAAATTAATTTTCTTTTTCTATCTTTCATGTTTTGTGTACGGAAAAAACGATAAAAATATATTATGTAACAATGTATGGACAATACATTCTCATGTAAAACAAATAGAGACAAAAAAAATGATCTCCTATTTATCAATGAAATATATTTTTGATCGTAGACTAACATTTTCTCATTTAAATTTAACTTTATGAAATTCATTTCTATGTGTATATACAAACATAATTTTCTCATTTCGTTAGTTCTATCCGATACAAATTTATTTGTATTATTGAAATAAATCAAAACCAACAAGATGTCTATCAAAAACGTCTCTATAGAAAGACCAACTCATTTTTTCGTACACTTATATTACTTCATATCCGCCTCAATAAAGTAGTATTGTAAGCAAAAATAACATAAAAAAAACTAACTATATTAGTGTTAGTAAAAATATTTTTTTGTTTTTATTTTACGCTATATCTGTACACAACCAATACTACATCAAAGAGGCGCTTTGTCCCTTTAAATTTTTGAATAGTTGGTCTTTCTATAGATACGTTTTTGTGTCTATACAGGCAAAACCAACTCAAATGTATATACAAGCCATGAAGTTGCGATACTCATGCCAAAAAGTGACTACTATACCTAAGTATTAGTGTTGTGATGTAGTATAATTTGTATATACTTTTATTATATGCTTTGATGTAAATAAAAAATGAATACGAATGATGGGACAACAGTATGTTGCGCTCTTTAAGACAAAGCAAAAAAGAAATTTATTATTTAACGAGAGAGAGAAGTATTGTTATTATTATTTACTTCATTATATACTATACTATATACTAATAATTTAGAGCAGAGTGGACAGTCGCAAAATATAATTTTTGTTTCGTTTTTTTTGTAGAAATGTTATGTACTTTGAATTTAGAGGAGTATGGACAGTGCGAAATATAATTTTTTGTTTCGATTTTTACTGTAGTCAAATTCACTAACACATACACCAAATAGTAGTCATAATATGTTTTACTTAGCCAAGCTTCATGGCTTGTATAAGATACAATAGTGTTGGTTTTGATACAGGCCGTGTTGAATGTTTAATTGACAAATACGCTAAAACGGTACATTTTTAAATATGTATTAGGCAAATAAAATAATATATAATAATATGCACTCGCATTGAGACATCTCAAAATAAAACAACACACCTTCAAGATTGTATTGTTTTATTTTCTCTGTATACGTTTAGTACGGCTTGTATAAACCTTATTGGTTTTGAATAAATTCAAATTCCTTTACATATAGACGTACATATATACATTTTTATATTTTGTTTTCCGATTTGGTTTTCAATTTACGTTCGTTTCTATTATTATAATACGATCGCAAGTGCATATACAGATCGTACTTCTGCGCTTGTGCAAGAAGTGTGTTGAAAAAATGTTTCCTTCTTTTTATAAACATTTCAATATGACGATGTTCGAAGTAAATTTTTCCCGTTATTAATTTATATTTTTTTCAAATATAGTTGTATTTTATTTGATTTTGGTATTGGAATTGGATTTGGGATTCAAATAAAATAGGTTTTTAATTTTTTTTTGGAATTGGATTTTATTTTCAAAGGTTGGTACGTTGTGTATTTTTACATTTGATTTGTCAAATAGTTTGTTTTGATAATCATCAAAAATTTTATATTTTTACCAGCATATTATTTTTTATTCATACATATTTTAATTAATTATAATGTCAAGCAACGTAGAAAAGATAAATAATGTTATCAGAAAACCATAGTGAGTATTAATTAAATCGTCAATATCGGCTTAGGTCTAATAACGTACAATCAAAATTTGTTAAATACAAATTTGATAATTGCAGTTCCTCAAGAAGACAATGGTCTAGAACAGAGACGAGAATGCTTTTGGTTTTCGTTACCAGTCGAAAGATGAATTTCATCGTATTACAAAAAAAAAATATGTATACGATCATTTATTAGAAGATCTCACTTCGAGTGGTATTTCGGTACGTTATAAATTATTAATGTTAAGTCTATATACCTAGTAATTTTTTTTTAAATATAGGAAATCTCTTTTACGGTTGACGAAATTAAAAACAAAATAAACACTTTGAAGAGCGCTTATAAAACCGTAATTGATAGTAATAACTGTACCGAAGCTGCTCCATCCATAGCACCTTATATGGAGTTATTGGATGAAATTTATGGCTTTGACAATGCCGCACCTGAGAGTGGGGAATCGTTAGCGTGTTCTGTAGGGATTGGACGTAAGAACCTCAAATTACACCAGATCTATTCGAGTCATTGATTGAAGTATCGATGCCAGGAGTTGATGAAACAAATGGGCCTGGTTCCGAAACCGAAATACCTACAACTTTAGTAAATACAGGAAAAAAAAGAAAATTATCTGAAAAAAAAAGGTTGTTAGAGAAAAAAATGGATTTCAACAAAAGCATATTTGATTCAAAAGAGGAAAATAAAAATAAAAGGGCTGCTGAAAGAGAGGCAGGTAGAGAAAAAAGGCATGCAGAAAAGCGGGAATGGCATAACCAATTGATAGGAATGTTATAAAAAAAAATCAGTTTTAAAATGTATGAATTTATTTAGGTTTAATAATAGTTTTAAGACTTTAAATATTTTAAATTTAATAATGAAGTCTGAATTAACCATATATTATATTTTAAAATTTATTATTTTTGTTTTATTTATTTAATTACATACAACTTTAATTTAACAGTCCTTTGCTTGTAAGATCTCTTACAACTTCGGCTCGGCGATCTTGCAAACGCATATTTCCAACATCTAAATTTGGAATTTGTGTCACTACGCTGTCGTTATCATCGTTATGATCTTCGTCGTAATTCCACTTATAATGCTCGTCTATACACATGTTATGAAGAACACATGTCTATACACATGTTATGAAGAGATATATTAAGGGTTGTTCTTTTTTAAGAGGTCTATAATCCATCATATCAGAATGAGGCTAATTTTATTTAAAAGAACATCCCTTAATATGTTACTCACATAAGCGAAATCCCGGTGAAAACTCTGTGAGCTGGCCTCTAATAAATATAAAACAATAAATTCCAATTTTTATGAAATATTCAATTGTTCACAGTCAATAAAAAAAGGTTCAACCCCATCGTAATAACTATTGACTATTATTTTACTACACGTCTTCATAGTCTTAGCTAACTTTGCGTATATGTCAAGTCTATTGGAAATTTCTGGGAGTTGGCCAATCTTTGGCCACTAAACCACTAAATTTGACGTATTTAAATATTTTTAAGAACTTTTAGTGGTCGGATAGTATTACGAATTATTATTGTTTTTGATTTTAGAAGAGATTTTGTTTTACTTGTATTTAGGAATAAAAAGTTTCGAACGTTTATTGAGTTTACGAATATATATTATAATATATTATTATTATAATGAATTAATAATATATATAATGATAGTTAGAGTTGGTAAATTAACAAAGAAATTAACATTAAATAACAAATTTTTGGCCTACTGTAAAATAAATTACCAATACACATACAGATTTTGTTATTTGTCGAAAACTTCACACCCGTTTTTCCTGCACATACTCGACGTATTTCATCATCTTCATAAAATTTCTGCACCAACAATGCTATTTCTTGATTAAGAGTGGTTGATCCCACTTTGGTGTTCGGTGTTGACATGATATCTTTTTCTTTTTTAATCTGTTTTGCTCTATTTGCCATATAATAAGACACACCAAACTCATCTTGAATTTTCCGAACAGGCCAGCTTTTTGGTACCGATGTTAAAATAATATACTTTTCATTTGTTGTTGTAAACATTCCATATTTTTCTCGTAATTATTGAATCATTTTAATAGTATCGCCTGGTATGTCATTGAACTGCACGGAAGCATAAATATTTCCTCAGAAATTTTCGCTAAAATTATTATTGTTTCGTTCGGTTTTTAGATAATGACCTAATTTTAGAAAGATGGAAATATGGGTGGTGGTTTCCTTATTTTTTCTTAGGTAGGAATTTAAAAATTAAAAATAAATTAGATATAGCTCAGTAAAACAAATAGCAGGTCCAATTAATAAGACATCTTTAGATATTAGAAAATTTTCATTTTGCTCAAAGCAAATACTTTTTGATATTGCATAATAAAGATTATATTAACAACCAATTTAGGGTTTTATTGCATTGCCAAAAGTGTCAGTTAGTGAACAATTCAAGAAAAATTATCAAAGAAAAAGTTTGATTGATTTTTTTTGAGTTTTGGTTTAAAATATTCAGATCCTGAAATATTCAAAAAATCATATTTTAAACATGAAAGATAACACTACTTTTTTATTTTTTTATTTGTTTGATAAATGAATGAGCTTTGAAAAAAAAGAAAAAAAGTGATAACTCGTTGGGGTCGAAAATAACGGGAAATGACATTTTTCAAAACAACACATTTTTTCTTTAATAAACAACTTTTTAAAAATTGTAACGTTATTTATAAGATCCATTCATTTCCTTCCATTTGAGATATAAAACATTCAAATCAGTTAAGTGGTTTTTGAGAAAGAGGACATTAGAAAAATTAGCATTTTCAAGAAAAATCAAGAAAAACGTAAAACGCCGTGCGCTACTGTCAAAAAGGACAGTGCCACTGTCATAAAGTACTGTCAAAAAGTACAGGAGATTATTTGATGATATATATATATATATATATATATATATATATATATATATATATATATATATATATCATCATCAAAGAAGCTCCCTAGTTACAGATGAGTTGATATATCCTTATAGTAAGATGTATTTTATAGGAATTGTTTTATTGTATTTTTTTTTTTTTTTTTTTTTTTAAGAATATATATGTGTCTAAATATAGACAAATTTTTAAACTGGAATATTTGCTAATTGTATATTGCTATATACAATTACTTAAATACCTATAACAAATATAATAATGTACATTTTAAGTATGATCTGTTGATTTAATTCAATTCAAAAGATCTGAGTCTAATATAAGCCTATATTTTTTAAATTTATTGTAACGGAATATTTATGAATTTACACAGACTAATCAATTTCGATTATATAATATCTAAAGACAGAAAACCATCCGAAGTAATAATTACCTAATGAAAATCTAAAAATTAATGACAACGACAAAAATTGACGATGGCGTTGTAATTATTAGTAACGTTTGTAAAGACGTTCACTTCAATGAACCGCGGTATCAAACTGAATAAGGAACTTGTGAACAGAATATCCATAAAATTATTTTCATCACATCAGACAATGAAAACAGAATTATGTGCAATTTTTTTTTAATGTAAAATATTTGATTTGGTCAAAATTAATTTTAATTAATTTAATTAATCTATACGTAATAGATTAAATACATTTCATATAAATCATTCCGGTGTATTATAGTGTTAGCGAGTTATATTAGTGAGCACGAAAAATAAAATACCTGAAAATGTTAAGTTAATTGGTTCTAAATAAAATTGTAATTTCAATTTGTTTTTTAAATTCAAGTTTGGTCAACCAAAACTTGTTTTACATATATTAAGAAACGTAAACTAATACCAACATTGAAATTGATTTTTATAGAAATGATAACACAGCTGATCTATATGCAATTACATTTTATGTTTGTTAATATTTGTAATCATTTGTACCGCCTTCAAATTATTGGTTGGTATTATTTGAAATTTGGCTTATTCAAATCATTGCAGCTAAAAAGAGACATTATCAATTAGCGAAATATATATGTTTATTTCGTTAAAATCGAAATAAAATTTAAAATAAAATTGATTTTGTTTTTAATCGGCATTTGGTTTGCATACAAAATAGTTCTCTATTTGTATTATACTCAGTGGTTAAGGTTAAAAAAAAATTACTTTTTATAAATTGTTTTTGAATCGGAGTTCAATGATAACTGCTGGGTGTCATTAGAATGTTTACTTAATGTAGTAAAACTTTTTATTTTATGTTTGAATTTTTTAGATGTCAACGAAGAAAAGAAAATGTGTGGTCAGCTCTGCCTTGCTATAAGAGTTCCCAGTTTTAAAAATTGTAACACTGATTATGAAATTATATGCAAGGTAAGCAATAGTTCTATATCGATTGCATATAAAGGAAAATTTGACAAATTGGAACTCATGAAAAACGAGAAAACAAAAATTAAATATCCAACCGTCGTCGGGTGTCTCAAATATCATCGGATCATACATTATTGCCAACAACGAGGCTGAGTTAAATTTTACGAGGGCTGCAGAGAGAACTTTGGCCTATCATACTGTAAAGCACCATCATTCGTTCAAATTACTGGACTATTCCATCGCTTTATACAAAACTGTCTTTAAGGATTCGAAAATTGGACAAAAAATAACATGTGGTAGAACTAAGGCGGAAGCGATTATAACCAAAATAATCGCTCCGCATTCTATAAACAAACTGTTAAAAGATTTGAAAGAAATTCCATTCATTTCGGTCTCAACTGATGCGAGCAATCACAATGCGATCAAATTAGTAGTAAAGGAATCCAATCCAAAATTTTAGAGGTAATCAGTCAAAAAACAAAACTTCCGCTTTTTAGTTGAAAAGATTTTAGGCATCTTAAAAAGGGCTAAATTAACTACAAAAATCATTTTATATTCGGGGGACAACTGCAGCACAAATTTTGGAGGAGCTAACCGAAATGGGAAAAACAATATATTTGCGAAGCTAAAAAACGACATTATATTATTGGAATAGGTCGTCCACTGCATGTGCTTAATAATGCAGCCCTTTGTGGTTTATCACAACTATCAATTAATATAAATGGTGTCGTTCCAGCTATTCATACTCATTTTTCTATATTTACGACACGAGTCGAAGAATTTAAAGAATTTTGCAACTTAGTAGACTTAGACTACAAACCAATGATATCTTACAGCAAGACACGGTGGTTGTCTTTGTTGCCAGCTATTCAAAAGATTTTAGAAAAATATGAGGCGATAAAATCATATTTTTATCGATAAAAAAAATCACCCGTCATTTTAAAGTCGTTCTTCAATGATGAATTAAGTGAATGCTACCTATTAATTATTCAAGCATTTATTTCAATTTTCCATGACTACGCCAAAGAAATCGAAAGAAGAAATATTTTTGTCATTGCAAAAATTTTTGTCAAGTGCAGAAATTACTAAAAAAAGTTTGTCTTTCAATTAAACAAGGAATTAATTCTAAATTCGTCCCAGTCAAAGTCAAAACACTATTTCGTAAACACAAGAAAATGGCTTGGCAAGGGAAAATGATCGATTAAATCAAGAAATATTAAACGGATAATAATTATATAATAAAAAGTAAAGTTAGGTAACTGCATTTAACTTAAATCTAAAATGATTAAGTAAGAATTAATCAGGAACAACAAGTAAAATCACATTTCAAAAATAAAGTTAGGTACATTTAATTAAATCGTGACATCGTACTCGTCCAAAAACTGTTTTCGAACGTGACATTCATTAGTGACATATCACATCGATATCACACTTTTCTTTAATGGTTTAGGCTTTTTACGTAACTTACTATCCATCTTCTTCATTTTTCGTTTTTTGCCTAATTAACACTTCTTGATCCCTTTTTTCTTTTTTAATTTTTCTCTCCCTAATTCGATTTTCCTTCTCGGTTTCTGCAATTCTTTTTTTATTAATTTTATTTTTTTACTCTTTCTGGTAAGGTATTGATGAAATAATATAGCTGGGATGTTCTGAAATTTTAATTCCCTTGCGCACGGGCGTATCAGGACCGCGAGAAAACTTGGAATTTGAACATTTGTATCATCTACATGCAGCACTGGTATACCGGATAAATTGAAATTTTCTGGACCTTTGAACTATACAAATTTTGGAAAAAAATGTCGTTATCGATCAAACACTATTATATTGCACAATTATTTTTACCTCATCAATGAATTCAATAGAATGTACTTCTTGCGAGAATGCGTCAAGCACATTTGTGGGCTTACTTATTAGTTCGAGCTCAACATCGTTAATTTCCCTATTTTTGCCGTCTCCAATGGCAACATCGTTGTCAAAGATAAATATAAATTTTGGAAATTATAAATATTTGAATGTTTTTGTTTTACGTGTTTAACTTACATCCGTTGTGTTCGCGTTCGGAAGGAACATCCGATAAATTCGTAATAGTAATAAAAAATCTTCTGAAAGTTGTTTGGCTGGACCAACAATATTTTTGAAATTTTCAAAATTAATTGAACTTTCAACATAGTTCGTAATTATACCTATATTATCTCCATTAAAGTTATGTTCAATATTTTAAGAATTTCTTCCCAAACACTTTGAATAATCGATCCCATCCGGGTTGAATGGAAATAAACCACACGTGCGAAAACCATTCACAATTGAGCATTTGTTGATGTATTTGTCGATCACTGTTTTTAAAATTGGCGCAAAGCAAGTTTTTGTTAGCTTTTGATCGATATTTTCTTTCCTCCAATTTAGGACTGCTCTTTGCCAACCTGTTTTAAGTGGCTTAAAAATCGATACATCTGCTGGTTGCAAAATTCTAGTCGAATTTGGGTATAAGCAAATTAGAATAATTTTTAATTTCTCGCATAACTTAGACAACTGATATGTCATATGTGTGCTGTGGGCATCAACATACAAAATAATTGGGAGCTCAACATTTTGGGATATAACGCTGGGATAAAATATGTCTTCAATATATTGGTAAAATACTTCACTGGTCATCCACCCAGAATCGGATTTCATCCATTTAATACCATCTGGAATTGAGCTAATTACGTCTGCCGGTACGCGTTTATAAGGATACACGATTAATGGAGGTACTACAAAAACAGATGCAGAAAAACTGAACATGACCGTCAAGTTGTCCTTGGCTTGGCCACGATCGATTTCATACACGTTCTTTGAGCCTGTACAATAGGTAACATATTATTTAATTTTATTTGTTGTAAATTAAATTAATCAAATATTACCTTTAGGAGCAATTACTTTCCCAGTTTTAGGACACATTAAAAAATTGGTTTCATCGCAATTGAATATTTGACGGATTTTCAAGAATATTTGAAAAGCTTTTGTCAGTTAGGTAAGTTTCGATTTGGTTGAACCATCCACGGATATTTGTCTCGGCTACTTTCGAACTGGCATCGGTTATCGGTCCTGGTGTCCGCACTATAAGATTTGGATGCATTTTAAGGAAACTCTCATACCATGAATTTCCCGGAAAATTGTTCTTAAATAGGTTATCCTGGGTGACGCGTCTAAAAAAATTTTAACAGCGTTCTGGACATCCTGCTTTCGACGTGGGAATCCTTTTGGGTGCTTCGCGCTAAGCCAATCTACAATATCTCTTTCTTCCTCAGAAGTTAGTACTGGAGATGGACCAAAAGCACTTTTTTTGCCCTGTTATGAATTCTATTTTGAATTATAGATCTCGGAATATTATATTTGCGAGAAGCGGCATGAATCGATAACCTATCATTTATTTCGGTCAGTGCAGTCTCGATATATTTACGGTTATATTTACTAATTTTGGGCATTTTTATCTTAGAAAATAATAAATATTATCTTAGGAAATAAATAATGCTTCTTGTGTAAATTATAAAAACAATTTTTACGATATAAACAAAAAATTTAACCATTAAAAAAATGTTTAAGTTAAGTTTTTATTAGGGCTTATAGATAGAAAATATAAATATAACCGGTAACACGATTTATAAGCCCCTAGAATATATTCACCCAGTTATTAGCCCCTTTATTATTTAATCTAAGCACTATATTCTAATATTTAACCTTTAAAATTCACTTTATTTTTGTTTATATTATTAGGAAAACAAATGCTCCAACGTTGAAAATTATTAATAGTTATTATAAATGTAAAATAAACAATTAATTTCTTAAGAAAATCTCTACCGAATTTTTGAATCACTCGAACACACGTCTAACCACATTTGAATTTATAACGCAACTGAAAAACAAATGTTATTATACACATAGGTAATTAAAGAAAACAAAAACAGTTTCAATAATATACCAATACAAATACCAAATTTTTGCGCGTATAAATAAAAAAATAAATAGAAATACCAGCCATTTTATGTTTTTCTTTCATCTTTAGGAACCGTCACCTGGGGTGGGATGTTGTAACATCACTATCGATACTATCGAAAGTGATGATCACATCACTAGTGACGAAAGTCGGTATGTTGTATCATTTTCGACAGATAATCGATAATTGTATATTGCAACACTTTTTTTTACTTGAAATGACAGCTGTTTTTGAGACATTTTAATATTATTATTCTTATTAAATAAATAAATGAACATTTTTTTCATAAATAGTATGATAAATAATTGAAGCAATATTGGTGAAGTTATTTTGTTTGTTTTTTTGTTAATAAAAAGTTCCGTCATCATCAAAACATCAAAATATATTTTTAGTGTCGTATGCTAAGGGACAAATATTTATGACACCTAATACCCTATATACAAAATTCATATCAGAATTTTACTTTGTTTTATAATAATATTATATGTTTTTATAATATTATAAATAAATAAACAAGCTTATTCTTAATTTTTGAAAATTATTATTAATAAATTTTAATTAAATTGTATTAATATTTGTTTTCCTTGAAGTCTTAACATATGTATCACTCAGATTTTTGATGAGTGATGAAACATCGAAGTTTTCGCTTGTCGAAAGTGGTACAACATACCAAAAGTGATAATTTATCGAATATCGAAAATTGTGATGTTACAACATCCCACCCCTGTACTTTAGATCACTTATCACACTATTTTCTGATCTACTGTTGTCGCATTTTTTCTTTAGTAAAGATTCTCTTTAGAATACTCTGCCACAAAACATAACTGAAATTTTTAGAACAGTTTTTGAAAGTTTCTTTAACCTTTCCTGTCACCTGTCAATGATTCATCTTATACACTTATAGACTATGTATTGTTTCTGTATTTTTTGCAGAAAATGACTTAGTTAAACTCTTTCTATTTAGTTTTTAGGGTGTAACAGTGGTTTTTGCTGCACAGTGTCTGAGTAACTTTCGTTACAATATTTAAACTTATTAATATTTGAAAAATAAACTTTAAACGGAAAGAAGCAAAAAATAAAAACCACCAAAAAAAATGTGTGGAATTTTATCACGAAAAGTTAATCACTTAACCAAAATTTTCTGGTAACGTTTATTTTTTATGCTATAACAAAAAAAAACTTCATAAATCAAATTAATTAATTTTTTAATTTATATATATATATATATATATATATATATATATATATATATATATATATATATATATATATATATATATATATATATATATATATATATCGGTTTACTCGTTGCTTTTTAATTTCCTCGTTTTTTTTGTTCCTTTACCAAAAAGCCCATAAAATATTTCAACATTTTAGATGAGCACAACAAAAAATTTCAAATAAAACCATTAGCGATAAAATTTACACAAAGAATTTCCAGTAATTTTAATTTTTCCCTTTTTTTTCATTTAGGTTATCCCAATTAGTTTTCCATCGATCTTTTGTTTCGTTGGTGTGTTATTTGAGAGCAAAATTTTAATGTGTTAAAGTATTTTTATGTTTTGAGTTTATGTATATATTTGAATTTGTTTATTATGGTTTAATTTATTTCAATTAGCGTATTCATAATTAATTACACATTGGTCATAAGTTGTTGTAAATTATCTTTTGTTTAGTAGTGATAAAGTGTTTGATGACGACGACGACAGAGGGAAATAAAACGTGAGGTTAATCGAGTTTTTCATTTTAGTTACGCCAACATTTTACAGTTTATAACCGAACGATAAAATATCACAAAATAAAAAACTTTACGAGATTTTAATTGAATAATAAAAGAAAAGAATCTTACACCGAACGAACGTTTATAAAAAGTTCATTAACCAGATTTCATATAGTATTTTATAAAAGATATTTAATTAAAATGTTTTGTGTAACAGTATAAATATAACAGTAACAAAAATAGCAAAAAATTATGTAAATTTCTGTTTTTGTCCAAGACCAATTACAGTTTTAAATTTGTTTGTGTTTTAATTGCTAACGGAAATATTATAAATATTTTAAACGATTATATTTAAAGTTACCTATGTACATGAGTATGGTCAAGTCCGTTAACTATAGATTTAAATAATTCTTTAAGGTTGCCTAAAATTTACACAGTTTTCGATTCTTTAATATTATCTATCAGGAATAACATTAAAATTGATGGTCCTAAGCAAAAAATGAATTTTTTCCCAAATTTTGCCTTAAAACAAAAAATTTAATTTATCAACTATTCTAACAAGCGTGGCAAATATAAGCTTAAAAGACTAGCATGCTTCTTCCGACATAATGGTTGTCAAATGTTTTACATTCCACAAACTTGTAAAATGAATAGAAATTACAGAAAAAATTATTTAGCACGAAAATTAAATTAGATAACCATTAAACAGACAAAATACGCCCACTAAGTGATATTCAGTAAGAAATGAGCAATATTTAGTTATATTGCTATTAGAGTTAAAAATGTCCACGGTCGTATAGCATTAAAAATATATGATCTCATGGTTTATTTCAATATGGCCATCACAATCATTGTGTATGGCAATTATTCTTTTTAGTTTCTAAGTGTACTTAGGAATGCCAGCATTGTGTTTGAGGCAGAAAATTTTTACCCGAAAATTAATTTTTACAATGAATTAGACTTGGTCTTGCTGGAAACTTGTAAACCGTGGAACGATTTTTTGATCTGACTAACATGAAATAGTATAAATGCATGTTGGAAAACCCGTAATAAAATCATAAGCCAGAGAAATACTTAATAAGATACCTTAAGATGTATTTATGTCAAGAAAAAAAACTTCTTTATTTCGGGACCTATTTTAAAGGAAAAGGCGATATAAATCGCATACAAATCTATTCCACCGTTAACCGACTTCAATGCGTCTAAAGGATTAAACATCGGTGCAACATTACGTTTCAACAAATTTCAGGTGAACCTAAGGACGTTGATCCTGAAAGCGTTAGTTCGTGGTGATATTCTCATGTTGTTGAAGGCGTGAATCATATTTGGCAGCATAAACTGTAATTACTTCATTGACGTCTTCCATCTTTAAGTCATGTCGCAGGTCTTCATTTCGAAAGTACCACGGGGCATTTACAATGTTACGAAGTACATTATTTACGTCTGAATTATCTTAACATTTGTTTTCTTAGTACAAAGTCCCAGTTTTTCAAATATCTTCGATATAGTAGGAAGTAGAGATGATTTTTTATCGTTACTGTTTATGTTTGACTTTAAAATCATGATCACTTCTGCTACCTTCCACTGCCTTGGAACGTATCTTAATCTTAACACAGCATTGATTATGTGCGGAAGTTTGTGTATTGCTTTGTCTAGTAGTTCTTTTATAGTTTGCCCAGTTATTAAATCACATCCAAGAGCATTTTCCGGATTTAACTATTTTATTTCCTCTTTTAACTCACAGAGCGTTACAGTTTGTATTTCAAGCTCATTTGATCTGTGTACAAAATTAACATTTTCATTTCAGACTATTAACATTTCCAGATCCGATTTTTGCTTACTACTATGAGCCCACGTACCGTTATTATTGCTAATAGGTGCTGTTGAATTTTTTGGCTTCTTGGTCGATTTTTTTGCTTTCCATAGGGAGTATTAAGTGTCTTTTTGACCAGTAAGTGAAGATAAATATGATTCTATTGTTTCATTTTTAACTTTCCTGATAATAGATTTCAGTTTTTTACATAAGTTATTAAGCTTGGTTCTATTAGCTTCAGTTCGATTTATTTGCCAGAACTTACGTGGTTTACGTTTTTAGCCAGTCTTAACAATTCACGAAAAAGATTCCAATTGGTATTCCTGTTGTAAAATCTTGGTGATATTTCTTTTTGAATAATAGTTTCGCTGAATGTCATGATAACAGGAGAGTGATCTGATAAGACGTATAAGCTCTGCATTATTTTCCATTCGTATGTAGTTGTCATATATTTCTTTTTTACATAGAAGTCTATAAAATCAGAGTTTTTTTTTAATCTTTGGCCAGTAAATTGGCGCGCCACCAGATTGAAAGTCGCATTTTAATTTTTTTGGCTGCTTTAAACAGTTCTCTTGTTTTTGGTGTTGTAATTCTGGAGCCTTAAAAACTTTTTTTTTTGTTGAAATCACCGCCAATAATGAAACATCGTCAAACAAAGAGTGAAAAAGTTCTTCGTATTCTTCTTTTTTAAGTTATAGCGTGGTGGACAGTATATAGCTGAGATACTTACCTCTTTGTTCTTAGTTTGAATTGTGATTGTTGTCACTTGCTTGGACTCAGTTTCAACCTTTATTTCTTCATGGTATTTTATATTATTTTTAATGTAAATGGCAGATCCCTTTTTTGCCCTTTCTGCTGGATGAATAGCATGGTAGAAACTTTACTTACGTATTTTGCAATATGAAGGTTTATTAAAATGGCTTTGAGAGATTAAACATATGTCAATTTTTTGCGAGTTTAGAAATATTTCTGGATCTGGAATATTCTAAATTACATAATACGATGCTGAATATTCCATATATGTCAACGGAAACTTTTGGTTAAATTTAAAATCAAGCTCAAATTTATATTTCATCTGCCGCTAAAGATCAAATGCTTATTGCTGCTATGGAAGCTTAAACTATTGCAATTGCGGAACATAATAAAGATATCGATGGGGTTCCATTATTAACTATTTCAGCGGATGTTTGTTTTTCAAACCGAACATATGGGAGTAGCAGCAATTATTCATCTTTATCAGGAGTCGCATCAATTATTGCTAATGATACTGGTTAGGTTATATGGTGCAGAACCGCGAACAAATATTGTATAGTGTGTTCAAAGCACTCACCAGAAACGATACCTGAACATGATTGCAATCATATGGAGAACATTTCTTTGCTTAAGAAAAATATTATGCTGCAAAAAGATTTTGATAACGCTCCATCCCACATATTTGGTCATCAAAGAAATTGTGATGCTTAATTTTGTAATAGGGGAAAGTCGGGTGAAAAAAATTTGGTGCCTGAGATGTAGGAGTGTGGTATTTTTGAAAAAATTGGCTCAATTATCCCTAGATTACGAATTAATGGACAAAGCCTCCCATGTAATTGAATTATTAACCATTCATTATACAATAATTTAAAACACTAAAACAGAAACATCATTATTAATGGTAAACCATACCAATTGGTGCAACTCAAAAATTGAGACATACGCATAACATGGGCTCAACCAAGTGTGTTGTTTTGAAATAGCTTTCCAAAGAATTTGTCTCTCCCAGAAATAGTCCCTCTCTGTCATTTTTTACAACTCTCTATATAATATATTTTTTTTTTTCAAAATATTGATTGAGTTTTGAATGAAATCATAGCATTTTAACTAGTTAACAAGATGAATCACGATTCCGGTGTAAAATTTGCAATATTTCATTTTCAATAGCTTCCGAATAAAGAACAACTATTTTAAAGCATAATGATCCGGTAAATCATAAAATTAATTTAGACCTGCTTGCATGCTCACAAAAGTTTCTTTCCAAGTAAACATTTCACCGAATTAGATAGAAATGTAGGACTGAAGGAACTAGTTTTCACTTACCACATTGTCAATCATAAAAGCAATCACTAAAGCTTCAATAGCATAAATTGTATCTCGAAAGTGATATAAAAGTGTTTTTATTATAAAGGTTAGCTGATGTGGTCTAACAAAATGTAAGGCCATTATAAAAACGTAATTTACCCATAATAAAATCTAAAATAAATATATTTTTATTTATACGCTTGCTTATTTTATAACATATTATACTTTTTAAAAATAGATTGTCCGTCTCTGTCCCTCGTTGGGTAGGAAAATGTTAATGCTAAGCTGGTTGTACCAATAAATAATTCAAGTATGTAGATTTAAAATTATTTTTCAATTCATGTTATTTAAGAATTATTTTTATATTAGTGGATATATTGGAGCAACCCAAAAAACATATCAGGATTCATCTCGGTCATTGTGGAGTACCACTATGTAACACCTACAGAAGATCTAACATTTCGTTATTTAGTATTCCAAAAGCGGAGCAAAATAATCCCACCGAACTAAAAAAATGGGCTAGTGTCTTGAAAAAGGGTAAATAAGTTTCCTAACCATTTTCGTATCCAAGCACTTCAATAAAGTCGTTATTCTAACTCCAGCTTCTCCACATGTAAAATCTACCAATACTACCATCATTTAAGGGCCAACCGGAATCTAACAGAAGCAAGTGACTTGACGCGCGCAACGTGGTTATCGAAGACAACTGGTAATTAAGTTAAACTGGTTATTAGACATTTGATAACGAACTAATTTTTTTGAATTGCTCTGAATTTGAACACACTGGTATTACACCTAGCTGAAGATTTTATCGATGAAACTAAAATTATAAAAAGTACCCAGTTGATTTGCAAATCAAACGCCCGTCTGTTGAAAAAGGAATACAAATGAATGCAAAATTATATACTAGTATAGTAACATTATGGGATAAGGATACAAGACTGAATACTATGACTGGACTCCGGTGCAGTTAATTACGTAAGCAAAGTTACAACAGATCTTTTAAAAAAGCTTGAACCGGGCGACGCTGTTATGGTCGACAAGGAGGCACCAATTAGGTGATGAATTATCAAAAGCCAGTATAGAGATGGTTAGACCAGAATTTGCGTTTGAATAATTCACTAAGGCAGAGGTCGAAAGAAATACCAAAATTGCTGCTGCACGTGTGCACGTTGAACGCCGAATATCTCGACTTAAGCAGTTTAAAGTTTTAAAGGAAAAAGTTGGCGTTGCCGTTTTACCATACATAGATGAGATAGTCGGAATTATATGCGGCCTTTCTAATTTAACATAACCTATATTAGCGGATGCAAGGTCTTAAATGTCGCTAATATTTATAAACACTACGAATATTTATATGTATAAATCTTTTTTTTTAATCTTTAATTTACTATAATCTTTTCATAAGAGTTATTTTTTGTGCTAAAAATGATTAAATCACAATTCTTTAAGTTGGTTATGGTCAATCCAAGTTAGATTTGACCATAATATGGTTGCTGCTTATGCAGGTTATATCGACCATTCTGGAAGCAACAAATTTGATTCGACTTCGCGACCTTTCACCGGTGATTTAATTTCGATCAGCTTCTACTGATCTCCATCATATGAAATTGCATCAGCACTTTAATCAAAAAATGGAAGATGAGGAGATATCATTAACCCTTTCTCAAAAATAAAGCAGTGATGGTGAAGTTTTTCTTTTGCTTTTTTCCCCGCGCATTGGCCGTATCTTGTTGCATTATTACCTTTGAATGTACTATTTTAAATGGAAGAAATCTTATTTAGCTAATTTGAACACGCATACGAAACACTTCCAGTTATCCTAATTTTACGCTCTGCTAACCAGGAAGCACTAGTTTGAGATAAAGTGTTACTACAAAGAAGCACAGTTTCATCGATTGTTTTTCTAATTTTGTTGAAATTTATTATTATGTCTGGGGTTAAATATCTTTCCATAAGTGGTATGAATTTCAACAAATAGTCGTGTTGCATAATAAATTTAAAAAACTTCCTATTTTCGACTGAAGTAATATTTGTTAGTGAGATTGACTTATGTCTCGATCCTAGCATTAATTTTCTTATTTCATAATTAGAAGCGACTAGAATATAAAACATTTTGAGTTCATTATGTAATAAGCACATTGAATCTTTAATAATTTATATTTATTTACTAAAACAATTTATACCTATGAGATTAATTAGTTTCCTCCTATATGCTTCTCCCTTCTCTTGAAAGACCATCATTTTTTATGAATATATTTTTCCAAACGTGGCATAGTTCGCTAGCAAACACCGCACTATATTTTTTGGTCAATTCTTTTAAACACCGTCCCCGTTTTGTATCAGTACAACTGATGCTGTACAACTTTGGGTGCCTAATATCATGCATAATTTAGTTATACATATTATTTCATAAACCACATAAAAATATTATTGCATACATGTAAATGTGAAGCAACCAAGTTGCAATTGCATTTTCATCCATCATCGGTCTTGGAAGTGCAAACGCATATCAAGGAATTCACCGAATCTTTAAGATGTGTAAGGCTCACCTAATGTGGTATTGATGTCATTGAAGACGTTTCTATTACATATCCAATCACATCTTGGTGTAAAGGAAAGGGTGGAATGCCAATAGCATGCACCCAGTCAGCATTGCCTATTTCTTCTCCTTCACGAATCGATCGATTGGACCGACCAAAGTGATTTAAAATGTCAACCATCGACAACGTTATTTTACTGGTATCATCTTCTCTTCCTATTTCGATTAGAACGTCACCAGATCTACAACTGTATATGTTTATGTGATTAACTGATATGTTTATCAGTTAATCACAACAATATAGCAAATAAATACAGCAATTGAATAAGTTTATTTATTAGTAAACAATAAAAAGTTTGGTTAATGTATCAAAAAACATTTTTTTTTAAGACGGTTCTAATAGTTTTTTTAACCAAAACTGTATATATTTATTAATCATTGAGTATATTGTAATAAAATCACAATAAAAATATTGGTGAAACAAGCGCCACTTTTATTTTTTCCGATAGAGGCGCTTTTCCTACTTATACAATCGTCAATACACATCTTCTATACACAAAAACGAAAGTACGATCAACAATACATTTTACTCGTAAACTCCCATGATACACCCTACAGACATAAAAATATTATATAAAGAGAAAAAATGATCTAAAATCGCCTATCGGAAATATGCTGAACTTCTTTACTCTAAAAAACAATTTTTGTAATGTGTAAGCTATTTATGAATTAAAAAAGTAAATATTTTACAAAATAACAAAACTTTATTATTTTGAAATAATTTTGCGTCCGTTGATGTTTAGTATTCGTATCGAAAAGCTTTTCTAAGTTTGGGATCAAATAACTTACTATTAAAAAAAATTGGAAAAAAAACGAAAATAGGCACGAGTTTTACATATTATCTTTTAAATATAAAAAAACTCTAAAAGAAAATGTTCACGCAAGTGCTTATCAACCCTGCACAACATAAAAATATTACCCTTATTTTAGCAAAGAACGCTTTTAACGAGATTTGCTAATCAATTTCTATACGTTAAAATATTATATTATATTGAAGATTTTCAAGTAAAATTTACGATAGTCTTGTAAATATGACTATAGCGCTAACTTGTCAGAGCTGTAAATTAGGCTTGGTCCCGTGCGATTCCAGCTTTAAAAAATTTCATTGTACTAAGAAATTAATCTTCCAAGGTGTATTATTCGGTGTACATATCAACATGGTTTCATTACTTTGTTATGCAAGATATTAGATTTATCAGGTTTTTTCTTTAGACCTTCTAATTTAGTTTATTAGTTTTTTTTTTAGATTTCCGTAAATATTATATAAAACACTCAAAGAATATGTAACGGGACAACAAAAAATTACATCAAATGTGAATATAATTTTCTTCGTAGACAGTTCATAATATAAAAATTATATCAGTATTTGATAAAACATCTTATCACATTTGTCTAAAGTTTCCATTTCTTCTTATTTATAGTTCATGCTATATTACGATAACCTAGAATTTTTTTTGCTATATAATAACAGCAACAACAACCATAGAAATACAGATTTTCCAGATATACATTACAGATGATCAAAAAAAAAAAATTTATCAATCTTTGCCATCTGGTTTAGATACATAATATGATTTTGTATTAGTTCAAGTAAATTTATTTTAATATACTACTTCTGGTGCTGAGGATAGTATATAGATTCGAATTTATATTTTTGTTGCTACTTTTTAAGTATTTCACAAAAAAAAAATTTCTTATGAATAAGTTTTACATTAGGTAGCCATATTTTCGTAAAGTTGGGTCGAAAGACCTTTTTTTTCGACCTTCGAGTCCTTTTATCAAATGATTTAATTTATATTTACATATAATTATTAAGACTTTAATCTTTTATCTCACCTTTTTTCACGTATAGTTATGAGATCCTGATTTCTATCAGTTCTATTTAAAGTAGCAATGTAGAAAAGATATTAATTCTATTTCGACAATTTAATTTTGTGCCTGTACGATACGCTCAAATAATTTGTAAAATAATAACCAACACGGAACAAGACAAAGAAAAAAGTATAGAAGAAAACAATTTTTTAATAACATTTTCCACCAAGTGAAGCATACTTTTAATCTACAAATATTAGATTTTAATCCTTTTATATTTCGTTTTTTTTTTTGTCTAATATTTTTACTTTGTAATTATTTTTTTGTTTTTTTGTTGTTAGGGTGTAATTTTGCTCCATTTATAAAAAAATAAAACTTGAAGCTAGATACAAAAAAGTAACAACAACATCCTATTGAAAATCTATGTATACCTATATAGCAAGTACGTACACTTTTTTCTTGTGTCTATTATCTTGAAATTGAATTAAATATTATTAAAATAAATTACAGCATACAAATGTAAATTAATAGCAAAAAATGTAATAATGAGATTTGAAGGCATTACACAAAATAACCTAAAGGATAACAATTAGATAATTTGTAAAATTTATTTTTGTAACATAATGATATTTGATTTATTTATTTTGTACTTTTTATAAAGCCTTGTACATTGTAATGCAGTAAACTAAAATAAAATCATTCTTAGAAATTTAATAATATTTTTTCGTACATTTTAATTGAATTAATTCGTTTTTCATTATTGAAATTAAATTTAATTTTTTTTTTGTTTAATAAAATTAAAAATTAATTAAATTTTATTTTATAACAATTTTTTTTGTATATTTTATCATGCTTTATAGAGACATGGCAAGTCAATGCCAGAAATAAAAAAGTTAAAAAAAAAACAATTACAATGTCAACCAGTTTTAAATAAATTCGGGAAGGGGTTTTCATTTTTTTCGAAATTTTACAACAAAACGGGAAATGATTAAATGTCATTTGACATTTTAAAGAAAGCCAAGTTTAATTTTTTTAAAATCCAAAATGTTATTGCCTTTCATTAATGAGAGCATGAACTTTATTATTTTTGACAATTCCAGCTTTTTCCAAATTTAATTTGGATGTTGGATGACTACATTTTGTTTCCTTCTAATACCAAAGATTATTCATTGCTAATTTGTAATTTTTTTTGGAAAATTGTGTGCTCCTTAGATCAACATTGTATCTAATAGTCGCAGAACTTATCTAGATGTTTCAATAATAAAAAGTCTTACCGATCTCGTATACATTGAATTTTAAGGCTCGAATACGTTTATTTCATTCTAGCTGACTCGGCAAAGGTTGTTTTGCCTAAAATAATTATTTTATTCACGCTCTCCATGTATGAAAAATGGAATTTGTACCAAGCGATTCCCACGTCGATTTTTGAAAGATGACTATCTTAGATTTGGAGTTTAAGGACATCGTTGTTTTATCCAAACGTTTCTGTTTTGTAGTTGAAGCTTTCAAAGCACATTGCTCCTTTTTTATTCTAATTTTTTCAGTTCTGTCGGCCTTACGATTTTTTTTTCTAATAATTGTTTATGTGATCCGATTTTCATTGGTGTTTCAGGCTAATCTAAGTATTTTTCTAAAGATTTAATGGGAGTGTGACTTGTTTTGTTAACAATTTGAAGCTGTTCGCTTTTACTATAGCCCGGTAAATTAGAAACAATAAGTTCTTCTTCAGAAGTGACAACCGGTTCCTCTCCAATTGTAATCACAGCTTCGTTTCCAATAAAATTTTCGTCGAAGGTATGTTGTCGTTCAAGATTATCTAATGGATTAGAAATGTTAACATCATCAATGTACAAGAATTATGTTATCTCATTTATGTCAAATCCCGCTATGATCTGGTTGTCATCATCATCCATTACATTGTTATAATTTCCCAAAATTTGATACTTATTTAGATCCAAAGGTTGAGACACGACATTTAAAGGTTCAATTATTTTAACACCTTTAATAGTAGCAAACATTTGAAATAGCAATTTAAAATTTTCGTCGAACTGTTCCAAAGCTTTTGGGTTTTTTTTAAATATCTTCAAAACAATTTTATTTTTGAATATCCACAAATTTCTGAAAATTTTGTGAACCATCTGGAGGAGTTGAATTTGGAGTAATGTTAATAGATGATTTCCCCAGATTTTGAAAAATCGATTGCCGAGAATTTTCCTAGGGAACCTTTCCTTCAACCCATTTTGAATTATTTGCGGTATAATGCAGCTATTAAACACTTTCGAAAGCAAAGGAGCAAAATGGTTTCTCGTAAAAGAAGCACCCGGATTTTCTTTTTGCTATTGGGAAATCATTTTTGTCCAGCAATTTTTTAGTGGTTTAAATGCAGCATATATAGTCACATGGTTGTAGTATGCGTGTGGCATTTGGATATAAAACAATAATAATTATGCCCAGCCGAACACATAATTCACTCACTTTTAGTGTCATATGTGTGCTATGACCATCGACAAAGTAAATTACGGGAAATTTAATTTTATGAGATAAGAGATATGGATGAAAGTGTTTTGTAATATACTCGTAAAACACTTCTTTTGTCATCCATCCATTGTCCGATATTGGTAAGGCCCAACTGTCAGGTACGGATTTCCGAATTTCTTCTGGCACTTTCTTGTATGGTTAAATGACAATGGGAGGAACAATTTAACTCATCGATCGACTTCATATATATTACGGGCCCCCTTAGCTGCTGGCACAGATCACGTTTTTGGGCAAAGTAAAAAATTGTTCTCGTCACCGTTATAAATTCGATTAGGTGAATCCAGTATATCAAAATATTCGTATCTTTTAAATATGTTTAGTAAGATTGAAACCAGCGTTCAATATCGCTAGCACTTACTCTGACACTCGCTGCTGCCACGGGATCTGGAACTCCTACTGAACCATCCTTTTCCTGGTGTGTTATCCTTAAAAGGTGTTGGTCATTGGTCTGACTCGATAAAATCTTTTACAGTATCCAGTACATCCTCTTTCCTTTTGGGAAACCCTTTCTTTTAGCAGATAATGAGCTATTCAGCTGGAGCGCTCTCTTCATTTTTACTCAAAAAAGTAGGTGGGCCAGGTGCAACTTTTTGAAATTGTTCTCCCAAACGGAAAATTAATGTGAAACGCGGGATATTATAGAGTTTTGAAGCTTGGTGTTTAGAAATAAGTTTATTTTTTTATTAAATAACGCTTTTTTAGGAGTTTCTTCATTATATGTCCCTCGTTTTCTAGGAATTGTTATAACCTAGATTAAAATAAGTTGGATTAACTAGCTAAAGATATTAGCTAGTTGGCCTAGCTTAAATATTTTAATAAGAAATAGCTACGTTTGTAATCCCTCTGTAACAATAATTGTAGCAACTGTGCGTATAACTATTGACCCCACATTGTCAATAATTATAGCATTGAAGCTACAATTATTGACAGTGTAGGGTCAGTTATTGAAACTATGACTGCATTTGTTACAGTTAATAACACCTGTTATATTTTATTATTTACAACATTTTAATCAGTTTTTCTTTAAATTTTAAATCCTTACAGGACTTAATTTAGTAAAAAAAATGAAAACTGACACTTTTATAAAATAAATAGTTCTATAAAATCACTTACTTTTGTGGTATTCCTTGTGCAAAATCCGACAACTTTTTTTTTCCTACGAACACTGATGTTTACCTGCAAAAGTTTGGCAATAAACTAAATAAATTAATTAAAAACGTGTTGTGAGAAGGAAAAAGAAAGGTATATCCAGTTTACACCTTTCTTTTGCCTTTTTCTTTGAACAAATTTACATTTTATTTAATATTTAAGAAGAAAGAGATAAAGGTTAAATAAAGGGCAAAGTTAAATAATTATATCAAAAATCCTGACGGTCAATAATTGTAGCCTCTACGCTATGTCTTCTGACATGTTTTCCTAATGGTTCATCTATAACTGTTCCGGAGCAGTCATCGAGCATGTTTGCAGCAAACAGATTACGCAATGCCTCTGGAGATCGACAGGCAGCAGTTGTTTCCAACGCTCTGTTCCAATGGTTATCGTTCTGCAGCAGTCCTCTAAGTTGACAGGCCTCTTTATAAGTTACGCAGAGTCTTTTTTCAAATGACTTTGGACATCTTACTTCATGCAAATGGAGTCGTAGGGGAAAGCATTCAGAGATGTTTGGATAAACGGTGTACACCCAACCGGGTGCATCGCTGGACCTTGTTCCTGCTTGTTCTGGTACAACCTGTTTTGGTTTCCGATGGTTCCAAGGCTTGTTGCTGGAGTTCCAAGTGTAGTACTTTGGAAATTGGTTGTAAAGTAGTGTGCGTGCAAACTCATAATGGGGTGCAAAGCTTGAAGAACGACGTCAGTGTTGTTTCCTCAGATGGTTGTGCAAGTTCAGCAGTATTTTCGGTCGTGAAGTACTCACTGTCCATTCTCAAGATGAACGATTAGATGAACTACTGTGGGGTGACGCTCGTGACTTGGAAAGCTGTGTATTTTCCATATTGCTTGATGTATCTTCCCATTTTATACTAATGAATTTCATTCATGTCATTCCGTTCGCTGGTTACTTTGAACTTAGCCATGTCTGATATTTTGTTGACATATTTACAGACGTACTTCAAGGACTCTACCGAATTGCAAAATTGCAATTTAATGCGCATTTAAAAATTTCGTGAAAGAGGTGAATACCGTGCAATCCAAGACTTGTCCACTGAGATTACTGATCGTCGGAGAAGAATTTGTTAGGTGAATTCACCGTCTTCTGTGCTTCTACAACGATAGAGTGGATATCCGTCGTCTCGTTTGCGTGTTTTCAAAAAATCGGCGTGGGAATCGCTTCGCGCAAATTTGGACTTTCATGCATGGAGAGTGTGGATCCGAAGTGACCGTACACCATGTGTTTCGTTACACTTGTGAAAATTTGAGGATTATCTTGCTGATTCGGGATTTCTGCTCTGATGAAGTCATCCACCCTGTAAACATTAAGTGTACCTTTCACCCAAATAATAATGTAGACATAAGGGAGTCCATGTTTTTGCCACTCTATGATGTACAAACGTCACTAAAAATATTTCCGTTTTTGATAAAACGCATCAGTGTTTTACGCTGGCTCTCTAATTTCTTTTGTTATGCCGGATGATATCATACCTTCCTCCACTCATTCCAGTTTGACTTTCCACTTTTTTGCCTCGCAGTGTTGGAATGTCACAGATATTGAACCAATGATGCACAAAGGATTAGTGGTATAATCTACTGATGGGTCGTAATTAAAAGCTGCATTTATGTAGTCTCCAAAAAATAGTTGGCTTGAAAAGAAATTTAATTTGGAGACCGCATATAATTTTCGTTTAGTTTTGGAGTACTAAGCTTTACGGTTTTACACTTTACAAAAACAAGCATAGGAGACTGATCAAATGTAAAACAATAAAATTGACAATTTTTTTCAATCTAGGTTCAACCGGCGTTGTTTGTTAGGTATTTGTTGTGGTGCTTTGGGAAAAAAGATTTAGTGGATTTACCGGATTTATATTTTTTCCAAAACAACGGGAAACAAATTTAGCTTTTCAGAAACCAATACCAAACTCACCACTATATACATTTAAATATTTTAAAAATAACTACACTCATAATCATTCCCGTAATATCATTTTAAGGCTACTCATAAGCATAAACTATGCAGAAGACTGAAAAAAATTGGAAGAAACTGACTATCACCATATTGCTCATTTTCACTAAAGTAACACTTTCAGATGTATTTATTAAAAATAAGCACCAGGAGAGTGGCACCACTTTTTTAATCCTTTTATTTTAAAAACTGTCCATTCAAATATGGATTTCAAATTCATCGTCGAATAATTCATATGCACAATATTTGAAAAACAAAACAACCAGAGGAAACAGCAGTTTGCTGATCCTTCATATATGTAGGTGGTAAATAAAGGTTGTCAATACCTACTCTTTGGTCATTAAATTTCAAGGATAATTGGTTTGATAATTATGAAAAGAGGTCAAGGAACTTGAAGAAGGCACTCTCGCGCAATTCACTGAGGTAAAAAGGATGCGATTGTGAAACAGGAGAATCTTTCTATAGAGCTTTCAGCAATTCGATTTTGAGAACAAGTAACGAAAAGCATTTGGAGCTTTTGCAACATTTATTGACCACTATTCATATCAAAAATTTCCTTCACTATGACTGTTTTTGATAGGTCAGATTTTTGATGCCGGACGCGGCATGACATTCACAATTAGGTTGATTATGGGAAATTTCAACAGATTCGCGGAGACTAACGGATATACGAACGGTTTGGATATACAAACTCTAGATGTGTGCATCAACGGGTAAAGCTGCGGTGGCTTTCGGAGGTTCAACCGTTCATACGGTATTTAAAATCACCACAAGAAACCTTCAAATGCCTCTATCAATGAAGATGAGAAATCTCTCCGCAAGTTTATGATCAGGGCTGAAAATTTAGACCAAATGGAAGGGAGGCTCAAATAGATAAAGGGAAAGTATGATACTTGTTTTGGGGGATGCACGGGCTCTTGATAGGATATATACGGCAGTTACCCGTCATAAGAGAGGCTCGAATTGAAAATGTATAAGTTTTAAGAGCTAAACCAGATAATGAGGCAAGAAAAAGCGAAATTCGCAGACTTTAATTTCTGATAATTTCGGTGCACAAATCACAAACAAAATCGTGCTGCTCGTCGATTGGCAATTGACACATTAGTGCATGTTGATTTCAGTAATGAAAATAGAATTGTACTTGCGTTTGGCTGATTTTACCCCGAGGTGTCGGTTTAGTGGCGCATCCCGCTCGATAAACCATTACAAGGCATTCCAGGGACGCAACAACTAAAAATGTAGGCTCGCAGTCATTCTTAACCCATGGTTTATGTAGCACTGTCGAGAGTGACAAGTCTTGAAGTTTCTGTCATTATTGGGGCTGACGGTATTGCAGAAAATCAGAAGAAACTTCGACATAGTCAAATAGTAAGGTGTTGATTGAACACTGCTTCTTCTAAGAAACGAATTTGCTCGACTCGCAACTATACCTTTGAATACAATTGATCAGATCGAAAAGATGGAAAGGGGAAACGTGATCGTTTTATTATTTAATTGCCAAAGTGTTATAACTTAAGTGATGATATGCGAAAGAAGGCTATTGAAAAATTGGAATTGCTACCTAAAATTAGGTGGAAGGATGATCAACGCGTGGTAATTTAAAATTTCAATTAAACTGTTTAACTAAAGAGACTGAATTGAAGGGCGGAACACCTAATACAGATATATTTCCTAACAGTACTTGGCGGTTTCTATGGGTGTCACTTTACTGAATGATAAAACGTCTATTGATGATATTGATGGATGTGCTAGGAAACAGACTATTGGTCAAATAATAGGGTTCATTCGCCACTCACTTTTATCATACATTAAAGGTAGTGCAGGATTATTGGGAAATCACAAAATTTCAAAGATCCTTTTTTGCAAATTTCAAAGATTTTAATGTGAAATTTAATAAAAACAGTATCGCATGTAAAAAAACTTAAAATATTGTAAATTAGGCCTCTAAGATTTTTTTGGACATAATTATGATTACTCGATAGCTAGAATCTTAAAAGACATTCAATCTTTATCTTAATCGAATCTTTTGTGAGGTTTTGCTAAGGACGGCAAAATGTTAAAAGTTCACCACTACAGAGTTGTGCGAGCTTCGATTGCAAACAGATTGATAGATCAAAAACATGACATAACACAATAATACTTCAGCCATGTGAGAATCGGTGAAAAAGTTAAATATTTTGACTGAGGTGGAAATACAAATAGATAAATTAAATTACCTATGTGATCAAGCTATGTGATCAAGCTCTAAGCAAGTGTCCCGGATAACGCCGGTCTATTCACACAGCCTTTTTACATTTAACAAACGGTAGGATAGGAAGGGTTTTCCATATATTTAATTTCTATAAATATATTTCCATGCATGATAGAAACGACCCGGTTCCAGATACCTCATTATCATTACGGCACAATTCTATGCTACTTTTTTGTGGTGGAGGGAAAGAAAAAGTAAGTCAGTAATGACAGAATTGGTCCGGTTTCCCGGTGGCCACTATTTAACTACTATTAGCACAAGACAGTGCCAATTTTACTGAACTGCTCTGCACCTTGTCATCTCCTATCAGTAACTCTAGTGTGCCACCATTCATCTGTAATCTACAAAGGTCCCTTGTCACCGTTTTATATCACACTCTCAAAACGTCAAAGGAATATATAATTAAAATTGTTAACAGCACCGCGACTAGTGGACGAAATTCTAATATTTTTACCTTTTACACGTTTTTTATTTCGGTTAGCACACAGACAGAAATACTTTGATTTCGTATGGTGCCATTGAGGCTCAATTTTGAAAAAGTATTTTTAATTTTTTTATTTGTAACATTTCAATGTTTTTAAGACATTCAACCGTTTTTTTTATAAACGAGTTACACTTAAATATCATCAACATAGCAAACCATAAAAAAACAAAAGACAATCGCAATTGCAAATTTTGTTCATTTTTTTTCTTTTCATTTTATTAAACCAATATTATAAATTTATGTTAATTTATCTATTTACAAAAATTAAATAGAATGCTTTAAGCTTATATACTATAAAATTGTTGCTTCAAGTATATTTTTGTTTATTTACTTTTGAAATTAAATTAAATATTATTTTATTAAAATAATAAAATAAAATAAAAATTGTATATTACTTTCTATAAAGCAAATTATAAATAAACTTAAGAAATTAAAACGATCTTTCTATGGCGCTGTAACAAAATAATATAAGAAACAAACGATTAATGTAAATAAAGAAATAAACCAACACATAAAAACAAATAGAAAAAAAATATTGTGTAGAGTTTGCCAGTAGGAACGCTCGATCATTGACTTTCTACGATTGTGATACTAAAAATGTTTTTTCATTACTTATCAAAATAACGTTACTTAAATTATGGTCGAATTACCCACAATTTTTGAAATAAAAAACTTTTGAATCAAGTAAATACACAACAAGGTATTGCTAATATGTCTAGGCCTGATATTTAGGCGTTTTGTTACGCAAATTGAATAAGCATTGCTTGTTTGTCAAATTTGTTTTAATTGGAAATTAAACATGTTTTCAGAACGGAACATTAGATGGGAGACATCTGACGACTTACAAGTTCATATATCACAACATGTTCTAGTATCGCATTGTTATATCGTGCGATGGTGCTAATGAATCGATCAAGGCTGTCCCGGACAAGTCATTCATATATGCCTTTTAAAATACGCCCTGCCGGCTACATTAGCCAAAATTTTGTCTGTTAAACTAGGAGTTTTGAAGCGAACAAAGATGTAACCAGACCGGTAATCAACGTACCTTTTAAAATTGGTGTCTATTACAAAAAAAATATTACAAAATTATATTTGCCATCTGGTGTAACAAGGTCAAATTAATTTGTTAATCTCCGTTATGCAATGAATCTGAGGAAATTTTCTCATTGTGTTATACTGTGCTTCGGCATGATCTTTAGCCCGACAAAATAATAAACAAAAAAAATTACATTACCATAGTATTATTAATGCAGTAAAAAACGATATTGAATTTGATCGAGTTAACCTCAACAGTGGGGAATCAATAACAGTAAAAGCAAAGATTACTATAGTCAAATTAATACAACCGAAATCTAACCAAACAAAAACAAAAAATTTCATGTTTTTGTATATTTTGGTTTGGTTTTTTGTTTTATTTTTTTTATACAATCAAACAGTCGTGCACTAAAAAAAGAAGATGATGAAAACATGCGTTTTTAAATGTAAATTATTTTTTGTTTGGTTAGATCTCGGTTGCATTAATTTGCGTAGTATGAATTTACTTGTGTAAATTTAAACCATACAAGATGTTTATCTGGTATAACTATCTGCGGTTAAAGTGAAATTCTTAGTGATATATCAAGACGATTTTTTGGATTCCACAGTATAACAACCTTGAAACACGCCAGATCAATGCCCGGTTTTTACTAATTATGATCGTGTTTTGGAACAGGTTTTTCATCATTGGGATTCATTGACATTGAACCTTGCTCAGTTTAGGATTTAGTAGGGATTTAGTAATAGTTAGCTAGGTTTAAGCCGGTCTTCCAAAATCCTTTTGATAATACCGATTAGTTTATCTACCCAGATGGTGCTAATTATTGCTATAATTCAGATTTTGCGGTACAATTCACAATCTCGAGAATTTTTTAATAAAATACTACAAATAGAATAGTACAGGTGTTGAAAGCATTCCCTCGTGAAGAATTGTTTTCTTGTTTAATGCAAGTCTTTCGTGCGGCAAATTTTACGTCATTTAGAAAAAAAGATTTATAACTCGCATATTCAAATAAAGGAGCAGGAGTACTTTTCTGAATTGCTTGTTAAATCTAGCATAAAAAGTTAAATAAAAAAGTTAAATTTCTTCGCATCAACACTGTTTTATTAAGGGTAAATCGAGAATGACTTAACTAATGGAGTTTACGAACGAAGTATTTGGCACAGTACGAAATAGTGTGAAGCCAAGCGGCCATTTGAATGATGTTATATTGCATATTTAAAGGTATTAATTGAGGTTTTCTTTCACATTCGGTTTTAGATCTCATAATGGAAAACGCTTTAAAACTTATATATGTACATCATTGTTATGTATTTTCTTCTTGATATTTTCTTTATGGTTTGGAATTATGAGCTTTAATCATAATAGAACCAAAATGAAACGAAAAAAAAATGGAAAATTTATTAAAATTTTATTGTGAAAATTTTTGTTTTATGCTTTGTAATAAAAAAAACGGTTGATGTTTTTTTGTTGTTTTGTTGCTTCGTTGATGTTCATTCAGTGTGTCTTGTCGGTAAATATATATATGTGTGTGTGTTGTTTTTATTTATTTGTTTTTCTTAAGAAAGAAACTTCTCTGTTAAAACGCTAAAAGTTAATGAAGATAATTTAATTTTATTATCATTTTGCATAATTCATGGTGAATTTTCAATATTATATTAAATATAATATAAAAATCTAAACAGTTTTTTTTTGTTTTATGTAATTCACGTAACTGTTATGTTTTGGATAAATAATGTATTGTTGCGTTTAATAAACATAAACATTTTTATTTTTTAGGTTTAATATGTTTGTAACACATTGTAACAATGTGAGGAAAATACTTTGAAGTTATGGGTCGAATTAACGGTTTGAGTATATGTAAATATTTTCAAAATCATTGTAATTCATTTTTTTATATTACGTCATTTTTGGGCTAATCAATTTTGAAAGCATATTCAGAAAACACCTTACACACTTTAAGGTTTATGAGCCACTTATATATTTACATAATTATTTTTAACTTTGCCATTAGAAATTTCAAAAAATATTTGTAGTTTCCAAAAATTTCATATCATTCAATATAAAATAAAAGCATCTTAAATAAACTTACTGGAAAAATTACCTTGATTTCCTTTAGGTCTTGCATGGACTAATAATTTTATGAACTCATCCGGTTGCGAAATTGTTGCCAATTTTTATCATACACTTTTGAATTTTCTCTTTCTCTTTGCTCGGTTATATCCATCGATAACATGCAACACATGTTTGAATTGTTCATCAAATGTTTCTGGCATTTGACATTTAAGAAGTTAAAAGTAATTTACTAATTTTCAGTAACGTTGTTTTGCCTTTTCTATATCTAATGCGGCACAGTTTTGTGAATAAATACAACGAAACAATTTGACAATATCACGGACAAAATGATGACGAACATCAATATGCTTAGTTCGTGCTTGGTAACTTTCATTAGATGCTAAACATATTACACTTTTGTTGTCACAATTGTGTATTATACTAGATGTAGGCGATGTCAGCTTCTTTTTCAAAGCTTTTAACCACTTAGCTTTCTTTACAGCTGCTCCAAGTGACATATATTCAGCTTCAGTAGTTTAAGTAGTGCAACAGTTGGCTGTTTTTGAGATTTCTACGAAATTGCACCATCACACATTAAAAACACGTATCCAGTAACTGATTTTCTTTCGACTATGTTGCTTGCATAATCTGCATCACAGTAACCACAAATATCTGCTTCCGTGCCTTTTGAGAAGCATAATTTCATCTCTATCGTACCTTTTAAATAGCGCAATATTCTTTTTGCTGTAATCCAGTGTGATTGACCAGGGTTGTTGTTGAAACGACTTATGTAGTTGACACTGTAGCTAATAACAGGTCGAGAAACTTGAGCTGCAAATAATAAACTCCCCACTAATTCCTGATATGGAATTTTAATTATTTCATCTCGCTCTCTTTTTACGTTAGTGAATTGGGGGAATGCCGGAAACAATTCGAGAGGCAACAGACTTAATCGATGGATGGACGAGCGTGCCTCCATGGCACGCTCGTCCATCCATCTCGAATACAGAACGAAATTAATTCACAGAGAGAAACCAACGATGATTCGATCCGTAAATTACCTTGATTTGGCCGTAGTAGACTTACGTATCAAAATTATTCAAAATTCGAAACATGAAATTCCAACGTTACATTTTGACAGCGACCATCGGGCGATAGAAATTTGGGTTTGAGGAGTGGGTGACATCGAACGTGGCACCAATATCATCGACGACGAAGACGACAACCAAAATTCGACGACAAGGTACAATTTTATTGGCATGGATTGGCAAAAATGGCAGCAAAATTTAGACAAAGCTCATCGATTAGCAGCACAACAACAACGACAACAATTTTCGAATAACATTGACGTCGACGATACACTTCAAAATTTAATTGCCTCAGATCGCAATCTGTCGGATGAAGAATCTGTCGGACGGCGAATCAATAATATGGTATGCTATTCGAATCACATCATCGAAAAGCTATTTCGACATAAATCGTTTCTCATCACAAAAATTAAGTCTTTAGAACGCAATTTAAGCACCTTCAATCGAAATTCCAATTCGGAAAATAAACTCCGCCTTTAATGAACAATAACGCAAAAATTTTGGAATGGAAGGTCGAAATTAAACGTACCGTACAATTGATTAAGCAAAATTTTAAATTACAAATAGAAAAATATTGGACAGAAGTGATGAAAGGAATTCGACCGGGCGTTAAAATTTGGGCTGAAATTAAAAAATTCACCAAAAATAAACATCGACAAAACTATACCAAAATAAATTCTCTTGAAATTAAGACGGCAGACATAAATTGGTACAATCATTTGGACATAGATTGGAGCAAAATTCAAACAAATTCAACTTTAGACGCATACTTTAGAGCATTTGCACCTCCACATTTTCAAAATTATTTTATTAATATGGATCAACTGACGAGCTTATTATCTTTTGGATCCGACCTGCTGCTAAATTGCATTTTCAAATATCTGCCCACTTCTATAATCACCGAAATTTGCACACTGTTCAATAATCTTCTAAACTATAAAACGTGTCCTGAGTCATGGAAAATTGCACGAGTTTTTCCTATATTGGAAGAAGACAAGCTACCTGCATGGTACCTGATTCTGAAAGCTATCGGCCCATCTCTCTCTTATCAAATTTTGGAAATCTCTTCGAAATTATTTTGTACGGAAAAATTAACGATCATGTTGTCGAAAATAAAGTGATGCCAGACAACCAATTTGGATTTCGCCAAGGACACAATACGGTACATGCCATTACCAAACTCGTTTCGGATATTAATTACAATTTAAAATTTAACCAACCAACCAACCGGTGCAGTACTTATAGATATTAAGAAGGCATTCGAATCCGTTTGGCTCAACGGACTCTTTCAAAATTAATCAAAATGAACTTCTCAACTGACCTCATCGAAATGCTCTACGAACTGTTATATGAACGAAAATTTATTACTACTACTGGCGGCAACATAAAATCTTCAAACATTTTCAAAATTTACAATGGCGTTCAACAAGGCTCCATCACTGATCCAATTCTCTTTAATTTATACACGGCGGATTTAATTGCTCACGAGAAACTAAATTCAAAATCTACACAATCATGTGCGTATGCAGACGACAAGATTGTTTATTGTTCGGCTTATCATGTTGGCGAAATACAAAAAAATCTACAAAATTAAGACTTTATTCAAAATTATTTTAATCGAAATTAACTCTTCAAAATGTGGTGCTATCCTCTTTCGGCGACCATTAAAAAATGCGACGCTCGATTTGAAGAGAAATTGGCGTAAACTTTTAGTAAAAATACAAAATCATCCAATCAAATTATGTGAGCAAATAAAATACCTGGGCATTAACATCGATAACATGGGTTATATGTCACAACATACTAAAATACAATTAGAGAAAGCAAGACGTGCGTTTATGGGGGCGCGGCAACCTTTTTATAACAAGTACTTGGACAAACTAGTAAAACTGATTTCGTACAAATCACTGATAAGACCTTTACTGACGTACGGTTGCCAGGTATGGTTCAACCAAGTACCGAGATACATGGAAAAGTACAGAATTTTTAAACGAAAATGTTTGCGACACTGTAACGGACTGTACAGGAAAGCCGAGACGGACTTTACACATTAGGTATCGAACAGAATACAGTACGAAAATTTTGATTCGGACCGTAACGACATACATATTTTAAAATTCTGTAACAATACAGAAAATTCTTTGATTTACTGACCGTACCTTGTGGACGATCAACTAGCTAAACTGTACGCGACGAACGAGACGGTATCATAGGACCGAATTTGCTCATTTATTTCGACAAGCTGGGATATCTGCAAAATCGAAAGGCGATAGCTCTCATTTATCATGTGGCAAGGCGGCCAAATGAAAAATGGATCGACGCAGCAAAATTCAAAAATCCGGACGAACATATTCGATTCGATACCACTATCAAAAGGCTGGCGATTTTAATCAATTTGTATTTCTAAAAAGGAGACTGCCTCTTCAAGGTCTTTCATCTGGAATGCCTGATTCAATTTGTGTTTAATTTTTTTTTCTTCTAGACAATTGCTAAAAATTAAAAGGTCATCCACATATACAGCGATTATTAATACCTTTTCTCCACTATTTGATGGTAAATACACGGATCAACTTTTGATTGTATTAAACTTACCTGTTTAAGAATTTTATCCAGTTTTTGGTTCCATAGACGCGATGACTTAAGTCCATAAATTGATTTATTTACCTGTACAATTTTGCATTTAGTGTCCTCGAATCCTTCTGATGGAGCGATAAATATTATTTCTTCTAGCTCTCCTTGCAGGAACGCAGTAACTGCATCCATATGATCTATGTCCACATCTAATTTAGCGCTTAAGGCTAATAAAAAACCAATTGATGTATAACAAATTACAGGAGAATATGTTTCACTGTATTCTATTCCCTTTTATTGGGCCACTTAAATTTTAAAACTATTTTGCCTGCTGGCAGGCAACCGAAAACTCTTATATTTGATAAACCAAGTTCTTTACCTGACAATTACTTCTCAGGAATTTCATTGTAAATACTTCTACTCAAAATTCTGTTTAGTAGATATGCTTCTGTGCAGATTGCTTCTGCCCAAAATACTTTGTTTAATTTTCCATCAAAAAGTAAACACCTTGCTTTCTCAACTAAGTTTCGATTAACTCTTTCGGCTGTACCATTTTGCTGCGGTGAATACGGAGCCGATGTTTGATGTAAAATACCACTTTCTTTTAAAAACATTTGCATTTCTAATTTCATATATTTTGTTCCGTTATCTGTACGCAGAAACTTTATTTTTTTATTTGTCTGATTTTCAACACAATTCTTAAATTGGATGAATTTTTTATTTACTTCACTTTTATTTTTCAGAATGTTTCATCAACGAATATCTTGCACTTCCAAGCGAATGTACTTCTATTGGTCCGCACATATCAGAATGTACCAATTCCAATATATTTGTAGTACTAGAGAAGGTTTTGATTGATGAAAAGGTTTACGTGTTTGTTTGCCTTCTATACAAATAATACATGGTTGTGTAATCTATTTTGTGTAATCTAGTCCATTAATTGTTCTGTTTTTCATTTTTTCTAGTTTTTGTGTGCTAGCGTGACCCATTCTTTTGTGCCATATATCGATGAAGAATTTTTCACAATGCTAAAATTAAAATTTACAGATTTTTTATTTATTTTAAACTTGTATCCAACTTTTGAAGCAGTAGCAACTAATTTATTATTTTTATTGAAAATTTTACAGGTTATTTGCTGAAACTAACTGAATTACTATTGTTTGTCATCTGCGACATGGACAATAGATTTGCGCAAATTTCCGGAACTTATAAGACGTTTGAAATGTTGATTTCTACTTCTGAATTTTCAACAAGCACTTTCAATAATATGTCACCTTTACCTTTTATCTTTAAATTAGTATTGTTTGCTACAATTGCATGTTGTTGACGCTTTCGAATCTACATACCAGTCTTCTGAATTAACATTTTCTGTCACATATTCAGAAAATAAAACATTATTGTTGTTACTGTATGCATTTTTGTTGAATTTTTTTTTTGTGTCTATTTCAACACCCATAATTGTATTCCCTAATTCCAGCAAACTGTCACGTGTCAAAACTTTCTCTGCCACACTTTTCCATAATGAGACTAAATTTATTAGTTAAATATCAATGGTAGAACATTTATCTTGAGGTATTATGGTAAATGGCTTTAAGGTTTCAAATTTTAATAAAAAAATTTGGACAGGTTTTGAAAATAGTACATTAAACCAAATTTAAATGTCATTTTAGATTGGTATTTAACAAGAAAGGCGACATAGGTGGCAGTCTTTTTTGATATGTGATAGAAGTTTATGAAGTTTGATATTTTTGCGCTTAATAAGAGTGATATGTTCTTAATTTGTTTATAAAAATATCAAGGTTTTAACAGAGCAGACCTTTAAATTTTGTTCAGTTTGCTGCATTTGTCCCATTTTACCATACCATTTTAAAAATTGCTTTTTAAATATTTAGTATGATTGGGAAAAACTGGTCTAAGGCTGCCAATATATTTACTAAGTTGGCAGAACGAATTTGGGGCTGCATTACTTAATATACTTTCAGAAAAGGTTTTTTTGGCCTTAAATTTTTTTTCTATGAGAAAAGCAAGGTCAGGAAGACTGATAATTCAATCATAATTTAAAATAAGCCTGTTTTTGGAAAACAATTAAGGTTCGCTAAACAGGTTTTATAAGTTATAGAAATAGATTGGATGTGGTTTTCAACGGTTTCTGGATTAGATAAATTTTGTTTCTATAAGTGGTAATTGGAATAAAATCGAACCTCTCGAAAGAACCTATTCTCTCTGAATACTCCTAAACGAGTGTTGCTTAGATAATTTATTATTGTTTTCATCATATTTTTCAAAATTCTAGCTGAACTAACCAAATTTAGTTTCGCGACTACTCCCAAATCAACTGGATGAAATTTAAAGTGTTTATCTATCCAAAACCTTCCAAGTTTCCAAATCTATACTCCTAATTTTTTTTCATTGTCACTTTGACTTTTCTAGTAGTTTCAAAACGTGTGTACTTCGGTTAAATGATAACCTTTTAAAATATCTGATCTACATATTTTCAAGATTTATAGCAAAACTGATATTGGGCGATATGTAAATAACTACATCCTTAAAACCTTATTTTAAGTTATACAAAATGTGCGGAGGCCACGTAGAAATGGATCCTGAGCTAACTCAAGACATATGAAACTATTTTGACTTTAGCATAGGACGTATTGAGTATACGAATGTTGCCAGCGACTAGACGCTATCTTATACAATTATCATAAGTGATAAACTTTGGGAGGCATCCGAAACCCATTTCTCTCTCAAGAGTATGGTCACCACAAGATCACTTGTGATTGGGCTTCTAAAAGCCGTGATTATTTTTATTCACTCATATTTTAAGGGAAGTTAAGAAGCGGTTCCAAAGTTATTTAACACCTCTATCATTCTCATATACTAATCACAAGGCATCATCTGTATATGCTAGGATACTCTCTGGTTATGGTCTTGAGGTATTTCAGTTTTTCTAAAGTTAAATTCTAACATGAGGTTTAAAGCTATTGGGGACAAAGACTAATTGCTTAAAATCCTAATAGCATGTTATTTACATAAATTTAACATTGTGAATGCATTACAGTCATTTTATATAAACTAACATATTTTTGAAGGATTTTCAGACAACACAAACCAAACTATACATCGAGTCAAAGAACTGAGTTATATGAATGCCGAACTTGATCACTTACAATTTCCTCTGCCAGAAGAGTGATCAAACCACGAACCTTTTAATGTGAGCGGAGACCTGATTTTATTAGTTGTCATTTTTACCAGAAATTTTATAGATACGTAATATTTTAGTTGCCAATCCAGCGATTCAATCTACGTTTAGTCACCTCCTTTTTTAACTCACAAAAATTAGAAACGTTCAACCAATTTTGTGGGTTACTCCGTCCTGATTTGTATGAACGAAAATGATTTGCGGAAATATTTAAGTAAATTTTATAGCTGTGTTTATGCTGTTGTCACCGGTCGTATGGTGATGGTTAAGGAGTTGGCTTAAACACCCTGCGGTTATGTCTTTAATCCTCTCCGCTGTCAACAACGCCGTGAATAATTGTGTGTAAATTCGTTCGTTGTGCTAACCACCTACAACGATCACCAATTATAAAAAAATTTTGACTTGTAAAGCTGTTGATTTTATGTTATTATCGAGAGCTGTTAATTAAAGTTTCAACCATCAAAATCAGACCAGTATTACGTGAATTATTTCCTATCCTGTATTTTAAAACAAAAAAAATGTGGAAATTGATTGATGGATTGATTAGAGTGTACGGCTAAGGATTAACCAGGAACTTGTGGAATGCACTGCTAGACACCACCTTACACCTGTGTTATATATAACATAATCGAAGGAGTGGATAAGAATATTAGTTATACTAGCTTGACCCGATTACTGACACCTAAGCGATCGATAGTTAGTATTTTTAGAAGAGAGAAAAGTAGTCCCGTGTCACGATAGCCAATTTGTACACTAATATTAGCACAATACAATCACATTTATAATACATTCTGATAATCTTTTATCAGCAACTCCAGTTTGCAACTATTAAAACTATCTGTAATCTACACTATTTCTTGGAAAAAAAAATTCTATTAATTGAATAATTTCTCCAAGCCGTAGGCTGTAATAAATTGAACTAGTTTTCACCTGAAAATTATAAATTAATTCATTTACCCAATTATGTTACATATTTACTAGTACTGCTTGAATGGTGAATGGTGCTGTAGAACTTAGAGAGATTTTTGAACTGTAAAAATCCACTTCCCACTAGGAAATATGAATTTGCGTGGTTCGTTGTTCAACTACTAGAGTTAGAGAAGTAATTGGTATTAGCATAACATAAATACATATAGTACTACCATCATAAGAAAAAAATAGTTTACCCATTGATGTTCCAGATGTCGGGTCGATAGAATATCGTCAACATTTAGAATAAATACATGAAATTTAGGCGATTATAGAAATAAAAAATATTTTGATTATATTAAAACGATACCAGTAGCAACATCTAGCACTTCAATGGGTTAACATACCATGGTAGTACTTTGTGTATTTATATTATGTTGTTAGGTCGCTTTACTTTTTTACGGTTCCAAACTAACTAAAGAGGTTAGAACGGAATTTGGCTAGAAAGTCTTGATTTATGAGGGATAATATCTGCTATAGTTTTGTTGTGTTTGGTCAAATCTTTGGCAGTTAGAGCATCGAATCAATTTCTAGATAAATATCAAGGGATATCCAGATAAGTTTTTGTATATTTAATATTTTACTAAAAGTAAAGAACTTATAAGTTAGAGGAACAATTGTTAGAACTGTTAGACCAAAGCTTCTTCGAAAGCAGATCGTTTGTTTCCCAATTATGTACATTTACCAATGATGAAAATTTGAGGGAAATGGCACAATCAAGATAATGTTGATTATGCTTTGAGAGTGGGATAACTTAAACCAAATATTCCCTAAGATGTGTGCAGATCATTTTTGGAAACATCGAATATTTATATTAACTCGAAAGTTCCCAAAAATTATACACATACACACACACATAAATATATAAATATATATATATATATATATATATATATATATATATATATATATATATATATATATATATATATATATATATATATATATATATATATATGTATATATTCCGTTAAAATCAATAAAACTTTAGCCTCCATAAATTTGGCGTTCTCATTTGAAAGAGACTTACGGCCATCGTATGATAATTAAACCTGACCTCATCCAAAGATGGCATTTGAATTAATCAATAAATGTCATTTTTTGTAAGTCTTACCCTACAGGTTGACCAGATAAAATAATTGGATCGTGTATTTTTTTGTCCACTGTAATAAGTTGCCTTCAACAAACCTAAAACGTGACATGGATGGACATGTTAATCGATACCAAAAAATCCTAGAATTTATTTGTAAAATACATAATCGATAATTTAGTTGTTCGATAAGATTCTATGTAACAAAATCATCACCTTTGATACTCAAATGAAATCGAATAACCTACATCAAACTTTGTAATCTAACCTAGCATCGATTTATGACGGTAGAGCTATTAAAACACTTTGTATTATCCAAACATATAAGAGGTTACGTAACCTATTTTAAAATTTAAAACATTTATAGTTTTATTTTTATATTGATCTATAGTAATCATGGCAGGTAATTCCAGGGGTTTAATGCTATAGTTTATTAAAAAGTAAATTTTGAATATTTCAAATGATGTTAATAGTAAGATTACACGAATGTACATTATCCCAAATAGAGAATTATGAAAAAAAGCTATATAAAAATATTTGTATATACCAACATAACTCTTTTCTTTTTATATATGTGAAAAAAAATTATAAGAACCTTATGGTTGCCCCAATGCTAAAAAATCTCGTCTACATCAGGTAAAATCACTGATAACCGATTCTTTATCCTTTGTAATACATTTATGAAAGGATTCAACCTTTGATCTATAAAATACGTTTTACAGATATCTTTTTACATATGTTTTAGATTTACGGGAATAATCTTATGAATATATTTATGCAAGCATAAACTTTGTACTAAAAAAAACAGAAGAAAGTTTTTATTTTCTTTACCATTTTTCTCGATTATTTTACTGTACCTATTTTCCTTTATATACATAAGTATATATAAATATATATATATATATATATATATATATATATATATATATATATATATATATATATATATATCAGCGTTAGAAAATGGTAAATAGTACAAACAAAACAAAAAGTTTATGAAATATGAGTAGAGGTGTTTCAATATGGGTATGTTTCTGGTTTGATAATAATCTATGATTCAATACACACACACATAGAAATCACATAAAATTTAAACCAATTTAAATTATTTAAATCATGATTATCTCTGAAAATCACAAATTTGTATTTTCTATTTTCATTTCGTGTGTTCGGTTTCTTAAAATATGCTTGTATAGCCAAAACTCGTTGTTAATTCGTATATATGATTTTTATCCTGTGTTACCGTAAAATAAATTAAACCACCATTTTATGACTTTGAAAAGCTCCACACAACAAAAATAACAATTTATTGATTTTTTAATAAAAACTAAAAAAAATAATAATAATAACAGTAATGAAATAAAAGCACTGCTAGAATCTTGCTCATAAATTTTGTGTTATAAAGATCCAAGCTTGGGTAAAGTTTTATTAAATCCCTGCAGGTTGCCATCAAATTTATATTATTTGTAGATTTTTACGAATCGTGCATAAATTCGTGATTATGTTGTACAATTTATTTGTCGAAGGCCCTAAAATATGCTTACTG
The DNA here is from genome assembly GCA_963556175.1 of Tipula confusa. Classification (NCBI taxonomy): domain Eukaryota; kingdom Metazoa; phylum Arthropoda; class Insecta; order Diptera; family Tipulidae; genus Tipula; species Tipula confusa. Next base: position 172,524,217 of record OY744475.1, read on the forward strand.
TATAATGATTAGTATGTTGTTCTTCATGCAAATTACATGATTTTACAAATCTACATAATAAAAATGCATAGCTAAGATGTCGATTATGACGCTAATAAGTTTTAAGAGAGTCACAGTTAAGAGATTTTTGTTAAGAGTTTGTAGTATTTTGGAGTTTGTACCACAGCAATGCAATTTGCATTTAAGCAATGATTAATATTATTTTGTATATACATATATGTATATATATTATTTTCATATTGAAACGTCAAAGTTAAGTGTTATGTAAATTTAAGAGGTTTTAAGAGAATTTCACAACTATGCGAACTGTAGAATTGCAGATAAGAAAAATATAATAACTTAAGAATTTTTTTTTAGTTAAGAGCTTTTTGAGTGTCTGTCAGAATCGACATGTTAGGTTCTTATAATCCAAGTAAAGAAACACAGTAACATACCAGCTTTCAAGTCAAAGCACAGTAAAATAAGCAAGCTTCCCGAAGCCTACTAAAACTATTAACTGCCAAACTTGTAACAAGTTAATAAGTTGGCAAAGAAATTAATACTAGCCCAATATAGTAATTCCATAGGTCAATAAATTGTATTTATATGGTCAAATGAAAAAATTCAAAACATATATACTAGATAATTAGGAAAACCGAAGTGGAACACACAAGTGACATTTATACACTAATATTGAAGGCATTAAAAAAATATTTGAGAAAACGAACTAAATAAGTTCGATCGTTTAGGAAAAAAGTGCACCGAGTCCCGAAACACATACAATTTTAAATTATATATAAATTAGATTAAACAATTTGATTTAATACTAAAATCAAATGAAACAACCGTTAAACTGTCAAAACACAAATTGAATTATACGAAAATCTAACTTATACACATTTCAATCGAAATAAAACTTCAAAATGCATATAGATTAGATTTAAAACCCCATGATAAATATTTGTGAATAAAATTTTTTAAAATTTATTTGAAAAATATTTCCCTACACTCCCAATTTTGTATTATGCTGTTCGAAAAGTATAATAATTGATTGAAATATTTCCCCGCCTTATTTGTTTTTAAATTAATTAAAATTACATTTAATTTTAAAATTACATTTAATTGTTTAGTGAAATTGTCATAGCAACGAAAAAGTTCTAATTTTTCTTATAGTTTTTGAATGGTACTTTCACAAAACCAAGTAATGGATTTTATATGTTTTATTGTATATCCTAGTGTGGTACGCGATGAGTTTTGCTTTTGTTATAGAAAGTTTTGGTATTTGTCAAAAATTATCATAGCAACTGATGGTGATAATTTTTCTTCGTTTTTATCAAATAAATGTCAAAATTTTGTATTCATAAATTTGTATCAAGGGTTTTGAACACAGTCTATACACTAAAATCAAAAGAAAGAACCGTCAAACTGGCAAAATACGTCTACATTATATTTCTCATCTCCAAATGTAACAAATTTGAATTTTCCAAATACTTAACTGGTTCGTAATGTTAACCTTTGTGTCAACACGAGTATTCTACACCACTAATAAACATGACACACCCGAGTGTGTCATGTGTTACGCCATTTATTCTTCATAGAAAATTTACAAATAAATTAAGTTAGAAATAGGACCAAATAAAATTGCGCACAATGATGGAATTAACTGCATATTAGTCAGTTGAAAATGTCTAAGCTGTTAGTTAAAATTTCAGTTTTATTAATTCAAGTGAAATATAATAATTCAGATAAATGAAAATAAAAAATAAATTAAAAAAGAATGTACACATATATACAAATTATTAACACTTTTGGCATGTTGTTTGTTCCCGGCTAAGAATAGCGCACACTGGCTTACGCCAAATGAAGCATGCCTTCCTGGATGGCTGTCTTTTTGAATTTTCTCAGCATATGAAACAATTCCCCTTTTGTTTTAAGCATCCAGATGCATCTCTTTCTTGTTGGGGCTCCTGTTTATTAGAACTAGGACCAGAGCTGTATTTTGCAGGGTCATACCTATTTCCCACTTTTCTTTGTAAAATCGTCTCTTGGCCATTTTTATGCTAAAATTTTGATACACTAATGGATTATTTGCGTGCGCCTTTATTGATGGCATAACCAATGAGTTACTAAGCTGTTCGTTACTAAGCTATATATATTATATGTGCAGCCAATGCAGCAACATCTAGCATATTATAAAAAAACGCAAGAAGCCATCGTTTAGTACGTCGTTGATTGTATATTCACCAAGCATCTTATCTATCGTGTCAACAGCTTTGCTAGTGAAGTTATAATAATTTAAAATCTCGGTTTTTTATGCCAGTAACCGTTTTATCATTATGGATTGTTGAAAGCATTATCACAGCTTTATTTTTTTTGGGCAGGTAAGAGCACATCGTTACGTTTTCGTGAAACCCGAATTCTGATGACAAAATTTCACGCCGTCTTGTAGCTTTGAACTTTTCTGACACTTATGCCATATTTTTTCAAGGGAGGGATGTGAAAAATATTTTGCTGGTAGGCGTTTTGGAATCACACATCCAACAGAATTTTTTTCCGTATTTTGCTGGTTTTGACCTTAATTGGGTAAATTTTGTTCTACCTCTAAACGGATAAAGTTGTTCTTCAATGGTTATTGCCTCGTATGGCGTGAAATGTTTACGCAAATTCGCGTTTAACATTTCGAACAAATCTCTAATTGGGGCTGCTTTGTCGCTTGCAATGCGCTCGACACAAGTGAGTTCGTTGTCGAAACGTAAATATTTTGTAATCTCCCAAAATCTGCGTTTTCCACATATTCAAAGTGTGCTCATAATTTGATCGAGATACACCTGCCATTAGCAAAATACCTATGTATAAATCGAAGTCCTGCTCTATAAACAGTTTCCCTTTTTTTAATTTGTTAGGGTGTTCTGCATTCCTCTGTGAGTAGAAGCGATGTGCTTTACGGTTGGTTTCCCTAACAATAACATCTCTCATTTCGTTGGTGATGAAACATTTAAATGTTTACACCCATGTTTGCTGTTTTAAAGAACTATGAGGGCCACCGGGTTGTCGCATTGTATTATGTGAAAGTGACTGGCAAATATTATAGTGCCGTTCGCAGTTTGTGCCATCAAATGGTTAATTTAATGTTTCAGCCTTCAGATGTAGTTCGTCAATATTGGGTTCCTAATTCTCATCGACAGTTTCACTTTCTATGTTATATTCGGGTGGAACGTTTTCTTGTTCCTAATCGGAAGCCTCGAAATCATTGAAAACGCTATGCTTTGCATCATCAACATCGTCATCATCCTCGACCAATTCATGGTCTAAATCTTCGTCAGAAACTTGAACTTCATCAAATAACAATCTTAGATGTTCCTCTTTCTCCTCAAATGACATATAAGTAAATAATTGCTTTCTTTGGTTTGCCATAACTGTGAAACAATAAAAAATCTAAATATGTATGCGTTGTTATGTATACATACACGATAACATTTATTCACTGAAATAACTTACCAACGATATAATTGTTACGATGTCCTTCCTAAATGATATAATGGTAACACTTTGTCTAAATAAAATATAAATTAATTTACTCGTAAAATTATTACAGTTGATTATAATTGACTATATTCATCGAACTAATAATTTTTTATATAAAAACTAAACGTTACAAAAAATAACGTTGGTTTTTCGTAAAAAAATGTCTGTCTCAAATACAGTCAATGCACATTAATTAAAATGCCCAGAAACATACAGTTAAACCAAAGATTTGAATAATTATCGCGAAACCAAGTGAATATCACCTGGGTGTGTTTGTGTTGTTTATGTCATATAAGTTAGAATGAGTTGTCCTAAAAGTTCCTAAATGGGAACTTAGGAACTAACTTTTCTTCTTTTGGAAACTTGATTATCTGTTAGTTTTAGGAGATGACGGAAAAGATCAATTCGATAGATGCCTCCATTTCTGCACAAATCACATTTGAAAATTGAAAATCACACCCGAATATGTCGTGTTGACAGAAGGGTTAAAACAAATAAAATATCTAATGGTGAAGGTTATATGCTCGATCAACCAGTCAAGTCATCACATGCAGCTAAGATACCATATATATCAAGCGGTAAAAATGCAAGAGTTTAAAATAATTCCATTGTTGTTTTTAATAACGACACATTGTTTTATGACCCAGTGAAAATTGCAGTCAACATGATCTCAATTCAAATTTGCTCAATTAAAGTCTCTCGATAATTTATCCAACATAAACATTGCAGTTATATCAACAATGAAATGATTTGTTACAGCTCAACAAAGCGTTTCAATTGCAATTTTTATTATAGCAACAAAGCAGCTACCAAATTAGGAATTAAAGTAAAATCTTCACCTAAAATGACAATGTTTGACTTTAAGTCAATTAAACTTTGCCTAATCAGATTGTTTAATAGCATGCATTTTATTTCTTTGCCGGACACTTCTCGCAAATACTTTCGAAAAATTCTTCCGATTTTTTTTGGAATTTTACGAAATAATTTGACGATTGTCATATAAGATGAAATTCAAATTCAATTCTTGTCAATAAGGTCAAAATCAATTCCTAGTTCCATGACATTGTTAATTGTTAATTTCTTATTCAAGAAATTGTTTATATTGTATCGATTGTGTTTCGATGATACGATAATAAAAATAAAAAAAATATCAAGTTTAAAATGCAGTTTACACTACATACATTTAGGCGCAAAGAAACTAATTTTACCATCGGTGGTGATATATACTTTGCAGCAACCAAATTGCACCACTGGTATTACAATTTAAGGACTAAATGAATTCCATTGTGCCTAGGTCTGCACCATACAGTAAACACATGAACATTCATATATCTATTTGAATTATACAAATAAAAATAAAAATTATCATTGCTATATATATAAAATAAAACCAACCAACAGTTACGCGAAAGATAGAGTTATTCCAACATACTTTTTTGTTGGTTCTATATATGTGAATATTGCTTTCGAAATCCAATTATACGATTTATTTTATTTCTTTTTGATTATTTTATCCATTTATATATTTTATTCTTTAATTAGAAGTCAGTTGGTTTATGTTGTTGTTGGTTTGTTATCTGATTCGAAAAAGCAGGAAATATTAAAAAGTTCAAAGAAATATACACGTGATTTTTGTACTATGTACTATCGTAATCACAATCATGAACATGACATGACATAATTAATGTAATTTGAAATTTTTATTTGGTTGGGTGTACGAAGTAATAAGATATGATTCGCCTTCACACCCGTAACTATTACATAATTGGTGTTATTTTAGGTTTTTTTTGGTTATTTATTCGGTTTAAATAAATACTTAAGCCAATTAGAAGTTTTTTTTTATCGATTTAAGATTAAAAGCTCAATATGGACAGTTAATAATTAGTTTTCTTTTTATAATTATTGTTAGAATGTGGTTTTTAAATTTGGTTATGTAATAATTTAGTATACCGTTTGGTTGTATTAGTAATATGAAGGATATATATATATATATATATATATATATATATATATATATATATATATATATATATATATACATACACGTATATATATATATATATATATATATATATATATATATATATATTATATATATATATATATATATATATATATATATATATATATATATATATATATATATATATATATATATATATATTTATACGTGACCTTTGAAGATAATAATAAGGACAAAGTTGACTTAAAGAAAAGAGTGTACAGCGCTTTACTGTATTAAATTAAAATAAATTTTAAAGTTTTGTGTCAAACAAATGTATATAAATTAGTTTTGTTATGTAGTGCATTGACGTGTTTAGTCAGTTCAGCTTTCAGCGATTGTTTCATTTGATTTTGGTGCTGAATATTTATTATTATTATTTTTTCTTAATCTTCAATATGTATAAGTTTGACAGTTTTTGAGTTTTATGTGTATTATCGTTATATTGTTGTATTAACATATTATTGAATTGTTATATTATATTATTTTATTATTATATTGGAATCTAAAACTGTTCACTTAATAATTTTAAGCAAGAATTAATTCATTTATTTAATTTAACCTACGGCTTGGAGAAATTAGAATATTAATAATTTTTTTTTAGAATAACATTGCAGATTACGGATGAATGGTTGCACCTGCATACTGGAGATGATTGCTCGAATGCAAAACAATTGATTAAAAATGTGATTGTCTTGTGCTAATAGTAGTTTGAATATTGGCCGGGAAACCGACTCAATTCTTCTCTACTAACTAACTTATGATTCCCTTCCTCCACAAAAAAAAAACAAATTGTAGTTCGCTTAGGATTAATAATAGTATCAATAACAAAAGATTCCATACATTTTCATTACCAGTTTTATTTGTAAATTACTAAATCAAACTAAATTCAAATAATATCCCAAATATGTAGCTTTAACGGCAAAAATTTAATACTACAATTAACAGAATTTCTATTATTTTATGTAAGGGACGATTGCGCTTAGTGATTTTTTTGATAAAGTGAAACTAACTGTGAACTATTATATACCTGAAGTCAAAAAAAAACTGTTACTTTATAAATAATGTCATATTACTGTCATATTTATAAATAATAAAATATAATCTTTTTAATGAGCACATGATCTTTATAAGTTTTTTTAAATTCTTTGGCCTTAAATTAGTATAACATTCATAACTTTTTAAAATATTTTTCAAAAGTCGGAGTCAAAGGATTAATGAATCATTTAAATACTTTTGGTTTTCATATGAATGAGAAGCAGTACGTGTGTGACATAACAATTGGTGTTGATCATGAAGTTCTAATTGACGGTCGACATTATTTAATAGAATACCGAATTTTAAATTTGTATATAAAATATAATTCGCATACTCTCATAAGTTCGAAACCGAACTACAATGAAGCGAAGCAAATTTAGTCTCTTTTCAAACAATCTCTAACCGAGTTAGGTTAAATTTTTCATATAATAAAATTAAACGCATCGAAGGTGTAATAAATGAAATTTGCCTTGTTTCAATCTTATAATTCATTAGAACAACGTGATCATACGAAGTATAAAACCTAGTATCAACCAAGAAGTTCTAGTAGTCTAAGATGCCATTTAAATAATATTAAACTTTTAATGATATGCACTTATTTGTAACAAATCAGTGGGACGAGTGCGGGTTTACAAGGAATCAAATTCTTCTCCCACCAACGGATCTTTAATTATTAGATGACTAGCTCATGCGGTTTGATACTCTTAAGGCGCCTTAGGTCTTGCGTTAGGTCAAGAAATTGTATTGCTTTAGTATTGATATGATGAAGTAATCTTCATTCATGATTGTTGGCCAATTCTGAATCACTTCATCAATCCTTTTAATATTTAGGTCGTCATGTAATTCCTCGTTGGTTTTGTACAGCCTCACAGTTGGATACCATACGTCCAAAGTGATTTAATTATCGATTCGTAGATAAGGCGTTTATAGTACATGCTAAGCTTAGACTGTTTTCGTTGCTTTATTTTAATTTGTTCATCTTTTTGTTTAAAGTGGTGTTTCCAGTTCAATCTTGAATCGAAATTCAACCGAGATATTTGGCAGACTCAGCTTGGGGAATTTGTACCCCATTAAAAAATTTATGGAGGTTGCTTTTTTTGTGCCACAACGCATATGCTATATTTTGGCTTGTTCAGCTTTATTTTCCAATTGCTGGTCCATGGGCTGATTCTATCGAGTGCTCGTTGTAAGTATTCAACTGTTTGCGTTGCGAGTTGCTTGATGTCAATACTACAGTATCACCAGCAAAGGTTCTGATGAAGGTTGTCTCCGTTGTCGGTATATCGGAAGTGTAGGGAAGATAAAGGAAAGGCCTTAATACGCTACCCTGGGGCACTCCTACTTTGGCTGGTTAAAAGTTAGAGTATGTATTCGTGTGATATTCTAAATTTCTGTTTGGAGAGATACGACTCGAGCAGTTGACAGTAATTTTGTGGCGCTATTTTACTTATCTTATAGATGAGACCCTCATGCTACACTCTATCGAAAGCCTGTGATACATCTAGAAAAATGGCAGGGCAATATTTATTATCTTCAAAAGCTTGTACTATCTTTACAGTCACGAGATGAACTTGATCAATGGTAGAGTGTGTGTTCCTGAATCCAAACTGGAAATCAGGTATAATGATCATTGGTTTTAGTCGTTTCAATAATAACTTCTCAAACAACTTTGAGATAGTAGGAACAAAGAGTTCGGCTTGTATGAGACCAGTTGCTCCCCGAATTTATCTGTTTTTTTATCTTTAATATTTGTGAGTCTATGTAAATCGAAGCAAGCATTTTATATATAATTTAACATAATAACTGCTCTCTTTGATAATTCCTTAAACAGCCTTGGGAAAATTTCGTCAACTCCAAGTGACTTTTTGGGATTCAGATTCGTATCTATTTCGTGTGCAACTTCTAGTGGAGTCACACTACTAATATTTAATGGAAGTCTATAGACTGGTTTGGTATCAATCCTAGAATGAATATTATGTAGCTGAAATACTAATGCCAGATGTTGTGTAAACAGTTCAGTTTTTCCATCATTACGACGCACCCATTCGCCATCTGTGTTCCTTATAGACACTTGGATTTCAGAACTTTCAGATAATTTTAGTACAAGTCTCTTTTTACTCTTTAATTAATCGGTTAACTTTATTACTTACTGAATTAAATTCTCTTTTATCGATAATATTTATGGTTCTATGCCATATGCGTCTTTTCCTATTATTTCCTTTCTTTTATCACGAATCTCCAGTGGGTAATTGATCTCTTGTAAATCTATTTCCCTTAATACGGGTGTAGTCTTTGAGACAAGGTTTTGAGACAAACTTTTAACTCAATCAGGTTGACCAAAGTCTCTCTAAATAATTCCCAATCAGTAAATTTATTAGTGAGATTAAGTTTTATTTTCTTTTTAATGACTAATGTACTCAGAGTCATTAAAACCGGTGTGTGAGCAAAAGTAAGGTTTTTAATACCTTCAACTTCAATGTAATTCGAGGCTATACCTTTCAAAAAATAAAAATCAATTAAATCAGGAACTTTGTTGATGCCTGTACGCCAATAGGTTGGCTTACGTGATGAATGATATTCACAACCTGACATTTCAATAACGCTGAGGAGTTCTTTTCTTGGTATTATGAGTCGTGCTCCCCATGATGTATGTTTCACGTTGTATAGACACCTTCTATAATAAACCTTGATTCAAGTTTTTTGAGGATCAATTGACACCGTGCAATATAGCAGGCTCTTAATTCCATATATGTCATTTTTGTTTTCTCCTTGCAACAGGTCAACGTAAAACAATGGGAAGTGTCTCTTAATTTTCTCATTATTTATTGTTGTTTTTTATGTACGTTGACAATGTTGGTTACTTTATGACCTTGATCCTCGACTGCTGCTTTGATCTCCTTGCGATCGGTAGAAGACGATATACCTCTTATTACGACTCTATACTATCTTTCACTTTTAAGCAGATAAGTATGGTATTCCATATTATAAAGTGTACTATCCTTATTATTGGCTTCAATTTCTTTTATATCATTAAGTAGATTTTTAATTTTACGGTAGTCATTTTCAGACTTCGTTGTTATTTTGATATCTTTATTGGATATTGCTTTAAACTGAGCAGGTTTCTCTAAAACTGCCAAAACTTGAGCTCTGAGTTTATTAAAATCTCTAACATTGCTCACATTAATTAGTGGTGGCAAGGGTTTCTTTTCAGGAGCAGGTTGTGATTGTTTTGGTATTTTATTCGATTGTGGTGGAGATACTGTTGGGGATAGTATAGAGTCTCCTTTTTTTATTTACATTTACCTTATTTTGTCTAGATAGAGTGACTTACTTCCTGAAGAGTTCCTCTTCATCCGTAAAATATTCATTGTTGAGATTTTGTAAGCTCTGAAGACGTTAGTTGACATAGAAGGTTTTATTTTCCTCACTAGTGTTTCAATTTAGTTTTGTAAGTTTACCAAAACATCTTTGTATTTATTACATTATATCTCATATTTCTGGCATTGAAATATGTATCTCATATTTCTGGCATAACTTTTGAGTTCATCATTTCATTGCCGTCTTAACGCAGGCGGTGTCTTTGCGCTAACATAGGAGAGAGTCTGAGATCTGTTAGAAGTAGGGGGCTTATACTTCTATCTGCTTTAGTAGCTAAGCTTTCCAGCGGTGGTTTATTGTTCGGGGTGCCTTCCCCTAGCCAGATTTGGTCCACGGGTAGTATTTTATTGTTATTTTATTTCACCTAGGGACGTGCTCGATGGGATTGCGGCTTCTCCACACGAGAGTATACGAATATGAATCAGTAAAGAAATCGATGAGAGACCGAATTTTTAATTTGTATATCAAATATAATTCGTATATTATAATGAGCTTGAAACTGAACTACAATGAAGCGAAGCAAATTTTGTCCCTTTGCGTTGTATAATAGATATCAAGTGAATATATCGTAGTCGACAAAAGCATTATTTTTGCTGTAAAATCAACTATGTCGCTCAAACAAAAAGCGTTCGGTCGATTTTCACCTCAAGCACGAAAGAGAACGATATTACGAGCTTTAGAAAAAAACGAGTAATGGGAACCGAGACTGGAAGCCACTCGTACGGAATGCTAAATCCTATTCTTCTAAAATAACTTTTGAAATGGGAAGGGTTTCTGGAAATTATTCGAGTACAACGACATGCTATAGCCTTTGAGAAACAATACAGCAACGAAAATCAAAACTGGAAACCATTGCGTAAGCATTGCTCGATTCTGACGATTAATTCACGATACTTTAAATCTTGTACATTCCGTTAATTTGCTAACTATAATGACAATCTTCTTTCAAGTGTAATCATTGGAAATGGATAAATAATGCGTGTTTTGCAGTGTCTTTAAATTTACGAATGTAGTCCAGAAATGTGTTGTGCGAGTGGAAAAGTAAAGTTCGAATTATTTCACCATCCGAACTATCTTGAAAAACTTATGCTCATTTTGGCGCAACAAATATAGCAAATTTGTCATATTGCGCATGATCACTACTATCACTGCCCAATGCCTATCACAAATGTCATGAAATTTATTTCATGAGATCCACCAATGAACTAATCGATCTACGTTGTCGATTTAACACGGGCACTAAACAAGAAATTGTCAATGTATTACAAAGTTTATTCTACCAGCACAACAAATTATTTAGAAATGCCCAGTCTTTGAGGAAACAAAACACCAACAATTGAAGTGGTGATCGTATATAATTTTTGTCGCAGAAATGTTAATGTTCAGCCAGTCTTAGAAACTTCCATCAATTCTATATTTTTTTTTTAAATCGAAATCGACCGATTCGTGTATTCGTGTATGTACCTGATTAAAAAAAGAGTCACATGCTTATTTTTCCGAGCAACCGGGTAATTCGGCTAGTTACAAATAACAGTAAAAATTCTCTTTATAAAAAAATCTGATTTGAATATGGTAATCAGTTGCTATAACGCCACTGAAATATATACGTATATGTTTATGTTTAAATTTTCCTAAATCACGATAATATTCCACTGAAAAAATTAATAGTAGTATCCAATGGTATATATCGTTTATTATAGGAACCAGAAAATCTATATTTATGTAGACTACCAAAAGTAATTTTTGTTTTATTTTAAACATATGTACATAACTAAACCTATATACGAGTATATATAAGGATACTATAAAATTAAAAACGAAAAATATCAATTTAATATTTTATCACCGTAATTATAAGGGATATAATTTTGATATTATTTTTTTCTTGAATTTTTAGTTTATTTATTATAATAACATATTATTTAATAATAATTAGTAACAAAATACTCGTATATATTTGGTAAAATTAATTTTAAACTGTATACACATATTCGTTCTTTTCAAACTACGGTATACTCTCGTATAATATTTACATAAAAATATATAACATTAATTTAAATTATAATTATTGTATTATTTACATCAATGGTAGCATAAAATATCATATATTTAAAATAATTTTCTAGTTTTAAAAACAGGGTGTATATTATAGTAAACTGAACATTTTTAACACATTCTCAAGTGAAACATTTGAAGTAAATATTCCAAAAGACTGAACATACTCATATATTCCTTCTTCAAAATTTGTTTTATTTAAGTAGGGAGACTTTCCGGCTTAGAGCAAATAATAAATTGCGACTGTAGTGCAAGATTCTGCAGCACAGTTACCAAATAAGTTAAGAAAATCGTTCCTAATCGGTTAGCGTTACTTAGTGATTGTTTGAAAAGAGAATAAATTTGCTTCGCTTCATTGTACTTCGTTTTTTTTTAATTATAATTTGTTGTGCATTTGTAGGTTGGTGGTTTAGGCCAGTCATCAAAATTAAATCTAAGGCTGATTGATTGCAAGGTTGACAGACTACTCCATTGTGTTTGGATCCATCCATGCAGGGATAGCGTAGGTTACGACGGTGCTCATATAAACTTTATATAATCTTAATTTGTTTTTGAAAGAGAGGTGACTATTGCAGGCAATAAATCTATAAAATAAGTTGCGAACTAAAATAAGTTGAGTTGTGAGAGAGAGGTGCTAGTTTAATATCTATAATCACCTCTAGGTATTTGATTTGGTTTTTGTATTCTAAGATGCTATCTTCAAATGAAATAGGGCTGGCTCCTGGCATTTTACTATATTGGTGACGGTAGAAATTAATATTTTCGGTTTTAGAAGAGTTTTCCATTTCTACGCATACTCGGAATATTGAATTAGATATTTTGACAATCTTTCACTAGATCACCGTGCGCTAATTGAAGAAGTGAATATATATATATATATATATATATATATATATATATATATATATATATATATATATATATATATATATATATGCCGGTGTCATCGGCATATATTTGGTTTTTGTTTCTTTTTTGTCAGGTTCCGAGGTATCATGATAAAAGAATGTAAAAAGTAGTGAGTTTAGAATTGAACCTTGTGCATCTCCTACTGCGTATGATTTGGTACTAGAACAATGTTTGTTAACGACATGAAAAATGTTCTATTTGATAGGTATGATTCGATTAGTTAATTTAGTAAGGTATATCACATTGAATTAATTTATAGACTAAGGATTTTAGGCCAGACCGTGTCAAAAAGCTTTTTATATGTCCAGAAAGGCCGCGATTGTTGAACGACCAATTCGCTTGTAACCGCAAAGTGACCGGTACGAATTCCAAATTATTCTTCTAGATTGATGGTTCTAATAGGGGCTGGAGCCTGTTAAGAATGACTATTTTTATTTCTTACTAATTCCGTTTAGGAGTGATATTGGGCGAGTATGCTCTATACTATTAAGGGGCTTTCCTGTTTTAGAAATAGGGATGGTTTTGCCGAGCTTCCAACATTCTGGAAAGTAGTTTGTCTTTAAGATACCGTTAAGGATATCGGTAAGTTGAGATATTATTTTATCTGGAGATTTCTAAGTACTTAGTTGGCTATGTTATCGTCTTTATATCCTATTTTAGATCATATGATTAGACTATAGTCCCATTTAGTTTTTTACCATTAAGCTTTCGAATTTAATTGAAAATTAAGAGAATTTTAGGCATTCTGCTTGTGACTTCAGAATTCCTTAGTTCGCGGAACCAACAAAAAATCATATTGGAATAAACGTCAGATTCTAAGATATACTCAGGGTATTTATAATAGAGCCAACGCATTCGATTTCGTAGTTTAATGAGGTGTAGGACCTCAGGAGAAATTTTTAAGATGGCTGTGCTCTGAATAAGGTATAGTTTCCTTAATGGGAAGTTGTATTATGTTAGTTACCCATACCGTTTTTTTCTTTAATTTGAGTAACGGTGGAGATTTCAGAATCTTTCGAGAGGATTGGATGAACATGAATTTTAAATTGTATCTAGTCGCTTTGGGAATACTTTTGCTGCTTCGTCTTGAAAGGGATTGTGAATACAAAATTCGTGCAAGACTCGTGGTGGAGTAACTAGGGAGATATTTTAAGATGAAATCAAATTGAAAACCGAGTTTTCTCTTGGGAATATTGGTTCGCTAGCATACGAAATCCCTATCTTTCGTGAGCCAAGATCATATGGACATTGGGTAGGACCTGGCTTACGCAAATAAGTATTGGATAAAAATCTATTTCTCACCTGACACTGGCTGAAGTTGGCTGGACAACCCGCACAATGTGTTAACCGCAGTTAACACATTGTGCGTGTTATCGGTTTTAAGTGATGTTCCCGCAGTTACTTCTGTGATGGGTTTCCTGGCATATTATACAACGGATACTTCGGCCGTAATTTACCGATGTGTGGCTGAATCTTTGGCAATGAGTCACCTTGGCTCGCCACGTTTCTTCTCTCAGTTGACTGTATTGGCTCATATGTTGAGTTTCCAGTAGTGGTTTGACAGGCATTGCCTTGTCGATAAATACTTGGAACAGTGGCATTGGGAAATAGGTAATTCCTTCTCATTGTTTTTTCATGAAGGTCATCTGTGAGACCTTGGCATCTATGTGGTGAATCTCTTGCAGATTTAGTTCTATCTCTTCTGGATCCAGTGGAGAATTTGTTCCCCGTGTGACAAAGACCAGCTTCCTTTCATCAACGTGCGTGTACGTGTGATATTTAATATAGTCTTCTTTTATTTTATTTTTGATCTGGGTCCAGTCACGCTTCTCGGTGGTTATAACGAAGAATTATTTTCCCATGAATCTAAATGTGCTCTTCTCTCTGCTGCGGCAATCACCTGCCTGGTTGTTTCTGCTATTTCCTCAACTGGTTTTTTAGTTGATTGGCGATGGTTTTTTTCAGTGGCCGTTTTTGCGAATGGTCGCGTACTTGCAGAGCTGATGCTAGAAAACGAGACGTCTAGCCTTTATTTCCTCTTCAATTTTTTTTGGTAGCCTTTTCGAATAAATTCAGGACCGGTTGTAATAGGGATTTCTTCTTTGCCAGATTTATGGCTTCGTTTGCTGGTTGGCACTGGTAAGGTTATTGAATCAGACCCATTTTATCATGCAAATTTCGTTCATTTAACCTTAGATGCACTTAATTTTTTTTTAATATGAAAAAGTTAACCTATTCTTATAATTCACCAGAACAACGTGATCATATGAAAAGTAAAAACCTAGTATGAACCAAGATATTTTTGTAGTTTGGCCGCTGCATCCTGATGAGAGACCGAATTTTTCATTTATATATCGAGTATAATTCGAATATTCTCATGAGCTCGAACACGAACTACAATGAAGCGAAGCAAATTTCGTCTCTTTTCGTTGAATGTAATGTGCATTTGAACTATGTCTTTTAATTTTAGATTGCAGTTCTGGAAAGTTTGCGGAGTTAGCGACAAAATTAAATATTATTATTATATTTTCTAAACAATTTATAGCTGCCGTTTCAAGTTGTCAGCGCTATGGGTAAATATAAATAAAAACGAAAAAAATTACAACTCGCTTACTAGTGGATAGTACATATTATGACAGTGAGTTGATCTGGCTAATGTCTAATGTTGAGTCAAAAACTATTGAATAATATATTGCATTCCTTAATTCTTCTAATGCTTAAGAAATTACTCGACTTGTATTTATAATTTCTAAAAATTTATCATCAACTATGGGAGATAAATAATTTACGTTTCCGGAGCAAGGGTTTTTTATTTTTTTTAAATGTTTCGCAATAAATGGATTAAACTTACTCAAATATTTCAGTGCACTCAAATAAATTCCTTGGTTGCTTACTGAAAATGTGCGAAAATGTGATTTTCGTTTTTGCTGCATGCAATCTACTGTTATAAATATAGACAAAATTTTCCCTGTCTATCCCGAATATTCAACCGCTGATAAATTCATATTTCCAAGTATTCAGTGTTGTAGAATTTTTGCACATTACTCCTCTTTTTCTTCAGCCAATTATTCTTTGTGAAATCTCATTGTTTAATGGTTTCTCTAACTTTTAATTTCTACCACAAAATATCAGTTGCATCCATTCGAAAATTTAACACCCATTTACTAAAAAAGGAAACTAAAGTCTAGTTAGGAGTCTGTTATATTTTTTCTGGCACCACATGATTTTTATTTTGCCCAACAAGTTAAAGTCATGTTTATTGCCATCATAGAAGCGACATCAAGTGATGAAATTTTTTTTTATATTTCTACCTCGAACTAGGTTTCCTCTAATCCCCTAGCTTTATTCGCTTATTGTTAAAATTTTACAATTTAAGAATCTGGCATTAGAAATGATCTCTTTTCTTTATATGAAATGTTTTCTTATTTTGTGTCATTTCTAACACACAATAATTCCAATTTTTTTTTCAATATCTAGTTTGCAACAAAATGAAACAAAATCTAGTAAATGCTACGATAGCTGTTCTTTCGAAATATTTGTATACTCTCCCGGAAAAACAACTGCTAAATATTTTTTTTTATTAACTGTAATGAACAGAGAATTATTTTATTTAGATTTTAACCTCTTCAAAATTATCAATTTTATGCCGAATTTTAGGTCCGGCTACAATAATTAATTTATTGTCAACCAATCCAATTGTAAATGTAATATTTTGGTATAGCTAAAGAAGGAAAAGGTTAATCCTTCCAGCAATACAAAAAGAGACAGGAAGAGGAAATATATCATCAATCGAAATTTAAACAGCACTTAAAAATACGTAAAAGAAGAGCTACGTATTTTTATTATATTTTTTTTTACAGAAAAGGAAGTTTCAATAGATTAATTCATATAAAATATGGAAAATAAAGAAAATTGTATTATCGAAATTGGGACAGTTTTTACTTTTGTATATTTCAATGAGATTTTGATTTATTATGCCGATTTGTATAAAATAATTTGATGACGTAAACGAAAATTTCTAAATGACTAGGAATAATTAATTTTATATTTTGGCATTGATAATAAATCAAATTAGTGTTACAAGTGATGTTGGTCTTAATTGTAGTTCGTGTCTAGTGTTATATGTATACATTTTAATAGCAATAGTTTAAGGGCCAAAGTTGATAATTCAAAATTATTTTTGAATTTTTTAGTGTAGTGGTGCCAATTAGGTTGAATTTTTAGTGAAATAACTGTCAATCAAGTTAGATTTTATACGCCCAAAAAAACTTGGTATACATAAGGAGTAGCAACACAAAAGGTTTCTGTACCCATCTACAAGGGTGTCCTAAGCTTTGATTTTGTACATTTCAGCAAACTTTGCTTTAACCCAATCATTTACTTGTTTTATTGCGAGGTACATGCATAACGCTCTTTCTATTGAGAACTGTACAGTAATTTCTCTGCCAACTTCTCTATTACCGCGGCCTTGTTAAACCCCAAGAAAGCTTACCAATTCGCAGGGCATTGAGGATATCTTTGAATCTTGTATCTCCACACTTACTGAAAAACTATCACAGTAGTAAACTTCATGATCGGTTAGCTGCTATGAAGAATGGAGTTTGTGCTGGAATATTTTAAACAGACTGCTTCGTATTATACTTGAGCTTAATAAATTCCTTTCATTTAACAGTTTTTGATTTTGCTTTTTATGCTTCATCATCGAAATTTTGCTTACTTTTACCTTGCGTCTTGCGAGCAATCGAACTTGAACTTTTTTTTCGTTGTTGGTTGTTATTATTATCGATATAAAGACGTTGTGCGTTAGCGACTTTCATTATTTAACTACTTTTATGTTATTCAGACTTATCTTAAGTTACACATATGGCCACAATATTTACCACAGAACCAATTTTAAACCAATATTTTAATTTGCTATTTGCATTTTTCTGGTATCATAGCTTACGAGTATATACTAATTTATATTAGAACAATCTTTTAGCAACATACCTTTTTCCGTATAAAATGTAAACCATTTTTTAATCTAGTAGAGTAACTTCTTAATTATTAAATTAACTCACTAAGAAATTGAGCAAAACTTCAGCTTAATTAGGCATGGAGAAAAGGTATAAATAGCCATTGTAAACTAATACAAACGAGCAAATACTAAAAAATTCTTTAATTATTTCGAAGCACACAAAAAGTCAATTATATTCTTTAAAATTTAGCAACTTTCGAATCGCTAAAAAATATATAAATACCTTGTGTTAATTTTGTTAATTTCATTTGAACAATTTTAACAAATAATTAAAATCCTTTCGACTTTGTCTGACCGTAATCCTAGACTAAAGCCACATGTGTCTAATTCTGTACATTAACCTTAGTTTTGGTCCTTAATTTATTAAATCTGTCTAGATTATCTTTCGTACCTTTTATTTAAGCTTAATAGAAAAATGAATACATTTTCCGTCTCAATCCGCAACGCTGTAGCCGAGGTCTAATATCATAAGGTGTAACTCATTCTGTGATCGCTGCATATTTATACACAAAACCAAAAGTATGAAATCTTTTGGTTTTGCAATTTAATGATCTTCTATATACCCATATAAGGCAAGTTTAAAATCTGACTTAAAGCCTAATACGAACACCCTGTATATATGGATAATTTGTATTATTTTTTTTTATTAAAAAAAAAGAAAATACACCCCAAAAAGGTTGAATCATTCTTGAGCAGGTATTGAAATTTAATGATGATGAAAATATATTTATATAGGATTATATATTAAGAAAAGAAAGGAAAAATTCTAAAGAAATTAAAAAAGGGCATTAATCAAAACAAATATACAAATGTATAATTTCAATCAGTGGGCTATTTAGATAAGAAATGGAAATTCTTAATGATTTATTAAAGGAATTTTGTGTTGTATTTTTTTTTTTTTTTATAAAATTAAATGATTTTGTACTTAAAAGATTTAATGTAATTGATTTTTTATACTTTAATCTTCTTAACCAATAATTATTTATGATGTTATTGTGGTTATTCTAGATATACAATAAATAGTTTATGTAGGATGAATAGATATTTTAAACAATCCAATCAAATTTCAAAAATAATTAAAATAAAAAAAATATTAATTTTAAAATATTACCGAATTTCTGAGATTAAATTATTAAATTAGAAAATTGTATAGTAGGTAAGTGATTTACGCAAAAACATTTTTATTGATTTCCTTCATTTTACAATCTATCTGAGATTCAGTAAATTTTTTATCTTTTAAAATCTCACTTAAATGTAATTAGTATAAATGATACAACACATAAATTACCCTATTATTGATTCAATTCATTAGAGGTTTTAACAATTAGAATTTATAGTTAAGTATATCTAAGACGTATTTGGCAAATCAAAAATTTGAGCGATACCGAGCACTGGAATTTCTATTTTCTTCCCGTACTGTTGAGACCTTGAGTAATTATATCGTTTGATATGAACCATGGTGCATCTACTATGGTCCTTAGAAGTTAAGATTGGAACAGCTGAAGGATGTTTAAATTCGAGTTGGTGGCCGTTCCCCATAGCTGTATATCATACGTCTAGATAGGTTTATTATAATTTTATAAAACTGTAGTTTATTTGCAATTAGTTAGATCTTCTTGAATTACTTGAACTATGCTTGCCTGATTTTGTTATCTGTATTACTTATGAAACCTTTCATTGTATTTGAAAATATCCAGCTCTAAGTACTGCTTTCAATAAATAGGTAAGAAATCAAATACTCTTATCTGGTAACTCTTGCAAAACGTTTCCTGTGATAATATCATATTCTGACGCCTTTTTATGATTTAACTCTCTCTGTTTCCCAGTTTTTAGTTCAAATATAGAAAACTTAGTGATTGTATGATTCATTTGCAATGGCAAATTACCTCAGCCTTTTCTTCATTATTTCTCGCCCACTGACCGTTACTTTTACGTATTGGCGGAATATAATGTTGTGGTTTTTTCAGCTTCTTAGTCACTTTCCACAGTGAATAATCCGTGTCTTCTGTTGGTTAGAGTGTTGCTTAACATCTTCCGTGTTGCTTAACATTCTGGATGTTCTATATTTATAGCCATAGTGATTAAGACAGACGAGTGGTTCGATGACAAGTCCAAACATGGTGTCGCTTTAATGTAATTACTTGCGATTCTTTTGGTGACTCAGAAATGTATGATGTCTGGGATCTTTCTTCTATCACTAGGCTAGTATATAGGTTCACAGTTTATTTTTTTAAATTGACTTAAATAAAGCTCGACCTCTTGTTGTAGCCAATACTGATCACCACTCTTGGTGTTTTGCATTATAATCACACCTCAAGGAATTATAAAAATGATTAAATTTTTTATTGCATGGTTTGGTGGGCAGTAACTGGCCAAAATTGTTATAGGACCTAGCCAATCTTCTATTACCACAGTAGTTGCTTGTATCTGCTGTTCTATCAGGATAGTTTGTGTCATAAATGGTGTATCTTGGTATTTGCAGAAAACTTCTGCTGGTGTTATGCATTTCGGATATTAACGTGACATCAGTTTCTTGAGCTATCAAACAACTTCTAACTTCTTGTCCATGAGACAAACCGTTACCATTCCAGATTGCTAATTTAAGGGTTCAGAACATTGAATAATTTGGAAACAATGGTCGTTAGAAGGTTAATAATAGATGGATACTATTTTTAACCATTAATTTGTCCAGCATATTTTCCAACCGTTGTGTTGAAGACTGATCAGGCTGCTGGTTATGAGTTTTTGAATTTTCCGTTGGTTTATTTTCTTTGGTATGATTTCCATCCGATGCATTTGACATCTGTGCCCCACTTTTTCTTGTCACAATCATTTATGAAATGTTTTGCCGTACGTTTCAGTATGCCCTTACCTTTGACAAGTAGTGCATTGCACCACTTCCCGCTTCACATGCGTTTTTCCGATCTGCACAACTGAGTGCATTAGACTACTGACCGAATGTATGTCTTTATTAGTTCTCTTAATTAACTCACTTTTTAATTCATCAGTGTTAATAGACGGATGTAAGTTTCGTATGACCACCTGGTAGGTTTTGTTCCCCTTTTGTTGGAACGATTGGAATTCGGTGTTTCGTTCTGCTAGGGCTTTAGTGATAGCTGGGTATGCCTCAGCATCTTTTACCAAAATTTTAATCTGGCTAGTTCCAATTACTTTTAGGTTAAATTTGTCTTTTGTATATTCCTTTAACAGGAAAGTTAACGGATTGATTTCTTCTACACCAGACACAAATATTGGAGACGCTAATATTATTTTTGGTGATGGTATGCCTTCTTTCTCCTTGGGCAAACAATTAAACCGTGTCGATAAAGGCACTGGGGGTTGCGCTAACCAATAATCGTTTTTTATTTGCTTGCGCTTTTTCATAGGTGATAGGGGACTCGTGACTATCGCTTTTGCTAGGTGTTGTCCATCCTTCTTCATAACCAAGCATAAATAAGGAAAGCGTTAGTACATTTTGAATACTAGAATCTTTAGATGGTTCCGATTCTGATGGAAGTTGAGATGTTAGTGGAATTCGTTTTTGGGCGGCAACGGAGAATTATTTTTTGCCTAAGACGACGTTTCTATTGATTTAAATTAAAACTAAATTGTGTCGCTTGAACTACCTGGCGGAGTTCATTTAGTTTTTGAAGTTTTTGCAAACTCAGACATTACAATGTGCAATGCCCTAAAATCATTAGCATTTTATAATGTCAGGTCATTAGCATTTTATAATGTTCACAATTTCAGTTGTTTCAGTTCACTTTTACACTTTTTAGTTCAATTGTTTTGCTAATTTATGTTAATATTGAAAATTGTTTTTGTTTACATTGCACTTTACATTAATTTTATTTTTTCACAATAATATAAAATGTTTACTGTTAGCTGCTGTTCAATGGTTAACACGCGGCTTTACATGCAATATAAGAAAATAGCAGTACGAATATTTGGGCAGTGTTTACCACTAAAGTGCCATATTGCTATTTTTTTTTTTTTGATTTTATTAAAATACACTACATCATTTAAGTTACATTCTGGTATTGACTTAACAAACCGTTCATTAGAATATTTTAATTGTTTTTAGTGCTATATCTTATAACTAATAGATTGCTTTTAATGACTAATTATATCGCTTATGGCTAATGGCGTAGGATCAAAATTGTACATTTAATATACTTACTTCTTAACCGTTTTTGGAGTGGATATTATGTGTCATGGGATATTCTAATTTCTGTTATTATAGGGCAAATACTTTAATGGCTACCAAACGTATTGGTTATGACAAAGAAGTAACCGAGTGTCTACTGGTTAGTCTTTACTATAATAAACTTTCACAATACAAATATGCAACAGCAGAAAAATGATTTATGATTTATAATGCAAATAATCAAAATACCAGAAAAAAAAGAAAGTAAAATGTATCTGGGAAGAGAAATACGAAAAAAAATGCTACTTAAAGAAACGTTTTCTCTTTAATCAATTTCAGATTAGCCTGGAAATTTCATTTTATAACGTTGGAAGCATACTAGAGACAATCGATTACTTCAGGAATTAAGAATTATTAGGAATAAAAAAAAAGTAAGCCTAACTAAAATAGTATTCAAAAGTGTTGAATCTATAATTGCTTTCGAGCTAACCCTTTTCAGGATCCTGAAATTTTAAATATATAAAAAATATATTTGCTTTGTAATAAAATTAATAAGTAATAGCCTCAAGGGGGTAAAATTAGAATTTTCTAAATATAGGAAGATTTAATCACTGAGTCGGAGTGGATTTAAAATCTGGCTAAAATACAATAAATTTTGAACTATGAAATTGGAAATCTAATTTAAAATCTACACACCTACTCAAATCAAGAGGACCCTTCAATGAATGGTTTTAGACAGTTAAATTTTTGTCATAAAACAGTTAAATTAGTTTTTAAAATGTAAAATAGCAAGTACATTTATTAATTGAATTTAAAATTGAAAAAAAAATCAGTGCCTACTACTAAAATTCATTTTTCATTAAACTACAAATTATTTTATTTCAAAGCCTACTTCGTTATAATATTTTGTTATAAAATATACATTTTATAAATATTTTAAACGAAGTAGGCTTTGCAAACAAATCGTGTGCACATAAAATAAATGAAAAATTTCAAACCAGCAGTTACTAAATTTGTATTCTTACCAATTTAGATATCCACGGTCTCCGTAATAATTATTTTGAATTTTGGAAACCCACAATTATTTATAATGGTTTTACAGCTTAGTTTGCACAGTTTACATCATTTCGCACTTAAATATTTCAATTTTGTCACATTAAATATTTCACTTTTTAATTATTTCATTGATTCGCTAACTTTACTATAAGCACTTCTTCACAGTTCACTGGTAGCACTTATCTGGATTGTTTTATTGGTTGGCACTGACAGGTTATATACCTGTTACATACTGTTCTCGATGTTGTCAAAGAATTTGTGTGTTTATTCTAGAAAAATCAATTACTTTAAATCATAGCATTTATAGTTGAATATTAAATAATACTTACTTTACTAGATTTTTTCTGCTACCTAGTATGGGCCAAAAATCCGTCCTTCACTTTCCCAGTTCTTGTTTGGCTAGTGAACATTTTTGAAATGAACTCTTTTTTAATAATCTGCTTCTAATTGTTGAAAATTGTATGCATATATTTTATAATTTCTACACCAACTTATGTTATTTTAAACCGTAATACTCTGTTTATATTCATAAATTCACCCGACGTAAATCATTAGGTACTTGTTACCTAATCAATTAAGAAATTAATTTTGACTCGTGACACATTTTCATACGAAATGATTAAATTTTTTTTTCATATGCTGTTTACCTTTGATTTATTTTATGTGCCAATGAATTGTCAGATTTCTATTGCTACTAAACAATGATTGATTATGTGACAATAAAAATTCATTTATACTAAATAATAGTAAATCTTAAACGGATACTGTCACACCAATTAAGAAAAAACAAACAATTATAATGGCATAAAGGTGTTGTGATTTATTACACAATTGTATCATAAATAATTATTTCTTACGATTGATATATTTCTTTATTCGAATATAAAAGATCAATTAATTGTTTTATTGAATGTAAACAGGATGTGATGATATTGTTGGCTTTAATCCCTTAAACATATTTATATATTGATTTTAATTGTTCTTTTTAGATTAAAGTGTTAATTAAAAATCATTTTAAGAATTAAATTAACACAGAATTAAAAGACTTAAGTATAGTATAAATCCTGAGTTAGCGTACCCGAAACCTCCCTATATATGGTGTCCTATATGTGTGTGTGTACCATTTGTGATTTCCGAGCCAGCTGGTTAAATATTTAATTTTTATTGTTTTTTTGGTAAGCAACGGATTGGATAAAAAATCTTACAAATTGTTAAAACGAAATTTTGTATTAAAAATTAAAGTTGCAGACACCTAAGCTATTGATAGTATTATTTTTTGAAGTGGACGGAAAGGAAAGGTAAGTCAATAAAGACAGAGTTGATACGGTTTCCCGGTGACCAATATTTACCTATTATTAGCACAAGACAATCACAATTATACTGAACTGCTCTGCATTCTGACGTCTCTTGTCAGCAACTCTAGTGTGCCCCATCATTCAACTGTAATCTATCAAGGCTTCCTAAGGATAAAATCGATTAATGCACTTCATTTTTCCAAGCCGTAGGCGGTATCAGATGGAATTAGTTTTCGCCTGTAAATTACAAATTTATTATTTCACCTTTATGCTGCTAAAATTTATTAGGTGTGCTATTGATTTGACACAAAACTTTAAAATGAATATAAATTAAATTTAAAAAAAATTGATTAAACGGTACAAATTAATTAAATTTTATGATCACCTTAGCTGTTATGAATTGAATTAATTTTCATCTGAAATTATAAATTAATTAATTCATAATATAATTACATCTTAATATAATTTCTGCAAGCCTTAGAGTGTAACAAATTGGATTAGTTTTCGCCTGAAAATGCAAATTTATTAATTTATCCCAACCTAGCTAAAAATTATTCTATATGATGATTTAATAATACAACAATAAAAAATATAGTAATATAAAACTATAATAATATAATAATACAACAATACAATAATATAACAATATAATAACAAACTAACACATGTAACCAGTAAATAGGTCAAGTATCTGCATGAAACCCTTATTTATATTCACTTTTCAATTTGATTTGGCGGATTTTTTATAATAAAAAAGCAATTTCGATTTTCCGTCAAACATTAACTGAGGTTATGTCTTCCATAAAAATTTAAATGTCTAGTGTCCGTTCCGTTTTTTCCTTCTGTTCATTATGGTCACCACATCGTTTTTTCATACGATTTGACAGTCCTAATGAAACGAATGGAACGGAACGGATACATTCTGTTTGAGCCTTAAAGTTTTCAATTTAGCTATGTATTTTCTGATGGACAGAGATTTCTGTCGTATCGAAATAAAACACAACTTGCTTTTGTTGTAACTAAACCGGAAATGAGTCTTCATTTATTTACAGACTGAAGATAGTAACAATATAAATACATGAATGTAACAATACAGTGTTACCAACATTTAGAATACAATTTGGAAACCAACATTTAGAAACTTTTCATCATTCCACCTAAATATTGTATTTTTATTTTTCTAGACCCATAGCTTTGGAACAGCTGTGATGTTGCTGCTTAGGGAGAGCTTTTGTTAAAACATGTGCAGTCATTTGCTTTGTTGAAATGTATTCTATTTCAAGTCGACGGTACATTACTAACTCCTTTATAAAGTGATATTTGACATCTATATGTTTCGTCCTTGGGTGATATGTATTATCACCCAAGGACGAAACATATAGATGTCAAATATCACTTTATGATATTGATATGTATTCTGCCTCGATAGTTGACAGAGCCATTGTGCATTGTCGTTTCGAGTTCCACGATATTGGTCCTCCCTGTATCGCTAAGACATATCCAGTAGTTGACCGTCGTTGTTCATGATCATGCGCCCAGTCTAAATCCCAGCATCCAATCATATGTTAATTGCTATTTTTGCTGAATTCCAATTTAAAACTTGATGTACCCTTCAAATAGCTCATTACTCGTTTGATAGCATTCCAATGGGCCATTCCTGAATTCTGATTAAATTGACGTAATTTGTTGACGGCATAGCAAATATCTGGTCTTGTGACTTGCGCTGCATAAAGTAGACTGCTTATTGCCTCTTGGTACGGAATGTATTTCTTTCATTTTTTCACTATCTTCAACGTTTTTTGGACTCATCTCTTTAGACAAGATTTGCTTAGCATCTAGGGGAGTTGCAACTGGGTTGCAATCTGTCATGTTAAACTTTCTCAAAACATCATTTATATAACCTTCCTGACATATAGATACTTTTCCTTACTTTCGATTCCTTTCAATTTTCATTCCTAGTACATATTTCGTCTCAACGAAATCCTCCATCTGAAATTTTCTCATCAAAATTTTCTTTCGCTCAGCCATTAAATCCAAATCATCGGAAAATAATATCAGGTCATCTACGTATACAGTGGCTATTATGATCTTTTCAGCTACTGTTCTAAAGTATATGCATGTCTCTACTGATGATTACGTCATACCGGAATTCTTCAGTTGAGTGTCTGATTGTTGATTCCAAATGCAGCTGACTTGTTTAAGCCCGTACAGTGATTTTTTAAGGTGACAAACTTTTTTACCATATTGAAAACATTCTGGCTGCACCATATAAATGGTATCTTCAAGTTCTGATTGGAGAAATGCTGTGACTGCATCCATTTGGTGAATCTCTAATTCATACTTCGCTGCCATTGCTAATAAAAAACGAATCGAGGTGTATCTGACAACTGGAGAGTACGTTTCTGTGAAGTCTTTGCCCGGTTTCTGCGCACATCCTCGGTTTACTTTCTTTTTCATCTATTCCTAAAGACATATCAAACAATTTAATAATATTTTCATTTAAAAATACCTGATTGAAAAACTGATGTTCGATAAAAACAACATCACGTCTGATTAATACAGTTTTTTTATATGGAACACTCGATATGCCTTAGATTCTTCACTGTATCCCATGAAAATACACTTTTCTTATTTCTGATTCAGCTTGCACCTTTTTTGTTTCGGAAAATGCGCAAAACAAATAAAGCCAAATACACGCAAATGCTTTAATTGTGGTTTTATTCCAGAGCAAACCTCTTCTGGTGATACTGAATCTTGTATTCGGTTTGGTGTACGATTAACCAAATATGCTGCTGTGTTTGCAGCTTCTGCCCAGAATTTTTTCGAAAGATTGGCCTCAATACACCTGACTTTTTCGATGAGAGTTCTATTCATACGTTCACCCTTTCTATTTTGCCCAGGCGTGTAAGGTGTCGTTTTCTGATGTTTGATGCCAGATTTTCGAAGAAAATCATCCATCTCAAAATTGCAGAATTAAGTTTCGTTGTCAGTGTGTTAAACTTTTATTCTTTTGTTTGTTTGGTTTTCAACCAAATTCTTAAATTCCATTAAACTGTAAACACTTAAGATTTAAACTTCAAAAAATATACGAAAATTTTTCGTGAAAAATCATCTTCGAGGATGAAGATGTATTTCGCACCGCCAAGCGAATCTTCTTCTATGGGACCGCATAGATCTGCATGCACCAGCTCTAATAGTTCATTCGCTCGCTTTCCACTATCTGGAAAGGGTAATCGGGTTTGCTTACCCCTGATGCACGTTTCATATTTTTCGTTGTCATTTGTATTCATACAATTTATTGAAATGTGACCCAAACGTCTGTGTCACAACTTTACATCCTTTCGCAGTCTAATTACTTTCCATGTCTAATTTGTAAATCCCATTTTTTAAAGTAGCTGTCGTCAACAATTCTTCATTAGAATCATAACCTCGACTTCCACGCTGATGAACAACAACACGCTTCCCATTTTTCACCATTTGACTTATTGACAGCAAATTTGCCGACAAATCCGAAATGTGCAAAACATTTGATATGTTGACTTTTGACACTTCGTTATAAACAATTAAAGACCACTTGCAGTCACCGAAGCCTGTCGCATACATTTTTTGATTATTGGCTGTTAGTAACTCTGCATTTGATGCACCACGATTGACATTAGTCATTAACTGATCATTGTGCGCCATATGTGCTGATTCTCCTGAATCGATATACCAACTCTCATCATTCAATTTATCATTCGCGGCGAATATACTTAACAACGACTTTTCACTTTTTGGTTTAATTTGTTGTTGTCGTTTATTTGGTTTTCTGCAATTACTAGCGTAATGGCCCGGTTCATTATAATTGTAGCAACGCGTAGGCTTCTTGTATTGTAATGTGTTTTGTTGTTCGAAAAATTGCGGTATTTTCTTTTTTTCCATTTTCACTTCTTGAAGTAATTTTGTGTTTATATAATCTCCTGTTATAATAGCCCCCGAATTCTCAATTGCCATTATCATCGGCTTGTATGAATCACGTAATCCAGCCAAAAGAATGTGTCTATCCATTCTTCACTTACTGCAAACTCAATATCATTTAGCATCTGTGCAGTTGGCATGATGGTAGTGACGTCTTGTTCATTGCAAAACTCCAATTATTAAAGTTTTCTCGGCCATTCAGCTTCTCGATGAATGGTATCATTGACATCGCCATCATGGATGATAATTACTTTTATTTTGTAATTACTCACTTATTTTTATTTCGATAATTCTGGGCCCATAACCTGATGGACAGAGATTTCTGTCGTATCGAAATAAAACACAACTTCCTCTTGTTGTAAATAAATCGGAAGTGACAAAGTCTTCTTTTATTTACAGACTGAAGATAGTAACAATATAAATACATGAATGTAACAATACAATATTACCAACATTTAGATTAAATATTGTATACTTTTCATAATTTTCTTTTATTATAAATTTTTGTTTTTCGACCGCGTCATTTAAATTTCAATATTTATTTTTATATATATTTTTATAATAAAATAACATATTTGGGCAATATTTTTGCTACATTGTAGTTTTTATTTTTGTTAAGTTGGTCCTTTGTTGGATGTTTTGCTGAAAGTTAAAATTATTTCAACTCAATGGGATTATTGCGGGCGTATTTGTTCGTTTGTTTAAATTATTTAATTGGTTAAATACTTCGGATTTTTCGTAGTGATTATTTAATTCAATATTTTTGTGTTTAAAATAAAATTTGGTAATTATAATTGATTTAATAAAGTATGACCATTTTAACAAAATTATTCTGCTCTATACGTGTTATTCGGTATATATAAAACTAGTGAAATTATGTGGGTAAAGTGAAAAGAAATCCAAAAAAGAAGGATGTGGATGCGAGAAATTTATTCAGAAGATCAAAGAGAGTTATTATGGTTTTTTCTCAACACTTTTTAATAAAATAAAAGAAACGACAAAGAACAATTTATAAAAGCCACTCGTATGAAAATAAAAGATTTCGATTAAATTGGAAAAGATAAACCATATTTGAACCCCGATTGAGCCAGAATTTGGCTTAGTCTTGACACTAGTGTTTATATATATTTTTATGCTTATAAAATTAAAAGCATACTAAGTTTTGGCTTGGGCATTCCTGATTATATGGGAAATAATTTTGGAAACCGATAGACGGAAAACAAATCCGCATAAAATGTCCACCACATTCTGGCTTCTTATACTATAATTACATGAGCTTTCATAGTATAGTACTTCTGGCTATATGCGATAGTGAAAAAATGTTTTCAGCCGTAGATGTTGGATTTTATGAGAGTCAGAGTGACGGTGGCGTTTTTAAAAATGGATATCAAATTTTAAAATAAAAAATAGTTTTCCAATAACGAGGAAATTACCGATACTGGCACCGACTTTCATTGCTTTTCAATTGGAGATCTGGCTGCATTATATTTCCGAAAAAATGTAATGAGGCCATACCCTCCTGGACGTCTCCTTCCAAACAACAAAGTGGAATTTAGTATTCCATCAGCAATCTATTTATTTTCGATGTACTCGGCGTCAGCGATGGGGTATTATTAGATGTTCTCGGCGCTGAGGATGGAGTATTACTTGAGTATTACATGCTAAATCGTGGTCTAGTCCAACTTTGTAATTATTGTTACTTCATTCGAAAAACGAGTTTGCATTGCTCGAATTAAATTCCGTTATACACCCAATCCTCTTTTTACGCGATAGATTGGGTCCAGCGAAAGACGCGCAGAAAAATTCACTACTCATATGTAAATTGGGTAGATTGGTACCAAAGATAAAAACTCTCATAAATATTATATGTTCATTTTCGTAAATAAACGTAAAGCCGTTTTACATTCTTTATTTTAAATGTTTACATAGACATATGTATATTGTATATACATACCAAATTAAAAAATAATATGTATATAAAAAATAAAAAATAAACTTAATTCAATGAACAAAATTTGTAAAATTCAATAGTCGTTGCTATCAGTACAGGCAGTGAAATTTAACCGTTTGCTTTTGTTTTGGAACTTTCAAATTAGCACTTGAACTTGATTTTGCTGATTCGTCTTCAAGAACTAGCTCGTTTTGCAGAGATACTTGATTGGCGTCATTTAGAAAATCAATAGAATTTTTTTGTTGTTCTATTGAGCTAGAGTTTGACTTCACAACAAACTCTCTAATGCATCTTTGATTTGATTTCCTTTCCGGTCCCAATAATTCCTTAAGTTGTTCCTTGTAGCTCATCATACAGAGTCTTAATTACTTCATGTTGAAATTTTCGTCTCGCTCTTTATTCGGATCATTTGCGAGAAAATAGTTTTCTAGCTGTGGCAAATTTTAATCCATCTTTAATGGTTTCTACTCTAAGTGGTAGTTCGTCTGCTACTTCATCACTGCTGTTTGATGATTCGACATTTAGGGAAGCAATTTCAATTAAATCTTCCTCATCTAACATCTGGTCGAGAAGGATCTCGTTAATATCTTCACGCGTCATATCTTCGAACCCTTCCCCACCCGCAGAATGCGCTAAACTGATTATTTCATCGTAATTGTCCACATTATCTGGTAACGCAGTTTCAGTTACAACACAAGCTGACCATAATAGCTTCCAACATGCGTTTAACGTAGATCTTCTCAACTGGACAATTGCTGAAGTCGCGTATGTGATACAATCCATAGCAGAAAATTGTTTCCAAGCATTACTGAATTTCAATTCATCGGCACTCTGCATTTTTTCCAGAATGCACAGAAAAGTTTTTTTCAAGTAGTATAAGTTGAATGTCGATATAATTCCTTGGTCCAATGGTTGTATGATTGATGTGGTATTAGGTGGGAAAAAATTACCCCATTGGGGTAAATCCCGTTGGGATGGTTTAGTACTTGATGACCAATATAAATAATTAATAGGACCTTGAAGGTCTGCTTCTTTTCATGCAGATACCGTTTCAACTCTGTTACAAAACATTTCTCGAACCAATTTTGGAATACAACTGCAGTTATCCACGCTTTTTTATTTGCAACCCAATAAACACGTAATTTCATTAAATCCTTGCTTTTTAGTGCTCTTGGCCTTAGGTTTTTGTTTACGAGCAGAGGTTTAAGCATTCGATCTCCGGAAGCATTACTGCATAGCAAAAATGTTACACGTTTCTTTGCTACTTTAAAACCATCTATAGATTTCTGAATTTTAAGTACGTACGTCCTGCCTGGCATTCATTTCCAGAAAAGCCCGGATTCATATGCGTTGAATATACTTGGTCGAGTGTGTAACCACCTTCTTCTATAATTTTTGCCAGTTTTGGAAGATAATCTTCAGCAGCTTTTACGTCAGCAGATGCAATTTCTCATTATGCAATCCATGTCGGTTTAGGAATTTAGAAAACCACCCCCGCTGGCCGAAAATTCATTTTTTCTCTGTTGTGCAGATGACGAAGTTGATGGTTCTTGGTGCAAAGTTTTATTATAAATACGAATAGCCTTTTCTTTAATTGTGGCTGTGTCAGCAGGGATCTTTTTTTGATTGAGATCCTCATTATTACTGAAAGATTTTCCATTTTCTACACTATTATTTCTACAATACGACGATGTTGATGCAGTTACTTTTTGACCACATATTACGGACTGCCTGATAGAATTTTCATTCTTATTTATTGTACGCACTGTCGATTCACTGAGGCCAAGTTTCTAAACAACTTTTGTAGGACCTAAACCTTGTTCTAGGCTGTCTAGAACTTTCATTTTTAGCTCTAGGGAAATCCCCTTGCGAAATTTTAGAATTTTCGGCGAAAATAAAATCGCGTAAAAAAGAATGAATCGCGTAAATAAAAGAAAGTGTACCCAAGAAAAAAATCGCGTAAATTTGAAATCGCATAAAAAAACGGCGTAAAAAAGATTAAGTGTATTTAATTCCAAGAATTCGTCCAAATATTCTACGTTGTGTTAATTTCCAGTTGTTCAATAAATAAAAATAAATAAATACAGGTTATTGTATTTAAAAAATGCATACTTTTACCTTTCATGTGACGTATCCACATCTTTCAAAAATATCATGAGATCAAACCACTTCCACTTAATTTAAATTTTTTAATCCTTTTAAGAATTTGTCTCGCAAATTTACGATTTATTCGTTAGTTGTTCCACTACAGAATAGAATAATTTTATTGATAATAAATTTTACATATATGATTGTGTATGTTTAATTTTTCAGATAATTATTTGAAATTTTTTGGTGTTGTCAACACTGTTGCCGCCCGTGTTTTAGAATAAAGGTATAAACAGAACCAGAGCGTCAACGAATAAATATAAATTAAGACAGCGATATCGCTGTCGTAAACATAACAAACAAAAGCGTCAACGTATAAAAATAACAATAAACAATTTTAAAATATGGCTGCTTAGTACCCACTTTATTAAAAAGGCAACTTAAAAAAAATAAAAAACAGTTGACAACACTGTTTCGCCGGCGTTAAATTTAGAAATCGATTTTAAATTTATTTCAACGAAAAAACCGTTGTCGCTACCGTCGATGTTTCTGTTAGCATACTATGCTTTTTGTGTATTTTAATTTGACAAGCGTCGACGCTCTGATTCTGTTTCGAGCTTTAAGGCACAACCAGCGAGTCTTTAACACAACATGTCAAAACCTTACAAAAATGAACGAAAACAAATTCTACAGAAAATTTAAGATTCGGCTACTCAAATCGTAACACAACTTGTCAATTGTTCTAACTTTATAATGCACTTATTGATATAATTAGTTTATAAAATTCAATTGATTTAAACGAAACTAAGAAATTTTATACATTTAATACTTGTATCAGTTTCCACCACGCTAACAACTTACAAGAGCCAAATAAATATATATAAACAATATGAATCCATTAGCAACATTTTTTTCTTTTTGTGGTTGTAATTTATACGTGTTTTATTATATAGATATATATCTGTCTACATATTAATATTTATTAATTAAAATTATATGTATATTTTTAAATTAATATATTTTATATATAAATCAAATTTAAATAAAACAATTAGAACCACAAAAGAAATAAATTACATTATTGGTTTTGACGTTTCCACAAGTTGGCACAAAAAATTTCGCTCTGTTAAGTTGATGTAAAATTTTGACGAAAGTTTCGTTCAGTTCTTAAAGACTCGCTGGCCAGTAACATGAAAAGTCTATACATCGCACCATTACGTTAAGTTGTTAAAGACTCGCTGGTTGTGCCTTTAGAGGCAACTTGCGGAAAAACGCATACTATACTATTCGGAGTACGTGTATTTCATTTCATTTAACCCTTGTGTGTATACCCAGCCACCCGGGTGGCCATATAAATTTTATATATTTGAAGATGTTGCAAATCTATTGTTAGGCGTATTAAACTCCGTGACATCCTAGATTTAGTCTTATTTTATCCATTTTTACCCAAATATATAATATTAACTATTTTTTGGCCGAGTTATTGGTAAAAATCTTTTTTTACCCTTATAATATATACCCGGGTGGCCAGTACAAAATATGAGGAAATACATGACATGTACAATGTAAACATTGTTTTTTTTTGTAATCTTCATAGTTTTTGTAAATTACACATAAAAAATTACAAGTTGCATGCATCACAGTTCAAATTTTATTTTATCACAAAATATTAACAGTTCAGGTACAAAAACAAGAAATAATATAATTATATAAATAAAAGATTAAAAATAGTTCATTTGGAAATAGTTTGGCCTCAAACAATTATAACCTAATTACATCTAGAACACTTTATCGCTGGGTTGGTATGTTCAACGCAAATTGGCCTTTTACATTTACTACACGACTTTCGTGTATTCCTGCGTCTCTTTGGATCAGACGATAAACACAACCAGCATTTACCTGCTTGAGGAATTCGTCCAGTGCTATTGCGCACAGTAACAGTTGTCTTCTCGTGATTTGTAATAGGTTTACCAAGTATGCACTCAATACCAGATCGCGTGTTAAAATTTCTATGTACATTAGGTATGGTTGAACGGGTAGAAATATGTGGTAGAGCAAGTTGCAAAGCTAACTCGTTCAAAAAACTCTCGGTGTCTAGATGTATTTTTGGATCTCGTTGGATTGTTTTCAACATAAATTTTAAACGCGGCAAGACAAGCAACGTCTATAATATTATAAAAAAAGGCTAAAGGCCATCGCAGGGTCTTTCTCTTGGTTGTGTAATGTGTCACTAATTTATCCATGGTATCTACGCCACTTTTGTTTCTATTATAATAGTGAATTATTTCGGGTTTCTTTTTATCCCCTATTATTGATTGGCTATAATGTTGGGTGGACATCAATAGTACACTTTTGTTTTTTTTTCGGGACGTAGGAACATATGGTGACATTGTCTTCACTGAATCCAAACAAGGAAGAATATATTTCACGCGATTTTGATGGCAACATTTCTCTTGGGATGTAAGGTTTATTTTTTTTTAACGTCCCGACAATTGATAAATCCCAAGTTATCAATAATCTTGCAAGTGGTAATGTTGTAAAAAAATTGTCCATAACGATATTTCTGCCGGAGCCTTTGAAACGCATGCATAAATCCTTTACAACTCGCTCCCCTTGATTCGTTTCCCTGCCAGATGGCTGTTTGCCAGTGTAGATTTGCCCTGTTATCGGGTATGAATTAGAGGCGTCACAAACCCACCAAACTTTGATCCCATATTTGGCGGGCTTAGAAGGCATGTACTGTGTAAATTTGGTTCTACCTACACAATAATGAAATTAATCAAATAAAAATAAATTGAAACACAACACCAAGGAACATAACAATACTTACCACGAAATGGAAAAAGTTGTTCATCCACAACCAAGCATTCGGACGGAGTATAATTATTTCGCAAATTTGCGTTCAGTAACTCAAAAATATCACTTATTGCAGCAGTTTTATCGGTCTCTAAGCGAGATGCTCTTGTATGTGGATTATCGAATCTCAGAAATCTGGATATTTCACGAAAACGGTTCAACCCCATGCTTGCGCGATATAGGGGACTAGATGTTGTTGCCCATAATACTGTCGCGTGCTCATTATTCGAACGATGAACGCCAGCATTTATAAGTACGGCTAAGTATGCTTCAAATTCCTCATTACTTAATATTTTCCACTTTTTTGAGGTTATGTCTCTGTTTTTTAGATTATATGCTTCGTAAACCTCTTTCGCTTTCCTATTTGTTTCTCTAATTACAATGTTACAAATTACGTCCGAAAAAATACACTTGAACGTGTCTTTTATAGAAAACATATTCGTCGAACGAGAGGGCCCACTGTTTTTATTTCTCAATATATTGTGTCTCAATGTTTGTCTTTGGGGAGGGTTCCGCCGCCATAGTGTTCCATCTTTAGCCGTATAGCTGGATGAAATGTTTTCGTCATGGCCTTCAGTTTCATCGATTTCACAGTCTTCTTCGTCGCTATCATGTTCATCATCCGACACATTTATTGTTACATTCTCTGTAACTACGTCTTCTATATCGGAATCCTCGTTGTTTTCTTGTGGAGCTGGTGGGAGCCACTCAGTTTCTGAATCGTCTTCGAAGAATTCATACACATCGTGATCTACTTCATCTTCCTCACATTCTTCTAGCAAACGTAGGAGATAAGCTTGTTGTTCTTCGTAAGACAAACTGTTGGAAATATATTATATAAATTAATCTAATAAAAGAATTATTACCAAATCAATAGTTACCGTCGAAATTCTGCGTTTGTTAGTTCGTTATTTAGTTCCGCCATTTTATTTAAAATATGTAAGCATAAAATATTTTTTTACATGGACAACCTATTAGTTCGAATAACTTTTCATCACTAAATTAATAACTTCTATTTTTTATCCACCAATGTATATGTTTTTCTTTTGTCTCATTTTTCTATATTTACTCGGGATATCCCAATTTTATATACATATTTTTGTGCAATTTCAATTATAAAATTCAAAAATGAGTTGCGACTACATAAAGAACCGAGTAAAATATACGTGGCCACCCGGGTGGGTCGGGTATATATTAAAGTATAATTTTTTGGGTATAAACACAAGGGTTAAAGCAGCGTATTCTAATTTAAACGCGCATTTTTCCGCATGTCTGCATAAATAAACAAAACACGGTAGTAAGAAACAAAACAAAAAACGATAAAGAAATGTAATATGAATTAAATTATTTTATAATTTATTGAAAATTACAAATTGCGGCAAAATTATTAGAAGTTTATCACAACGCATACTCGATTCCAAATTATTTAGTTCAACCTTATTTATGAATTTCACTAAACGAAAGTAAGATGCATTTGAACAGTAGTTTAATTAAAAACATTAAATTGTTCTACAAACGTAATAATGTATCGTAGTAGGCATAATTTTTTTTATTATTTATGAATATAAACGCAAATAAATATGCATGTTATCACCGTATACTTTGTTGCAATATATACAATATAAATAATAGTTTTTATGTTAGTTTCTGTTTTATACTTTGTAGTATTATTTTTATTGCGTTTAAACAAAAACCCAACTTAGAAATACAAATATAATTAAATATCGTGTTTAATGTGTATTATAGTTTTACGACTAATTATTTTATAAATTAATTCTTAATTAAAATAAAGCAACAATGGTTATGGTTTTATTGAAATGATATTATGTTTTATACGATACTCATTGTAAGACAACCAAATTACATTATTGCGGTATCTATTTATTCCAAATGTTGATTGTACAAAGAATTAATTTTAACTTGGTAATTTATTACTTAGTGTCAGTGACAACTATTTACATTACTTTGTTATATTCAACAAACTGTAATCGGCATTTTAATGCAACTAAATATAACCGCTTTAATTACGGAGTGACTGAGAGCGTTGTGATTGGTCAATTTTCTTATTAGACTGTGAAACTGGTTAATTTACTAATCAAGCTCGTCTTAGAAATATTTTTAATAAACATTTTGCAATTCGGACAAGGTGAGAGTACATTAGTTCCCTATTTTTCCACCAGATAAATTGATCGTTCATCTGAGGTAATCAAATTTCTTCATTGCCGAAGTCAAAATGTTACAATACCCCGTTTGAATATAGAACATAATTATGATTAATAAATCTAAATATTATGTTACCACATTACACGCTTTACGAGGATATTGTCTATGGTAATGGAAAGTACTTAAATACGTGTATAGTTTGCTTTTTAATTATAGTTTAAATTTTGAAGTTGATGAACATTTCGTAATTAGTTTCAATCATAATCCATTGCAGACGATAATTATAAAGAAAAATTAACATTATGCGCACACACATAAATAACCACGACTCTTTATTTAAATAAAACAAATGAGTTTATTTATACATAAAGGTAGTTTATGTTACACGCAACACTAATCCAATTTACAATCATATATGATTATTAATTGATAGAATTATAGATCAGACCATTTTTTTGAGTATATAAATAAATAAAACATAGAAACATAGAAATATAAATGACAATTACAGATATATTGGATTCGGCGTACTGAAATATGCACCTCTTTTTGGGCCATGTGGGCGTTATAGCCCCTAGCACCACGAGTTTAAAGATATTTTGTGCTCAAACCTTTATTAGTCAACCGTCCAGTCAATATTCATGCTCTTGATAAACCCGACAATATCTTTAGTCGGTACACGAATCATTTGGTCTGGGCTCATAATTCTTCTATTTAAATGTTGCACTCATTGGCGGAAAATCACAGCGAATTGGCACGACATGTTCCATTGATTCCACTTCCATATTACAGAAGCGACAACTATCTATCGCAGTTAGACCTATTTTCTTAAGATGATTGATATCTTAGAGAAACATGGCCTGTGAGGTCAGTAGCTTCAACTCAGATTTCCCAAGTACGAGTAATCCTTTACCTCGGATTGATGAAAGTGAAATAAATCTCTTCGTCTGTCGTAGTCCTGCAATTATGCGCCAAAAAGAACCTTCCAGCGTTTCGTCGTTGTTCTAAGGTGTGCCTTAGTGACACCGCACAAGGGCTTTGGCCCATTAAATGGAGAAACTGCCATCAGCAGTTTCTTTTTCTTCGATTCTAGTATGTCCTGGCTCCCACAGAAGTGCTACCTTATTTGTGGTTGCCAGTTTCTTTTAATATTCCTACTCCTGTTTCTGAATCGTCTGTGTACCATACCATGGACTCTCTTTCAAAGGATGGGCCGCTGTCCTCCAACTATCCCTGTCTCCATAGAAGGGCTTCTCAAAATTCAGTTAGATGGCATACTGTCGGAAGGCATTCTAATGAAATGGTGTGCCTAAAACTCCCGAAAGATTTAAAAATTACCAACGATATTGTATGATCGAAATTTTTCTTCTCCCTGCATCTGCACGGCCACAATTATAGCTTTTTTTTGACACGCAGGTGCAATGGAGCCAGTTCTAGGAGAATCTCCATTGCAGCAGTCAGGCATGTTCTCATTGCGCCCGTAATACTGAGGCAAGCCAAACGTTAAACTTTACACAGTAATGTTTGAGTTGCCTTCTCCTCAGTTTTAGGCTCCTACACTATTGAAGCGTATGTGACCATGAGTAATAATTGTTAAAAATGACCAATAGATCCTTTTTGGTAGTAAACCCTAGGTCGTCCATGGAGCCTCTGACAAGCCCAGAGTGCTTTAGTGGCTCTACTCTGAACCTTGAGTAAGTATTGTATCCAGTTAGGTTTTTGATCCAAATTACTGTTGGTACTCCACTGGAAAAATTAACTGTAACACCATTTAACGATAGAGCGTTTTGCAAGCCTTTTCCCTTTTGGTGAAAGGTAAAATAACCTATTCGGATTGACACTAAGTGCTTCCTGAATACTCCATTGCCATATCAGCCCAAGTGCATTCTACATAAGTTCAGAAATGAAACTGACAAATTTTTTTCTATTAGTTAAATCATCCGCGTAACCCTGGACATCAAGTCTAAAGCTACTCAAAAGGGTCAACAGTCTATCAACAACCAGCGACCGTAGTAATGGAGACAATACCCCTCCCTGGGGACATCTCTTTCCAGCCTTAATGGTTACTGACTCACTACCTAATTGAGCAGTAATTATTCTATATTTCAGCATTGGACCAATGCACTTGACTGTGGGAAGCTCAATTCCCTAATGCTGCCCTTTCAAGACTCATACAAAGTAATGTTAAAGGCACCCTCTTTAACATTAACATTGTTTTCAACTTAAGTGATCAGACTGCTATGAGCTATCACCGTAGATTTACCAGCCTGATAAGCAAACTAATTTCGATGAAGGGGGTTCCTTTTTAGAACCTCAATTCTTAAATGGTAATCCAAAGCTTTCTCCATCGTTTTTAATAGAAACGACGTGAGGCTAATTGGATGATATGCCTTGGGCTGGGGACGACCCCCTCCTTTTGGTATATACACATTTACTTTCTTCCAGAGTTTTGGAATGTAGTTAAAAGCATAGCTGGCCTAAATAATGTGTACCAAGCTGGTAAGAATCTCTTCAATATCCGTCTGCAGGAGAACTGGAAAAATACTATCACCTCCAACGGATTTTAAGGGTTTAAATGAGCTAACAGCTCATACAACCTTAGTGGGTGTGAATATGCTGCTTGAAAGGTTCCATGTCCTATTATAAAGGGTATAGACCACCTCACCAACCTTAGAAGGCGCCTCCAAGCGATCCCGCTACTATTGACTCTGGAAAGTGGGCTTCTAAAAGCAAGCATATAGTTTCCCTACGGTTCTGGAGCCAAATTAGAGAGGGAAATTCGTTTATACCCTCGCAAAAACTTCTCTAAGTTGCCCTCTTTGACCTCCTTAACTCGAGATTGTATTTCGTCAAGACCCTTTTATAATCACCGCAGTAACTGGCGCGTTTGGTCTTGTTAAATAAACATCTAGCTTTTTTCCTAAGTTCTTCCAGTGTAAGTTTTTCCACCGAGGGACGTAATAACTTCTCTTTGCTTCATAGGACAGCTGTTCTAAAAGGCTGAGGGTATAGAGTTGTGCAGTTGATTTGAACTGAACTTCAGTCGAAAGACTGAAGTTCAGTTCAAATCAACTGCACTCCGAGTAGTGCTTTGTATAAACCCAGTCAGTTAGCTTTGGAACTCTGCTTTCTTGCGACTGCATGATCCGTGCCTCTAGATCGGATCTGTATATGCATATGATCAGAAAGAGAAGCCTCTTCAGAAACATGCCAGTCTTTTATGAGAGAACCTAACTGCGGAAAGGCTAGGGTCAAATCTAGAACCTCTCGCCTAATCGCATTGATAAAAGTAGGTTTATTTACAGCATCTCCACCATTACTGCTACCAAGCTCCTTCAGATGAACTCTGAAATGGGAATAATATTTACTTGTGAGCTAGCCATAATAGTTGTCCTTGGACTATGACTTCCAATATCATAAATTAACTTACCCGTTTGTTTTGGTAATTCCTTAACGTGATTATCCAAGGTCCATGGTTCCTAAATCAGGGCCAGACCTATGTTTTGATAGCTAAACCTGCGGTTTGGAACATCAGGTGCTGCCTTAGCATAATGCAGGTTTATCTGTATTATTTATGTTTTTGAGTGTGGCGGCGCTGATTTTGCCTTCTTCATACTTTGCTAGTACCGGGTTGAACTAAGCCAAGTGAGCGACCTTTCTCCTCCATTACCTGACCCTTTTCCAACCCCTCATGTTACCTTTTGTGGGAGCTTCTTCGAGGCTTCTTCAACCGTTGCCTCCGTGCTTGCCGTTTGGAGAGATTCAGAAGCATTTCCAGAACAGACGTGACCTTCTTTATCACTGATCTGCCCGTTGGCACACCAATATTTACAGCTGGCCTCACTGTGGCGTACCCGCTTCCTTTCGGATGTAACAGGACTTACCCAAACTTTACAGCTAACTTGACCTTATAGCTAACTTGTTTAAGTTTTTTTACCATTAAGTGGTCGACCGAGATGGTGCAAACGACGGCAGTGCCTTTTATTTCCTTTCAGATTATTCTCCACCTATTTGCCTGCATGTCATCGTTATGGCTTTTACTAAAACTTAAAAGCCGTTTTAAAGAAACTTCAGCGCTATTTGGAAAGGTGCCGAGCAGACTTTGGGCCCGAGGCAAATTCTTCGCGTCAACCAACTTTAATTGTACTTCTTTCCAAGGCCTAATTTTTCCAGCTACCCCATTAAGCCAAAGAGCGGTGGCTTTATTGGCACATGTCACCATTAGCCACTCTAGTTGGTAACTTCCAAGAAACTTCGGTTTCAATACTTTCTTTTCTTGCCTAAGCACCATCTTCAGAATCTGTTCCTAGACAGCATTTAGCTGATGACCTGGACGCTCTCTAGATATTCCAAAGGCAGGAACCCAATGACCTCAGACTCTGGGGCTTGCCTAAAAGAAATTCCAAGCCGAACTTCAGTCCTCGAGTTTGCCATCGGGACACAGTTTCCTTCTTTGTATCTCTTCCTGCTTTTCTCTGGTAAAGTAGCTTCCCCAGAGTGAATTCTTTTACGCGCCTAGGTCTATGAAGCAGCACCAGTCTCCTTCATTGGTCTTTGCGCGAAAAGTTTTTTTCCCTTCCGGGAGTTCCTCTTTGAGCAAGCAGTATTTTATATCGATTTTTTGATGCTCCACACAACTTAACATGGGTAAGGCTTGTTGTAATGTCAGTGACATTTACCTTCTAAACCTTTATCCATGTGGTTTTCTCTGATGACTTAAGTTTTCGAAATTCATTCGTATAGTACTCCGTCAGACGATTTGCCAGCCGAACGAGCTGGAGTAAAAAGAGGGAAGTGGTCCTTGAAATTCACACCGGTTTCTCGGCTGGTGTGAGGCGCTTTAGAAGCGTCACCATCCTTTGATTTTTTAAGCTAGTCTATTTTTATTCCACGAGTATCTGTGGTATAAGCCACCTGTGTAACACTCGAAGGCTTAACTGGATAGTATCCAGATTTTGCTACTGAGGATTAATTTCCTATCAGCCATTCATCCTTTGGCGTATGCTGTTTCACCCTTGTTTCGCCTCACTTGGGTATTGTGAGAATGAAGGCGTTGGTTGTTTTCGTTGGTCTTAACTAGACAAACGTATCCAGTTTAACTATGTACTAAGTGCCAATAAACTTGTCCAGAAGTAGTACACCTATAGGAAGAAGAGCCTGAACTTTAGTAGATAATTCATGTCTAGTATACCGAGCCTCATTATGGTAATTGCATAACAACGCTGATGAAAGGTTCAGCAGTCCGAGTGCTGTTCAGAGTTCGTATTGCGTAAGACCAACAGTTCTCGAGATAAAACACCTTTGTGACAGACACCTAATGGCGTTCAATTTTAAATTGGCATCTTGACGAGCGCTAGATCTCTTAGTGATGTCCAGCTGCTTTTTTTCTTAGTTATGATCTTCTAACGCTTGGCAAATGTAGTTGTTGGGATCTCGCATATATGCAGTCTCTTTATCGTTGGTGCTCCTAGAGATGCCATTATTATTCGTAAAACTCTTCGTACAACACTAAAACGGTAATATTTAATTACTTTATATTGGTCGACATACGATTACATACATAAAAGATTATTTATAATACTCAAAGAAAATACAGCAATATAATTATTTAATTAAAAATAATAATTTTATTACGTGACAATTATTAAAGTTTTTTTTTTTTTTGTTATTATTATAATTAGTACACCAGCAATATTATATTATGGATAGACCATTTCTTTTTTTTTCATATTTAAACAATTCAATCAATATAAAAGTAGAATTAATTAATATTGCTGGGCACATCACGAACATTCTTCATAACACGAGAACTATTTTTATTTATTTATTTCAATTGTAATAAATTAATTAAAGACTCAAATTTTAGCGTTGAGTTATCACATATATATTTCAATCATTTAAAACTGTGTTATATAACTGTATTACTGGTCGTTTAGCGAAGGTAAAGATACTTGCTTAATGGTAGTTTAGGATCAGTGCTCTTACAGTACAATCGACTGGTTTATGCGAGTTTGAATATTTGACGCAGCCTGAAGAAACGTGTCCAAATGCTTGACAGTTTCTGCATTGGGTCACTGGAGATTTTCTCCTAATATCCCAATTAATTTTGTAGCCGCAACATCCGAGGATATTATTTCCGAATTTTTTACTGACGGATCAAAGGTGGTCGTGTAACTTGGTTGGTATAAAATCCTTTCAAAGTCAACTTGGGGTTTGATGTCTCTTTATTGGGTAGACATTCAATACTTTTAAGCCCTTTGCTAGGATGTCTGCTATGATGTCATCGGTGGGAGTATCTTGTTGGATACCACTCGCTATCATAACTTTTGGCTTTTGATTTTTTTGCGCGTATGTAGAGAACAGAAGTTTCGCCCTTGTTAGTTCTTCAACCAGCTTTTAGTGGTTTAGAATGAGAACAGAAGGTGTTGGGACAGTTGTAAATTTTGGGATCCAAATCATTTTCGTTGCCCGAATATCCATCTTCCCATTCTTTGAGTTTGCTTTTTACTTCATTTTGAAGAATGCTGGAATCGGAGAAAATCTCATTTCGAGTACGCTTTGTGTGATGCGGGTTAGAAGCTGTAGTGCCGTTACGCTTTTTCGTTGGGTTAGTTTCCTGTTCGATGTTATCATTATTCGTTAAATTAGTGATATTAAATGTGTGGTTTTCCGGCGTCACATTTTAACGTTTATTTTTTAAGCTACTTAAAATAACCTGTAATGACCTGTTCATTTAAGCTATTTTTACTAATTAGGGAATTGATATAGCTAAGTACCCTGTCATTAATCGGGAGTCCCGCAATTTGGGACCTCTTAACTGTTGATACTAATTTTTTAGTAATATTTATAAACACTTCTACGTTTATTTATTAACTTTCCACTTCACTTTTAAAACTATTTAGTCACTAATACTTACACATCTAAATTTTTATTATTATGTTGATGCTATACTTTCAATTTTCGGCTTAATTTACACTTTCAGTGAAGAGAGTGATGATGATCACGCATGTGAAGTTATCTCATGATTTTGTCCCAGGAAAAGAAAAAAATTCATC
The DNA here is from genome assembly GCA_963556175.1 of Tipula confusa. Classification (NCBI taxonomy): domain Eukaryota; kingdom Metazoa; phylum Arthropoda; class Insecta; order Diptera; family Tipulidae; genus Tipula; species Tipula confusa. The sequence continues at coordinate 172,568,688 of OY744475.1, forward strand.
GGGCAACTCTAAGAGTAAAATTAAACCTAAACATTTTTGTATAAAATAAGTTTTAGTAAAATAAAATCATCCTAACATTAACTGAAACATCTCGACATGTAACTAATTTTAAAATCTACATGCTTATGTATAGTTCATTAATAAACTAAGAAATTACGAACGGAACATATATGTAAATATAGTAGTAGTTTACTTTAATTTTTCATCTGGTTTGATGAAACTTTAATGAAAAATTAATGAAAATGTTGAAAATAAAGTTAGAAAACAAGAATATAACTTAAACATGCGAGAAGTGGCAAGCGCTATCACAAGTAGTGACATGCTACAAGGATCAGATGTGGAAGATATATTTGACCCAAAAATAAAGAAACCTGTCATTAGAAACAATGTAGGAAAGTCCTATAAAACAGCAGAGTTTAACACTACAATTGGCCAAATTATCGTAAGTAAATGATTTGACATGTATTACGCAAATGTGCATAAATTAAATTCCAAAACCTACCCGAACATAATATCCGATTTAATGACAGCACAAACCGGATGTCAAATAAATATTAAATCTTGCGATATTCTTAAAAGTATTATCCATGTTAGACCTTATTGTGGCCATTCTGAAGGTTGAAGATATTTAAAGCATATTTAAAGTATAATCAGGTACAAATTCACAAATACATAAGGACTAGACAAGTAAGAGGCTAAAAAAAGGAAGAAAAGAAAACTCAATTGTCAAAGCAACGAGTAGAAGAATTGTTTGAGGACATGGTAAATAACGAAGACAAACTATTTCTAGAAACGTTGAAAACTACAGAAATTAAGTCCATGACCGTTTTAAGAAAAGCTCGATCGGATATGTTGAAAGATCAGGATAATGATTCTTATGATATTTTGGATTTAGAAAAAGAAATATTGTTAAGTTCAGTGTTGTTTCAAAAATTGTCGTTCAAACCTTTTTATATCAATTCGTTCAATCAAACACAACTTAAAATGCTAAGGAGCTTATTGAAATCTGCTTCATCAAACAAATTGGTGGCATATATGGATGCAACGGGTGATTTAGTTAGATCCCCGATGAAAACCAATCCAAATATATTGTACTATGCTCTAGTAGTACCCGTACAAGTTCATGAAACTGATCCTGCTGATCCATTTCTATTAACGGATATGATAAGCGCAAGCCATAAAAGAAATACAATAGGAAGGTGGCTTAGGTCCTATCGTATTGAAATAGAAAAACAATTTAATTATTGGTCAATATTTGAAGCCATAGTAACCTATGGAAGTTTTGCGGGAATAAATTCTGTTTATGACGCGTTTAATAAAATGGATATATGTAAAATAATTAAACATAACATATAATGACATCACAAAATCTACGGAATCAAATTACTTGATAAAACTGCATTTATGTGTTTCACATTTAATGCACAATATTGCAAAGCATTTTGATACATTAACATTATGATAAACGTAGTAAGAATTGCAAACTTTTAAAGGAGATATTTGCCACATTATATTTAAACGAAAACTATGATATTAAAAATATTTGGAAACATTTATCAATTTGATGAATCATTAATTCAACCAAATGATTTTGATAATAAATGTGATATTTTTCACCAAGAAAGCTGGCGCAGAACAAACCATTAAATACACAAAGTCCGTACTACAAAGAATTTAAAAAGATTTCGGACAGTATTGTTGAGCACAATACATTCAAAGGGGAAAAAGCAATGAATACGTTTTATAATCCTGAACTATTGGTAATACTTTAAAAAATATATATTACGTATCTCCCCTTTTGGTCTCGCGTTTATCATAAAAAAAGATTAAGTACGCCGAACGAGACAAAATTATACTTTAGGTAAGCTACCTACCAAACCGCTGCGTTTCCTGAAAGAAATGTACAAACGGAATATATACGTTTCTAACAGATACAATCTAAACATTCCTAAGAATCTTAGACCCGTTTGTACCATTCGAAATTAAGAGAAGAGGGACAGTTTAGATGAAGAAAAATCTTTAGCGCCGCTTTTTACTGTAGAAGAAGGTTGGGCAAAAAAGAGTCGTTATGCTATTCACCGTCTACACCAAAAAGAAGTACTTTCGATTTTCAAATAATGTCAATAAAATCCATGACGCCACCGGAAGCACGTAGTGTTTTTTAAGACGTATGCCCATGTGTTTTTTACAAAATGGAGTTGTAACTGGTGAAAGTTATTATTATACGTGCGCCTTCGATTCGTTTACATGCTTTGTTTTAAATATATCTAATTTTAAATTTGATGGATCACTTGAAAATGATTGTTGCCATCTAATTACAGCCTTGAGAGCAAGACAAGTTGATGTAGCAAAAACATACAGATTTTCTTTTTTAACTGTTGTATACGGTCTGAAACGAGACTGCACCTCAAAAATAACTACTGTCTCAAATTTCGTATTAAAAAAAACAAAATTTTTATAGCGCGCAAACAGTAAAAAGTTGCAAATCTTGTTATAATACTATAATAGACTATAATAGTAGCCAAACTACTTACCGATAGACCACTTTAAACTAGAAAAGTTGGGAATGCAAATTTTAGAAAATTGCTTAGAAGAAAACGGCATTTCTACTTGCTCTACATTACAGTATATGGTAAAAAATATATAATAAATTCGTTCATAAATTACGTACCAAACGGAGCTCATTATGTGAGCTTTTGCTACCGAAATGAATCATATATGGGATATATAGAAATAGAAACATAAATATCCTCCCAAAAACTGATGAAATTTCGGCAAGTTCCCACGAAACGATTTTCATAATTTTTTTTGAGAAGTTAGCTAATAGTATGCCCATCATAAAATCATGTAGCCCTATTCCAAGAGATTTTTAGTTTCATCAAACCAGATGAAAAATTAAGGTAAACTACTACTATATTTACATATATGTTCCGTTCGTAATTTCTTAGTTTATTAATGAACTATACATAAGCATGTAGTTTTTAAAATTAGTTATATGTCGAGATTTTTCAGGTAATGTAAGGATGATTTTATTTTACTCACATTTATTTTATACAAAAATGCTTAGGCGGTTTATTTTACTAGGGTTGCCCGATTAATTTTTTTTCATTTCCTGGGACAAAATCATGAGATAACTTCACATGCGTATGATCCGACTTTCACGAGTTTTTGAGTTTGCTCAAAAGTTAAATAATGATTTTTAATACCTGATCAATACACGAAATTTAAAAACTGGAATATCTTTAGAAGGTTTTTATCGTATTGAAAAATAAAAGAAAACTATTGTATCAATGGATCCTATTTAGATTATTGTTGATTGGTAATACAACACAGAAGTATGTGAAATTTCATTAATGTTTACTAAACTACTTTATTAATTTCAATAATGTTTATTAAACTCAGTTGTTGTTTCCAGTAAAAGTTGTTGTGGCTGATGTAATTCATTTCGGAATTAATCACGCCCAACATAATTACGGAGATAACGACATCACTGCTTCGCATTACATTTTTCGAATCGACATCTAGGCGAAATGCTGTTATTTTCAAAAGTGGATTATTATCGATTCCTACCTAAAGTTGCTGACATTTTAGCCCCAATTTACTCACATTTAGCAATGCTTAATACTAAGCCCAAAATACTCAAGAATTTTACTTGGACTGAGCAATGCAATAATGCATTTTTAAAGCTCAAGAGTGAATTAGCGAATATTGCATTATTGACACATCCACATGGCGATGGAAAGTTCAGCATTACTACTGATGCACCGAATACTGCAGTAGGAGCAGTGATGCAGCAACACAATAATAATGGTTGGGAACCTTTGGGATTCGTAAGCAAGAAACTCTCAGATGCTGAAGTAAAGTACTCAGCCTTTGACAGAACTATTGGCAATTTATATGGCCATTAAATATTTTCAATATTTCTTCGAAGGTCGGGCTTTTACTATACACACCGACCACAAACCTCTGACAACAGCAATTAATTCGAAAATTGAGCGTAATACAAGGCAGTCTAGACACATGGAATTAAACATGCACAAGGCAAAGATAATGTGGTCACTGATACACTTTCGCGTACCACTGATGGGGAAACGGGAGCAGTCGACGTTGCATTCGATAATTATCAAATTATTTAAAAAAACTATGTTAAGGATTTAGAACTTCAGAAATTGCTTAGGAAAATTTCCAAAGCCTCTGGTTCCGGACGTCCAAGTAGTTCATTATGGGAATTAAAACTATTTAAGTTACCTGGCTTTAAGATCTACTGCGAAATTTCTACAGGAGTCAATAGACCCTAAATCGCAGAGCCGTTATGTCGTATTATTTTCCACACCTTGCATAATATTTTTCACCCCAGTGTCCGAGCTACTAAAAACTTGATAAAAATGCGATATTTCTGGCCTAGTATGCAGAATATTGGACATTGGTCCAAATCTTGTGTATCCTTCCAAAAATCTAAGGTGATTTGACATAGCAAATCACCTACTGCGTAATTTAATATTACACCAGGTCGTTTTGAACATATCCACTTGGATATTGTAGGCCCATTGCCTACATTCAAGGGGTATCATTTTACTCGTTGGCTTGAAGCATACTGTATGACCGATATGTCTGAAGCAACCATTGCACCCACTTTCGTTGAAAATTATATTTGTAGATTTGGGGTACCGATCAATATTACTACTGATCAGGGCACACAATTTGAGTCCAAGCTTTTTGCAGAGCTGACACAAGATACAATGGTATGGTTAAAAGATTTCATAGGCAATTGAAAGCCGCACTTATGGTCAGAGGAAAACTATAGATTGGAGTTCGGAAGTTCCAATTATTTCACTTGGCATTAGAACAACTGTGAAAGAGGATATTACATTTTCGCCTGCGGAATTAGTCTATGTTCAGTTAATCAAACTTCCAGATGAACTCTTTATTGAGAATCCTCTATAACATTTACCAACTCACAAGAGTCGATATCAAAGCGAAATGTCGCTATTTACGAAAGTGGATAATTAAAACATTTATGACAAACTTATTTTATGGCCTTTATAAACAAATATCTCATTCGAGATTGAGTCGTGCTACAGGCAACTGGTAATTAATGTAATCGGTGTATAAAAATTATCAAACGATAGTTTGTGATTCACGTGACTGTTTCCTGTTTTGAATTAGTCGATGCTGGTATAAGAAAAACCTTATTTCAGACTTTAGATAAAATTATTGTTCGGCCCACAGTTTTAAAAACTAATAATTTTTATTTAAATCATTGATGTTCCTTGACTTTGGCCATCTTTTTACTTGCCCTCCCCGTTCCTTTAGCACATAAATAAAAAAATATTATAAATTTGATAAAGCAAAAAAAAATCATGGTTTTGACAGAAAACCACCGCAATCCTAGATTTAAAAATTTAACCTGTCATCTTATTTTTTTTTAATGAAAAATTTAATCTTTTGAACTTTTTCGGTCGAAGATAAAATTAAAAAATCGAAATAGAAAATTCATTGATTTTCTAAAGTAGGAAATTTTGTTCGGTTTTTTATGTATGGATATGTGGAGGTGTTTGTTGTAAAATCAATTTGGTTAATTAGCATAAATTGCAATCATAAATCCAATTAGATAGCATTTATTATTAAAATTGATATTAGTCGACATCATCACACATTATTATGTATAAATATGCTGCTGTAAACATCTTTGTATTATGTATTATCAATCTATCCATACAAAATTTTTTATTTTTTTTAAATATATGCTGAAGGTACATAAATATAGATTGGAGGAGGAAATTTCATAATAGAGAGTCGAAAAGCTACACAAAATAATAAAATTGTTTCGTTTGTCAAACAAGTCATTCCAAAAAAAAAAAAAATTGTCAAAAAATATAATAAAAAAATTGTAGGATTTTATTTGGTTGCTGCTTATTCTAAAAATAATGATGTTGATATTGTCAATATTGTGATAAACGAAAATTCGGAAAATTAAGTATAGAATGAACCTATTTTCTATTTTTTTGGTTTTCATTCTTCAAAACTCGTATGTCTTCCCACTACAATAGAAGAAACCAATTGGTTTCGATTGCTTATCATTAAATTTTAGTACAATATATATATATATATATATATATTATATATATATATATATATATATATATATATATATATATATATATATATATATATATATATATATATATATATATATATATATATATATAAACATATATAGTGTTAGTGAGTAATTGTGCGGAGGTATGTGTGCTTTAGAGATATGTTATGTTATTCCTTACTAATGATGATTTGTTGAAATTAATATGTGTGCTAAACGAAAACGTGGCAAGAAGTTTGAATCAGCTTTAACACATATTTCAATTACATCAAAATGGAATTAGTTCTAGTGTTTTAATTAGGAGGACTATGTTTATAGGTCTTGCATGTCTAAAGCATCAAATAGTTTAATATACAATTTGTTGTGTTAAATTTGTGAAGTATTGTACTGTGATTACGGTGAACATACAGCTTTAAGAAAAATACAAGATAAAAGTTACAAAATTTCAATTATAAGCAATTGTATTATTTTACTCTAAAAAAAATAATTTAGATGATATAAACACTTCCTAATATAACTTTAAATGAACGACTCAGTCAGACTTCAGACATATTTAGAAAAAATTCATGCAGAAAACCATGTTCAGCGATGGTCTCGTCATTCAACCGCGACCAAAGCTTAGTGCATCGCGCTCCAGCTGCTGAAAAAGCTTAACCAAAAGTGGAACGGTTAATAAATAATCATATACCATCAAATAAAAACCACGAGCACCCGACATCGACAATCTCTCAAGAATTTGTGGAAGAAATTTTCTGAAATTGCAAAACACCAAAAAGTTCTGGTCGAATTCCTTGATTAAGGCGCAGTGTGAGTTTCTTACATATTTGAGATCCATGTAAATTTATTTTATCAATCATAAATTGTAAGGCTGATATTGACACCAGTAAATTTGATTCTCTAGAACATAGTGCTTCCACTGCCAATTTTACTATACAAATAAGCTCTTCTGTAGAGTAAGTAATGTTCGACTTCAAGTCTATTAGACATTTCCGTACCATAATCTGTATCAAAATGTCAAATAAACTGTTCCACCGTGTTTTGTAAACTAGAATAAGTTTAAGTTCTTTTCTATGTTCATGTAGAATATAGGGGATGTATCTGCTTTTGCGACTGGATTCATCCACAAAACTATTCCACTTTCATCTTGAAAAATAAAATCATCTTGAACCTCGTTGTTAACTAAGCAAGAATCCGAATCATATTCCTCTGTATACCCATCATGTTCATCAATATCGCTTTGTTTTTCATCAAGATTTTTTTCTGTACAAGTCTAAAACTGCTGGCTATATACGGTACAAAGTTGATGTTCCGCAGCTATAATTTTACCAAAGTTGACCATTAACTTAGGTCCGTCAGTCACGATGCTTACTATATCATCCGCGAGAGATAAATAGATTATAATTATTGAGCTTCTTTTCTAATAGTTCAACACAACCCTCGGCTGGCCTTGTTCCAACAATACGAATAAGACCCAAATCTCACAGTTTGGAGTTTCTATGGACATTACCGTTTATGTACCTATGACCACGGACAGATGTCCACTCATCAAACGAGAGGCTAAAGTTTTTACCTTCTTTTTTTTCATTATAAATTCTTTGTGTTACATTCTTGAATTTTTGTTACGTAATCCATTAAGATTTTTTTGAAATGTGCTCAGATTTGGGAAGTTCAAACCATTCAGCTTTCAATGCATCTCTTAAGTAATTTGAAGTGGCAAATACTGAAAATAAAAGTCCATTTAGGGTGACCCTTCTAGCAACTCTGGCTTCAAGATATTTATCTTCATTAATTAAGCAAAAGTCCGTGATTTTTCATTTCTTATTACCAGACATAGCTGGATTTTGGTGAGTTGACGTATCTATTTTATAAATATTATCATCCTTTTTTGCGTATCAATATTATGCATTATTTAAATGAGTGTGAAGTCCTTTTGTTGATCCACCATCTATCTTTATTATTTTTAAGCAACGCTTCCATTTAGCAGATGATGGTGATTCTGTTGACTTGTTTGACATACCAAATTTTATTACAAATACAAAAATAAAAAATAACTCAAATTTAAACAAAACACTATTAACTTGTCACTAAGTTTTATGAAAAAATCACTTTTTTCATCACTGTTTATAGCATAATGCTATAAACAGAACCAGATGTCAAATTAAAATACACTAAAGCATAGTATGCTAACAGAAACATCGACGATGGCGACGACGATTTTTTCGTTGAAATAAATTTAGAGTCTATAGGTATAAACAGAACCAGAGCGACAACGACGAGCGTCAACGAATAAATATATATTTCGCCAGCGATATCGCTGTAGTAAACATAACGAACAAAAGCGTCAGCGTATCGCGACATAAAAATAACAATGAAAATTCAAAACCATGGCTGCTTAGTGCCCATTTTATTAAAAAGCCAACTCAAAAAAATAAAAAAACAATTGGCAACATTGTTTCGCTGGCGATATAATTAGAAATAGACTCTAAATTTTTTTCAACGAAAAAATCGTCGTCGCTATCGTCGATGTTTCTGTTAGCATACTATGCTTTTAGTGTATTTTAATTTAACAGGCGTCGACGCTCGTCGTTGTCGCTCTGGTTCTGTTTATACCTTATTTCTAATTTTATCGCCGGCGAAACAATGTTGCCAACTGTTTTTTATTTTTTTAAGTTGCCTTTTTAATAAAGTGGGTATTAAGCAGCCATGTTTTAAATTTTTTTATTGTTATTTTTATATCGCGATACGCTGACGCTTTTGTTTGTTCTGTTCACTACAGCGATATCGCTGGCGAAATGTATATTTATTCGTTGACGCTCTGGTTCTGTGTATACCTTTATTTTCGGATTTACTCAAAAATATAATTTTTTCATTTAAGTAATTCCCCAAAAATGGAAATAAAAAAAAATATGATTTATTGTTTCCCGTTTTTTTTAAACTTATATATTGATGAAAAAATATATTTACATTGATAGAATCCCGGGGTTACGAGATTTAAAAAATATCCGGTATCTCGGGATTGCGAACTCTAGTGAACGTCGTTCCTCTAACCGTAAACTCATCTAGTTTTCACAGTTACTTAATGCAAATTTTAAAAATTCGATCGATTTGTCCACCCCTATACTAAGCATCGCCCTTAATTTATTGGCGTATTATCTTTTTATTTAACGACATAAATACACATTTCACCAGACTTCTTTCTAACAAATATAATGGGAGTGGAGTCATTGGAAATAGAATATTTGACAATCCATTTTCAAATCATTTATATGATTTCAAACCCGATTACACTGAAACTCCTTAAATTTAAGAAAAAGTTCCTACCAACTAATTCTGTTGTTACTTCAATGATCCTTGTCTCCTTCACTTCGTTGGTCTCTGTATCGTACTTCACCGTTCTAGTTGGTTATTCCTTATTACTATATCATATTTTGTCATATTATCATGAGGCATGACAGATTGACCTCTTTATAATCATTTTTAATAACACATCTCGGTATTTCTTTTTCGATGCCTCGCATGACTGTATTTTTAGGTATTGTTACTTATTCTAGTTACTGAATATCGTTTCGATTATCATTCTTCTCAATGATCTATTTATCGTCTATAGTGCGGCTATTCCATGTATTGTTGACTTATACCAATAACGGAAATGGTGAGATTCATCCGAAACCACTTTGTCTTCACGCTTATTTCCATCGATACCGTCTATCTTGTTCACTGCATTATGCATATAAAGCATGACATTTTATTTACGTCAGTATGCTGACACTCACTCCTTTTATTTTTATTCTTACGGATCATCCGTTCCCATTTTTTCGCCAATTGTTCCAAAATTTAATCTTTTTGCTGTATGGCATATTTTGTTTGTCGATTTATGCGCTGCAACTACGTGTTCAGCTTCTTTTGAATCCACTAACAACTGTCCCGGAGTTTTTATATTCTTAATGAATCCAAAAAATTATTATCTTCTAATACTTTAACAATTAACTCAATCGATTTCTAATTATGCATGTTTGCCTTTTTACATAACAGTTTGTTATCTTTTTTAAATAGATTACAAGCTTTGTCTATAACAGAATTTCAACACCATTTCAAAATTAAAATTTCTTAAATTGTTGCAATGTACTGTTAATATTGTAGAATTAATACTTTTAGACCTTACGAGGAAAAAAAAAGGTTTTTTCTATTTTTGTGTTGGTTGGGAACTATGTAATGCAACTATGATTAATTTTTTTTTTATGTTAAATAAATTTAAAAATCAAAATAAACTGATAAATAAATTCGTGATATTTTTTTTTTTATTTTGACTTTTTTTTATTTATTAATTCGTACGTATTTCTATTTTGAACCAAATATTTTGTGAAAATTCATATAATTCGCTAGCACTTCATGAATACAATACAATGTCATAATATATAGAGTTGTCTAAATGTATTATTTGATTACGTATTTACAATTTTTTTTTCTTTTATGATCAATTAAATTTGTGATTTCTTCTTGTTAAAAAAATAAATAAATCATAATACCTCTGCATTCGTCTGCCGCTTCAGTAGTAATAAATGACAAAGGCAAAAAAAAAACAAAATAAAAATCCTTAAAGCAAAATAATGTGCAACAAGGATAGGTACATAATTAACAATATGTTGTTGTTTCGCTTCGTACCGGCATGCAATAATCAGTATACACATATATTTTTTATTGTTTCGAATGCCATTTTAATCTACGAAACTTATCATTCTTATGTTCTTTTTTTATGGTTGAATGGTAAGAAAAGTGACATCCATTTACTGCTTTATTTTCCATTTAAACTATTTAGAATTAGAATATATAAAAAACAAACTTCCGAGCACGGGTCATTCAACAAATATTTTAATATTGTAGGTTGATTTTGGCTGACAGTGCATTTTGCTTTAAAAGTTTAAATAAATGTATAACCCGTTCGATAGCTGATTTTGTTATAACGTAACTTTCACAATTCTTCGTTATTATTATCACAAATTTCTTTGTGAAAATAAATATTTCTGTGTAAATATTAAACGTTCTTCTGAAAAATTACTGTCTTAAGTCTAATCAACATGGATTAAGCAAGGACCAGAAAACACTTTTCACAATTTTAAGAATTTATAAATAAAAACGATCGCGATGAGTTTTTGAGATAAAATTTCAAAATGAATTATGGAAATAATTTCATGAAATATATTAGTGTAATATATATATTAAACCCAGTAGAAAAAATTACCGTTTACTCAAAGTAGCACTACGTCATTTAACATGTGTGGATTAAAAAAAGTATAGTACTCCCATCAGAAAATGATGACTCGCCGATAGACTCTTTTTTGTATTTTATTAGCGACAAAGTTATAGAAACACTTGTAAAATACACAAACCTGCATGGTAAAGGCAAAACGCAAAGAAATTAAATTTGGAAGCCCAAAGTGCACATTAGATTACTTCATCGGATTGACCAGCTGTGTCACGAACTTTAGTTAATTTATATTCCGAGTGGAAATCCACCAAAACTAAATAACTGCAAAAAAAATTCTGAAAGGATTGATTTAGCAGTTGGTTATGCAAAATTTCCAAGATGTCTTTGTTGTTTCTCAAAACTCACAAAATTCGCTTTAGGTCAGATTTTATATACAACCAAAATGAAAAAAACGGTAATATTTAGAAATAATCGTGAAAAATATAAATTTGGGCAAAGAGAATATTTGGTTAAATCAAAAAAAGAACTTTTGTTAAAATCAAACTTAATTTAAAATAACAAAATTATTCTTTATAAAATTTTTCGTTAAAATGTTTCGTAACTTATTTTTGATGGCGTCATGGTTTAGAATACATTCAAAAATATGTTTTGTTAACAAATGACTTGATAATAATAAAGAAGGATTGATGATATCTTTAAATAAAATTTCTTTATTTATTGAATGTTTTATGGAATATAAAAGTGAATTTTATTAAATGTTTTTTATTTTGTTAAGTAAACAAAAGTTTCTTTTAAATTAAAATATATTTTATTTAATAAAAAAAAGTATTTGTTAAATATATACATAAACTTTATCAGAGTAGGTAAGCATATCCTCTGAGTAAATAACCCCGTTATAGAGTCAAATCATATCACAATTGTCTTTTTGTTTTAATTTAAAGCAAGTTTAAAAAAAAATGAAAAGTAAATTAATTCAATTTTAATATGTATAATGTTAAATATTTGTCTTCATATCCATATTTCAATTCACTTACTACATGATATATTTAATAAATTATTTCTACTTAATTATAAATCATTTAGTTTCTAATTCTTTAATTACTATCCATTGTGACGTTAATATCTTCATTTTGGAGTATTCAGGTTAAAAATCCGATTTTCGAAAGGAAATAAAAAATAATTATCACATATAAATGTATCAAAACAAGTGAAGCCATTTGTTTTCTCTTTTTAAATCTTTAAACGCCATTTTGAAAAATAGAATTATTTTTAATGGTGATCAAGTATAGTGATAGCTATTCCTGGAATTTAAAAATAAAAAGAAAGTGTGCCGAAAAAAGATAAAGTAAAAACTATTTTAAAATGTCCAAGTATTGTGTTTTTAACTGTAAAACCAGTAAATATAAAGTAAATACTAATAAAAACGGGATTAATTTCCATCGATAAGTTAATTTTGTATTTGATTACTATCATTTTATCAGTAACATTAAGGGTTACTCAACGAATGTTTAACGAATGGTCAAATTATTAAGAACTATCTTGTTTCAAGAAGTGTCTTTGAGAATCAAATTATCTTGAAGTTCACGAATATGTTAAATTAGCAATAGAATATTTAAGTGAACTTAAATTTGCAAATGTGGAATTGGCAATCGAATCGCGATGGAAAACTGGCTTTATAGAATTGGTTATAGACCTTCAAAATATTGACATTTTATTTGAGCCGTTTCTTAAAACAAGTTCGTTAAAATGTATTTCGATGTACTGAATCAGGATCACATTGGGTTGTTTTTGGTTTGATCTGTTCCCGTTTTGGAAGGAATGATAATCTGATGGTTAGACAGTCTATTGCGGCTTTCTCAACAAGTTTCATACGACTTCTTAGCATAACTCGAAACTTCGAATCTTAGTTTCGAACTAATATTCGAAAAATAATAAAAAAGTCGAACTTAAAAATGCTTGGGTTTGTATACTGAAACAGTTGAGTTTTTAAAAAAGCAAATATTAATTATACAACTAATTTAATTGGTTTTGACTCTGATGATGTAAATAGCATGACGCGAAACAACCACTCAGTGGCTGCCCTTATGAAGAAAGATTGTAATAATTTAGTGGTAATGAAATGTATTTGCCATTCATTTGCATTATGTTCTTTATACACATGCTTGAAACTTCCATCGACAATAGAAACTATGACCAATTCGAGATATATATATAGCTACGTTTAGAAAAGATCCGCACATTTAAAAGGAATTATTATGTTAATTGATGATAAGCCAAGGAAGCTTTTACATCCTACCCAAACTCGGTGGTTATTGCTAGAAAGTGTCGTAAACTGTAGCTGTAAAATAAGCTGAATTTAAAATTTGTATGATAAATTTTACCGAAAGTAAACGAAACGAATTAAATACCCTGTTACAGAGTGAAAGTCCGGAGATTCACGATATGTACAAAAAAATCACAAGTCTAGTAATGATAATTTATTAAATTAAAACTGCAATATATTAAATCAAAACAAATTGAACACATTGATTTTAAACATCTAAAATATTATCGAAGCATTGACATTTAAGAAATTTAAATTTAAAGATTTATCTGGAAATTCACCAGACATAATTGATTTGAAATACTCCGGAAAACTATTGGTTTAATTACTCGTGAGGATAAATCGATAGCTTTTCCACTTATAGGAAAATTTATATTCGAATTGTTAAGCTTGCCTAATTCGTCAGGAAACTGTGAACGGGCATTTGCCCAGATAATTTGGGGGTCTAGTATGAAACTCATCCGACTCGCATTTTTCCGTCAACAGAAAAATCCGATTCGACACGGATTTAACCTATTATGAAACTTGATTATCGAATTTGTAATAATTTAGCACCAAGTAAATAATTCTTGCTGTGCATTGCGTACGATAGTTGCAAGATATTAACTTGAGCAGATGTTCTGGAGCCGGCGACAGGTCAGTTGGAATGGGCAGCAAACTATTTTTGACAGATTTCCATCACCAATCATTGGAGACAAGCGATATCGGATTTAAAATGTAACTGCAGATTACCAATGACTCTGTTGTAAGCATCTTGCTTTTTTTAGTGTAACCTCTTCTAGTGTTATAAAGTTCACATATTAAACGCGCTTCGTTGGCTGCAATAATTCTCCTTCGAGGCACTCGTTTGCAAGAACACTTGCACGTCGGTCCTCAGTTTTGCATTGGCCTGCAAAAGCTTGAATGGTTTTAGTTTTCCTTTCCTGTACAATGCTGAAGTTGTATCGCATCCAGTAAATGCATGAAAAACTGGAAACATGTCACTTAAAGAAGACAGCCGTGGTCTCTCTGCTGCTATACCATGCACAGTCTTTGATTTGGAGCAAAGAAGTCAAATTGTTTGACGTGCTGGTGAACATAAAAACACAAGCAGCATGAGGATGTCCGAGTCCTCTGCAGCGACCACCACCTACGATTTGCAAAGCTCACAGCTATATTTGCGATAGAGGTATCTGTTTCATCTTCCGCCTGATGTATTGGTTTGTTCAAACAATGTAGGTGTTGCTTCAGTTTGTCGATGAATTTCGATTTATTATGGGTGTTTGCGAGAAATTTGCTTTTAGAAATTGTACACGTCATATTGCTCTCTACTTCGATGTTTGCTGAAATTTTCATAATTGCTCTTCTCTTTTGTTCTTCTCCTTCCACGGTGACGTCGTCAAGTTAACTCTTTTGGACTTTTGACGATGAACAATTCGTTGAAATAACTGCAGCAAGTTTATAAAGAAAGTTTCGTTATTTTTTTTATTCCCGGACTCTGAGGTGCAATTGAAATAACTTTTTGTTTTCTTGCGTAAACGACAGATCACCAGGCCGATTCCAAAATGGGTTATGTTGTTGAAGCCATGAAATAAATTTGTTTTTGTCCAAATTGTCTCTTGCTTTCTTACTGCCTCGGAGTTCAACATGTTTGGAAGTGATTGATAAATGTGCTATAAAGGTTTCATCGCGGATACCACAAGCATGCTAACGGGCGAAGAAACAAACCAATTAAAAATGGTGTCATCGGTAATGCCTTGTCGTCGAGATAATCCTCCTATCGTCTTCATTGATAGCATAAGTGATTTTCCAATAAACATGTCCGTCCAAATACCACTCCATTGCAGAATTCTTCTTATCGAAAAGTATTTCTCTGAATATTTGTTGTACTCTTCATTGGTCAGCTTGGCTCTCCACTCCTTCATTTTCTGTAAATATAAATGACCAGAAGAATGGAAATAAGGCAACATTTTTCGGCCAGATTCCATATACTTTTGCCAGTTGTCAGTCCTCTTAGCTCGGATATACTGCAGAACAATCATAACTTGCTTAAAATATTGTTGCCAAAGTTTCCATGTGTTGTTTGTTGTTCTTATTCTGTTGATGTTACTTTTATAGCTGCTCTCCAGGTCGCATACTACTTCCGAATCAGGACACATATTCGGTGACATGCTGTTTTCTATCTAATACTTTTCCATGACTTCAGCAGATTTCAAATCGTCTGAATTGTCCATAATCAAATAATTTAATGCTGGTACCGTCAGTATATGTGTTCGCAAAGCACGCGCAAAAATATGTGCGATAAGCATGTGTTAAGCACTTAAATTGATGAACGGCACTGGTACTATTTGTGAAACTTCCAACGAACCTTGGAAAATTAAAAAAAGTTTCTTAAAATTAAAATAATTATGAGATAAATTATAATATAAATCTTACCAGAATTATTAACTGCTTGCATATATTCATTCCAACTTGGAACATGTTGCATGTTATTAAATCCAGCTAACCAAATTAAATCAGAAGACATGTTTGTAAGTAAATTGTACATTTTACGATGAAGGTAAACTGATAGTCCAAGCAGCACTGGTGATACAAACAATTTTGGTTTGCATCCGTATATCATACATTGATTGTGAGACTGCATCTTTTTATTTGTTTTCGTTGAAGAGCATGCGTTTCGTTTTTTATAAAGGTTTCCGTAAATGTCTTTAAAGTTGCTGGTACAAACTCTTCACCACCATTTTTGATGTCATCGAATGTTGTATATTCTGTTGTACCATAAATTTGGGACTGGATGACTTCTTTGACAATTGTTGCTGCTGCTTTAACAGTTCTAACGCGCTCTTCTTCAATAGAACTGCATTTGTATGAGCCCCAATTCTGCACAAACAATTTTTCGGGTAACATTTCCTTTCAAGATAAAATTATGGTTTTACCATAAGTATGTTGCTACCAAATTTAGTTGAAATTATTTATAAGCAGGTCCTCAAGTAGTAGTCACCACACAAATCTACATCATTTCCACTGAATTCCCTTAGTTTTTCCTTTAGATCGCGTAATGCAAATTGACATTCTTTACTTTGTTTTATGAAGCTTCAAAACCAGCATGATTTCAAAAACTATGTGTTACCGTTTAGTACATTAGGAACTAAATTTTTTCTTCTTCATTGCCATTAAAAATTGAATATATTTGAAATGGTTTCGTTTTCTTTCTAGAAAATAGTTTGGTTCCGATCCATTTTTCTAAAATAAACACAACGACTCTTAAAAATCAATAACCGGTGTTTCTGGATGCTAATGGTACTTTGAGATATTTTTGGGAATACCTCAAAAATAATAAATTACAGATCGTGACATAAACGTAAAAAGCACAAATATAAAGAAAATCTAAAAACTTTAGCAGTCACGTGAATCAAGTCCTTCTGATTATCCAATTTATTCCAAACAATGTGATTTAAAAAAATGTTAAGTATTGGTCTTATGCACATCTATATAAGATTTATGTTTTATGCTGGAATATTTAAATTTTCGAATATACATAAATAATTAGTTTATGTAACTTTCCGTAATAATGCTATAATATTTTAACTTTTAACATATATTTTACGAATATTTCTATTAAAAACTTATTTAGCCGAAAGTTTTATCATTAACAGCAATCTACATACATACAGACATATGTATAATTGTATAACTATAATAGTAATGTACATAGAACGTCTCACTTTAGTAATATATTTCTATTAAAACTATTTTATTTTCGTTTCTCAAATGATTTTCTCATTTCAGGGTATCCAAACATCATATGGTTTTTGGAGAAACTAAAATGAAAAACTTTTTCCTATAAAATAAAAAAAAATAAAACTTTAAAAACGAGAAAATTTTTAACTTTTTTTAAAAAGTTTTGTTGTTGTTTTAATTTCTATATAATATCGTATACATTTAGTTAGTGTACAAAGTTACTTAAAAAATTATTATGCGGGTTAAATTTTTAGAAAAAAAAAAAAAAAAAAAATTAAAATTAAATTATTATAGATTTTTTTTTGTTTTTGTTAACGACGATGGTTCTCTAAGAAATTATTTTTAATTAATTAAAGAAAATTTATGTGTAACCCTTATGTATGTGGTTTTAAAAGTTTTTTTATGTAATCGTTGTCGTGCTGTGCACATAAATCATTCCATATGAATATTGGTATAACGTATGAGAATATACGCTGTTGTTACACAAAAACAATATCTAAGACCCTGATTCGATTGACTAATTTGATTGTTAATTAGCAAATACTAGATATTATTTCTCTTGGAAAATGCTTTTTATTGTACCTAACCTGTTTACCATAAACGATTAAAACGACCACAAATGCCATCTTTGCAAAAATTATTCATCAGAAAATCATGATGAATCATATCAAAGGCCTTTGTAAATCGACAAAAATGGTTAATATCAGGCGTGAAGTATTAAGACCAGCAATGCCCAGAAATCATGGAAGAAATTATCAAAAATTTACAAGAACAAAAATGACTTGTGTCATGACTTGTGTATTCCTAATTCTAAGTTCAATTTTCAAATTAGTGTCAGTTAGTTTATTTCTATAGTAACTTTTTGCAAATTTTAATCCCGAGAAAAGTTGTTCCAAAAAACGTAAATAGTTTTAAAAACAAATTTTTAGTTACAAATCACTCTTAGTTAAATAATTTGCAAGGAAACTGTTTTTAAAAACGGATTGGATTGCTTTGAAACATTCTCACGATGCGATTTGGGAAGGTTTGTTGTTAGGTTACCGTTCTCCAAGTCCCCAGCACTATTAGGTGATTCAGCTTTAAGAGCAATAAAAAGGTTTCTCAACATGGAAAGTAAGCTAAACCGTGATCCTGAATTGCGTGCAGCTTGTAACCAATTTATGCATGATTACGAACAATTAGGCCATATTGAGCTAGTAAAATAAGTCAAAAGTCCACATTATTTGTTACCGCATCACAGCGTTGTGAAGCCTGAATCCTCTTCTACAAAATTAAGAGTAGTCTTTGACGGTTCTGCAAAGACGTCAACTGGGTACTCTTTAAACGATCTTTTAATGACGGGTCCAGTGGTACAACACGAACTTTTTGCAGTACTCATTCGATTTAGATCACATAAATATGCGTTGAGTGCTGACATTTGAAAGATGTACCGCCAAATACTCACTCACCCTAGTGATCAACAATATCTGTATATCTACTGGCGTTACAACCGTGCAGAAGAGTTGTGCATTTATAAACTCAAGACCGTCACATATGGAACTACAACAGCACCGTATTTGGCTACTCGCTGCTTGCTACAACTGTTACTCGAAAACCAAGTTAACGAGCCGTTAGCAAGTGCAGTTCTTCAACATGAGGTCTATGTTGATAATCTGTTGTCCGGATCAAATTATGCTGACGAGGCAGCTAGATTAAAGATATCTCTCTCAAACATTTTGCTTTCTGCGGGAATGACGAAAATGGTGCTCCAATCATGATAGTCTATTGCAAGACACCCCAATCGAAGACAGGGAAACGTTGACGAAAATTAATGATGACCATTGTGTAAAAGCATTAGGCATATACTGGCAGCCTACTCTAGATCATTTTGTCATTAAGGTAAATTTGTCTATATCGGAATTCAAGAGAATCACCAAACGAATAGTTATCTCTCAGCTTGCCAGTATTTTTGATCCAAATGGTTTAATCTCGCCAGTCATAATATTAGTTTTCGTAATTTATTGATGTCGTTGTTGAATTGACAACTCATACTTTTGCTTGTGCCTATTCAAATAATGCTCCTTAGTATTGTGGCCTTTAAGGATGAAAGTTGCATCACATATCAAACATGTTAAATCGGCGCCCTTTCGTTCCACAAAAAAGTCCAGGATTCCTTGAACGAGCGTTGTTGTATGCCATTTTTTACCTATAGAAGAGATTAACATGCATTTTTGTATTTAATTTTAATTCAATATTTTTACCGTTTTCAAATTTAATAAAAATAATATTTCAAATGTGATTCTCAAAATATCTTCGTTATTTTCAAATTATGTGTTCCTTATTTCTTCCATTTCATAACCTGTCAAATATTTGTGTTTCATTTTTTATGCTATGAACACAATGAACCTAAAACCGCTGAATAAAATCAATTACCAAAACACAATTACTAAGAACGAAGCAAACCCAATTTACAAATATATTTGAGTATAACCAAATATTATACTTTTTAAAATGGAAATTATTATTTTTGTGGGATTATTTGCAATTTTTATAATTTTATTTACTGGTCGCACTAAATCATAAAACTGGTCATAAAACGGTGTGGCCAGTTGGCTGCAGTTTGGGCATCCTCGGCCACTGCACCAATTCTGTATTAAATTTGCTGATCACTAAAATAACTTAAAACGAAATACGGGATTTAATAGTAAATATGGGTTGAAATATTACAAATCTGGGTTTAAATAGAACAGCGGATAAGCTTAATCTAGTTTTGGTGGGACGGGAAAATTACCTTTGGTAAATTTAGGATTTTAGTGTTTAATCGATTTTTTAAAAATCTAATTTAAATAAATTTTAGAGTTTTGTGTGAATTGAAATGTGTAAAGTGATATTTTCGTTTAACTAAATGTGTATTTTGCCGGTTTAACGGTTGTTTCATTTGATTTTAGTATTGGATATTTGTTTCAGAATCTGTAATGTACCATTTGGAATTTTGGGAATATTATTATTTTTTATTGTATTATATTATTCTATTATTCTATTAGTATATTATTATATTATTATATTATTATATTATTATATTATTATATTATTATATTATTATATTATTATATTATTATATTATTATATTATTATATTATTATATTATTATATTATTATATTATTATATTATTATATTATTATATTATTATATTATTATATTATTATATTATTATATTATTATATTATTATATTATTATATTATTATATTATTATATTATTATATTATTATATTATTATATTATTATATTATTATATTATTATATTATTATATTATTATATTATTATATTATTATATTATTATATTATTATATTATTATATTATTATATTATAACTTACAACTATTCACTTAATCATTTTTAGCCATAATAGGATGAATTAACTGGTTTGTAATTTTCAGGCGAAAAGTAATCAATGTAGTACTATCATCTGCAAGCTAAAGAGCCGCGTAAGTTATAGGGTACAAACTGTTCAACTTCAGAATTAAATCTACATTTTTTAGAAATTATTTACTAATCGAAAACGACCGTATGAGTATAAAAACTTATCAGCAGAAATGCTCTACGTTGTACAGCTTCATTTTTTGTGTGGATCTTTATCTGCTTCTTGTATAATATTGGGTTTGAAGTCTTTTATTGTTTAATTTTCATTGGCATTCCACGCGCTTAAGTCTTGAACCAATGGCACACAAGTAAAAAAGTGTATCGTACTATTGACACTATTCTCAATATATCATTGTATTAATCATATTAGAACTTCAAATACTCTACGGGATCAGTTCTCTCCCGTCTGCTGGCTTACACCAACTTCCCCATGCAGTGTGAATATTTTGTTGTTCAGCAATCCACAATATTATTATTCTAACTTTACCGGATGCATGTTAAAGGTATGTGGTTTATTACTGTAAATTTGTATGGTTCATTGAGTGCCTCACGCCTCAGTACAGAATAACGTTTTACAAATTCTCAGTAGTCATTAAAATAACTTTGGTAAATTTATCGTACGTGCTCGGTGTCAGCATAAATTCCTAAAAATCAAGCATTTAAGTATGGACCTTGAAGAAAACTTATCGTTTTTCGATTTGAAACGTTTGAGTTAATAAATTACTTATTACTAAAAAGTTAAGAGCTAAAACTTTCCCACATTTCGGAAACAAACGAACCCTGTTCAAAAAGCTGGAATTTAGAAATTCAACTGGAATCTTTAGAGCGAAAGTTAAATCATGTATGCATTAATTAAAATAATTTCAGAAATCTCTGAATTACCAACGAATGACGTACTCAAAAACCAAATATTTTTTTTGTAATTTTCGATCATTTAAAATAAATCTGAATCAATTCGATATGCTAATGATGCTCTTATCACGCACGTAACATTTAAACATACCTATACCAATTTTACTGATTAGTTAACAGGGGAACGATAGAAAATTGTTGTACAACAACGAAACCTCAATTTTTATGATTATATATGGATGGTCGATTTCATCTTATTTTAGGTATTTCCATAATCATTATTAGAGACATGAATATTAACATTAGAAAATCCTTTTTTCTACTGAATAATAAATTTTCATCTTTATAAAATAAGTTTATAGCCTCAAAAAAGAAAAAAGGAAAATATCAAATTCTAAAAGGGATACAATATCGATTTATGTTTTAAAATGAATTGGACTTTTGTACTTCTACTCAATTTTTATTGGGTTAATTTTTTTTTTTCGACAACCGAAAAAGACTAACTAAACCATTTTACAAAGCCGAATTTAATCTATAGCTGTTTTATCCTAAATTACAATTAAAGATGTATGTAATAGTAATAAACTTTATAAAATAAAACTATCCTTTTTAAAAATGTTTTTCAGTCGTTTAAGTAAATTTGTAAGGATAATTTGATCGGTCTGAAAAAAAAGTTATATTGTCTATCCAATGAAATTGTACTGGATTTGGGTTGTGTTTAGTATACCGATTTCAAAATAAAATTAATTTACTTTATGTAGGTAGACCTTTTAACACCAATCCAAATTGTTAAAAGTATGGGTGGATTAAGCTGGGTACATTTTATTGCAGCTTAATTCATTGATTTGTGTTACTGTTAATTAACCTAACCTTTATTGAGAAAAATGGTTATATTGATCATTTTTGAAATTATTAGGCAAAAGCCAAAACTTAGGCATTATATTAACTTCGAAGCCAATGTGATGCCGAATGAGGCAAACTAATTTAAAAAATTTCACCGCTTGCCACCAAATATATTAAAAGATTTGTTGCGTATTATCAGGCCATCAATACAACAATTTTATCGGGTTTATACTAATCGTTCCTACGTAAAGATGTCTGAAACCGAATTAGTCTCTTATGCGATAAAGCCTTTTTGATCTTAAAGAATTTAAGATTGTGGAATCTCGGAAGCTTACTGGATGTTTCTCCATGTTAAATATGTATATACTTAATTTATCAGCAACTGGTTTCCACTCTATTTTGTTTGCTGAGGTATTTAATTATAATTTGTGATTCAAATCATAATAAAAATGATTCGATTATTTTAAATGTATAAAAATTATTTATGATTTTATTATATTTTTTAACTTTTTTGTCTATTTCACTGGTGTAAATTGTACATTTATATTCGTTTGTACATTTTTCGTACGAAAAAAAAATAAAATCGAAAATAGTGACGAAACTGTAGCGAATTAAAATTGTCATTTTTACTATTAGAGTATTACTATTATACACATTAAAAAATAATTAAGAAAATCTAAATTCGTGCTGAAAAACAATTACGTCAAAAACAATCAACGAATTCCCGAACAAATGAACGCAACTGAAATACTACTTTGGTTTTGTATAAATACGCGATTGTATATTTTTCTAATTTATTTATTTGATTGTAATTGTTGAATTTATTTTATATTATGTTGTTCTAAGTAAATCTATACTTTGATTTATCAATAAAAAAAATTACATTTGCATATAACGTTAATATAAAAACCTAAAATGCTAAATACGTACTTGTAAATTGAATAAAATACAAACTAAAAGTAGATAAATTATAAACTATATTTTAGAAATATTCCCGTAAATTATTATTTAATAAATAAAATTGTTATAAATACAAATATGAAAAATTATATTAATTTAGTTTTATTAAATATTTTATTGTCTTAAAACCAGTTTTACATGTGAAAAAATGTTTCATTATAAGTTTTGATGTGTACACATATAACGGTTCTTATGGTCTATTAACAATTTAATATTAGTTGAGTATAAATATAATATTTTTTAATAAATGCATCATTTTTACAATTCAGTAGCATTTCAAAAATTTAAACTAAAAAATTAAATTGATTATATTGATATGCGTTTATTAAACAAAAATGCAATGATTAAAAATTTTTTAAAATTAATATAAAAATTGTGTTTAAAATAAGTTTAATGTGTTACTGATAATTAGTGTCTTAGTGTCGTATTTTATTGTTTCATATAAAAGTGAAATAAAACAAAATCTAAAAATAAGTTATTTGCGGTTATTGTGATTGTGCGGTTATTGTGATTGTGCGGTTATTGTGATTGTACGGTTATTGTGATTTATTTGCGGTTATTGTATTTGATTAAATAGTTATATTGTGTAGTGTAACGGTAAATTGAAGTTTTTTAGTGTTGTGTTCCACTTTTCAAATAGTTTTATGAAAACATCTGTTATTTTAGACTACAAGATTTTTAAATAATTCTTTTAAAATCTTATTTCAATATTTCAATAATAAACAATAAAATAAATTAATAATATTATCGTTTTAAAAACTTTAACAATATTTTGTGTTACTTTCAAATAATGGAGCATCAAATTCAATTATTAAATAGGTAATAACACAAAATTTAACATAATAATAAAATATAATGAACAAATAATTGGTAATTTTGTGTCAAATAAAGTGTATATAGATTAGATTTTCGGCGATTATAGGACGTATTTGTCGTAAAGCGGTTAATTCAATTGATCTGTAATGTTTAATCAATTTTTTTGAAATCTAATTTATATAAATTTTAAAGTTTTGTTATAGTATTAATATTTAATGATCTCGTCCATTTCTGCAAATACAATATACTAAATATACAATTAGATTTACATTATCACCAGACCTACTATTTCGATAGGCAATTTACCAGAACCAGTCAGTAAATATTTAGTAATATGTAAATAGCATATTCGAATTTTTTACCTTTATTCTTGGCCTAAAATTGGCATAATATTTTAAATATCGATATTTGCTAAATCTGCAGGTGATATCATTTTTAAAAATATTTTGTATTAGTAGGAATATATCTCAATTTGACATATTACTGTTTTAATTGGTTTAGTTATTGAAAAGCAACAAGAGCAAGACGACGTTATGGGACAAGTGATTAACCAATTATTACGTCGAACGTAAAGAAAAATTAGCAGACATTCTGAAAGATGTATGTTCCGTAAATTTAAACAGTGATTTGTGGTCCTCACGAGCAAATGCAAGTTTCCTAATGGTTACTTGTCATTTTATTGACAACACTTTTAATATTCGCTGCGTTGTTCTTTCATCAAATAAAATCAAAAGTAACCACACAGGCGACAATATAGCAGCTGAAATTAAAGATATTGCAGTCAACTGGCGTTTAGAAGGAAGTTCAAGTGGCTTGAATGTCACAGATAATGCTTCTTCGATGATTAAGGCTTGCTTAATTCTCAAAATATGCCACCATCCTGGCTTTGTGCATACGTTAAACTTAGAGGTTCAAGATAACTTAAATGCAAGGAAATTCAACATGTGCTCGTCAAATTAAAAAAGTAACCTACTTTAAATGCAATAATCTGGCGACCAAACTTCTGAACAGCAGAGTAAAAATAAGATCCCTCCGATGTAAGTTAGTTCAAGAAGCCAAAAGCACGTGCTTTACATTATAGGATACAATGCTGTAATTATGTCACAAAATCCCTTATTGCCCCACATGTTTTTGGAATATATATTAATATCTTATTTTATTAATCTGTATCCAACATCGTAGGGTAATATATTTCTCAAGTCTGTAATGGACGGAGTTAAATCTAGGCTGATTTCTTACAAAAAGCGAACACTACCCCACCCCGACTTGTAACATTGGACCCAAGGATGAAAAAAGAAGGTTTTCGCTCATAAGATAACACCAAAGCTGCTGTCCATTTGTTACAAAATGACATGACGATGATTGTAGCCATGACAATACTGACATCGCAAGAGAACCAGTACAAAACTACAGGACTAAAAAAGAAGCTAAGGCGATTCTAGATCAAACAGAAATCACCTCTTCAAAACAATTACAAACTTCAACTCCATTGAAGTCTCTGATTGGTTTTTAATGAAACAGCGCATTGCAGAAAAAAATATGCAGCGCACTGTCAATAAAGATCTTGAACGCACAAATATATGTATCTTGAACGTAAAAATATCAGTATCTTGAACGCACAAAGATATGAAACATACAGATATGAGAAATAAAACGTAATTGTAATTCCTAAATTTATTTCAATAACCAAACTTTTATTTGTTTAAGGTGAATGGCGCAGAGTTTCAAATTCTTCAGAAATGAGCAAACAAATTTGAGTACTCCAGCAACACCGGTTTCCTCCGAACGAATTCTTTTCTTAAGTGTCCTACAACTTTACGTACTTCAGTTTAAAATGTTTTTAACACCAAATATACGGGATTACATTTTTTATTGCCTTTTTATCTAAATTTAATGAAAGCGGCCTAACAGAATTCCGTAAATTCAAAACTATCGATAGTGAAACTTCAAACTATCGATGGTGCCGATTATCGACATTTCTTCACCTCTAATCAGTAGCTAATACATAGCTAATGTGTAAATTATTACACGTAATAGGTAAATTATTTTTATCAGCTATTTGGTATTTTTATACACGCAACTAAAATACTACTTTGGTTTTGTATAAATATACAAAACCTAAATTATCAAAAAAATAAAGTATCATATAACGATAATTCAAAAACCTAAAATTCTAAATACTTCGAATTATGAATAAAATAAATGTATATAATAAGAAAATGCAATTGTAATAAAATAGAATACAATAATTTTCAATTTATTTCCCAAACTAAAAAATTGATAAATTGGAAACTATGGGCAAACATCCCAATATGTAATATTACACAGTTTTGTGAGTATTACCGTGAATTAATATTTTATTTAAATATAAGTTATTAAAAAACAAAAATACTGTTATAAATTCAAACATGAAAATCATGTTAATTCAGTGTAAATAAATATTTTATTGTATAAATCTTGAATTGTGAAAAATTTGTTTAATTATAAGTTTTAATGTGAAAGTTTTAATGTGTATCGGTTCTACGGTTTACCAACAATTTGATATTAGTTATGAATATCAATATGATATTTTTTATATTAAATGCATATTTTTTTTACAATTCAGTAGCGTTTCAAAAATTTAAACAAAAAAATTAAATTGATTATTGATATTGCTAGATGCGGTATTGATTAAAAATTCATTAATTTAATTTTATATCTTTTTATATCTAAATTGTGTTTAGAAAAAGTTTAC
Source organism: Tipula confusa (assembly GCA_963556175.1). Taxonomy (NCBI): domain Eukaryota; kingdom Metazoa; phylum Arthropoda; class Insecta; order Diptera; family Tipulidae; genus Tipula; species Tipula confusa. Next base: position 172,595,644 of record OY744475.1, read on the forward strand.
TGTGTTTTTTAGTGTTCCATATAATAGTTTATTAAAATAAATGTTAAAAATTAGTTATTTTCAATTATTGTGATTTGATTTATACAAAGTAAATATTTTTAAATCATTCGGAATTAATTATTTACATTTTTAATGAATTATTACTAAACAAAATTTGTATGATTTTTTGCAAAGGATGTAATAACTGTCTGTAATCATGCTGCGAAACGTATCTTAATTATCTACCTATCCGATAATTTTTTAAACTCGACCTCATCGTTTTTCTTTGAACCAAAAAAGCAGACTCCTATTCTTTTGTTAAGTTTTGTGACCTTCAATTATGCCGTTACACGATTCGAAAATTTGTCGTTTTTTCGCAATTTTATTTATAGAAGTTATATTGAACTGTGCTATTTCCAGCTCTATTCAAAGTGGTATTACTTTAGAAAGACCTTAGATGCTAAATTATTCAATAAACAATTTAATAAAAAAAACCGTTATTATACGAGTTTAAGTGAAATGAATGTTACTAAATGTTTCGTCTATAGATGGCGCAGCTTCTATACCATTTTCAAGTTTGATCCAGCATTCGAAAAATGAATGTTACACCTTTCTAAAATGATTTACATTTCATGTATGTATAAGACCTAGTTAAGCCAGTACATTATTTTAAATAATTGAAAAACGCGATTTTTGATATACTTTTCAACATAGAAAACAGTGCTCAATGAGAAGAATTTACAAAATTTGAAACTGTAAATAACAGCGTTTGATAATAACTAGTCTGTAAATATTTACTAATATTGTGGCGAAAATAGCATATCCGAATTTTATGTAGTGGTTGCCCACTATAAATAAATATATGCATGTATAAAAGATGAATTTAGTCAAAAAATATAATTTGATCAAAAATTCTATATCAGTAAAACGATAGCGCATAACAAATGTCATCCTCAAAAGTCTCTGTCCCGAAACATTTTTCGACCGTCTTCTAATTAAATCGTTCATCTTGTAAAGCGTACTCAAAACCACAGTACATACATTTCTGAAATGTCATTCTAAATGTTTTTCCATACTTTTGTGTATTACTTGCGAGCTCAAAAAGATGGTCGCAAATATTTTTAATTTTTTATATTTTAAATTTTTAATTTAAAATATTTTTTATTTTTTATTGATGCTTACCTATTTAAGATTTGTTAAAAAAATGGGAAACAATTATTTGTACACCCAAACTAGATTTAAATAATATTAGTAAAATAGTTTCGTTTACCAATTGATTTAGGCAATATGAAATGCAAATTTCAACAAATTTAAAAGTTTAATCAGTTCTTTCCGTGATGTATTTAAAAAAGTATCTTCAAATTTGCTGGTCCTGCATGGTGACATGAAAACTCATTTCGATTATGGTCATTTTATACTAAAGTGTGTTCCACCATATACAAAATGAATAAAAAGGACTTGTATTAAAATTTTTAAGATCAAATTAAAAGACGGTAATATTGTTTAAGCGTTCAATGTTTATCTTGAACTGTCTGAATTAAAATAGGTACAAAACCGGCAAAAATCACTTAAGCTCGAAACAGATCCAGAGCAACAACAACGAGCGTCGACGCTTGTCAAATTAAAATTCACAAAAAGCATAGTATTCTAACAGAAATATCGACGGTAGCGACTACGATTTTATCGTTGAAATAAATTTAGAGTCTATTTCTATTTTTATCGCATGCGAAACAATGTTGCCAACTGTTTTTATTTTTTTAAGTTATCTTTTTAATAAAGTAGGTATTAAGCAGCCATGTTTTAAAATTTTTTATTGTTATTTTTATATTGCGAATGATGCCGACGAATCAGAATACGTGTTTAATACCTACATGTTGCACCACTGTTTTGGCTACTACTTTTTATTTTAGTATTTTACTACACAAAAACTTATATAGAATACTATCACAAAATATGAAATAATAATAAAACAAAAGACAAAAATATAAATTCGATATTTAAACAATTTACAAAACAAGTAACCTTAGACTAATAGTCATTTGTTATGAAGTTTCTTCGTAACAAATTTATTTATTATAGAAATGGTAACTAACACATCCAGTCGAGAAACCCAGTTCAAAAATTAAGAAAACTAAAACACTTTTTAACCCCAATTTTTTATTCATAAAATGAGTATATTAATATTGTGGTTCCTTCAATCTTCAGTTTCTGCTTGACCTTTTCAATAGGTTTAAAAGTGTCATAGTGATGTAGGTATTAAGCAGCCATGTTTTAAAATTTTTTATTGTTATTTTTATATTGCGAATGATGCCGACGAATCAGAATACGTGTTTAATACCTACATGTTGCACCACTGTTTTGGCTACTACTTTTTATTTTAGTATTTTACTACACAAAAACTTATATAGAATACTATCACAAAATATGAAATAATAATAAAACAAAAGACAAAAATATAAATTCGATATTTAAACAATTTACAAAACAAGTAACCTTAGACTAATAGTCATTTGTTATGAAGTTTCTTCGTAACAAATTTATTTATTATAGAAATGGTAACTAACACATCCAGTCGAGAAACCCAGTTCAAAAATTAAGAAAACTAAAACACTTTTGAACCCCAATTTTTTATTCATAAAATGAGTATATTAATATTGTGGTTCCTTCAATCTTCAGTTTCTGCTTGACCTTTTCAATAGGTTTAAAAGTGTCATAGTGATGAGTTTCCTCATTTAGTATGAATTTAGATTTTTTTATAAAGCACATTCAAAACTCTAACATGTATTAATGAAAGCAATTTCCAAGAAAGCAATTTCCTAACTTGTAACATCACTGCGGCATGGAGTTGTTTACGGCCGGCTCCAGGTATACATATAAAATTAATATTTATAATCGTCTTTCTGACTACTTCAGCGTGTAAAATGTGATACCCACGATTAATATTGCAATATATGTGGACAATCAAGGCGCAGTTAGGTCAATAGTTGGATTCTAGATATGGAGAACAACAGGGCATTATCATTTCTACGCAGAAGCAATTAAATAACAGTAGTAGAGATAACCATAAACACTCCCTTATCGAACATGCGAAGAGGCTGGGTCTCAGAAGTAGTGAATAGCTTCTGCATAAACCTTTTAGACAAGAAGGAAAAGGATACACCGGTTAACTACCTATGTCCATACATGGCTTAGACACAAAGATTAAGGTACTTTGGTAAGTGTGACAAACAACCTTTCAGATCTTGCGGTACCTCAGAATGGTTCTAATTAGGGTATTAGAACACTAAGACCCTTTGGTATCTAGTAAATGATACACATTTTAAAATGATAATCCTAATTCAATCACATATATTATGTTCCTGCCAAAAATGATCACTACCTTGTACTATAAAACATCTATTAAAATCCTTTCAAAACGATTCATTTGATCGGTATAAAACTAAAGTGGTTTAAGTTACAAAACAGTTTCACTATCCTATATAATCTCTCATCGTCCCAAATGTACAACAATCAATAAAAATTGTCTTTACAAAATTCAACCTTTCCTTTAAAAACTGGTAAAAAAAAAATGAAAAAGTCTACAGCAAAATTGTTCTTTACCGTCATAATCATAAAAAGAATTGGTTAAATTAGAAAAAATGCTTTTTCATTTTTCGTCTTTTCCTCCTAAAATTACTTTATTTTCTTTTATGGTTATCTCCTTATTGAATGCTTTTTTTTTTCATTTTTTTTTTCAGTATATTTTACATAAATTTTAATTTTTCAACATAAAAAAGATTTCTTCAAAAATAAAATAAGCACAAGCAAATCTTAGGACGAAACAAAAAATTTAATAATAAACACTTTATATTTTAATTGAATTTAGTAACAATTTTTTTTTCTTTCACTGTGCGATATAAACAATGGTTTGGTGGTGGCACCGAAATTATAGGACAGTAAAGATGATGAATTTCCATTTTGTTATGTAAATATTTTATTGCGCGCGTACTACTACTACTAGTATCATCTTCTTGCATAATTGACGATGAAAATTATGTTCGCTTAGTAGTTATTTTGTACGTTTGTATATATGGAAGTATATAAACAATAAAGGATATACCTTTTTGTTGTTTCGTTTAAAGTACTCTTCACTGAATAGCAATCTATTCATCTTTTGTCGAGATAGGTACATATTTAATGTAAAATGCTTAAAATGATTATTGTTAAATATTGAAAAAACTTGAATTTTATGTAATGCGATCAAATCGAAACAAACATTTAATTTTAATATATGTGTAGTATACTAGCTGGTTGCGTCCTCTATGTAACGGGAATCTTCAGTAAAACTATTTGCTTTATTGTTAATACTTCTAAAAATTACCCTTTTCCTTTGCTGCTTCCTGGTAAATACAGACATGTTGAAACCGTCAATATTCGAGTATTAAGTGATAAATTTTAGCATTCATTTTGAAAAAATTGCACATCAATTTGCAAAAATAAATGAAAAATTATGGTGGAACTGTATTCGAGAGTTGGGTTGGAAAATTAAAATAAACTTATTTTGTTACTTTCGAATTATTACATTATTTTCAATTTTTTTGTTCATTCCAACTATTTATTACATAAAAAAGCGTTTAACTCATCGCTAACAAGAAAACTTTTAAAACAAAAAGATAAACTTTTTTCTATATACTTTTTCTAAAGATACATAACAAAGTATAAAGTATAGTACACACGAATATATATTATTAATTATACAATAATAATTTAATGAAAGTTTTTACTTATATTTTTATTTTTTCTATTTATTTCAGTTCCGCCGCATCATATAATGGTTTATGATGCTTCGGGGAGAGATGTCGCTGGCATCGCTGGACCATTACTGGAAGGTCAAAATTTGGTTTTAACATGTGAAGTTCGTGGAGGTAAGTCACAATATTTATTTTATTTTTATATTTAAAAAATTATTATTATGCGATTTTCCTTCACAATTACTAAAAATTGAAATTTTCTAATTACTAAATGGAAATTATCATTTTACTTTTGTCAATATATTTCTGATGTTTAAATCGTCGCAAACAAAACTCCGTGATTCCCCGAAAGTCTTTTAAAATAGAAAAACATAAGTATTTTTACATTATGGTTATCAACATCCTGTTTTTTTTGAAAATCGATTTATTTTTATTAATTTTAGCTTTCTACATTGATATTCTGAAAGTTTTCGAGCGTAATCACATTGATTTATTTGTGTTATGGTTGTTAAAATTTAAATTGGCCTATAATTATTGAGGTCTATTCTACCTTTGTCTCCTGATTTAGTATTGGATATACATCCAGCTATTTGCTGTAGTAATCCAATACTACCAGCACATATTTATTTTCAATGTCACTGGTTGAAAACGGTCCTGTAAAATCAATCACGATACTTTCGAATGGGTCCTTTAACCGCCAAACATTAGTCTCACTTTTGAAACCATTCTACTACTGACTGCCGACATCCCGATCAGTAAAATCTTTCTCGTATTTTGGCTAACGTTTTATTGATTCCTCAATCAATGCTCAAACTTTGCGAAATCCGCTGTAAACGATCTATCCTCGATCTGGAAACTGTCTCATTGTGCCAATATGGTTTTGCAACTGGACTTTTGTCTGCGATTTCCAGTTGCTCCTTTCGAATTTCCTCAGAAGTTCATTCTTCTGATGGTAGCATTTCCATAAGTCTGTCGTCGTTGATGTTCTCTTTGTCTTCCACTCGGTCGCAATTCTTGCAATCTACTCGGCATGCGACCATCTTGATAAGACATCGGCATTCCATGTGCAGTTCCCTTACAATGTTTAATATTACAATCGTAGCTTTGTAGTCGATCGATCCAAGCGCTATTTGTCGCTTCGGGTTCTTAAACTGCAATAACCATCTCAAGATGTCATGATCCGTTCTTAAATGAAATGATTGAACATAGGGATATTTTGAAAATGTTTAACCCATTCCACTATGGCCGATAATTCTTTTCGAGTGAACTAATTCCACTCTGGCTTCGACAGAACTTTGGAATATTAAGCAATCACTCGCTGCTGTTCATCGATCTCTAGTGATGATACACCTCACAATCTACTTTTACTTGCATATGGTCTACAATAAACGTTTTATTCGATATTAGGTATGCCAGTACTTGTGCCGTACATAACCGCCTTCCTTTTAAACTCCTTGAATGCTCCACCCTGCTCTTCGGTCCACTCGAATGCATTGTCTTTTCTGGTCAGCTTATTCAAACTTCTGGCAACATCAGCAAATCCTGTTACGAATCACAATAGGGACAAAGTTCAATAACACTCCTGAATTCGTGTAGCTTCTGTGGTCTGGACCAGTCCCTTACTGTTGTCCTTTATGTGTTGTTATTTAGTGCCCTAAATATTTGACCGCGTCACTGAACAATGTACACTTCTTCGGACTCAGCTTTAGCGCGGCTGATTGAATTCTCTCGAATACTTCCTTAAAATTCCTCAGGTGCTCAATAAAATTATTTCCTATTACTTTATTGTCATCCAGGTGCATGCACGCCTTCCAGTGCAACCCTTTCAATATACATTTCATTAATCGTTCAAGGGTCGCGCAGGCGTGTAACAATAGCCAAAGGGCAATACACTAAATTGCAATAACCTATTGGCTACACTGAACGCTGTCTTTTCTTTATCCTCATCTGCGATTTCCACCTGCCCATATCCGCTCTGCAAATCAAGTGTCGAGACTATTAGTATTGAGTTTTCTATCTTAAACAGCCATCTTTCTTTTCCACCAGTACCACTGGCGAGCTCGTCCTTGAAGCCTGTGGTTCGATTGCTTAATAACCCCTGATGTTTTCATTTCGGTTATCATTTTATCCAGCATGTCTGATTTGCTAATGGCAACCTTCTGTATCGATCAGGTGTTTAACCATATTTGTTTTGCCATTATTCTCTGGAGCATTATACAAAATGGATTTGTATTTTTCCAGATCACTGCAATTCTACGTTGTTGTAACTTAAAACACATCGACCAACATCCAAAACAACGTTTGCGCTCATGAAACTTGCTGTTCTCAATCCGTAATCAAACTCCTTTCTTGGTTTTGATTACTGCACTTTCACTAGTAGCCAATTGTAACCAACAGTTCCTTCCGTCAATGTGTCCCCTGGTAATTAAGCTATCCCCATCTTTTGCCAATCTTGAAATGGGGTTAGAGGTTATTGTGCATTTGGTTATGGGAGTCAGTTTCTGTTCGTTGAAACTGACTTGCTTATTAGTTTTTACGATTCCTTTGTTTCCTGCCGTTCTTACATTGGCGATGGTTTTTTTGCTCGATTTCTTCGACATTCCAAACCATCTCTTTGGTTTTGCTCCTCAACCAATCTTCCAATGCTGTTCTTGATCGTTATCTTCACCACTCTACCCAATCTTTTAAGATGTTGCCGGTTTTATCACAACCACAGTATCTGATCTTTCGGTTGACATGTTTGAATTTCATTTTCGTCTATGTGTTGTCTCTTTTCATCGCTGGTACATCTATCTTAATTTTCCGTATTTTGATTGGCGGCTTAATGATGTTGGTTAATGCACAAGCGATGGTCTCTGCTAACATGACAAAACTGCAGCTATTTTATTCCCAACATCTCGTACACGGTTAATGAATGCATTGACCTTAATTCGCCCCGGGAAGTCTTGAGGCATGTTGGGATGTTCCAGGTTTAACACTCTCGTTATCTGGCCCCTGTATATTTCTGTAATGATCCATATACTTTGACGTCAAGTAACTCCTTTTCTGTTGACATTTTTGTCCGACATATCCTATTTTATTCTCAAGATTTTTATCAACTTGTTGAATCCCCGTTTTGTATCCTGTTATAGTTTTTCTACTTATGATCAAGAGTAACGGCCATTTCTCGATATTTCAAGGAATGTTTCTTGTTGTTTGCTTTATTCATCTATTTGTCCCTTCATTTCGTTCTTGCTCTGCAGCTGCTGCTCCGTGATTTGTTGTTTGGAAACCATTTTACTCTAGAGAAATCGTAGCAATATGTTACTACAAACAGAAACATTGTTATATTCCTCCGAATACCTTTACTGCAATATGCATTTATAAATATTACAAATTCCGCTTTATACACTTTTTTGCGCAGCCAGTAAGCATCGAAGTATAACATTTTTATATGTAAGGTTTGGTTAATTGACGGTTTGTTAAAAAAATCCGCCTAATGTCCAATATTCGTAACTTTCAATAATTCGGATACATATAAGGCCCTTTAAGTGTAAAAGTAAGTTCTCAATACTTTCTTAGATTTTGAAATTAAAGTTTGCTGTAACTACGAAGAGGTGACCACTTAAAATACTGTTCCAAATATGTCCGTTACTTTTAAGTCGAACGTGAGTAATAATGCTACTTATGTCAATAAACTAAAGTAAATCATCTTATTTACTTTAAAAATAATATTCCGAAAAATCTTATGACTTCTTGCAACCTTTTCTGTATAAATTTTTTATTTTTTTCTAAATTTCATTTTTACAGATTATAAACGAAATAAAGAACGTTTATTTACTGTTGAAAAACAATTTTTTTTTAACTTTGTTTTTTTAATGGTTTGACATTTTTTAAACTAAATTTATATAAACAGAAATAACAAATTTACCAACTTCGTCTTTCTTGAAAATTTCTAGACTTAAATAACAAAAATTCTCATTATTATTTTTTTTGCTGTTCGTAAAATACTCCAATAACAAAAATAATAATAATAAACTTTTAATTGGCCAATCCGAAAATAGCAACAACGAAAAATACAAAATTGCATGCATAACACAGACACACACAAACACATACAATATTGTTACAAAATATTATTATTGGGGAAATAAAATTAAAATAAAATAATTTAGTTTTTAATTAATTCTTCAAAGTTTAATAATAAATTAACGAAAACGCTAAAGTTTGGTAGTAAAAATTTGTTCGTAAATTTTGTTGTTAGTGCTTTTTAACTATAAATTTTAATAAATGTTTTCTATTTATTTAGTAATTTTTTGGCAACAACACATTAAAACTACTGACTATATTTTAAATATACTAAAATATATTTAAAAGTTTTAACGAAATTAAATTTTGGCGATAATAATTTATAGACGCCTATTCCTTAATTTTATAAAATTTTTTGTTTTTATAATGAACAGATCGTTAAATAGTAATGTAGGCATTTTATATACCAAGCGCGGGGCCAGTTCTTTAAAACTGTATGATTGTTCACTTAAATTGGACTTCATAGCACTAATTCTAAATGGCTTAGATTTAGAACCATGAGTAACGCAAGCTTAAGGTTAAATCTGTTATGGAACTTACTCAATCTTTTGGTACTGTATAAAGTTGGTATTTAGTTTGTAGAAGGTGGGTGCTTTTTTTCTAAGATAATGAAATATTTAGAAATGTTGCCATTGTGTTCAATGACTGTTTCTATCTTCATTTGTTAAGTTTTCTAGGAACTATTATTTGTTAATGTGTCGTATAGGACACAGAATCAGTAAATACCAAAAATACTTTAAAAGAAGTCAGTGGTTACAGCTCTTTTGTTGTATACACCTTTCTGCTTTGCAACTGTGATGTCAACTAGTGAAACCCTAGATACTATTTTATTGATTTATGTTTTATGAGCTATTGGTAATTAAAACTACTTTGCAAATCAACACATAAATATGCCGATTGTATTTTTTGACAATAACTGAATTTCTGGAATACTCTAAGGCATTTTTAATAGTTTTTTTTACTGCCTGTTGTGCTGAAATAACAAAAAATTTGTTATTTTACTATGATGTAGGTACCTAAGTAAAAAAACTATACTCCAATTAAATTCAAAAAAATTTCGAATCTTAGTGGTTCAGTGTATTGAAGATTGGCCAGTTCACAGAGATTTCCAACGAACTTGGCATATATAAATACATATTTATATAAATATAACCAAATACAAAGTTCACCAAATCTTAACAAGTGATTCAATAGGTCTCTTTAGAGACGCGGTATGGGACGTTTACCGCTTATATACCAAAGTTTTAAATAATTTGCATATACTTATGTATGTTTTGCATAAACTTATCGATGATTTTTCCAAGTATAATTAAAAAATCTGTGATGCTACTCGTTTCGTTATATTGCTTCATTTAATTTATACTTCTCTTCCAACATCTTAATTTTTCATACTAAAAATTAAATTCTATAAATTTTCACCCCAATATGAGACACCACGAAAAGTTAAAAAAAATAGATCATGTTTTCCGAAAGAGGCGCCACGATCAAAGTATTTAGTACTAATCATTATACCAGAGGATGTTTTTTATAATGTTCTTCAAAACATTTCGTGTCAAACATTACAAATTGATTGATTGATTGATTTTGAATGTACTGCCAAGCATTAAGCAGGATATCCCGGAAAGCGCCGGGCCCACAGTACACCCGTTTTTACATATACTTGGAAGGATATGGAAGGATACTAGTTAAATTATTGAGATCGACCCGGTTACCACCTTGGCGGCCAATAGTTAGTAAATTTTTGTGGGTTAGGGAAAGGAAAAGTATGTTAGTTATGACTTAATTGGTCCGATTTCCCGGTATCCAATATTCTAACTACTGTTAGTGTAAGACAATCACATTTTTGTTGTACTGCTCTGCATTCTGCCATCTCTTATCAGCAACTCCAATGTGCCACCATTCATCTGTAATCTGCAGAGGTTTCCTGAAAACAAAATCTATCATTGAACTAATTGCTCTTAGCCATAGACTGTAAGAAATAGAATTAATTTCAATCTGAAATCATAATTTAATTAATTATAATATTATAAAATTATAATTCTGCAATCCATATGCTGTAATAAATTGGATTAGTTTCCCTTGAAATTCGTTCCGTTGCGTTGTTGCTAAAAATTAGGTGTTAATTTAGTACCGTACTATAGTGGTAATATAAACCATAATATAACAATACAAAGATATGAAATAATATAAAATACATTAATACATTAATATAACAATATAAACACCAAACTTCAAATCTGAAACGTAAGAATATACAGAATATAAAAATATAAAATATAAAGATATCGAAATTAATTAAATAATATCGGCATTTGTACGCAAATTAAATGCAGCAGCGATACTTGATTCGACACTTATTATTTCACGACCCTCAAGATCTCCGTTAAAACATGTAATTTGTAGAAGCCGGCATGTTTTGGGTTTAACATACAATCTTCAGAGCTTTTCTGATACAGATATAATTTTTATAACTTCATTTTATTAAATAAAATTGATCTTTCAACAATTTTAATTTAAACCCTAAAAGAGACCACCCAAATATTACGCACAGACAAAACCACTCTAACTCAATGTACTTGCATTAAAATCCTATTTATATTTACTTTAAAACCAAAAACACTAGAAATCGAATTTTATTAAAATAATTAAACAATTGAATTCGATCGAATCCACCGTTTTTTAGCAATTACACAATGTACTTGCATTAAAATCCTATTTATATTTACTTTAAAACCAAAAACACTACAAATCGAATTTTAATAAAATAATTAAACAATTGAATTCGCTCGAATCCACCGTTTTTTAGCAATTACACAATGTACTTGCATTAAAATCCTATTTATATTTACTTTAAAACCCATTTCGTGTCAAACATTACAAATGAACAATAATTACAAAATAACTCAAAATAAGAAAGAAAAAACACTTAAGGTATAAACAGAACCAGAGCGTCAACGACGAGCGTCAACGAATAAATATATATTTCGCCAGCGATATCGCTGTAGTAAACATAACGAACAAAAGCGTCAGCGTATCGCGACATAAAAATAACAATGAAAATTTCAAAAACATGGCTGCTTAGTACCCATTTTATTAAAAAGCCAATTAAAAAAAATAAAAAAACAGTTGGCAACATTGTTTCGCTGGCGATATAATTAGAAATAGACTCTAAATTTTTTTCAACGAAAAAATCGTCGTCGCCGTCGTCGATGTTTCTATTAGCATACTATGCTTTTAGTGTATTTTAATTTGACAGGCGTCGACGCTCGTCGTTGTCGCTCTGGTTCTGTTTATAGCATTAACCTTACATAAAAAAATAATATTTTGAAGCAGCACATTGTTTGGATGAAAATGAAAGTCGGCCATGATTTTTGCTTGTTTTAAATTATTTTGTTGTTGTTCGAGATAATTTCAACAGGAATGATGTACGTTGTTTAGTGTATTTATTTACAATTAGAATTATTAGCAAAACATGAGAAGTTATCCCAGAGTTTCATGCCAGAAAAAATAAAAATGTTTATCAGGTAATACTATCTCATCCCATCCCAGTTTTTTCTATATATACATACAAAATTAAAAAAATTAAATTACATTTTTTTTATCTCTAACGAAGTCGTCAGTACTAGCCATATGGTGGGATTCGTGCAATCGAACAAATTCTATATGGGCCCATATAAAATGAAATCTAGAAGAGCCGTTCTCATAGGAATATGGTTTGCCGGAAATGAACTTTAACGTTTTGTATTAAGAATAGTATGTACTATATCTGACCAAGTCGTCATTATTAGACGTATGGTGGGATTTGCGAAATCTTAATTGTTTTAATAGATACTTACATAATTAGTTATTTTTCTATATTTATCCCAGTTGTATGCTGCAAGCTGTTTCTTATTTATTCTTTTATCTTATATAATGATAAATGCGGATTTACAATGTGGTTGCTGGGAACTTTAATATTTACAGCGTTCTCCAAATAAATAGGTCATCGTACTTTTCCCATCTATTATTTCCATAGCAATAGGCAACGTGATGTGGTAGCTCGTTTATATAATTAACAAACCCTGTTAATTGATAGAGTGCCTTTTATCTATCTGCGAACTTACTTTTCCTGCGTCGGCAAATCGTACCGCAAAATTTCGTCTACATTCGCATTAACAAACCCGGTTAACTCAAATTCCTTCTCGTAAATTTTTAAAACAATTGGTAAATTAGTTATGGTTGGACTATCTTTTGCCTGGTTTGTTGTTTCACAATTTGTAAAAATGATAGACCCAATTGAAATCTGGTTTATAACTTTTTTACCTCCACAAGGACAATACAATTGATCTGGTTCTTTAACGCAATCCTGTAGCTTTTCCTTACCAACTTTGTGCAATTCTTCTAAAATGATTGGTATATATTTATAGTGATCAGTCCCATTTATGCTGCACGATTGACACATTGACCGTGTCTGTACACTAGAATATCTTACTTCATTTAAAAAGGCTGTTGATATTTTAGTTGCATTTGTTGTACAGTCCCATTGTAATCCGTACAATTGTGCTAACATTGCATCTCGATGAGCTTTAGCCGAATTTGTATTTCAGTTTTGTAGAGCGGTAATTAAACTGGAGAAGTGTCTCTCTTTATTTTGAACGATATGTCTCTAAATTTTTGAACATTTTCAAGTTTTTCACATGATTTGTTCTTTTTGGGGTTTCGATTGGTCTGGTTTTGGTACTTATTTTTTTTTATGTTTACCAAAGAAAAATGAGTTTTGAACGTTTTCGGCTGCCCACGCCACATTTCTTTCTCTTCGAGAATTGTTGAAAATTTTTTTTCTTCGGTTTTTTCATACTTAACTTGTTTAAATGAACTTTCGAAAGTCTTTGGTATTCCAAGTTGTTTTCGTTTCAAAATAAACTTATTTCGAACGTCAATTTCTTTTATAAATCTCAAATGTTTAGCTGGAAGTTTTCCAAGTTTTCAGGTTCGACCCATTCGACGTTTAATAACAGAAAAATATTTTTCTACTGTTCCATTACTATAAATTTCTTGATTTAAAATTTAGGCCAAATTGGCAGGTAAGTTTACTTGGTAAGAATTTTTAACACTATTGTTAAAAAATATATTATTTTAACAATAGTGTTAAAAATTCTTGGTTAAAATTTAAATTTAATGGAATGTTTTTATCTACAAAAAATTCAATTGAAGAATCCGTGATGCTTTTGAAATCTTGATCGAACTTACTCTGTAAATATACGAGTTCGTTCAATTGACGACCAACATTTTCCTCGTTAACAGATTCTAATGTATTGGTCAAACTATACTGTAGTGATGCTGTGGAATATTTTATTACCACACCTTATGCTTTATATACAGGTTCTGTAAGGTATTTTCTATTTAAAACAATACTAATATTGTACCATATTTCTTTTAAAGTAACATAATCATTTATATAAAATAAAGATGCTATAATTTCTTTTAAAATTTTGTTTGATTAAAACAATTTGATGAAATATTTGTTGACATCAGCAGTCATACAATGCATCAGGTGTGATACACACAGCCGTATATCAAATAAGTTATTCGTAAGAACAGGTACTTTTATTGAACTATGAAAAATATTCAAATATTGCACGACATCCATTTTGTTAAACATCTCTAGAACAGCATTTATTTGGACAAAATTGAAATCTGTCACGATCATTTTAATAATAGGCCAACATTTGTATCGTTTCTCCAATTCTATACGGTATGATCTTAGCCAACCACCAATAGCATCTAAATTCATATCTGTTATGGGAAAAGGATTATTGGGCTTATTATCGTGAATTTTTATCGGTATCACAAGAGCAAAGTATAAAATGTAAGCTTTTGAACTTAAAGAGTTTCTTACCAAACATCCAGTAGCATCCAAATAAGCAACTTAGACGTTATTTGGGTTTCACTATATGTAATAACTGTAAAAGGTTTTACATTTATCTTTTGAATAAGTTCAGGGTTTTTAATAGCTTCTTCAATTAAATCTATGATGTTATCGATGTGATTATCATCTTCCTTAAGACCTTCGGATCGTACCTTTCATAGAACATCTAGCAATTTTACAAATGTAGTGTTGTTAGTATTTACGAAATTCTCATTTTCATCTACTATCATCTTCTCATAAACCTGTTCAGGAAAATTTTTTGAAACAAGCTTAAGTTTTAAAAGATCTCTTTTCGAACCCCTAACCTGTCTTGTTTTTAAATATGAATGAGATACTGGTACATTAGTAGAAAAAATTTCTAACCTACGCTGATGTAGTTTTGAGTTTTACAATTTTTATGACCACAATATGCTCGTATGCTAATGCTATTTTTACCGTAGTCAATTGATTTAATATTGATAACACATCCAGTTTTATTTGTCAAAATGTTAGCGATAACGCTTAAACAATGCTTCTTGGTGTTATGTTCTGCTTCACCTGTGATCCAGTTTTCTATTTCACCTACTATTTCTATTTCTATTTCACCTACTGACTTATTTAGTGCATTTGACTTCATCTTTTGACTGTTTTGAGGTGTTTTTGTGTGATTAATTTTATTCGGTTTAGTTGCTTGAAAATCGTCATCATCGATTAGGTTTGTTGATAATGCAATTGGTTTCATCTTTCCTATTTTGAGTGGTTCATAGTTATTATTACTGAATGGAACTGGAGACAGAGTTTTAGTGGCTTTATATTCGACTTTTGTATCTTCCATGTGTTCTTTCGAAACATCAATGACTAAATCATCGTTGTCAAATGAAACATCAATGTACGGTTCAGTTTTTTTATTTTTTGTTTGCATTAGCTTAATTTTATCTTTTAATGATTCGATAAAATATTTAGAAGTAAATATTCTATATGATATTTACACCGAACTCGTTTTTATTTTTTAATCCATCAATTTTTTGGCATAACATATTAAATAAATGTTGATTAAACAATTTGGTCACGTCCATATTGCTTAAATCGTTCACGTTACCAATCACTATTTGTTGAATTTCAGCGAACTTAGATTGGTCTAGACCATATGGTTTGAACGGAATTTTGATTAATTAAAATTTCAGGTATACCATAATACGTTTTACTTTAATACTATGGTGCACTGTTTGGCATTAATCATATCACTAGCACTAGATAACAGTATACAACACTTCATTATTTAATATTTAGGAATATTAAACTAAAGAAACAGTTTACACTACGTAACAGAATTGGCAGTATTCAATAACTGATTATAAACTATTATAAAACATACCCAGATGATGTACAATAATATGACAGTTAATAACTGTTTAATTACTTCACAATATGATTTAAAATTTGAGTTCTATTATATAGTTTATAGTATGTTTGTTTGTTTGTGTTTAAACCCTGCAATCTTTTCTGAAGCCGAAGCTCTCCCAACTCTTTCGCGGTTCATTTTTAACGTCCTACCTTACGCCGTCACCAGCCAAATTGAGGACGCACGAATACAGGTTCGATTTTAAATCCATCTGCACATTGCATTGCTCCAGCCAGACTGCAATGACATGGACGATAGTTCGGCCCATGGATTCAGTACTCCAACAGGGGGTCATAGTTGCGTTCATCGTCATCATCGATCGTAATCAGGTGATGAAAAACACCATACGGCTAGTCTTCCCCCGTAAAAAGCGCCTAGGCGTTCTATTCGGGTGGTCTTCAAAATTTTTGAAAAATGCTAAAATTTTTCGAATAAAACGCCCGTTTGAATAAAACGCCTAGGCGCTTTAATCGATTTTTGTTCTTACAAAAAAATAGTTGGAACTTTAATAAAAATATCCATTTTGAAATAAAAATACATTAACAATGTTAATGGCAAATAAAAAAAATTTATATTACATTTAAGTTCATTTAAATCACAATTTTGTTACATCGAAACTATAAAATGTTATATCACTGTTCAATCGCAATTTTCAAATTTTTACAAAAATAGAATTTTTCGATTTTTATTATACTGACATTTTTGACTGGATCTTCGAGACCGTACAAATGCTAATCAATCTTGCAACATTTATTATCGATTGTAACGATATTTATGTTCCAATCTCTATCATCGAAACAGCATAAACTTCTATATTCGAATCAGTTATTTCACCCGATTCAAAAGAAGCTTATCATTATCATCAATTAGATCAACCTTATCTACTTCGAAAAACTTAATAATTTGGGTACTATACGATGCAATCCACTCTTCGAATTCAACAATGCTGCATTTTAAATCCATAAAACATTGAAAAAAACTATTTCGAATTTTTTCTGGCCAAAAATACTCACTTCTTTCAAATGTATCAAAAAAACATTCAATATTCAATGATACGTCACCATTAAATTTTTGGAGCCACAAATTTAGATCGAAAACATCACTAAACAGCGCTTTAATGGCTCGTGCAAATTAATAATTTTAAATTCTTCTTTAGGAACGATACCGCAACAAGTAAAGGTCTTGGCTATTTTTTCAGTTTCAACGTTGTTTTTCTAGGCCACGACCCATTCTGATACTGTAAAATGATTTACTTTAGGGTTCCCCTGTTTTGTCTGCATATTTGGGTCTGAAATAGCTTTCGCTATATATTTTATAATTATCGTTACATAAAAATGTTGTATTTTTCCAAATATTTTGAGTTTGCTAACGTAATGTGTGGTAAAAGTAAAACTAGCAGGCGTAACAAGCTTGTTTGTGATCGTTTCATTATTATATTGTAAATATATTGCTTCAGAATATCAAAATTCCACATTCCAGTATGGTTTACTTCGACAATACAGCCACTACAGATATATGGTTTTTTTTTTAACTTTGAAAATAATAAATGTGGCTTCAAAATTGTTGCGTCGCCACAAACGGTGATTGTAGCAGTAAATCTTTTATGACTATTGCTTGTCTTACGCATAACGACATTGCGAACCCCTTTGGTCTTTAAAGTTGATTTAGGTTCGGATTCAAAGTATCGTGGGACTTGAGCCATGTTCAAAATATATTTTTATGATATATTTATCCTTAACTCTCAGGCTTCTGTCGTTTCTTTCCTTAATCTATTTCAAAACCTCTTTTTCCATTTGATCTTGTTCAGTGTGTCGGTCTTCACCAGACAATCTCCTCGAAATCGTCGTCATAATTTATGATTCGCCCACTGCAAAAAGTTGATCTTTTTTATTAACCACCCGTGAATCGTCGATGCTGTCACATTAGCAGCTAAAGCAGCAAATTCGTAACCAGCTGTGTTTCGTTTGTGTTTTAAAAATTGTATTTTAAAATTTAACGTGTAAGATTTTCTTTTTTCGATTCGACTCATGTTTCTGTCGAATATTAAAACATATAATTTTATTGTATTATATACAAAATACACAAATAACAAAAAAAAAAAAAAAATTAAATTAAAAAAAAAAGTTTTGGTTGACTCAGCTGAGTTTAATGCTTGGGGGATATGTATATCTCACGATTTTAGGAATGGATAGTAGGAATTGTTCGTTATTGCTAGTCCATTTTCGAAGTTGAAATTAGGCTTCTTGAAGATCACCGATTAATTGGGTTTGTAGTTCCAGTGCGTGATTGACAGTATTTGCTCCGGTGAAAATATCATCTACATTAAAATAATGTTTTAAAACGGAATAGGCTAACTGATATATGTTTCAATAATCATGACTCAGTTGTTGAATTGAAAGGATGGTTAAGTATGAAGCACTATTTGTACCAATAAGGTAACTTTTTCAAGAAAGTATTCCCGTAGTGGCTTTATATAATGGTTTCACCAAACCACGCGTTGAAACTACGCTTCATTAAATTGAACCAAGATCTGTCAAAATATTTGTTTCAAATCTGCGTTGAATGCTAATTCGTGAAGTCTCCAATTGGTTATGACAGAGGGTAAATCATTCTGCAATGCTGGATCTGGATATATAATGTCATTCAGCGACTTCCCATTTGATGTTTTTCTTAGACGCATTGAACACTGTTCTCATTTTAGTATCAGTGCGTGATTGACAGAGTTCATAACAGAGTGATGCGGAAGGTAACAGCTGTCAACGATTAATTTGCCATTAATTCATTTTACCGTTTCATCTTCCGATGTGTTCTTCAATTCCACCCGACCATCTTCCAAATATTCATTAAAGCACTTATTATATTGTGCTTGAAAATGCTTGGATGAGAGGTCCAAACATTAAT
The DNA here is from genome assembly GCA_963556175.1 of Tipula confusa. NCBI lineage: Eukaryota > Metazoa > Arthropoda > Insecta > Diptera > Tipulidae > Tipula > Tipula confusa. The sequence goes on from OY744475.1 coordinate 172,614,611, forward strand.
TTCAAGCACAATATAATGAGTGCTTTAATGAATATTTGGAAGATAAATCGTCTTTCCAATTGCGTAAATTGTTGTATAGCAATATGGCGGGATGTACCCAAATCAGCACCTGATGTCAAATATTTCTTAAAGGGTAAACGGACTCCATTATACTGACACGTCGGATCACGAAAATGGGTTTCACTATAGAATTTTTCACACCATTTATGTTTCGGCTTCAGTGGTTATGATGGAATTTGATCGATTTCCCAAAATTTTCAAATAGTGACTCTACTATTGGGAAATTTACATTTTGCTAATCAATGCCCTAAATTTCATCTTTCTCGTTATTTATTATGAATAAATAATAAATAACTAATAAATTTGTCGATGGCTCCAATGAGAATCCTGCCAAATTGTTTATTCTGGGCTGTTGGTAGTTCGTCAGATATTCGCAGTCCATCAAGGATTATGTCAGCTTCACTACCTAAAATTTGGTTTATTTTAGGTGGATGGTAGAATTTTAAATCTGCTAATGGAATATTCTGAATATGTGGCCAATCGACGCTTGTGATGACTTTACTAGGCAATATGTTTGTAAGTTTCTGTATTACAAATGCGGATACATCGATTTGGTAGTTATGCATTCTTGAATATCTGCTTCTGCAAGCTATCACTGTATGACCGTTTGCTAGACAATTTGTGCAAACTTTACGTCCTTCAATTGCAATTCGTCGTGAAGTGATAGACATTGAGAGAAATTGTGGACATTTGCGGAGTATATGATTATTATTACAAACCATATTATGTTGCTTCCATTGCTAATATTACCTGGTATATTTTGAATATGGAATGATTTTTTCTTTCGTGATGACAGATTCACTGTTAGATCGTGTGACATTTTTCGTTATTTTACAGGAAAATGATGCTGACTTGTTTACTGCAATCGTCTTGTTTACTGCAATTCACAAACTTTTTCAGCTCTTCGAACTGTGGTATTTCAATTGAGCTACCGATGGTTATAAAATAAACTAAAATTGGAGCATAGTGTTCCTAGTCTAGGTTGAAATTCGTTAGAGATTGTCGACATTCATGGGAAACGTTCAAGATTGGACGAATTGAACTGGCATTTTCATCGTTAATTTTCGGTTGGAATAAGAATAAATGAATTTGAGATTTGAACAATTCACGAGAATTTTCGTAACTATGACAAAAATTTCCGCGCAGCGATGTAATTTGTTTCTGTTGTTACCATATGTTTAGCATATCGCACGGTTCATCACTTAGACTAGCTTTTAAGAACTGTCCTAGCTTTTAAGAACTGTATGTACAAGAGAACAAAACATATCACGATAAATGGGCTATTCGGAAAAGACATCTCGTTCGCCTTCGGTTTTTAAGATGCATTCTAGATAGGTTTCTTCAAAACTATCAGTTTTATCATTTTTTAGGTAATCAGATGTAGCACACAATTTATTCATGATGTAAAATAAATGCATCAAAATCGAAAAATAAGCCATATTGCAAGTACAAAATGATCAAATCACAATTACATTATTACTGCACCGAACAATATAATTAATTTAAGCAAACTCACCAGTAGAATGTCCAGTATGAATTGTTGAGGATTAAATCCCTGGTTACCACAATGTATGTTTTTAATAATCGTCCACTGATGATTTTTCCAAGTATAATTAAAAACTCGTGTTGCCACACGTTTCGTTATATTGCTTTATTTAATTTATAATGCACTTTATAATGCAACAGCTTACTTTTTCATCCTAGAAATTATATTCTATAAATTTGGATCCCAAGATGGGACAAAACGAAAAGTTAAAAAAAGAGAAAACTTAATGACTAAAATGGTAATCCAAAAGACAATTTGTCGATCAATATTGACCATGATTAATTGATTGATTGACTGAGACCAACCGCTTGTCAAGTGTTCCGGTTAATGCCAGCCCTATTCCCATAGACTTTACATTTAAGAAACGGTAGGATAGGAGGGACTTTTATATATTTATATTTCTATAAATATATTTCTATGCATGATAGAAACGACCCGGTTTCAGACACCTCATGATCATTACGGAACAATTTTATTCTATTTTTTTGGTGAAGGCAAAGGAAAGGTAGGTTAGTAATAACAGAATTGGTACGTTTTTCCAGTAGCCAATATTCAAACTACTGTTATTATAGCATAAGACCATCACAATTTTATTGGACTGCTCTGCAATCTTTTGTTTTCTGTATTCTGTCATCTCTTATCAGCAACTCCAGTGTGCTAAAATTTAACTGTAATTTGTAAAAAAAAATTCTTAAAACAATATCTATTAAAGGGTTAATTTTTCCAAGCCGTAGACTGTAATAAATTGGATTAACTTTTTGCCTGAAATTTACAATTAATTAATTTATTACATCATGAAAAACATAAATTTATACAAATTATAATATAAATTAGATTGAAAAAAAAATTGATTAAACATTACAAATCAATTTAAACCGTTTTACGACAAACACGTCATGTAATCGCTGAAAATCTATTTTACACATGCACACTATTGAGAACTATTATAAATAGAGTATGAATTTGAGAATAAACGCTTCAAACCAAATCTATAATATTTTAAAAACAAATTTTCTCAATTTGATTCTAAAAAAATACTAGAATTGAGACTAAGGCCCGATTCTATGAACAACGATAAATAAAAAAAAATCCGAGAGTAACGATTAATCTCCGACCGAGGATTTTTTTTTTTCGATTCTATGAACGACGATAGATTTTTATTTACGCTCGGTTTTATTGCAGTTTGCTACAATTGTTTGTACGAGAGGTAACACTTTTTTTATATGTTGACATTTGTTTTGTTTTGTTTATGATCCAAAATTATAATTGTTGTGTGCGCTTAAACAATTTTTGACCAAATTAATTTTAAAATATAAAAAGTTGATTGAATCACTTATAAAAAAAAGAGAATTATATAGAATTAAATATTGATAGTTAAAATATTATTATAACAATCTACACGAGTTTAAAATGGTAAATATTACAAAAGTTCTATGTTCTGTGGGGTTATAAAACATATTTTGGTTTATTTTAAGATTGAAGTAGACACATCATCTTCGTCGGATTCCGATATTGAGATGGCATTAAGAGATGTCTCTTTGTTAATTGGTATTCGCCGGCCCAAGGTTTACAAGAATAATGATAATCCTTTACAATTTTACTCGGACTATGAGTTTCGTGCGAGGTACAGGTTTAGTAAGTCTCCTTTTTTTTATATTGTCGACTTATTCAAACCTGATTTGTGCCATTCAGATATGCGAGGTCTTCCTCTTTGCGTTGAGGATCAGTTATTAATAACTTTTCGTTACTACGCTACAAATAGCTTTCAAAATGTAATTGGCGATTTGGCCGATGTTGGAACATCTACTATTTGTAGCACCGTAAAGAAAGTAAACCAGGTAATTGCCTCTAAGTTTCACGATTTTGTGAAAATGCCATCAGTAGGTGAACAGCAAACCACAGCACATAAGTTCTTTCAAATGAACGGAATTCCAAGAGTTTTAGGGTTGATTGACGGGACACATATTCCCATAGTATCACCCGGAGGAGCCAATGCAGAACTTTTTCGAAACCGCAAAGGCTGGTTTTCCATAAACTGTCAGGTGGTTTGTGACGCAGATTTTAAAATAATAGACTTGACTGCAAGGTATTTATATAAATATTAGGAATTAATTGAAATTACAATATTCATTTTTATTTTATAGATGGCATGGATCAGCACATGACCAAACTATTTTTAATTTTTCACTTTTGAAAATAAAATTAGAAAATGGGGATTTCGGCAACAAATTTTTGCTTGGAGATAGTGGCTATGCTAATAAAAACTACCTTTTGACCCCTTTGAGAAATGCAAGCACCGTTAAAGAAAAATTGTTTAATACCAAACATAAAAGCACACGAAATTTGGTGGAAAGGTGCATTGGAATATGGAAACGGCGCTTTCCATCCGTAGCAACCAAAAGTAGGCTTCATATAAACAACACATTGAAAATGATTGTAGCGACAGCTGTGCTACACAATATTGCAATGACCAAAAATGAGCCGTCACCTTCTGACCCGGAAATAGAAGTCCCGAACATTTATGTCGAGCCGATGCCCACGATTCGCAACGCTAGAGAAAGTTTTCCGGACGATACAGTTCGAAAACATATCATAAATAATTTATGAACATTTATTTAAAACTATGATCCTCCCCCCCCCCCCTGTTGGACGTATTAATAACCTCAAAAGAGTTGGGTGAACTTCGGTCGCATAACAGAAGGCACAGATAAACATAAAAAAAACATAAATGATTGTTTGATTTCAAATTAAATTTATTTTAATTCTAATTATTTTGTATAGGCTGTTTGTTTTTTAAATACAATATTTTAGCTTTTAAAAATTCTTGTTTTAATTTTTCCGTTTTGATTATTTCCCTCATCATTTCATTTTTTAAATTTTCGGATGTTTTAATTCTTTGAGCTCGGAAAGGTGATCGTATAATGTGGGATCTTGAATTTGTTGAGCGATCTTGAACTACCCGTAAAGATGTAGATGGCGTTGTCTCTATATTTAAATTGCTGGGTGATACATTGATAGTAGGTAAAATGTTACCACCACTATCCAAATCTGGATCCAAACTATTATTTTCGTTGATATCGATGTAGTCGTCGAGTTATTCGCTGGCTAAATCATCAACCTAAAAATTAAATAAATATTAAAACAGTCCTTTTAATATATATATATATATATATATATATATATATATATATATATATATATATATATATATATATATATATATATATATATATATATATATATATATATATATATATATATATATAAATATATATGCTCTGACTTCAAATAATGCATCCGAGGAATCAATATTCCTTAAAGGACAAACCGAGGCCTCAACAAAAGAATACAGTGGATTATTCTCAGCTATTTTACGTTTGTATGGACCACCACCTGTTTTAAACCTTTTCGCGTTTTCTTCAGCTACCGTTTTTCGTAGGTCACCTAATTTATTTTTAAAAACTTTCCTCAACTGTGCTTCAGTTTTTTTTAAAGAATTTAAAGAGTTGTATCTTTCTGTGATGGTTTTCCAAGCTTCATTTTTTTCATTATTTGAAACCGCGTCTGTTTTTTTGGAAATTACCACACTTTTATGGATTTCAATAATATCAAATAAACTTTGTAGTTCAATGGACGACATTTTTTTTTTTGGTTCCATTTTTAATATTTATATATTTAAATTGAAACTTATTTGTCCACTATTATAATTATTAAACTTATACAATTAGTTTTAATTTGTTTAATTATATCCAAATCACAAAAATGTAAACGTCAAAAATGAAAAAACTCATCACTACTTTTTTACTCTCTGTTTCACACACCAAAAACAGCAGTTAAAACAGAGGATAAGAAAAAAATCGCCCGATTAAACGTCGGATTTATCGTCGTTCATAGAATGCAAACGACGATAAATCGGTGGATTAATGTTTTACTCTCGTTCATAGAATCGGGCCTAAATGATTCATAGTTTCATAAAACTTGTGATAATATTGTTTTAATCTACAAGTTTTAAATTAAAATTAAAAATACTTAAATTACTTAAATTATTTTTAAAATTTATTATTCTAAACCAGTTTTGAACGGCAAACCTCAATTTTTATGTTTTTCTATTTAGAGAAAGAAAATTAATAACTAAAAGTCCATTAGAGGACATACGAGACACAATTATATCAACATTACATCATTTTAACAATTCTAATGTTTTTTTGCGACAAAGAAGCCGTTTTTCTTGTTTAGCTCCACAATTCGATATAAGCCAATTAAACTTTTTTTTACTTCAAAAATGTTATATATATCTTCTTTGTTAAAAGTTTTCTGAACCTCTTAGGAATTCAATAAAAAAAAACATCAAAGTAAATAAAAGACTGTTTAGTTAAAAGTTAAAGGTTAACTGTTAAATTTTATGAAATATTTTCGCATACAAATTTTTAATCGTAGAACTTAAGTTATGAATTTATGTGATGGTCCGTTAATGGGTAATATAATATCTTACGAAACGCATATAATAAATATATTCAATAGTCTTAGACTAACACGATCGTGATCTGTGATATACAACGAATAAAATTGCTTCCCGCAAATTTAATAATAACGCTAAAAATATTTAATAAAAATTTGAAAAACAATCGAAACACATTTTGCACTTCCGCGATATAAAAAATGGGAAAACATAAAGCGGATATCATGTTTTATCTTTACGTTCCACAATTTTTTCGGTAAAATATATTTTGGTGTACGCTTATCATAACCGATAATATTTTGTTTTTCATTTTATGCAATATACTCGTAAATATTTATAAATATATATATATATATATATATATATATATATATATATATATATATATATATATACATATATATATATATATATATATATATATATATATATATATATATATATATATATATATATATATATAAATATATATATATATATATATATATATATATATATATATATATATATATATATATATATATATATATATATATATATATACAAATATATATATATATATATATATATATATATATATATATATATATATATATATATAAATAAATATATATATATACTTTTAGTATATATATGCTTTTTTGGATATGAGTACGATAAAATCTCTTTGGTATTATGACATTCAACAAGTGTTGAAACAGGATTATATAATACGATGAAGATATATTTTATTTTTATTTTTTATAAATGATTATAACGTAAAAATTTAACTTAAATTATGTGAATGATGTATAAAAAAAAACGAATTTATATTTCAAAGTGCCAATCCTTTTCGAAATATTTTTTTTTGTTCTAGCAAAAAAATTTAACAATTTGATGTGTAGAAATTGAAATCTTACATAGATTGATATTGATTGATGTAAACTGTCAGTCGTGTGTTTAGTATCAATATTGTGTTTGTTGTTTCTGAGTAGTAAACGTGTTCGAAACATTTAGATAATTAATAGTTTCTAAGATGTTCATAAAATACGTTCAAAATTTTGTTAATCCACCATAATCTTCTACTCCCATTTCGGTTTCTTCATCGAACCTTGTGGTACTAGTCACAAGTCAAGTTGCACTAAAACTAGTTATGAATCGAATAAAGTTTTCATTCGTGAAAAATAGTATTTTACTCGAATAATAAAACAACTGGTTTCCAGTTATTATTTGGCTCCAATACAAATACTCGCCAGGAGTAGCCATTGAATTCGAAAAGTACTGAATGCATTAGACATTGAAAGGTCAGTGCTGCATTCCGTAGTCCAAACGTCATTTTTGTGAACTCAAAAAGGACAAAGGAAGGTGATGTTATTTAACGACTGATAATCAATCACCGCACAAGGTCTAAAGGTTCCATTTTTCTTCATTATCAAATGCAATAGACTGGACTAGGCACTGTTACTGGGTCGACATATGCCCTGCGTCATCATGTGTTTAAAATCTTGTTTAGCTATACGTAATTTATATGAAGCTCAAACTAATGAACAGGAGAACCGTTGGTTTCTAAGCGATGAGTGATGTTATGCTTGATGATTTTTTCGAGCTTTAAGCATTATGTGTAATTTCGGAAAAATCTACTAGTAAATCTTCTTATTAGAGAATATAGTGACGATTTGTCTATAATTCATAATCCAGGATTTAGCTCGAAATCATACCTTCGACATTTAAGAAGCTAACGGATCTAAAACCGTATGTTCTTGAATGTCAAATAGCAGACCTGTATGTTTTAGGAAATCCGCACCTATCATTTGTATATCGGGAAATTGTGGTGCCAAAAGTTTGCACTGGAGAACTACAAACAATATGCAGGTCATTGCTGAGAGTGAACCTTTCAAAAATTTCAGCGGAATGTCTGACACGTCTGCTCTCGTGTCAATTAAAAAATTTAATTTTGCAATTATGTCAAAAATTAGTAAACGGCTAGTTGTATAACCATCAATGGCAGTCAACATTTTTTGATGGCAACTTAACAATTTTTTAGAAGGGTTTTAGGATTTTGTTCGTTAAAAAATGTTCCTGGACATTGATCATATTTTGGATTGGTTTTGTTTTTTTAAATGGTTTGGGAACGATTCTAATTTTTTGATACGTCATAAAGTTCCGCAACCATAAGAGTTAATTTGTCTAAATGACAAATCTCACGATTTACTGAAATGGCTTCTTGGACTTTGTGAATAATGTTGGGTGTTGGCGATGAAGCTACAGTGGCTACCGCGTAAACATTTGATTGAGTCATTGTCTCGAGCATGTTGTCAGCTCTGCCCGATAAGGTTACCAAAGGCACATCATTTTTGAATAGTGCTAGAATCATTTGGTCCTGCGCTGGTAATCGTTCATCCTCAGTTGACAAATTGCATTTTCGTCAAACGTTCGTCTAGCGTTTAATCTGACTTTATAAAGGAGATGAAATAATTTCTATAGTCTCCAAGCGTCAATCTTTTTAAAATGTTATTAAGCTTAGGTCTTTCAGACTCCCCGAACACACGTATCACATATGGCATGGTTCTTTTATCTTTTAAAATGAGGTCGGCAAACGAATCAAGATCTCTTTTGCGTCTATAGTGCAGCAAAAGTATAAGCGTGTTTTGTTTGTTCGGCCCTTATGTGTACCAACTGGAACGATTGCTCCAATATGTTAAACCACTCTATCGGATTCTGGTTGTGAGGCTACAAAAGCAATATTCTGTGTGGTAGAAACGAAATTAGCTCAATAATAGAAAGAAGCACTTACTGCCTTTCTCTCTATCGACGTAACATGTTGTATGATAAGGTCGATGTAAGGTTACATCGACTTTTTATCTACTCAAGCTAATCACTGGTAGGGGCTATAAAGGTTGATTATTCGATTTGATGCTGGTGGAACTGCTTAATTAACCTTAATCTACCACTGGTGGGGGCTTTAAGGCTAATTGTTGAGTTTGTAATTATGAATTCCTTTACTGTAGTTTCGTGTATACTGTTCCACGTGAAGTACTCTCGCAAGTCTCGTCGAACTGAATTAGAGTGATGCAATTGTTGATATAACTATTAACTATTGATTCTGCTATTGTAACACTCCCGTCGGTTTCAGACACCTCATTTTCATCATTACGGCACAATTCTATTCTATTTTTTTTGAAGTAAGGAAAGGTCATGTCAGTAATGACAGAGTTGGTCCGGTTTCCCAGTAGCCAATGTTGCTATTAATTATTCTGCAGTTAATTCTAATATATAATAGCATAACATAATAATATATAATTATAATTTCTGCAAGCCATAGGTATAACAAATTGGATTAGTTTTCCTCTGAAATTTATTAATTAATAAATTAATTAATTCATCCCGTTATTGCTAAAATTTTAAGTGTAACTTTAGTACAGTAATAAAATACTATAGGAGTACATTAAAACCATAATATAAAAGCATAAAGATGTAAAATATAAAAATAAAAATATAGAAATATAACAATCTAAACTATAAAAATTTCAAAATATAAAAATAAACGTTACTCGACATAGATCACCGAAATCATGAATACCGAAATCATGAATACAATTTTATTAAAACAATTAAACGTTCAAATTCGATCGAATTCATCGTTTTATACCAAATACATCAAGTATTTGCATGAAAATTTTATTTATATTTACTTTACTCGACTTAAATCACCGAAATTATTAAAAATTCAATTTTATTAAAACAAACGTTCAAATTCGGTAGAATTAATTTTTTTACATTTTTTTTTAAATAATTAAATTTTCAAATTCGATCGAATTCACCGTTCAATGCCAAATACTTCAAGTATTTGCATGAAAATCTTATTTATATTCACTTTACTCGACACAAATTACCGAAATTATTATAAATACAATTTATTAAACAATTAAACGTTCAAATTCGATCGAATTCACCGTTTTATACCAAATATATTAAGTATAATTATACATTTTTTTAAAAAATAATTAAATGTTCAAATTCGATCGAATTTACCGTTTTATGCCAAATATATCAAGTATTTGCATGAAAATTTTATTTATATTCACTTTACTCGACATAAATCACCGAAATTATTAAAAATTAAATTTTATTAAAACGTTTAAACGTTCAAATTCGATCCATTCACCGTTTTATTCAAAACATTAAGTGTTATTATTCATTTTTTTAAAAAATAATTAAACGTTCAAATTCTATCGAATTCACCGTTTTATGCCAAATACATCAAGTATTTACATGAAAATCTTATTTATATTCACTTTACTCGACACAAATCACCGAAATTATTATAAATTATTAAAACAATTTTGAATTTTTAAATATAATTCAACGAATAATTTTATTTTTCAGGTAAGAAAAACAAAAAAAAAATATTTTTTTTATATAACTCAAAAACTGTTTTCCAAGCTTTCGTCTTTGAGAGAAAAACAATACGTGCTTCCATAATTCTTACTGTGCTCAATGATCAAACTAAAACTAAAGGTATACAAATCTTTTTCGTTTTCGTGTTTGTTTGGCAAACCGAATCTGTCAGCGAATGACATTTATTATTAAAATTCGTAGTTAATATGCAAATTAACCCAATTTAAGAAAATTGGGGCAGTGGTTAAAGCTGCGGTGTTTGGGTTGGGAGGGACCAGGTTCAAATCCCAATGGGGAAAGTTGAAAAACTTGATATAGATCGGTGATGACGATGAACACAACTATGATCCTCAGTTGGAGTGCAGAATCGACGGGTCCGAACTATCGTCTTTGCCAGTACAGGCTGGCTGGAGCAATGCAATATTCAGATAGATTTTTGCTTTTTGGCTGATGGCGGCGTAAAAAGAACGTTTGATTAACCGCAAAATAGTTGGACGAGCTTCGGCCCAAACAGATTGGATGGATTAAAACATTTAAAAAAATCAGCGAAAATATACTTTTATGAAAATTACTTTAGAATTTAATTGGTTTTAGATCAGTAATTTCGATATTGATTTGTCGATTGTTTTTGAGCAACTCATAATTTTAATTGGATTTGTTGATATTAAACTAATATTAAACATATGGGCACTATAAATGTAAAGACAGAAAGTTATATTATGTCAAAAGAATTTGGTTACTATCTATAGCTAAACAATTTGAAAAGCCGTAAATGCGTGTCCATAATTACAAAAGTGGTAAATGTGCTAATCGATTTAATTGTTTAATAAAATATTGGCTGTCTAATATTTACATAAAAATAAATCTAAATATTTAAGCATTGAAACTTTAAGCTGCGTTCTAGCATAATTTTCTGGTGAAAAAAAGTTCACCACAGATTAATAAATCTGTCCAAGATTAGATATATCCAAGATTATAAATATCACACAATAGTCCAAAAGTGAATAATAGCTTAATTATATATAATAATAATTAAATTAAATCCTTCGTTTTTACAATTATATTACAAAAACAAATATCGTAAAGAACAACAAAGTTTTTCTAATGCAAACTTTGTCTACCGAATTTGTTTTCAATTTGAATGAGTTGCAGTATTACGAGTATTTAACAGCATTAAAACTTTTTTGTACTGTGGACGTTAATTTAATTTTGTTAATTGATTATTTTTGTTCATTTAATTATTTAATCGGGGTCACCAATGTTAGTAATATGTTTTTAGACCATAATTGGTTTGTTTAATTGTAATTTAAATTGCACTAGGTCGATCTTTTGATTAAATTAACAGTAGTTTGCTCTATTATATTGATTTATTTATTAAATTTCAATCCAGCTAATAGCAATAGAATAGAATTATTTATAAAATTATTTAAAAAACAATACTAAGAATTAGTCGAAATATAATAGAAATATAATAAATTTGAAAACTTTTAAAAAATCGTATCCTCGTTTAGTCCAGTAAATTTTGCTTAAATTGTGAAGTAATGCTATACAAAAAAAAATAAAAAATATATAAAGTTTATTGTTCGGTTACTTAACCAAATTTATATTGTATAAATACCACAGGCTCATTTGTCTTCCAGCAGACATGATAATTATAAGCTTTTTCACATTTATTATCACCTTTCGGTTCCTTACAATTTTTAACCATATTATCGACAATATCCATTACATCCTCTGGAATTAGTGCCATCATTGTATTATAATCAATAACACCTTCTGCATTAACAATTGTAAACTCGTTCATTATACAATTAAAATAACATTTTAAATATGGATCGTCGTGTATTTCACCCTCACTAAATTCAACAATTGCTTCGAGTGTCGTATTTGTTGATTTCATACACTTAGTACGTATCGATTTGGTCATAACCATTAGTGATGGTGGTGGCCAATTTTCATCGCGACGTGGTTTTATTTTTTCAGTCACCACCATGGAAACAATAAATACTAAAACTGCCACGAACCCAGCATTCATTATTTTTATCGACTTTTTGTGTACCACCTTTAGTTAACAACTGTTACTTACAACGTTTTAAAGTAGTTTTAATTTAGGACTATTTATAACTCGAATTGAATAAACAAATACATTTTTTTAATTAGACGTTAAACGACACTATCTAATTAGTAAATTAGACAAATAAATATATTTTAAAGTTTTTTTTTTTTATTAATTAGTTAGTACTTTGAACATTTATAGATATGTAATTATAGAAAACTATATATTATTTTAAAATCTCGTGCGTTATAAAATACTAGCTAGCCTTCAATTTAAGATTTTCTTAAACAAATATATTATTAAAAATTAATCGTCGAATTTGATTGACACCAAACATGTATATTAACGAGCCCAACATTAAATAGCATGCAATCGTTTTAAAAAAAATATGACGAATAAATATTGCATTTGTAATATAGTAGAAGTTTCAACTATAACAATTCGTTAAATGCGTTAACGCACACGTTTTTATTCATTTTCACGGTTTGTTGCGCTAAACTTAAAACAAAATGTTCAAAACAAAACTATAATAATCACTGAACCATTCAATGCAATAAAAACAAATGCATTGTAGCCTTATTCATATGTTCAAAGTATATATTGTACGTTATATAAATGTTAGGCATTGTTGCTTGGTTTTTTTGCTTATCATTTCCAAACGATTTATAATTTTTTGTTGTTGTTTTTATTTGGTTTTTTTATTTCTTTGATTAAAAACAATGGTATAGTATTCTAAGCATTGAAAAGATTTATTTATGGTTTGTTTGTAGCCAACATTAAATTTACTAAACAAAAAGTGTAGCATTTATAAAACGAGAAACCAAATGATTTTTCATCACGCATTGAATATGAAATTAAACTATAGACAAAAAATTGATGGCATTAACTGATGTGGAGCGGTTTCATATCCTCTTTAACTAAATACATTGCATTTACAGATTTACGTTGTCCAACCAGAAAATAAACTCTCTGTGTCGTAACTATCGATATTTTCAGTAATACTTAGAAACCATACCTATTGGCAGATGAACATGAAACTTGTATTTAATAATTCATTATTTATTCTTAATCTAATAGGGCTTCACAAAATACAATATTTTTAATTAACTTATAATAATTTCTCTTGCAATCATGATTTTTGCCATTCTTAAATGTTCATCTGGTTATTGCATCATACAGCTGACTTTATTTAAAAATTGACAAATATGGCAATTTTATTGAAGGTTTGGTCCTGTGCCTTGTTAATTGTCATAATGATTGCCAATCTGAGTGGGAATTGTAACCGGTTTAGCACAAAAAGTATTTCGGTGACTCCAGAGGTTTTAAACAGACAAGCGTGAACGAATTTTTGTACAAAAGTTTGTACAAACTGAAAACACAAGTTAGACGTCTGTTGAAGTTGGCTTGATACTGAGAATTGCATCGAATAATTTTTGCAAATTTGCAGTTCTCTTTCCCGTGTTTTTGAATAAGATGAGTTCTTGTTTCAGCTATTTGAAATTTCCTGTTGCTGCAGTTGATTATATTGAATTTTCTTTTTACAGCAATAAATTCAGCTCACCTTTCAGCGAGATATTTGGGGTTGTCGGTTGACTAGTTTGAACTTCAAAATTTCATTCTCTGAAACATCAACTTCTTCAACACCAAACAGACGTGCTAAAAATTTCCTGCGAAAGAGATTGAATTTTTAGATGGAATATTTAGAGGGTTTTTAAAACATCTTACGATATTCATAACATCGGTATTCCATCTTTCATTTGTGCGTTTTGTTATGTTTTTGTACAACTCCAAACTAATGCTGCTATTTAAATTGGATATCTTATTAAGTATAAATTCGATTACAGTTTCGTCAGTTAATAATGTAGAGTCTTCATGATTTAATGTTTCCACGGCAAGCTTGATCCATAACAAAATTCCATAACATTTGTCACCATCAACAACATTGCATTAACATTGATCAAAGTCTAGTCGGTTTATAATATTTAGTGAATTAAGTTCAGAGAAAGCTTCAAAGAGACAGCGTTTTGCCTTTATCAATGGAGCAGTCATAATCGGAATAGAATTCCAGCGCTGTTTCACATCCAAATGAAGTTCGATTTCATTGCCAAATTCAGTGATTACTTTAGATTGGACAATTTGATTTCAGACTGTAGAATTACTAATGAACTTCACTACTATGCGTGCATTTTGTAACGTTTCATTGAAATCGATTCACTTCAACATCAAAAGCATCATCTAAATTATCACTTTCATCTGAATCATTGGAATCCACTTCGTCTTGAACAACTGATTTCAAAACACTATTATTTTTATATAATAAATCGCAGACACCCAAATGAATAGCATGATTGAGGCAATACTGGTCAATCACCTTGATAATTTCCATAAACTTGTAATTAATTGCTGCTCCATCTTGCGTAGAACCAAATTTCCTGTACATAATTTATACCAAATTCTTCCAAATGAGCTTTAACTTTTGACGCTATTGTTTCTGCATTGCATGATCCAAAAATACGAACTAAACCTATCTTGTAGGTCTTCTTATCTTTGCCATCATGTAAATTAATTCTAAAATATCTCCTGTGTTGAACTGTAGTATATTCATCTACTGTCAAGCTTAGCTTTATGCCTTTCTCAGTTTTTGACGTGATCTCTTCAACCATTTTACTTTTCTTTTCTTCAAAATCTGCGTAAATCAACTTCATTACCCGGGTTTCGTTTTGCGGCAATTTAAATCCATCTCTTTTGTTTGAATCCTGAATGCACTTATTTCTAGTAATCGCTCTGTTTAAAATTCCGTCTGTTGCCATATCTGAGATGATTTCTGTAAGACTTTTACGATTAAAAAAATCCGGTATAGTCTTAGCTTTATTTACTTCAATAGCCTGCTTTTCAATTCTTTAATTAGAACTGTGGTGCAATCAATGCCATATTTACTTTTCAAGTGACTTGTTTAAAGTTGTTGTTGAACCCCCTGAGCACTTAATAGCATTATTGCAACGAAGACAAATCGCATCAATTTCTTGTGTGACCAGGATTCTTTCGTTTTGTAGCATAATTCCATACTAAAGACATGGTTAACGTACAATTAATAAAACTATTTTAGAAAAATCAAGATTATTTAATATTTAAAAAAAATATTACTTACCTTTTAATGTTAATATTGTATAATATCTTCAAAAAATATTTTTTTTACGCTACGAATGTAATTAATAGAAACTAAAACTAAACTATTTTTGCATAAATACATAAATAAACACAACTTTATTAAATAATAAATATTCTTCATAGCTAAACTTCTTTTCGGTGAAACACCGAATAACTTCACAAAAAAAAAAAAAAAAAAAAATAAAAACAGAAAAAGAAAAAATCGTTGTTTTCTGTTCTTGATTTTTGAAAAAAAAAACATCTGTTTTTCTGTTTCTGTTAACCAGTTTGACAAACCTTAGTTTTAAAGATACTTTTTATACTAGTCTTTAGAGTACTGTAAACTTCGGGTCGTATCTGATGACGTAAAAGAAATTTTGAATGATAGTTCGATAATTATACAAAAGCTCCTATACGTATTAACGCGAGCAGTTTCCGAAAAATAGTTGGATTGATACCAAACAAGCAACATGGCTGGGGGAAGGAGTATGAGCTAATTGTATTTTTATACTGGATGGCTGTTGGTTGAAGTTATCGAGTAGTTGGTGTTTTTTTGGTATCCGTACGTAGGTATGTAAAGCATAAGCGGTTACATTTTAAAATTCTAATGTGTTTTCCGTATGGTTTCACAGCAAAATCTATAATTCACAAAATTTGGTACTGTGAAATCTCGTTGTAACGAAACCGAAGGGACCGAGAAAATTACTTCGTTATATCGGAATTTCGTTATAACGAAATTTCAACTTTAAGTATGAAAAAAAAAATACATATTTAAAAATTAAATCACAGTGTATTTCAAATTACATATTTTGTTCAATACGAGGAGGTAATATAAATCCCAGATTTGTAAAATGTTATCTGTGGTCGTTTTCAGAATAAAATGTTCGATGGCCTGAATATTTTGAAATGCTTCATCAGGAGCATGGGATAACGAAGACAAATAAAATCTGACATTGCTTAAATTATCCAGAGCTTTATAAAATAATATTTCAGTTTTATTTACTGGTTCGGTACAGTTTTCGCTTCACTTTAAAGTAATAATCCCACTGAACCAGATGCCTCATTAACACTCTTCATGATTTCTTCATTAGCTAATTCATCTGAAATTCTCAATCAGTTAATTCTCAGTCAGTTAAATATAATCTTGACCATCTTCTGATCCGAAAAATGGTGTTTTCTGGAAACATTTCTGAATAGTTAATCCCACCAGGAATCAAACATCCCACCAGGCCGCTGTTAATAGCTCACACCCATCTTTTACATTAATTTTGGTATCGTACAATAAATTAAAGAGTATTTTTGTACCAACTTCCTACAAAAATTAATTTTAACCGCCTGGATTATTCAGAGATCCAGAGAACCACGATCAACAATACAATTTTACGGTTATGTTTTTTCATTTTTATATCAAGATCGACAAGGCAGTCGTAAAAAAAAATTTGGGTCATCCATCCGTTTTTATTGGCCCTATAGTCGCAAGACAATGACTGAACATTTTTGAAACACCGCGGTTTCAGAGATTTACCAATCACCAGTGGTTTCCATTTTTTCCGTTTCTGTGGCGTTACATCAGAACAATGCGGTAAATCGTTGTCCTTCAGTGTGAGAGTTTTATTTGGCAGAAGCTGGTAAAACACACCCGTTTCATCTGCGGTAAAAATGTTCTTCATGTCGTATCATTTTAAAATATTTTTTATGTCATCTTAAAGATAGAGTTTAAATGTTTTAAATTCCCATTTATTATAAATTAAAATATATTTGTATTTATATCGAATAATAATTTTATCAATGTTTGATAGTAGGTTTGTTAATCTTTAGCAGACAATTGTAAACTTGAAAGTATTCATCATTGTGATAAACAGCTATAATATTTACAAAAAACATAAATGTGAACATCGTAACTTCAGTATAACATTACAACACTGTAGCAAATATTAAAATTTCATTTTATCAATGCGACAGTAGAATTTCCCAGTGTAGGTATCATAGAAGCTTCATCCCAAATTAATAGACTTCGAGTAATACTTATTTCTTGTTCGGCGACCAATATACAACAAAGTAAAATGCTTTCTTAGTTACATTTTTTTGATAACAAGTCAAACATATTAAAATTTAAAATAAATTTACTTTTGTTTAAGATGGCATACTTTTACCGTAATAATGGCCTTGAACCGGCTGGTAAAAGCATTGCATACGATGCACGATTATGAGTCTCCGAAATGCGCTGCCAAGACCAAGGCTTAAACAATAGAAATAGTTGTACGATAAAGAGTTCCGTTTATCTTCACGCCACGGTTAAAGAAACGAATCGAGTGCGTCCATCGGCAGTATTAAACCATCACCAGTAGTGCCTGGTAGCCATTCGAAGATGTACACTTTCATACGATCTTTCTGGCATGTAAACTCGGCCATTTTGTTTGTTTACATGTTCCTTAATGTAGAATGGACCCTTATCAGAGAAGATGATATTCGACAACAGGACACTTGCGTGCAAACGAAGCATTTCCTTTACTTTATCTAAGATCGTTTGGAACTCCAAAGGCTTCAATCTAAACTTACTACTTTGGGGATCAATTCATTCAATTCGGGCCGTTACATTTCAAATAATCTTTCTTTTAATCTTGCTCTTCGTTTACGATCATTTTCTTTGCGTCTGACAATGCTCCAGTATCATTGTAACGAAAAATAGTGCGCGGTTAAAAAGACTTAAGCACATTGAGATGGCTTAGCTATCAAACAATTTATCATTTTCGTTTTATCGTATAAACAATCTTTTGAGCTGTCATTAGTATAACTTTGATCGTTTTGTCATGGTTGCTTTCACAGATATATTCTAGTACAAGGGTAGATAAAATGTGTTGTAAGTAGTATGTTAATATTGAATGTCCCGTTCCAGCAGTTGTTATGATTCTTTTTTGTATAGTTTTGCAATATTGCACTAAAATCTAATGCAAAATATTTGTTCGGTTCCACCTGGCCCATCTATATAGAACATACAATGTTGCATTTGACTTCCTATATTCATTTTTTCTTAAAAGTGATGTAAAACTTCAAAATTTTTCTTGATATAACGATTTATAAAAAAAGAAAACATGTAACTGTCAATAGCTGTATTTCTTTACTACTGATCTGACCTAGATTAGAATCAAGGAACGACACTAAAATACATAATAATTTTTAGATTATAATTTGGGGTCCAAAGACAAAACTGGTTCAATATGTAATTCGTTTGTGTAATTCGGCAAAAAACACAACTACTTATAAAAAAAATAATAGAACTTCTAGAGAGGATTTTATTTGTTTTTGCAGGTGGTCTGATTTATGATGCACAAATGATATTTTGGTAAAATAGGTTTACTCAAAATTGGTCAAGGAATCGCCTTTTAAATGATGGATTAGCATCTCAAACCAGGCCGTCTTGTATAAAAAGATGAGTGGTAACTAGCAACACATACAACATTTTTATTTTTTTTAAACCAGCAATAGATTTAGAAAATTACAAATGTTTTAGCGTTAAATTAACAAAATATCTTTGGCGGTTTGTGTACACCACTGACAGTATAGATTTGAGGATAGTATATATTTGATTGGTCGATCAAAGTCAGATCAAGTTGTCGATCAAGTAGTAACACGGTAGAACAGTCATTGCTTTAGTATTAAATTGGTACAAGTGGTTTAATGTACATACATATTTTTAAAATATCATATTTTCTGTATAGAAGCTTAAGTTCGTGATAAAATCTGCATCTTTCATTTATAATGTGCAAAATCGAACTTCCTGGCATTCCATAGAACAACTTAGCTTAAATGAAATGGACCATTCTGTTTCAGAATTCGTCAGCGACGATGTTGTTTTATTCAACAACGAGCTTACGGAAAATATTATAAAATTATTTCGGGAAATTATAAATGCCCTTGGGATATTACTGCTGATTACTTTTTATGTATCTGGAAACCTTCTGTTTGAGTATAAGATGAATCGCCGCCCCATACTTTCGAGGTTTTTTTTTTAAAAGATTGTAGTCGCTGTGTGTTAAAAATCATTGAAATTGTGTTATGAATATCGCATCGATGAACACTTGACAGGAAAGTTTCAATCTCCGTCCCGAATAGCAATTGATATAGGTTGTTGGTTTTGACCATACCGAAAATATGTCGGAGAATACTCTACAATATATGAAATTAAATTATAGCATGCATTTTTTCGCAACTTGTAACTGCTACTAAAAAAAACAACAGCAGTGCAGTGTTGACAACGCAAAAAAAAAATCCAAATACGAAAAAAATTATTTTTTAATCTCTTAACAAGCTTTAAATATGACCAATAGCATAAATATAGCAACATCATTTTGTAAAAATAGTCATATTCGACTAAATTCTTTTTCTAAAATTTTTAAGTTTATAAAATTCACAGCAGAATTTTAAAAAAATTACATCAAACCTTTAAACATTGAAATTCCGCTCGTCTGTTGATACCATTAATTATTCGCATTTTTTTCAGAACATTGTTTGTACAATATTTGCCAAAGTATGGCTTAAATCGATAACGGGTATGTCAAAATAAATATTCGTAGTGAGTATGCTGGCTCGTTAAAGTTCTGCACGTTGGAAATATAGTACCGAAAGGCACAAGTTAATAATAATTAGTTAATCGTTGGTCAGTCAAGATATTATTTTAAATTTTCTAACTAAAAAAAATACTTATCGTATTAAGTGTTAACTGTTGACTGTTAACTGAAGTGTTAACTGTTATTTTGAAATTATCTCTAACATAATTAATACACTTTCAATTATAACACTTTCCAGTTTCCTCCAATTATCGGACAAAAACCTGTATAGTTTAGAAAATTATCTCTATGTTTCTATTTTTATTCCTATCCAATCTGTTTTGGGGCCGAAGCTCTTCCAACTCTTTCGCGGTTAACTTAACGTCCTACTTTACGCCATTACTAGCCAAATCGAGGACGCGTGAATACAGGTTCGCGATTTTCAAATATCCCTCTGCACATTGCATTGCTCCAGCCAGCCTGTACTGGCATGGACGATGGTTCGGCCCATGGATTCTGCACTCCAACGGGGGGTCAAAGTTGTGTTCATCGTCATCACCGATCGTAATCAGGGGATGAAAAATCCCTTTTGAAACCCTCCCCCGTTGGGACTCGAACCCGGTACCTCCCGTCCCAAATACCGCAGCGTTAACCACTGCGCCAATTGCTCGGTTAGAAAATTATCTTTGTTGAGACATCTGAAACATTGAAAGTATTAAATAAATTTTCAAAGACGTTAGGTTTGTTACACATATTTTGTAAGGTTCCATGATCGAATTCGAATATAAGTAAGATGCTTATGAGCTTTATCATTATATCGCTGCATCTAGAGATAGTCTCGTTTTAGCATGCTAGATAAGCCAAATGACCATTTGCAGATCTTTTCAGTATTAGTGTAACTGCGCTTTCTAAATATAGTAAATTAAAGGCCAACTATAAAGATTCCGAATATTTTAATATGGAAAGCAATGAATATAACTTATTTTGGTTTGTTTATAGAAAATCAGTTTAAATGCAGATATGCAGATATACTTTCTGATGTGTTTCATTTTACTGGAGTCTGCTCTGGTGCAAAAGCACAGTTAACTTTGTTGTAAGTCAATTCCAAGGCAAATTACTGGTAAAGCTTTTAGAATCATTTTAGGTGATAATTTTGGAGCCAAACCCGACAGTTTTTGATTTTTTGTAATTTTGCTTAATTAAAAAAGGTAATTTTCACTCCTGTATAAGGGGGAAGAATGAAAAACAGAATAGTATTATCTCTTGGTAATCTACAAATGGCAGGTTTTAAAGCCTTTATTTAAAATTCTTTATCGTTCTGAAAATAGATGAAGAAAGATAAAGTATTTGTAGAAGTGAACTTTTTTAGTAGCAATCCGTGTGTGTTTACACGAGGTATTTTATCCCGAATTTTTTTCGTTTTCCATACAAACCCTGTTTTGTTTTACGATAATTTTGGGATTTTCTGTGTTTATCGTCATCACCGATCGTAATCTAGTGATGAAAAATCCCTTTTTCATCCCTCCCCGTTGGGATTCGAACCCGGTACCTTCCGATCTAAACAAACTTTAACTGTGTCAATTGCTCGGTAAGAAAGAGTATTAATTGCCATTAAGTATGGAACACAATTTCATTCAAATGACTTCTACGGGTTGCTTTACAGTACTCTATTCTGTCAACCCAATTTATTCAAAACTTTTTCGATTGTATATGCAATTTGAACTTTCAAGTCTGGGATAGTATCTAGATGGTTAGCGTAACACTTATTGTTAACGGCTCCCCACAAAAAAGTCTAACGGAGTCAAATCATTGCTGCGTGGTGGTGAATTCATATCTTTGTTACGGCTGATACTCGTTGTGGAACCATCGGCTTCTGCATGGTTACATGTGGAATTTCTTAGTCCTAAATTCGACAGCTTTGCTTGTTGACATAGCCTCCGAGGTGAAAATGAGCTTAGTCAGAAAACATAATTTTCCAATTTCACAGCGACCCCTATCGTAAATGTCAAACATTTGTGTCATAGCATAAATAATGTAAAAGTAGCCACACTCAAAATAACTGGTTTAAATTGCAAGCGTTAGATAAACCACCCCTTAGAGAAGGCTAATTTGCTCAATTGATAAGGACATCGGTGAAACAAGTGAAACAAATTGATAAAGGGAAATTAATTTAAGAATACCATAACTGAAAATAAATGGAGAAGGATAATACTCAATAATACACAATAATAAGCCCCTTATCCCTATCATCCAGGTGAATTACGGGAATACCGTTCAAATCAAATGTATCCGGACCCTGAATCTAAATTAAGTTTTAAATTTTAAAATTAGTGAAAAAAGGTCATATATATATATATATATATATATATATATATATATATATATATATATATATATATATATATATATATATATATATATATAGAATGTTAACTTACTTCGTCAATAAATAAAATTATTGATCCTACCTGAGATGTTGTGTTCAAATTCACCTGTGGTGGTAAGTTGATCCGAAAACTTGATTTTTCATGGTAATTCATCAACATGTACATCGTCATTAAGGTCAAAAATGGTGGTTCGGTCTTCTTCTTATGTGAATATAAAATAACTATGTAAGAAAGTTTAGTGAAAGCCGTCACTTTAATCTAATTTATCCTTATATATGCCTATATAGAGATCTATATATAGATGCTCCATATAGATACATTATCAAAAGTATGATTTTATGGAAGAAATTTGTACATTTTTACGAGAACCCTAAAATACTCATTTTGTTGAGTAAGAATTATGTCCCAGTGCTTGTAATTTTACTGGCTCTTCAAAAATTTATAATATCTACCGAATTTATAACCGAGGTTGGCGTTCGTTCATACTGAACTATTTCGATCGCTAGTAGAGTTTTTCCCCAGACATTTGTTTACTTCTTTTTGCCACGTTATTTTCAAGTGATTGAAAATGGAGACGTCTGCCGGTTGCAATATTCTTGTAGAATTAGGATACAAACAAATTAATATAATTTGTAGTTCTTGGCATAGCTTCGACAAATCGTAAGTTAAATGAGCTCAATGGCCATATACTTATAAAATTAATGAAATTGAAAGTTTTTTGCCACAAGGCTTGGATAAAATATGGTTTTAATGAACATATAAGATACTTTAGCTGTCACATCCTAGATTCTAATGTAATTTGTTTTACTAAGTAGTCTTTAATTTGTTTAAACCTCCTGCGGATGTTTGTTTCGGCCACTTTTGAGCTAGCACCAGTTATTGACCAGGTGTGCGTATCGCGAAATTTTTGTGCCTTTAAAAAAAATGTAACATTTATTTCATGTCGTATTTTCTAGCAGGACGGCATCCAAAAAGCTTTTTCAATATTTTACACATCTTGTTTCATTCCCGAAAATCTTTGAGTTTAATTTGCTACAAGCCAGTCAACAATTTTTTTTCATACCTGATACCTGGATCATTTAGGTTCATTTGTAAAAAGTCATCCTAAAAGTTATTACATTTTCATAATGATCGATGAATTCACGAAGTAAGCGATTCGGCGACCTAAAAGAAACACTTTACACGTTAATTACTGCAGTAACGGAAGCATCTACACAATACCCATTTCAGTACATCGTACCGTGTGTTTTTGACTGAAATAGAGACTAGAGAAGTATTTACAACATATTTAAGTTAGTCTACTGCTTTGATGACACCGATGATGAAAATGAAAGAAATACGGAAGATTGACGGCAATCTAATATCAAGATTAGCTGACCGTGACGTGACGTTATTAAAAATAATCACTGCATTAGTTTAAGGCATTTTGCAATAGATGACACTGTATTCGTATTTTTTTTTGTTTTAGAATTTGGGATATTCCATAAAAGAGAAACCAATGATTTCATCTAAGGGGAATATAATATTTTGATAATAAAAATTGTGTTTAAT
The DNA here is from genome assembly GCA_963556175.1 of Tipula confusa. Taxonomy (NCBI): domain Eukaryota; kingdom Metazoa; phylum Arthropoda; class Insecta; order Diptera; family Tipulidae; genus Tipula; species Tipula confusa. The sequence goes on from OY744475.1 coordinate 172,638,741, forward strand.
TAGAACTACGATCGACAAAAAACCTTTCAATACGGCAACCACATTTAGATGCAAAACAAAAAAAAATAGAACTCGAGAACTATTTAGATTCAAATAAAACCAAAATAACACAATTTACTAATTCACCTTTAATATTTTTAAAACTAACTACAGGCATTCTTATTCAGTGTTGTTCTGCGAAATCAATACAAAAAGTAATGCTGAAATAAAATTACAAATTACTATCCTAAACACAGCAGTATGCGCAAATAAATAAACTTACAACTGGATCGGCGTTTTTCCAGCATTTATGTAACCAAAATGCCCGTTCACACGATGTTTCTCCTTTTGGGTATAAACATCGTTTTCCCATATGTAATGCGATCATATGCATTGAGTCTGGTAGCATTGCAAGTACTTTTGATAAATGAATCTCACCATTTTCATCCAACTGAAATAAATAAAATTAATTTGGTTTTAATTGCCACACTACTGTAGCTATACGATTTTTAACTCTTTACCACATCTGCCGCATGGAATACACAGTACATATAGCATTTTAATTTTTCATCTTCGTGCACTTCTTCGTCGCTAAACTTATCGATGGCCTCTAATAAAACAAACAATTAAATAAAATAAAAACATTACACATTACACTGAATTTTTTACCATTGGTTACACCTGTCTTTTCAATACAAGAATCACGAATTGGTTTCATTTTGGCCACAAACTCCGGAGGTGGATACTATTAACCACAGAAAAAAAAACAAATTTATTTCTAAAAAAACTATTCATTGAAAAATGTTGAATAAAACCTCAGCATCACGTCGTGGTGTTTGACTCGTAACTATTGCAATAAAACAAGCGAACATCAATAAATTTAGTTGCAACATTTTAATTTTGCAACTTTGTATAAGTTTCTAATGTTTAACTGAACTGACCATAAAATTAAACTGTCCTTATAATATATATGTAACATAAATCGTGTATAATTTAATATTTTGACGAAAATGTGTAATTAAATTAAAAAATGATGCGTTGGGATGATTAACAATTTTATTTTCGATTAAAATATTTAAATAGTAGTTTAGACATGATTATAGTTTATTTGTTTAATATATGGTTAGTTACAAAATCAAATCGTTTAAAATGGTTAGTTTGTGCGGATTTCATATTTATATGCATATAATTAAATCGGATGCGGTTGATGTGTTTACGGTAAAAAATAATGTTTTGGATCGGCTGTTTTCCAGCATTTGTGCAACCAAAATGCTCGTTCACATTGTGTATCACCTTTGGGATATAAACAATTTTTACCCATGTGTAATGCAATTTCTTGCATCGAATCGGGTAGCATATCGTGTAATTTTTCTAGATGTACTTCTCCATTTTCGTCGACCTTGAAAAACATTCAATTAGTATTTGATTTTTGATTTTAAATTTCCACACATATACTTACCACTTGAGCTTGATGGAAAATACAATTCATGTAACATTTTAATAGTTCATCTTCGTGAATTTCGTCATCACTAAACCGTCTGATAGCCTCCTCTGTGACGCCAGTTTTTGCAACACATGTTTTATGCATTGGTCTTAAGGCCATTAGTAGTTCGGGTGGTGGATATTCTTCATCTCGTCTTGGTGCTTGAGCTATTGTGGTCCCAACAATTACACCAATTAATAAAATCAATCGAATCATTTCAAAATGTTTTTAGATGAATTTGTTCTTTTGCAATAATGTAACAGATTGATTGTTAACAGTTTATATACTCACAACCTAGTAATTTCGATAGACAATTGTCATTATAATTATAATTTAGTACAATTGTATTTGGAAGTCATATAATTTTATCCTGTCACGTTTTCATTATTTTAAAAATGGTTTTTTTATAGACTTTTATACATTGAAATTTCCATTCATCTTTAGTTTTGACTTAATTATTTCGGAAATATAATTAATTATGTTTTAATCATGCCGTATATACGTAACATAATCATAAGTTACACCCATAACTATCGATTACATTTATTTTTAATAGCGCTCAATCATTATTACTAATAAATTAAGTTATAACTATCGACATTATATTTAATGGTAAATAATCGATATGATGGTAATTATCTATAATATGGAAATGTTTTAATTAGCCGACCACAAACATTTTTAATTATTTTGGAATGGAAAGGTGTTCGAAATATTAGTAAGATTAAACGTTACACTGGCAATCAAATATTCTAGTAATTATTTTGGTTTAAAGTATCGCCGGTTTAAGGTAACCGAGCACTAAGTACATAATTAGGTATTATAAAACATTAATTTTAGATTGTGATATCTGAAGTGTTTATTTCGTTTGATAATTTTGCCCAATTTTTACACCAATAGGTCGATTTGTTTTTTAGTTGTAAATATACCAAAAAATTCGAGAAATTACTGAAATTTAAAGCACTTATGATAATAATTTGTTTTCTACTTAGCAAAAAAGAATCTGCACTAAAAATGTTCGTAGTACCATTTCTGTAATCGTAATGGAGAAATCATTAATTGATCTGCTTGAAATCATTCCGAAAACAGAGAGGTCGTGAATAAAAATTATGGAATTACAATTATGGAATAGTAAATTGTTTGTTTGTATTTTTTTTTTATATTTAGAAGTAGAAAATTGAATTTTAAATGATTTATACTTATGTTATCGTAAATTTTTTACGTGAAACGAGGTAATTATTAAAATTAATTTATTGCCACGATGACTACATTTAAAACTTATTTTAAGGCTGCAACCAATAACGTCACCTTTGATGATATCAAGTTTGGACTTGATAGAATCTAACATCTAAAACGGGAATTTACTCAAATCGAAAGTGAGGTGTTTAAATTGAATCCACAGGAATTTAGTCTTGAAGATTTAGTAACAGGACAGTACTATTTTATAGTGGCAAGAACTCATTATTACGAGCCAAAAATGTAAATACTTCCGTTAATCAAAATGTAAGTTTTAATACGACATTTTGTAATTCCCCTATTTCTGAATTTAAGCTGCAACCATGGAAAAAACCTTAATATGATAGAAAATATGAGGAATGTCAGTCATTTCATGATCTGTTCAAGTAAACTATACACGAAAAGCTAGTTTATCGCCATTCCAAAAATTCTAATATTTAAAGGGATTATTGAAAGGGCAGTGCTTTAATTCGTAATTTTAGGGTAAATGATGTGAATAACATAGAAGCCTTTCATCTTTTATGTAAACGTCACGATAAGAAACGTTAAATCACTAATACGTTTCTTCAAGCTTATACCGATCACACTCTTATCAGCAAGGCCACTGTCTGAACATAGCCAAAATACATGACAAATGTGATGAGGTAGTTCGTGATCTTAAAACTATTGGATCTCAAACTGAAGAACGTGAACCAAGGCTAATATATTTAGCGCTTCAAAAAATAGATCCGCATAGAGTCAGCAAATGTGAAAAGTTGAAACGGCGGTAAAATAAAATCCGAAGCTTCAAGAAATTTTGATTTCCTCATCATTCGAATTGACTCTCTTCAAGGCGTCAAACTCAAAATAAAACGACGTAGCTTTGATAGGAAAATTTTCAATATAGTGGTACAGTTCTAATTTGTGTCGGCTGCAATTTAGTTACCAACCACAAGCTATATGGTTACCCAAAGTTTTTGGATTTCGATATTTCACATTGCAGACAGTTGGTTAATACAAATGGAATTTGTTTCAATTGCCTTAGTGCAAAACATCAAGCTTACCACTACAGATAAAAGGGACGATGTGCTGAATAGAAGATAAGTAAGCTTCTACACATAGACGAACTTCAAAGTTCATGTACTACAATCAATGATAATCAATGATGATAATAAGTCTAAGGGAAGTTGCGTCGTAACAGAAGATGAATCAACAATTGATGCAGCCATCACGAAGGTCAAAACATCAGTGGTGAGTGCATTGTTATTGACAGAAGAAATTCAAGTAAAGGGTATGTGTAACCAATGGCTGATCAGTCGTGCTATGTTAGACTCATGACAGCTCTTGTGACGTAATCTTGAGTGGCTCGGCTTCCAAGAAGTAATTCCCTTATATCGATAAAGGGTATACGTGATAACAACGCTGAAATCTCAAGAGGTATTACAAAGCTGAATTTAAGGTCACGAATGGGTAATGATTTTAAAATTATTATTCAAGCGTTAATAATGGTTAAAATTATGAACGTATAATCCATCAAGGATGGGAGAACACTCGTAGCGTAATTAGTTTTACTAATTTGAAGATGGCTGATCCTGGATTTCTTGGATTAAAAAAAAATTGATATACTCATATGACGTGATCATTTCTTTGTTCTAATATGTGACGAACAATTAAGAGATGCTGATAACAGGGTTGTAGCTCAAAATTCGAAGTTTGATTGTATAGTTGGATTTAGTTAGTTTTCGTTTATTTTAAAAAGCTGCCATTTTCATAAATTTTTTATTAGGAAATGACAGATGACGGATACGCGTGAAAATACAAAAATGGCGTGGTACTTGTAAAATCGTTCGTTATTTTTGGTTTTTCATGTGGCGGGGAAACTAAAATTACGAATGAATTATTCGTTTTCTTTCCTCTATGTGGCAATGCCTTTAGACAAAGGAAAGGGATTGTTATATAACATGGATCCCATGTTAAAAGAGATTTCTACATGGATCACTTGATGTCTGGCGAAGATAATTTGGAAAATGCTGTAGTATTGGTGGCTCAACATATTGCACTGTTAGCCAAAGGAGGTTTTCCATTCAGCACGTAGTATGCAGGAGAATGATGCTATTACAGTAAAGGTTTTTGGTCTTGAATTTAATCCAACCAACGATTTCTTCCAATTTAGGATATCGTTAGATAATCGATTCATGAATCCTAGAGTTTTAAACTACAACTGCTAGAATTACGAGACACTAAATTGCCCTAAGGCTTTTTCTATGGATGTCCATAGAAAAAGCCTTATTCGGGCTCATTAGAGCAATACAGGCTTATAGTTATGCTTCAGAAATCAATGCACTGAAAGCAGGTCTGCAAACAAACAAAATGTCTAAATTAACAAGGAATTCTCCATTTTTAGATAAAGCCAAAATTTTAAGAATGGGATGTAGATTGAAACATGCAGATTTACCCTTCAGTATAACATCCGATATTGTTACCATGTAAACACAAACTGACAGAGTTAATTATTAAGGAAGGTTATTTACAAAAACTGCATACAGGACCAACCTTACTAATAAATATTTTGAAGAAGGAATACCATATATTTAGATGTAAGGATGCGGTTAAGATCTGGCAATCAATTTATCAAGAGATTGTTTCTTGGCTATACTAAATAGTATACTTTTAATCCTGGCGTGGTATTTGCAAAACAGTTCACACTGATCATGAGTAAAATTTTATCGGAGTAGCTAGGGAGTTGAAAGAAATAACAAGAATCATGGCATCAACTGAGATACAACAATACTCAGCAGAAACGAGTACATCGTGCCACTTCATTCTAGTAGCTTCCCCCCTCACTTTGGTTTTTTTGGAAAGCTGCCGTTAAATGCGATACTAACCTATGAAGAACTACTGACAATTCTGGTGCAAACCAGTCTGGTGGGTAACTATGGTCATTTAGCAGACACAATATAAGCCCTAGAATCTTCGAGGAAATCTCTGGAGGATCAAATAACCATGTTGCAGGAGACCAAATTTTAACTCGGGAACTTTGATAACCCTTTTGGCGAAATAATTAGGGAAAAATTTAAAAATGTGTTTGACAAAAAGAGAGGCTTACAAACGATGATAACAATTAATAATATATTGAACGGAAATGCAAATGCAGCAGATTTACCTAATTTGTCGGCAGCTGAAATTGCTTCTTTCAAATATGCCACCCATACATCAGTGGACGTAGAACGTAGCTTTTCAATGTATAAAAATTGTTTGCGATCCAATCGTTAAAAATATAAATTTGATAACACTATCTATTTATTTATTGTTATAATACGTTTAAAAACGATTTATTTTCTTAAACATTTTAAACAAGTGTTATTTTTTTTTACATATTTTTATCAAATATTCTAGGGGGAATACTGAACTTCAAAAATTGCAGTTAAAAAAAAAACATTCAAAAATTCTCAATTTCTCAATTAAAACTTTGGCATCACGATTTTTTGAAATTTTGATTATGGGAATTTTACGTTTGTTAGATTAAATTTATGCAGTTTTAATGGTCCAACTGCATCGTAATTTCCTGGATTTTGGAAGTTTTCGTTTGTTGGCTTGGGTTTTATGGTTTTGATGGGCCAACCCTCAATGTTTTCTGGGGACTTGGGGCTTTTCGATCTGTGGCGTGATTTTAACAAAATTTGATAGGGCATCCATCTAATTATAAATTAATTTGTTATTATATTACTATGTTTTATAATTTGTTATTATTATGTTGTTTATTATATTATAGTATTATTATATTATATTATTATGTTGTTGTATTACTACATTATTGTGGTATAATTATATTATTATATTTATTTTGAATTATTCTAACATTAGTATATTATTATAGGTAAAATTAATAAATTTGTATTTTCAGGGGAAAACTAATCAGTTTATGACAGTCTACTGCTTGCAGAAATTATATTATGATATTATTAGTTTATTATATTACTAATCAATTAATTTATAATTTCAGATGAAAACTAATTCAATTTATTACAGCATACGGCTAAGAGCAAATATTTCATTAATAGATTTTGCTTTTAGGAAACATTTGCTGATACACCTGAATGGAGGCACAATGGAGGATAAAAATAATGCAGAGCAGCTCGTCAAAATTGTGATTGTCTTGTGCTAACATTAGTTGAATATTGGCTTCCGGAAAACCGGGTAAAATCTGTCATTACTAACATGCCCTTTCTTTCCTTACACCACAAAAAAAAACCCTAACTATCGATCGCTTAGGTGTCTGCAACCGAGTCTGTCACAACTAACATTCCTTCCATTCCTTCGGTTTTGTTATATGTAACACGGGTGTACGGTGGTGCCCGGCATTCCAGAATTTTACTCATGATCAGTGTGTGTCTGCAACCGAGTCTGTCACAACTAACATTCCTTCCATTCCTTCGGTTTTGTTATATGTAACACGGGTGTACGGTGGTGCCCGGCATTCCAGGAGTTCCTGGTTCGTCCTTGGCCGTACACTCTAATCAATCAATCAATCAATCAATATTTTTATCAAATATTCTAGGATTTTATGTACATATATTTGGTATATTACCGAAGCTTACATGTTAACATATAACATTATATTTAAAACTATTTAAAATTACTTACAGTTTCACCTATTTCAATGGTATTTTTAACGTATTGGCTCGTCTGCTGTAGTTGCATTTCAGTAGGATCGATTTAGAGTTAAAATTAAATAAAACAAATTGTTTTATTTGCATCATTTTCAAGTTTCATTAAAAAAACTTGCTACTGGCCAATGAGGATATTCAATGTTAAGTGGCTTAGTATTACAGAGATAAGAAATGAATACATTTTCTGACCCTCCTAAACCAGCTTTGAAGTGTGACGAAGCAAGTTGCTGTTGGTTTGCACATATCGCTTCACTCGAGCTGAAGCAAGTTTTTAAATATTTCTTGATATAAAAACTGAGCATTTTTTAACTTTGGATGTTTTATTATTCTGTGCATTAATTATCGCTCAATTATCTTTTATTAATCATCATTTATCAATCAAAAGTTTTGGTGTCAAGTACAAAATTATATGAGAGTGTAAAAGAGCATAGATAGAATTGTTTTTAATCGGATTTTAATTCTAAAACATTGTGTAATAGCGCATACAATAGATTTTGCATTCAAAATTTTTACTGGAACAAAATTTGTATTTATTTCGACAGTTCTGCCTAAAAGCACAGTTTGCATGGAAATGATAATATACTAGGTTATTTGTGAATTAGTATTTACAAAATTTCTGCGTAAAAAAAATAAAAAAAAATATTTGAAAATGTTTCTAAGGCTGTGTCTGAGTCCCATGATACATTTCTGTGAATAAAATGTTTGTCATTTATTTGAAAAATATTCCTCTTCATTCCCAATTTTTTTATTACGCTGTCCGAAAAGTATATTAATTGATTAAAATATTTCCCCTGTATATATTTATAGTAAAAACTATAAAGACAATTTAGCAACCTGTAACGATCCTCAACAGCCGCATGGCGAAGGTTGAAGGTCATTTTCAGAATTTATCCCTGCAGAGGCTTCTGGGCGGTGATGTTTAGCCGGCTAGGCTCAGGGAAATGGGTCGTGGAATCCAGAAGCATACAGAAATCAATAATACACCGCATGAAAGGAAAATTGTACGGGGAATACAACCAACTGCCTCACTCTAATCACCTTTACACTATGTACTTACCATAAGTCATCACACTTTGTATTTTTAATTTTCTTCATTATAACAAAAAAATTAACTGCTTCAGAGGTTGTAGCCGAAACAACACCAAATGATGAAATTGCTCCCTATCACGAGTTAACTCATATTCAGCAACAGCAACTAGAATCAGTCAAGCAGCTATTTGCTTCTTCCGCTACGCTTAGGCTGGGTAAAACGCACCTATTTAAACACACCATAGACGTTGGCAATGCTAAACCCCTCAAGCAGCGCTATTATGCTGTATCTCCAGCTGTTGAAGCCGAAATGTACAAGGAGATAGATAGAATGTATTCCCTAGGGGGTAATTGAAGAAAGCATCAGCTCATGGAGCTCTCCAATGGCTATAGTACGCAAGGCGGATGGCAGAGTCCGTTAGTGCGCAAGGAAGTCAACTCGGTCACTGTTAAAGATGCTTACCCTTTACCGCTCATCGATGGATTGCTAGGACGTCTCAATAAGACAAGGTTTGTTTCGAGCCTTGACTTAAAAGACGCGTTTTGGCAAATACCGTTAGATGAGGGGTCGAGGGATAAGACAGCTTTTACTGTGCCGGGAAGACCTTTATATCAGTTTACTGTGATGCCTTTCGGCCTCTGCAACGCTCCCAAACTATGTGTAGCTTAATGCATCGCGTCATACCCCATGAGCTGCATACCCAAATATTTGTATATCTAGACGATCTTCTAATTACTGGGGAGACATTCGACGAACATATTGCTCTGTTACGTAAAGTTGCTGAATTGTTTTCAAAGGCTAACTTAACTATCAACTTGCAGAAAAGTAAATTCCTACTCAAAGAAATCTGTTATCTTGGATACATTGTTGGCGATGGTGTACTCAAGGTGAATCCAGCTAAAGTGGCGGCCATTACTACTTATCCTACCCCAAAGACAGTAAAACAACTCAGAAGGTTTTTGGGCATGTCAGGGTGGTATCGAAGGTTCATTCATCGTTATTCCAAATTGGCAACACCACTCACCAATTTGTTGAAGAAAAACCGGAAGTTTGAGTGAAATGATATTGCCCAGGAATCTTTCGAGAAGTTAAAGCTCTCTCTTTCATCCGCTCCTGTCCTCGGTAATCCTGATTGGAGTCAGCACTTCTACATTCAGTGTGATGCGTCTATGACTGGCGTGGGAGCCGTGTTATTTCAAAAATCATCCAGTGGCGATGAACGCCCTATTGCATTTATTTCGCAAAAACTTAATGCAGCGCAGCGTAATTATAGTATAACCGAATTGGAGTGTTATGCCGCTGTAATAAGTGTTGGGAAGTTCAGGCAATACGTAGAGGGCTACCTTTTTACCATAATCACGGATCATGCGAGTTTGAAGTGGTTAATGGGACAAAGGGAGCTCTCTGGACGTATTGCTCGCTGGAGTCTTAAACTTCAATGGTACAATTTTACAATCGAGTATCGGAAAGGGAAAGATAACATTGTACCGGATGCACTTTCGAGACAGGTAGAAACGTTAACATTGTGTACAAATTCTGATGTCCATCCATTACACGGTGACCGTGATTCCATCCACTTCTTAGATCCTGAATACACTAACCAAATTTCCTTAATCCAATCTAATCCCAACATTCAATCCAATTTGCAAATCAACGGTAGAAAAATTTTTATTCTTCCTAAACCTGAGTCTGATCTTTCAACAGATATTCCTTCTTGGAAAATATCTGTCCCTACCCCACTTATTCCTATGCTTTTAGATCGAGCTCATTCCCAACCAAGTTCGTCACACCTAGGAGTTCGTAAAACGCTAGAGGTTCTGCGAAGATATTATCATTGGCCAAAAATGGCACTAAATGTCCATGATTTTGTAACAAATTGTCCGATATGTAAGGCTAGTAAGGCATCCAATACTATAACCCGTTTAACTATGGGTCACTACATTGAATCTTCGAGAAGCTTTCAACGGTTATAAACGGATAAGCTTTATTGCGGGGTCCATTTTTTTTTATTTCTTTATTTTCATTTCTTAAATTATTCCTAAATTAATTAGGTTAGTTAAGGTCTGCTAAATTAAATAATTTTGTTCTTACTATATAATATATTTTAGTGTAGTTTAGTATTTATAATATTTAAGGGTGGTGGGATCGTTTTTTTTATATTTTTACTTTTTGAATTATTAAAGTTTAATTTATTTAATTTGAATTCAATATTCTGTTTTTTTTTTTTTATAATGAAGTAAATTGAAAATTCAAAGTGTGATGACTTATGGTAAGTAAATAGTGTAAAGGTGATTAGAGTGAGGCAGTTGGTTGTATTCCTCGTACAATTTTCCTTTCCTGCGGTGTATTACTGATTTCTGCATGCTCCTGGATTCCACGACCCATTTCCCTGAGCCTTGCCGGCTAAACATCACCGCCCAGAAGCCTCTGCAGGGATAAATTCTGAAAATGACCCTCAACCTTCGCCATACGGCTGTTGAGGTTCGTTACAAACCCGTTTCGCGGACACGTTGGCATGGAAAAGGACGCGTCGGCATTTGCCGACTGATTCGTAATCGAGTTTTAACTTTCAAATATATATCCATCCAATTACGACCCCAAAACATCAATCAGACTTTATGTAACTCGTTTAGAACCGAAATTATAGCAAGTGTCATTATGTGACCATATTCTAAAAAAATTGTGTCCGTGAAAGAGTTAATTGTTTATTGAAATTGCCATAGCAACAAAAACTTTAAAAATTTTCGTAAGTAGTTTTTGAATGGTAGTATTACTTAAACACCTAGTTCATTTTATATGTTTTATTATATAAATCTGAGTGTGCTACGCGATGAGTTTGGCTTTTATTATAGAAAGTTTTGGTATTTGTCAAAAACTATCATAGCAACTGAAATATTTATGATGTTCTGAAGACGCAGATCTTTGCTATCTTTAATTTTCTAATTAAATCTTTGTGTAGATGAACGTCAAAGTATGAATATTGTTGTTCATAGACACAAACACATCGTCGAAACAAAATAATTCTTTATTTATTATCCAAAGACTCGTATGTAAAGTAATACCATCAATGCTTTTAATATTTTTTTGTTCTTCGTATCGGTCAAACTCATACTCGAAACGTATTATATAGATACATCCTTTTTAGTTAAGTTGAATTACGAAGGGAAAAAATTCTACATCTTTTTTAAAATGTATATAAATATGAATATTTTGAAGAGAATGAAAATATTTTGATTAGAACTTTTCAATATTTACCTTTTTCGTTTTCCGTTTATTTTTTGTCCATAAAGAAGACAAACAAAATCACATATTAAGGAAATATTCATTGCTACCCGTCCCATATAATAGATGTAGAAAGATGAATCTAACATATCATATACGAGCTACATGAAAATAAAAAGGAATTCTCTAATATTTTGTTAGAAGCACCGGAAGTTAGTATTTGCTGGTATACACATATACATTATACATGTTACTTTTACTCTTAAAAAAAAAAAGATTAAAAATACAAGTTTTGAGCACGACCAATTTAAAATATTGTTACTATATGAGTGTATATGCTTTTTCCGGCCATTTCAAAAACATTCATCCTGTGGCTATGAATATCAGGCATCCGGTCTTGTAAAATATTGATAATTTTCATGTTCTTTTTTTTCTTCTCTGGATATGTATATCCACATATTTACTTGTGTATTAGTGTTTATTCATGATGTATGAGTAAGTATATTTTGTTACATATCGTTCTCGTCGGCATTGACAAAAAAAAAAAAGGTTTGCTTAAAAATTAACTTCGTCACGAGTGAAAAGAATATGCTTATATACATAATATAAAGAATGGATCATTGTCATGATACGATGATGGTTGGATAATCTTTTGTTGACCTTTGCATATACAAAATATATTTATATGAATGTGCCTAAGGAAATATTTATCATCATATATGGAATTTTTTCTAAAATATATTTAGATTAGCCTTATGTAAAACAAGCTGTCATTTGAACATGTTAATACCGATTATAAAACATTGGCAAGGTCAGTTAATATTTAGATATAGTTTACACGATATGCCCATTCATTTTTGATATATCGTCGGTGTTATGGAAAAAGGTTGACCCTTGAACATTTTTTTATAAGTTGCTAACAATAAATTGTTTTTGTCAAGACATAATTTAACTGAATGTGGCAGTAACAAATGCTCTCGATTAGGGAAGTATACGTTTGTAAAGTAATACTTAAAATCAAATTTTATTCTCGTGATTGGCTTAAAAATACAAAATTTCATGGATCGAATTTTAAGTAAAAAAGCGAGTGCTAGCACAGTTCTTTTCTAGGTCATTGCGCTGGTCTTCCATCTCTTCTTTTCTCTTGCTTTTTTGATTCCCAAGATTCTTCCCAAAGTAAAGTACATATTCGTCGAAAGCCCATATTTACGAATACCTGCAGTTTCTGTATGATATTTACCTTATGTTTTCATATTTCATACCAAAACAAAAGTACTGATTTTACACACAAGTTTAACATTCATATATTGGTCTTGTGAGACAAGACAGAGGTATTCTAGATTATATGTAACATGTTAAATTCATATCTGCAACATTTATATATGCTCAATACATTTCTTATATGACATCAATAAGTTTGTATGGGATGTCCATATCACAAACTGTGAGGCATATTGCGTTTCAATTTAATTTTTTGCACGTATTTTGATTATCGTGAGGCCGAGGAAAGTACCACTTTACCTATTGCATTTCTTTAGGTCAACTTCCTTAGAGATCATAGTTTCCAGTCTTCTTTCTATTTTTGTTGTATTCTGCTAGAATTTAATTTTTTGTGTTAATTCTTCTTGCTAGGTGTGTTACCTTTAAATATTTCGGTGGTTGTGTTGTCTGTTCCAGCAGCTTTATTGTTCTTTAGCTTCTATATTTTACCATTAACTTCTCGTTCCTTGGTGGGTAGGTGTTGCTAGTTTTAGCCACGAACGTTTTTGCCTAACTTACACACTGGTACTGTGTAACTTACATACTAGTGCTCGCGTGTTTTTGTTTGCTGCTGCCCCCTCAGCAGCTTTAAGCTTGCACTCGCATATCTTCGATTATTCTTTACGATCTTCATTACTTTAAGTGTTGTAACTTCGTCCGAGCGTTTCACCTCTGTCGCATGTTTTGCAGGTACATTTTTAACTTTTTTTCATGTAGGTATCATCATTAATCCAAGACATCCGACTGCATTCCTGGTAGCCGATTACGTCTGATGCAGTTTTTATAAAGGCTTCTTCAGTTTCAGGAAGGAAATTCCTAACCTCGTGGTTGAATAAAACACGCCAAGTGTCGTTATCGTCGCGGTTGGGGCCATACATCAAACACATGATTTTTCTTTCGAATGTCATTAACCATCTCCCATTCATCAGGGACAATGGATCTGATCATCACCTTGTATAACTTCAGCCTGTCGGGATTTGCAAGCTATTTTGCTTTTAGCAGAGGTAGTAAGGCATACAAAGCACGGTTACCAGCAAAAAGACGCGTATTAATATTCCCTCTCATAAAGTTAGCATGAGTGACAAGGAACGACAAGGTACGAGGTATCGCAAACTTGAACTCCCTCAAATGTGTGGTCACCACTACTAAAATCCATTGCATATTGGTCTCTAAAATCAAAGGAAATGATGGAGACCAACGGAAGCTGTGAATCGTACAAGTGGGTCCAGTCTTTGACACCGTTGCCATTCAGTTCAATTACATAGATATCATCTGTATATGCCAACACCTGGTTAGACTGACGGTACAAGATGTTATCCTGGGGTGTTTCACTTTTACGAAAGATAAATTGTAACATGAGATTAAATTTTATCGGGGACAGAGTATTTTCTTGCCGTATCTTAAAGCGAATTGTAAAAATTCCTGATAGCTTGTTCTAAACTTTGACATTTTTGTTCTTTTTTGTGTTTAATCTTTCTATTATTTTCTGGGGACGACGCGTATCAAACTCTTTCGCCATTAATTATAACTTCCTAATTTATGCCGGAGCCAAATCGAGGACGCGCGAATACAGGTTTGCTGTTTTTAAATATCCATCTGCACATTGCATTGCTCCTGCCAGCCTGTACGGACATGGACAATGGTTGAGATTTGAACCCGCGTACCTCCCGACCCAAACACCGCAGTTTTAACCACTGCGCCAATTTCTCGGTGACACAACATTGTGACTGCATTACTGTCATTTTACACAAACGCTCATATTTATCAGGAATTCCTAGACATTGCAAAGCAAACCATGAGCTTTTGCGATGGATTGAGTCATATGCTTGTTTTAAATCTAAGAACACCTGACATACGTCACGAGATGTTTCGTAATATTTAGAAAGAATCATATATCCTTAGTGAAAAAACTTGTGCAGTGTCTGACCGATTCGAACAAAACCCTCCTTGGTAATCACCTACAGTTTCTTCCGCCAGAAAAGTGATTCTTTCTAATATTATGTAAGATAGTATGTATATTGGGCAAAGGAAAGCTATATGCACTTTCCATTTATCAGGTATAACTTTGCTTTGCCGTACTAATCGTATAAGGTCGAAAAGATAGTTCCACAAAGTATCCCTTTAGAATAGCAAGAGCTCGGAATTAATGAAAACAACGTCAGGGGAACGGGTTCTTTTTAGTCTCTGCATGGCTAGTGTGAATCCCTCGTAGGATGGGTCTTTATGCATATTTCCCCAATCTGTATTTGACAACTTTCAATCCCATCATTTAACACCTGTTGAACATTGATTAAATCAGAGATGGTATCGATTGGTCTTCACTTGATCGAAAAATTAACTAAAAAATAGACATATTATCCGGTAAAGCATGTTGACCTTACCTCATGTCCGGCTTATTGTAATATATAAAAACAATTTTACTACAATATATCTGGAGAAGTTATCAATAATTACTAACACCTCATGTACATACCTCCTGTAATATTTTTATGAATGGAATTGCATTACTTCCGTCGCTATGCATATTCATTTAAAATGTAGAATTTGCATAGTCAGCAAATATGGTGATAGTTCATTAATAAATAATTGTATTATTTAACAAAAACAATTTATCAAATCATTCATTTTAATTGGTTTGCATTCTATATTATTTACTCGTAATTTTTAATTAGTCTCAACGCAAATATAATATACCTTGGTTGGTTTGAATATATATAGCTGAAAATTTCTTTAAATTGTCACAGTCCAAGTTGAGATATTCAGTAGCGAAAATGTCTACTTTATACTATATTACAATTATTTGCCTTGTCAGTGCTGTTATAGGCCAAACACCACGTCGGGATGCGGAATATCCACCACCAGAAATATTAGCTGCACTTAAACCACATCATGATACGTGCGTTACAAAGACGGGTGTTACCGAGGAGGCAATTAAAAAATTTAGTGACGAACAAATTCACGAAGATGAAAAATTAAAATGTTACATGAATTGTATTTTCCACGAAGTTAAAGTAGTCGATGATGCGGGTGAAGTTCATTTTGAAAAATTAGCCGATATGATTCCAGAATCGCTTAAACCTATTGCATTTAAAATGGGCAAAAATTGTTTGAAACCCGTTGGTGAAACACAATGTGATCGTGCATTTTGGTTACACAAATGCTGGAAAACTGCTGATCCAACTGTAAGTTATTTTGTCTGCATTTTTATATTGCTTGATAATTCTTTAAACTTTCTTATTTTTTGGTTACAGCACTACTTCCTTCCCTAGATGATTTCGACCATTTTATTTTAAAATCATATTGCAAAATAATCGAAATATTACAATTTGAGCTTGCTGAATTATGTTTAGAAAATTATCTATTAGCTATAAATAAAGTATCATTGTTTGGTGCATATATATTGTGATTAAATTATTTTTTAATGGTGCCATTTGAGGTTGGACTACTATAATTGTTCTAAATTCCGTTTTCTTGAAAGACTACGTTGCAAGCTAGGCACCGTTGGTAACGTTTACATTTGCTCTCTTTTCCACGACATAAAAGCTATTGATAAAATTTAATTCAATTTTTCGCCTAACATATATTCGGTTTAGCTAATATTTCTATACTCTTGAGTTATTTTTTTTTTGCAGATGTGTTAAATGATATTTTCGGTCAAAATTCTTGGTTCTGGCATTGTTGGAACATTTCATCATAGTTGGTGTTTTAGTAACTTTGAAATAGTAATACCTGTACTATCATAGAATCCGTCGAAGCCTTACTAGCCTCGCCAACAGTATAGAGCGATGCAATAACTTAACTCAAATTATTTTTAATAACTTAATTCTTTTGTAAACTTAATTCGCTTTTAACTCAAAAATTGGGTTAAAATTATAGTAGTGTGTTCAGGTTGAACTGAAATCGTTCTAGTGTGATATGAAATATTAAAACTGTGACTGATTTTGGTTGTTGATTAATAATTACTACATAACATTTGGAACCCAAATAAATTTAGGTAAATTAATCATAACAATAGTTATTAAACTAAACGGTAATGGGGTCGTATCTGAGACCGATGGTCGTATAGTTTTTCTCTAACAAAAACAAATCTTTTTTTTTCATTTTCCACTTCCTACAATCGGCCAAAATGCGGAGCTGATGGAGGTATCATATTGATTGATTGATGAGACAGTGAGACCAAGCGCTGGTCATGTGTTCCGGTTAACGCCGGTTCTATTCATACAACCCTTTTACATTTAACAAACGGTAGGATAAATTATATTATAATAATATAATTTCTGCTAGTCGTAATAAATTGTATTAGTTTTTGCCTGAAATTTACAATAAATTAATTTATTAAATCATGCAAAATATAAAATTATACAAATTATAATGAAATTTAGATTTTTTCAAATTAGAAAAAATTGATTAAACCGTACAAATCAATTGAATTAACCGTTGTATGACCAATGCGTCATATAATCGCCGAAAATCTAATTTATCTACTCTTTATTTGATTGAAAACTTTAAAATTAATACAAATTAGATTAAAAAAAAATTGATTAAACCGTACAAATCAATTAAATTAACCGTTGTATGACAAATACGTCATGTAATCACCAAAAATCTAATTTATATACCGGAGTTGATGGAGGTATCATATGCCAACTGATTTTCAAATCATTGAGTTTGTTGAGAATCACCTCATCTTGCTGATTTTTTCGTTTAATATCGTAAAACTCGTGCATTTTACGTTTGGCACTGATAAAGTTAGCACCGTTGTTACTGTAAACATTCTTTGGTAATCCTCTTCGGCCAATAAATCTTTTAAAATGTAGCAAGGAAAGCATTGGTGGTCATTTCGCCGACTAGCTCTAAGTGAATGGCCTTTGTAGATATACATATAAATAGACATATATACGCTTTGATTTTCTTGGCATCTCTCCCTTTTCTAGATCTGATGTAAATTTGGCCTGCGTAATCGATCCCCAGGTTTTTAAAAGGTTTGCTAGGCAGAACTCTAGGTGCGAGTAGTTGACCCATTAGTTGTTGTTTTGCTGACAATCTTAATCTATGGCATCTTGGACAGGATGCCCTGCTTTTTTTATTATTTTCTTTTGCGCGAATGATCCAGTATTGTAATCTGCAAATATATAATAATGTGAACGAACTTGGATGAAGGTATTGTTCGTAAAAGGATATGATAAGGAATTTTGTCACAAGATATTTTTGAGGCAAAATAATTGGAAATTATAGAAGGACATGAAAGCGACGAATATGCTAAGCGCCCTCCAGTACGAAGTAAACTGGAATTGTCAATAAACGGATTCAAGCTGATTTATTTGCTTTTCCTGTTTAACTTTTGTTTACCTCTTATATTTGTTATATCTTCTTTAAACACAATCGTTTGTGCCCAAAAAGACATTTCAAATTATGATGGTTTGCATATAAAGATGGAAGACGACGAACTATGATAATATGCAAACAGGTTATTCTCTTTTCAATATTCTTAGGTGCCACTTTTGATTGATTTGGCCAATGCTTATTTGATTTAATCAAATAATCAAATCGACGGAAGATCGACAGGATTACTCCTGGAAGGAACGGATTACTCCTGGAAGGAAATTCCATTTTGTTAGTACTTCAGTTAACCAGCTAAGCACAATATGTTGACCATGCGTGCTCGTTATTTTAGTTCTAGATCTCTAAAGCATTACAGAGCGCTTTGAGTAACTTTTGCAAGAAGCAACTATGCTGTACACGTGGTAGCGATATTTGTTTTAGTGGTGCCACTTTGGTTTTCGCAGCTACTAGATTCGTATATAAGTTATACCCATCATAAGTTGTTCGAGCATAGACAACCGCAGAATATGCATTCTCCAACGCACCACTAAAACTTGTTGATGTGTTGGCTAACGAGGTACGTTTTGTATTTTCGGAGTTAATAAATTCAGGGCAAGAATATGTAAATACGTCCTATCACGTATTCCACTTTATGCCTAGCGTTTTGATTTGATCCGATTAATCTTCCGAATGCCGTTCGGTAAAGATGATACGAAATCAGCATTGTTACAGCTCCACTTTCTCAAATTGAATCTTCTATCTGTTAAAACATTGCACAATTCATTTTTTTCACTTTAGCGCATTTGCGAACGTGTCTGAACCAGACAAAAAATCGTCAACCTAAAAATCAGAAATTATACTAAAGATTTGTGGATACCCTGCGGAGTGTTCAGCTGCAGCTTGATGAAGTGACCGAATCCCCAGGAAAGCTGAACAAGCACGGCCGTATGTTACAGTATTTAGGCGATAATGATTCATTTTTTCGCTTGAATCCTCACGTCATCCTATGCGCTGAAAAGTTCGATGCTATTCGGCTACCTTGATTTGCCGATACATTTTCTAAATATATATTTTTGTATTGTTGGGCCTATCATTAGGTTATCATTTAAGCTAATATTTTTTGACGACTTTGCGGACCCATCGAAGACTACTCGGAGCTTTGTTGTGGAACTTGTTTGCTTTACCACGGCATAATGTTGTAGATTGAATATTAATGGTCTTGTAGTGTTTCGTCTGAACCCAAATAGTGCATATGGCCAAGCCCATCATAGTCACGCATGAACTTTGTGTAGCCCTCTCTGAACGTACTGTTTTTGGAAAACTCGTTTCAATCTTTCTAGTATTTGATGAATTTCAATGTCGAGCCATAACATGTTGCATGCAACTACATCAAGTGCCAATTATGGCAAGATACCACCAACTACTCATCCAAACATAGAGTTAAACGCTGTTAATTGATTGCCTAGTTGTTGTCGCTGTTAACTGGTTGACTCGGCTTCCAAGGGTAAATGTTGAAGCTCTTGTCTTCACAGGTCCTCCTGGTATAAATCGGTTGTTAGTAGCTTTGATAAAAGATTTGTTATGATTTGTGCGTTGACTGAATTATTTTTACTGGCATCATGTCTAGAAAATAGCTGTAAATCGTTTTGCCCGCATCGCATTTTGATAAGCCCTTAATTGATATTTGTAAACTTTTACGGAGTATACCTAAATATTGATCTTAGTCCTCGATGACAAAGCGGGCTTGCGATCCAGAGTCCAACATCGCTCGAACTAAGTGCGCCTTTCCATCTATGGTATAAACATTTACTAACGCTGTAAGTAGGTTAAAATTAATACTGATGGTTTTTGCTTACCTATTTCTCTACTTTGTTCTGCACTGTTGTTGTTGGATACTATATAAGAGTATAAAACAGCTGCTCTGTGGAAACATGTAGAATTTGTGTGATTTGCACGGAGACAATTCAATCATAATTTTGATTTTGTGATTGGCGCGTGGGCACATCAAATTGTTTAAATCGCAAACATTTAAATAAATCATGTGGTTTGCTACAGCATGGATAGCTAAATTGTGTTGCTGTACGTGCAAGGTGGTTTTGGTATGCGGTTGTGGCAATCTGGTGGTTTGCCGTATAGTTATTGCTCATCCTTCCAGAGCATCACAACGAAGGTTGAAAAATTCATCTTGATCAGGTCAAGGGTTGTCGTTTTCAACGGATTGAGCCAATCGATGCTTCGACTCACTGTCCAGTTTACTAACAAGTGTATAGATGATCCAATGGTCACGGCTTTTGGGTTCCTCGCCAAGTGCTTTCAACCCTCTTAAAATGTTATCAGCTGATTTAGTGAGTGTTCTCAAAGACTTGTCGTTGGATTGCTGCCAACTGTTTTATTGTTTTTAGTTTTCAATGACAATAGCAATTTTATAATTTTACCATGTCAAAATAAATGTTTTTCGCAGATAACGCAGTCATTGCTTACAGTACAATAAACTTGTCGTATTCTTGGCACTTTATACATTGTATTTGCATAGTTTTTTATCTTGGGTCCCCTAAAGAATTCTTCTAAGCAAAAGATATTTCATCCGTTTTTAGTGCAATGCAATGTTCGTTATATGGTGTTTAATTCTTGTCAATCGCAATGATTTTTAGCAGTTTTTAGCCCAAAGAAAATCACTTGCAATACAGCAAAATGGTAATGCTAACAGCACATAAAGTAAAAATAAGACAATAACTCCGAAGTTCAAATAATGATTTAGCGCAATATTGACAATATTGTAATTTTTGTTTTTAAGTGAACTTAAATGGTACAGAAAATAAATTTAATTTCAGGTCAAAATTTAAAATATGTTGGTAGGTGGAGGGTGGCCACAAAATATCTAAATATGTCAATAGAACGAAAATGAAAAGTTGAATGAAAACATAATTTTTTTTTTTAAATTAATAGAAAAATAAAAACCCGAAGACATTTAATGATTTATCACCTGAAGGTATTAAATCTGTAATTTTTATTTATTTTATTTCCCATTTTCAACACAAAACGAAAAAATAAAATAAATTTTAGGCAACCTACATTTTCCATTTTTGTCATGGAGTTGTTATTACGATACTATGACTATATATATAATATAATATTCTTTACCTTTATCAACGTTATGGTTTTCCAAGGATAGGATGTTATTTTTCGATTTACAATAAAATTAAATTTACCGAACCAAAGTAACAGTTTAAGATACGAATATTATATATATATATATATATATATATATATATATATATATATATATATATATATATATATATATATATATATTAATTTTTTTTTATTTTTGTATTTAACTTTTTTGTATATACAGCATATGCATGAACATATATTAAGTAATAGACGCACTCTTACCAAAGTTATAATATAAACGTACCATAATTTTTTTTAATATCCTTATTTCGCTAATGGATTTGAATATATATATAAAATTATACATTAAATGACCCAAATCAATGACAAGTAAATAAATAGGTTTTTTACATATATGCATACATTAAAATAGTAAACGCGATGACTATATTAAAAATGTACAAACTATTCAGGGTAAATTTTATTAACAATAATACTCCGATTTATTAACATACGTACCTACCTACATACGTGTGGAAATTCTTATGATTTGCACTTTCATTTTCCTTTGTCGCAACACAAATGTGTTATATATTTTCTTTGGGATAATTATATTTCGATAAATACTAAAAAAGCTTTTAGTAAAACTGTTAAATCATTATTTTGCCAAAGCTTTTAAAGGTGTTTTTGTATTTCAGTTTTTTACCTTTTTAATCGGCTATATTTTTTTTTGTGTGATACAATAAATTGTAATTGTCCTTTGCACATATAATAATAATCGCTTCGAATATTTGGTTAGTCGCATAAATCGGATATAAGCATTTTCATTGTATATAATATCATAGACTTAGATTTCTAGTAGTCTATGATAGTTTTAAAAAATTGAAATCTTGAAAGTGGTACTTGTTTCACTGGAACTTATATTTTTGTCATAATAGTTTCATCTTCTATGATTTTCCAAACTTTAAAATATTTTATCCTTGTTCTGGAACAAATATTCAAAGAACTGCTTTAAATAAAATCTATATCCCAGCAACTGTTAAATAACTTTACCCGTGCATTAATCGTAACACTGATTTTCTGTGTCTATAACTGTAGTTATTTTTCAATTCATCTTCAAAAAGTCTTTAATTATTTTAACATTTAAATTTTCAATAATTAAATTTTTAAATTTAATTTCAATTCAACAAAATTAACAAGTAAACAATCATTCAATAGACTCAACAGCATACAAATAATGCCATCACTTGCGAATAATCTGTTATTTCAATAACTTTGGCCTGATTACAAGTCATATCATTGATATATATATATATATATATATATATATATATATATATATATATATATATATATATATATATATATATACATTATATGTATATATATATATATATATATATATATATATATATATATATATACCATGTGTTGTTTTAAACTAAAACTAGCAAGTATCTTGAAAAAAAAGCACTTTACGAAAAAAATGTCCATGAAAATTTAATCATTCCGAGGGGGACATACATTAGTGCTAAAATTAGTACCCCGCCTCCTCGCCTCGCTGTACTTGGGGCTGGGGGTACTTTGAAATTAAAATAGGAACCCCGTTCTCAATTGCAGATTCGGATTCTCCGACTAAAAATAAGTACGCAAGGAACTTAATTTTGGCGGAACCCAGCTAACCGGAAGTGGCAGAATTTTTTTTTAATTTTATTGTTTATTTTTTGAATACAACATTTTTGCACTAACAGTTTGTTCTGTTACAAAACTCGAAAAGCTCTCTATGGAAGCAGCTACTTTCTGTTAGTCGATTTTAGCCAAAACTAACTAATTTCCTTACTTATTTTAAGTCCTTTTTTAATTTCAATAAAAAAATTAACTTTCAGTTAAATAATACAAACGTTTGAAATCACATGTTTAAAAATAAAATACTTAAAATTACGACAAAAATCGGTCTCCAAGTTTCATCAGTACTATTAAAAATCAAAGTCAATCCATGAATTCAATTAGATTATCATAAAAGGCGTGACAGTCGGATAGGATCACCGATTTTAAATCTTGTAGGTGGTCGAACTTGCTTTTCTTTATTTTACATTTCGCACTAAAAAAGATGGATAATTCGATATAACAACAAATTTTTTCAATCTTCCAGGTAAGCCACTCCAGGTGTGATCGAACCATAATTTATATTTTATTTTACTTTTGAAATATCTCAAAGCTTTGATGTCGGTTACTACTGGATCATAGATTGTTGAATTGATCTTCAGAGAACCAATAACATTTTACATCTTTGGTGGCTAAGTTATAAAATGTAATACTATGGCAGCATAGTTTGGTTTTGTAATAAAATGCATTTGCCTTAACGTGAGGCACCAATTTAACTGCTTGCAAATGCACCATTGATATTGCAATAATATTTCCAGCAAAAGCAAGTTCCTTATCTCGAGTTTTTTTATCTCGTGCGCGGTTCTTGTTAATAATGTGTTTGTTATATTCATCTACTGGCAAACTTCAATTTCTAAAAGATCCTAAAGGTAAAGTATTTTTGGAGGCACAGAATATTTTTTATTGTTTAAAAACATCTCTAATGCAATTGTAGATCGGTTCCAAAAATAATTTAGCTAAATTGGCTCGTGGATTATGTGAAGCCAGTTTTGGCAATTCTTCAAAAAAGGAATGTAAACATTTTAACTGAGAATTAATTGCCTTTCGGCTAATTGATTTCCGGGCCCTGTTTGATTGAAAAGTCTTCTGATGTAAACCATATGTCGGCTGGACTCAATCCAAGCATGTACTGTCGCATAAACAATAGCAAGCGATTGCAAAAATATATTCCATAAGTTTTCGAACGTCTAGAGCTCGTTTCAACAGTCATTCTGGGTGCAGGTCGGCATATAACATTTGATGAAATAAAAAATAATCGTTGGTCCTAATTACATTTATCTAACATATCTAACATTTTTTGTCCACGTGACATTTTTTAAACGGAATTCTTAATACGTTTAAGTAAATAAATATTTGTTTATTGCTTGTAACTTGAAAAAAAAAATTTTAATTTTTAAATTTTTGGTGAAGCCGTTTAGCATAAATTGGATGCAAAATCTCCTATCTACATTAATATTGATGTTTCAAAATCTCATAAATGAAGCAATTATTTATTATTGTTTTGTAATTTTTTATTATATATTTAACATTAAAATAAATATTTCAATTTAACTACAACATATACAAATAATTAAACTTCACTTTACTTCCAATGTTAATTAATATCACAATACAAAACAGAACAAGTTGTCAAAACACGAAAAAACTGATCACATATAGGATAATAAGAGATTTTTACTATTTCTTTAAAGTAGGAATTAGTTTTTGCCGTTATTTTATTTTTTTAGTTTTATCATTACATTTTCGTTATTACTTATTATGAATAGGTGCGCCTGAATTATAGCTATATTTCTACATCAAACTCATTTTGGCGAAAAATACAGATAGAAGATCTTGCTACGAAGCTAGCGATATATATATATATACATATATATATATATATATATATATATATATATATATATATATATATATATATATATAAATATAAATATATATATATATATATATATATATATATATATATATATATATATATATATCGAGTGTTTTTTTAAACCTGAAACTTTCAAATATCTCGGAATTTAAGCACTGTACAAAAAAATGTATATGATCAAAATTAAATCATTCCAAAGGGGACATACAGTAGTGCTAAAATTATTACCCCTTAAATATTACCCCTTAAACACTATTCTTGTAGGTGGGACAGGCGGTACCTTTGAAATTAAATTAGGAACCTCTATTTTGTATTGCAGATTCGGTTGTCCTGCTAAAAATAAGTAAGGAGGTTAGTTAATTTTGGCTAAAATCGGCTAACCTGAAATGGCTGCTTCCATAGGGTGTTTTTCGAGTTATGTAAATATTTCAAAAAGTACATCACTCATGAGAAAACTGTTAAGTGCAAAAATGTTTTATAAAAAAAAAATAAACAAAAAAATAAAATAAAAAAACGCTGGATTTATTTGTTGGCATTTTTTGTGATTTCTTCGTATCTTAGATCTCTATGTAGATTATCGTTTCTCATTAACCAAAGTGAATTAACAATACATTGCAGTACTTTGTTCTGAAACGTTTGTATAATCTTAACGTTCATTTTCCTTGTGCATCCCCTGAGCTGCTTAAAGTATTTGCCTGTATAAAAGCAGCTTATTGTGAACGGTAAGCTCACTATTTCTTCCAATGAGTCAATACATTTTTCTGAACTTTATATCCAGTACTTGCCTTTTTTGACATACTTAATCGCCAAGATTGCTGTATCATTTTTTTTCATCCGTCAAGATTGCTGTATCATTCGCAAAGGTAGCAATTTCTCCAGTAATAGGTATGTCTCTCGTATAAAGCAAATACAAACTGGTCCCAGCACTTCCTTGTGGTTTGCCAGCTTCAATTCTCTTGAATGCTCAGAGCTCTCTTTCATATTTCACTCGAAAATAACTCCCTTCATTGTGTAATTTTAATATCTCATAGGTCTGTTCAAGGAGGTCGCGATGTAATTTATACTCCAGTCCTCGCTACCAAATTTGTTCAAAGGCCTAGGCAACACCAAGGAAATTTCCAGAACATATATTTTTGTTTTCAAGCGTCTACTCAATCACATTAGTGACTAAATTGGATGGTAACAGGTGTTTTTCTTCAATTGAAGGTTTCATCCTTTTAAGGAGTAATTTTTCGATGAGTTTGGACAATTATGGTCTGTATGGCGTTTTCTTATTAGGCTTGGGTATATCTTAATAAATTTTTTCCTGGCAAATTTTTAATAACTTTCCCTGTAATAAGATCGTATCCAGGAGCTTTTTTGCATTTAGGTTATGTTTAATTTAATTTTTGAGTTCTTTCATTGCAACTGGTCGTATGTCTAACTCGTCTTCTTTTTGCAATAGAAAGGTATTTTAATCTGCTGTTTGTCTAGTCAAAGGTTTAAACGTTTCTTCCAGATCAGCAAAAAGATCAGCTTTATATTTGAGTATTTTAGCCCAAGTACCAATTGCTTTTTTGATTGGTGGCATCTGCTTTTTTGGTCTTTTCAGTCCTTTTATAGCTTTTCATAAAGAATAATCACTTTCTTTGTGGTGCGGAACACTTATTTAATATTTGTTGAAGCTTACCGCTTTGGTTTCGTCTATTAGCTTCTGCAGCTTGTTTTTGAGCTGATTTAAAATGGTTTTGCGTTTTTGTTCTCGATGCTATGCCAGTTCATCTATAATTTGTTTGTCTACTAACACTAGTTGTTTAAGATAGCCTAATATGATTTCCAATTTGTCGCAAAATAACTAGACTTAGCTTTATTGTCCTTAAAATGTGTATGGGAGCATATTTTACATACTACCGGAAGATGATCTGAACTAAGGTCTTGATATGATTATATTTTGTATACATTTTCTTTATTTCAAAAGAATAATCTCTAACATAAGAGATTTCTCTTATGTGGGATTCTACAGTATGCATAGTTGTGAGATTCTCTTAAAAATTTCTTAAATTTACATCCTATGAAATAGATGCTATCTTAACTTATAGCAAAACTCCAATACTGACATACAGTTTTCAAATTTTTGATAAATTTTTTAAAGGAATTTTAAGTGCCCTATAAACAGGCACATACCAATTATGAGAATGACTTAAAATTAACTCTTAACAAAAAATCGTTTTACTGTGAGTCTCTTAATACTATAAGCGTCAGAATCGACATGTATGTGACGATATTCTAACGACACGAGTTCCTTCTTCTTTTTAAAGAAATATCGCCGACTTATTTATCCAAAGAAATGTATAATTAATTATTTTATTCTAATGTTGACACCGCCGACATAATCGTATCGGAAAGTGCGTCAAATGATCCCAAAAGATTTCTTGTGTTCAATAATTAATTTTTAACTTACCTGTTTTGCATGCACTATTTAGTGGTTTTAATTTTCTTGCACTGTGGTCTTTGATTCAAAACTCTTGAACGATATCAACAATTTTGGGGCTGTTTTATCTGTTGGATATTAGTAGTAGATTTTCGCAATTCATGTAGGCTACACTGTTCATTTCATTTATTATATCCCTGCATCCAAGGACATCAAAGAATGTAACTATTATATTTGTTGGTTGTATGTCCTAATTCGGTAAGTCTGCAATCACCATGTTGAATTTAATTAATATTTGGTGCAATACCTACATTGAGAGTTGCATGTAGCCATTGCTCTCTTTCCTTTTGCTCAGCATTTTCCTCATTTATTTTTTGGACACATTACACATCTGGAACATTTTTTAGTGTGTCCATATCTAACACAAGTAGGGCACATAACTATTTTACGCTCAACGTGGGATTTCCATCTGCTCCATAGACTGAATCAATCCATATTTATTTACTATAATTATTTCTAATATTGTACCAATTCTTTGTCTAATTTCGGAGACAATGGCACAGATTGTTTGTGGTGCTAAGCGATGGTTAGTTTTCTTGTTACCTTCCATATTACCACAGGATAATTTAATAAAAAAGTTAGAGCGAGCAGCTGTTGATGCTTTTACTTTCCTTGTAATTAGTTACGGATGTCTTTTGGTTTATTAAATGATTTTAATTATAGATTTTCGCTCGAAAGTTATTTGGATTGCATTTAGTCCGATTTGTTTCTTATTTTGTGAAGTCGTAATTAGTTTTTAAACTACGAAATATTCTAATGATTGACGAATCTACTCAATTTAGCACTAATCCTTAAAATGTACTTTCTGCCGGATTGTCCAATAAAAAAATATACTGCCATTTATTTCGCAACATGTTTGGTATAATTAATGCATTTCGTTTACCCGAAAAGGCGCTCCAAAGCTTTTGGTGACTGAGAAAGTTAATTCGAACAATGTGAGAGCTAGCACTTGCATAAATTATTGTTTTATTGTTTTTTTTTTGTTAAATACAAAACCGACACTAAGTTGGTGGAAACCGTTCCCCCAGAAGTTTCTATTCCCTCAAATAAACCACTGTCTCTTAAGCATTTTGGTTGTCGCCCAAAAATCTGTTAATTTGGTTGGTAACAAATTTATTGAACTAGATACATCTATATAAGTATATAAATCAGGTTTCAAGAAATTTGATTATTACGGCTAGTATTACGTAGTATTACGGCTTTTTTACATAATTCTGGATGGTAATTTTGTCTCACAATAAAATCAACTAATCATTTGGTAGATCCAGTAGTGGCTCATCACATTCTCCTAAAACCTTAATGCTACGGATCACGTCACTTTCTTCGATTGATCATGTAATTTCTGCTAAGTTTGAGTATATAGCTAGTGAGATATCCTTAGTAAAACATTCAGATGCGGCTAGATTTAGCAGGTACCTCATTACAATTCTTAAAATCGTATATAGCGTTGTACTTTTTTTTAGTGAAAAAAAAAATCGCTATACTAGTAAGGATTTAGATTCTGTAAGCTATTATTAGTTACATGTACACGAATAGTTCTATAACGAATTAGAACCATAAAATATTAGTGAGTATTTTAAGTGCAAGGTGCTTTCAGTATAAACCATTTAAAAAAGGTTCAGTATTCAATCTTCTAACTGGAAAACATTTATCTTAATTTTTTTTAAATTAATTTGGCAGGCCTCTTATTATTTTGAAAATATGAAATAACAATGATAATAATACCAACAACTAATATAATGAATAAAATAAGAATATCTGTTTGTAGGTGATAAAGCATAAAATGTACGAGCTCATATACATAATATATTGTTTATATTACACATCTGAACGTACATAAGATTTTTGCATAATTTATTTTCACTAAGATTTGCATCTCGCTCAAAAACATAATTTTATGTTATATTAAATGACAAAATAAATATTATTATGAATATTTAATTAAGTTTTTTTTTGTATGTGTTCTGTTCGTATGTACTTTGTTGATTTATGGGATCATAACCAGGGATAATTTTTACCATTCTTCTTTATATCCTCCCATTTCTCAGCCTAGACTGGATAGATATTTATTTGTTTTTGGTATATGTATATATGTGTGGCTGTGTGTGTTGTGTGTGTGTGGATACTAAAACAGCGAGAGTACAAAAACAAGGATGACTAAATTCGTTTTTTTGACATGCAATAAAAAATATTGCTGAAAAATCATATAGTATATAGTAAAACTATAGTATGTGTATGTGCTACTGTGTAATTGCTTTATCTATGGTATATAATATGGGAATTCAAAATAAAATGGACATTCAAAAAAACTTATTCTCCGTAAAATTAGGAAGCTGTGAGGTAATAAATAATTTATTATATATAAAAGCAATGCGCGCTCTCAAACTCAGGATATAATTATCGTTGTTATTTGACTCGGGCGATAATTAATTGGAAACGCGTTCACAAAAAAAAAACAGCAATACTACGGGCTAAACAAATAAAACATGTAAAATTCATAAACTAGGTACACATAAATACTTATTATAATTTGCTTAGTTTTGTTTTTGTATCTTATTTTGTATTTTCATGCTAATAATTTCCCAATAATTTCGTTTTACGTTATATCGTATTTTTTTTATCGATACAAATACTCGTCTAGTCATGGTTACGATTCGATTTGGAAAATTCTATGGAAAACTTTTAAATTGAAAGTCACTAGACAGCGACAAAATCATTTATGAAAAAAATCAATAATATTTTCGAGTTTTAGTGTAGTTTGTAAATTTCCGTTTTGTATCGTTAACGTTATCAATGTCAACAAAACAATTTCTTTACAAATAGCTTTTAATGACAGTTGTAAAGGCATACATTTTACAGTATATTGTAAAGGCTCCTTTGAGTTCTTTAAAAACATAGTTTTCTAAAAGGGATTCTTTGGGTATATACAATTACTTTTCTCGAGAAAGAAGGGGTGTCATTTAAGTTTCAGTCATCAAATCGCATCGTCAAAAATTAAGTTTTCTGCAATTTCAATAGTCTCTATAGTGGTAATTTGTTTTCAAAATGAACGTTTAACGAACGATAGTTTAACGAACGTTTATTTGGGTGGTTCTTGAAGGAATTCGGCATGTCAATCGGAACATACTGTACCGCACGACAGAAACTTTAGTTTTGGGAGTTTAATATAAGTATAAATGTACCTATTTAAAATAAATTCAATGGAAATTCAATCTCTAAAAGCCCTGATATAGTTTCCTTGGAAATAATCATATATTATATAATGTGGCATATTGTAAAGTGAAGACTTCTTGGCTTTCTTGATACTAGTTCGCACGGAAAATTGTGTCTGTCTTCGTTATTGGCATGTGGGCACTTTTCGGTCGATTTAGATGCTTTTCTTTTGCTGTATCTTCTGTTGAATTTCGAGCTTCTGTGACTCCTATAAGATCCTTAGTTAACGATAAAATTGTGTTGTGATAGTAGAACGTGTTGCTTTAAATGAGTTACCAAATTACTGCAAATACTCTACCACGGTTGGTCTCAAATTTAAGGTCATATC
Organism: Tipula confusa; assembly: GCA_963556175.1. NCBI lineage: Eukaryota > Metazoa > Arthropoda > Insecta > Diptera > Tipulidae > Tipula > Tipula confusa. The sequence goes on from OY744475.1 coordinate 172,669,588, forward strand.
GATATTCTACAAGTATTCATAAGTAAATACAGCAGCAGTTTAGCTTGCAATTCAGCTGAAAGCTGCTGTGAATTTTTACTGTACTAATTTGATTTGGATAGGACTGATGAGGTACGATGTTATAGTTTCGGTCGATTGATGTATTAATTGCTGCGTTGAATGTTGTCGCACGTACTCCAAATGTACTACTCTTTTCTCTAGCTTGTTATTGGCTTTCACGTATACTATAATGGTGACGCATGGATTTTAATCGCTTTGCTTGTTTTAGTATCTCATCGACCATTCCTGCTGCTAAAACGACATTTTGATGTAAATCGAGCCATATTTTTTACGATTTATTTTGGCTCGCTTTCCTAATATTTCAGGATTGACTTCTCCAACCATTTTTTTGTTGTAGTACTCATTTGGTTTAACTTTTATTTAGACTGTTGAAAATTAAGTGGAATTATTTCAAAAAACTGAATGAAAGTTTTTAGGATTGCTCATAATGTTTAGTAATTTTTTCTTTAAATGGTCGCTTCTGAACCATGAATAGAATTCTCTATTAAGACAGTAACATAATATAATCCTTATATAACCATTGGATTTACTGTCCCTCTTAAAACTTTCTCTCAAAAATTTCCCGGAAGTTAGATATGGCTGTTTTTACAAGGTGACGTTAATATTACATTAATATGAAACTAAATTTAACCGGTGAATGTATAATTTTAGCCAATAGTTTTCCAATATATTTGTATTCGAGTTTTCATTTATCAACAATTATTTATAAATATGGTTTATTATATATATATATATATATATATATATATATATATATATATATATATATATATATATATATATATATATTTATATATATATATATATATATAAATATATATATATATATATATATATATATATATATATATATATATATATATATATATATATATATATATATGCAAGCTTGAAAAAGTACAGTAACAACATACGTGTTAGTTTATTAATTTATAAGCTTTGTGGTATAGATATATGTTTTTGTACCAACATCTAATGCTAATAATTACTCAAGTAACTATCTATGGGGTCCTACTTCCTTTGAATCGGTATTTATGAATTCTACCATACTTAATCCTGAAATACGAAGCATATTGAATATTTTATCCCAAGTCTATTGTCTATATGTATCTATATATATTAGTTTTCGAAAACCAATATTTTAACTAACTAGAACTAATATATGTATATATATATATATATATATATATATATATATATATATATATATATATATATATATATATATATAAATATATATTTATATATATATATATATATATATATATATATATATATATATATATATATATATATATAAATATATATATATATAAATATATATATATATATATATATATATATATATATATATATATATATATATATATATATATATATATATATATATATATATATATATACCTTATGTAGTTCAGGTAAAAACATAAAAGATACCTAATTAATGAAATGAAACAGGCACATTTCGGGTATTTAAGCAACAAGCATAATATAAGATTAGAATATCTTAATTAAACATATCCATTTAACTTTTATTATTCTAGTTTTACAATCTTTAAATAATTGTGTAGTTTGAGAATAAATTATCTTGTCACCTTCTTTTTTTTAACGAAGATGGACCATCAAATGGATTTTGAACTTTCGAATTTGTTTTCATTCTAAATACGAAACTGTACACTTTACGAAATTTTCCAATATCTAATATCATCCAATCGTAGTTGTTTATTATTTTATTAATTCTTATTAATCTTATTAATTTTATTTTTATTGATTCCAAAACAAGGCGATTTGCAGAACAGATCCACGGATCCTTAATTAAAATCTTTCTAAAATCTGGTCATTAACCCTTTCAGAGCAAAACCTATATCGTTTAGGAAAATTTTTATTTATTATTTTAAGTTAAAGTTTTTTTAGCCACATAAAAGGGGCTGGATTTCCTGGTAGAGGAAATCACAAGCGCCTGTAACTTGTCCTTGGACACTGCTTGCCCCAAAAGAATTCCTAAGGGGAAGCAGAAACCGGTATGGTGGTCCAGGGATTTGGGAATCCTTCGTATAGGGTGTAGGATAGCATTCAACAGACCAAAAAGCTCTGTGGAAGCTCAGGATTAGGACTTCTATAAGGAGCACCTTAAAAAGTATAAAAAAAAATTATAGAAGACGCATAGGAGGTCTTGGAGACTATTCTGTGATGAAATAAAGGTGTTTCGCAGACCTTGCGCCTCAGAAAAATCTTATCTACGAGCCCAACGAGCCCCAGTTACTTAATTAAACCAGATGGACTGTAGACAACGTCTAGTGGGAATCATTGGCGCTCCTGTTGGAAACATTTTTCCCAGGTATTTTGGATAGGTATTGTATATCGACGGAGCTTGGTAGGAATAGGGAAAAATTATCGTCGTGGTGCCCGGAAGAAATCGTGTGCAAAAACCGGATCCCATTAGCACTAAACGGCTTTAGACCCTATAAATCGGCATGCCCGGACGGTATCATTCCAGTGGAATTGTAAAAACATTCGTCGAGCATTCTCCCATGGCTAGAGGTGATCTTCAGGGGGTGTTTAAAGCTGAATTATATTCCTAGGAAATGGACGGAGGTTATGGTCATTTTTATCCCAAAAACGGGGAAGAATTCACGGGCCTATCCAAAATACCTAAGACCTATAACTCTATCATCCTTTCTGTTGGAAACATTGGAAAGACTGATTGACGTGTACATACGTGTAGAAATAAAACCCAGTAATTGGGCCACTTCTCATCATGCGTACTGGAAAGGGAGATCTGTTGACACGGCTCTGCATTCTCTGGTGCAATTTTTTAACAATTAAGAAATCAATCCACTCGAAATGGTAGCCTTCCTCGATATAAAGGGCGCCTTTAACAATATCAAACCGGAAGCAGTTCAGGAAGGACTGCCTTCCTTAGATGTGGACTACCCCTTAAGGAGGTTTGATAAATCAGATGCTAGAATGCAGGATTGTCAACGCGGAGATAGGAAAATCTACCATTAGGAGGCGAGTAGTTAGAGAAACTTCGCAAGGTGGTGTTCTATCACCTCTTCTCTGGAACATAGTAATCAATGGATTAATTTTGGAACTGGAGAGGGAGGGAATAGGGGTGATAGATGACATAGCGATCGTGATCTCGGATAAGTACCTAAGCACGATTAGGGAAGTCATGCAACATGCGCTCTTAATCAATACAAAGTGGGCCAAGAAATGTGGGCTGGTTATGAATCCATCCAAAATAGAGCTTGTACTCTTCACCAAGAAATATAAAATCCCTGTAGTCGCCCCTCCTACCTTGAAAAGCACGGCACTGGCACGTGCTCTGGAGGCTATGGTCTACCTTCTTCCTGTCGACAGCTTTGGTAAGCAGAGAGCGGCAACTACGGCTGCGAGACTCTGCCGTGTTTGAGTGCAAATGTCTACAGACGGACAACTCGACGATTGGCAGTTCGCTTAAGGAAGCCTGGGCGAATTGTGACTACACAATACCGATTGTATGCTTTGAAAAAGGCTTCCGGACCCTTATCCACTCAAGGGAATCCTGGGGGAACAGACCAACAACAGAAACTGGAAGTATACAATTCGACACTGAAGGCTCCAAGCTAGACGGCAAAGTCGGAGCTGGAGTCTATTGTGACAAATTAAATGTAAATATATCCGTTCGTTTTCCTGATTACTGCAGTTTGTACTAGGCAGAGGTGGTAGCGATTGAGAAAGCGCTGACTTGGCTAATGCATAATGTCATACCCACAAGGGATATAATTATATATGTGGACAGTCAGGTGGCAATCAAGTCGCTGGAATCAGTTTCTCTGACGTCCTTGGTGACATTGAAATGCCGCTCAACTCTTAACGAGATGAGTGAGCATTTCAATATCCAGATAGTCTGGGTCCCCAATCACTCGGACGTTCTGGGAAACTGCAGGGCTGACGAACTGGCAAGGAAAAGTACAACTCTCCACCTGACTAAGGTATAGTCGTGGGGGTGCTTACAGGACACTGCCTCATTGGGGAGCATGCGAGGTGGCTTGTGTCAATGGCAAATGACTTCTGTATAAGGTGTATGGATGAGGGGGAGAAAGAGACTGTGAGCCACTGCCTCTGCTCATGCCCGGCGCTAGCTTACAGGAGGTACAAGCATCTGGGCAAGTTATGTTTCGACGGCCTTATGGATCTCGACAACAGCAATGTGCGAGATATCTTACGCTACATAAGTTGCTCTGAATGGTTCTAATAAAGGTGAAAGTGGAGTAGGATCCTTTGGTATCACAATGGACCGCCACCGGTCTAAGTGTGCGTTAGCAGCCACTCTAACCTGACCCTAACCCTTTACTTAAATTTTACAAAAAGTTCTAGTTTTGTGCTTTTCCATCACCTTGAAGTTGAGCTTTGAAATTTGTCTATTTTTGAGTACAAGTTCAGTCAAGAGTAAATTTTTTTTACAGAATAACGAGCTTTATACTAACAATTCGAAACCACGAAAACATAAATTTTCTTATAAAATAATAATATGCATAAGATTCACATTGCATTTTTTACAGGAAACCCGCGATTTTCCGTGGCAATTTCGAAATTTGCATATGGACGAATTTGATGCAGTTCCATGAAATGGTAGATTCGTTTTAAACCTTCACATCGAGGTAGTGGAACCTAAATAATATTTAGTATGCCTCACAATTTCTGACAATATATGCTAGATTTGGCCCAGTTAATCTGAATTATTTTAGGCCAGTAACAACGTGTTCTTATTAATTTTCGTGTGACCCGTATACTTGGATGTGATAGTCCATCCATGAAATTTTTCAATAATTCAAGTCTTATTTCTAGAGGGATGTATGGACAAATTTTATTTGTTAATGTCTCGCACCATATTTCGTATTTTGTTCCATTATCCGATGTCTAACGTAATTTTATCTTTGGCACTTTTGATTTATGTATCAATGACTTCCATTTTTTATCATTTGTTTGGAACTGAGCAAGTCGACTAACTCCGATTCCATCATTACCTTCCGTATTTTCAGTTGATTGCAATAAATAATCAGCAACAACAACAAGTTGCGTCCTGAAATATGTCATATATTTTTTTTAAAACGGAAAAATGTACTTATGATGTCTAGTTTGATGAAAACGACTGTCTTATTTAGATGTGATGGCTGTAATCAACGGTTTGTGATCTGTAAATACAAAAGATATCTTCCATCGACATAATGCTGAAAAAGTTCTATTGCTACATAAATTGCAAACAGCTCTTTGTTAAACGCTGTATATCGGGTTTAGCTGGTTCAAGTTTCTTTAAAAATAAACTCAAGGGCTCCTAAATATTTCGTGCATTGCTTACAAATGTACTTACATATTAGCTACTGCCATACATTGTCTAACTTTTTCGAAAGCTACATTGCGTAAAAATTATTTTTTGGATTTTTTATTTTAGACATATTTGTGAGATGCTCATACATTGGTGCCAAAATTCCAGCAATTTTTGGTAAAAAACCTGTTATAATAGTTTGGCATGACTAAAAATTTTTGTATTTGCTTTATTGATGTTAGTGCTTTTAGCAAGATAATTTTTTGAACCCGTCCTGAAAAATAGATGTTCCATCTTTTGAAATTTGATGTGAGAGAAAATGAAGTGTCGGTTTTCCTAATTCGCATTTTGCAACCAGCCGTTTAAATAGAAAATGGAAATGAGTTTTATGTTTTTCTTCTGATCTGCTGGAAACCAGAATGTCTTTATTATATGGACAAACAAAATCTGAAATTCTTCAAATTATTGTTGATGACGCTTTGAAAGTCGAATATGCATTTTTTAAACCAAAGAGCATCCTTAGAAACTCGTTAAGTCCTAATGGGGTAGTAATAAGCATATGATGATACGCCTGCACTAAATTGAATTTAGAAAAATTGTTAAAAGGAAGTCTACTATAAATTTAAAGAAAAGTGAATCTTAAGAAAATACGATAAAAAATAGAAAAATTTACTCACAGATCGTACAACAATGCGATTCGGTGGGAAATAATGACGGTAACATAAGCAAACTTAACGTTTAGCGAAAACCGTAAACCATAAAAACTTGGCAGAGAAATTGGGTTCCACAAAGTAAACCTTACAATGGCCTTACTGCTCAAAAAGATACCGATTGTTCCCTCTGGAAAGCAACAGAAAGTCGAAAAAGAGTGAAAAGAGCCAAAACGCAAGTAGCTGCAATTAAACGTTAATGATGAAACTTGGCCTAAAAGCCCAAAAGAAAAACCTGATTGAAAAGTTATGATGTTTGCAGATGAAAACATAACACTAGTTAACAAAATCGACAGTCAAAGCATAAAACCTGTATATTTACAAGAAGTTAAAGTTGAAATTAGCAATAACTTAAAAGTAACTAGACAAACGGATGGCGAATCCAGCTAAATGATACAAAATAAATTCATGTAAACTTTACCAACAGAAAATCTAACTGAATACTAGTGGTAACTAACTCACAGCAAGTTCCACATGTAAATACAGCCAAATATCTAGGCATGACACTTGACGCTTGGCTTAAGTGTAATTAGCATGTCAAAAAGAAAAAAAATTTACTGGCTTATAGGTAGGGATACCGAGCTATCCATCGCTACATAGTTAACTGCTGCTATATAGGCAAATTCTTAAACCAATATGGGACTACTGTATTCAGCTTTGGGGATGGACCAAAAAGACTAATGTAAAAATTTTACGTGGTATTATAAATGCCCCGTGGTACGTAAGAAATGATAATCTCCATTCGTACTTAAAGATGGAATACATCAACGAAGAAATCAGGATGCACACTAGAAAACACATGCATCGTTTTTATCAACATGAAAAAGTCGAGATTCGCCGTATAAAGTATAAAACAAGCTAGACGTCTTTTAAAAATGAGACTTTTAGCACTAGGACGGCCATATTCCATAAAAAAATACCAGACATTAAAGATGAATTGTAATTGAGTTATAATAAAACTATAATAAATAAAATAAAAAAATAACATAAGTTTACGATTAGAAATGGCTCTTATATATTTTTGTACAGTTTACCTCGGGCAGAAGTCCTATTATTTAAAACAGGAAACACCACGTGCCGGACAGGTTGACATTTTAACTTATGGAGATGTAAATCAAATCAATTAGAAACTATATCTTTTTCTGCTAAAGATAATAAAAATAAAATTTTAATATTCATGAAGTATCGGTTATCGGATCCAATGGCAGTTTGAGATAAAAATAATATTTACTTTTTCATCGTCCTAAATGAAGTTTTATTTTTTATGGTTACTATGAAATTTGGAATAATACTATTTCAAAGCGTCTCCGACTTTGGTAAATCAACTTGAACTCAATTTTGCATACGGGAAATATTTCAACTTCGTTGTTAAGTAAAACATGGCATTATCAATGTAAAAACACAAAAAGCGTAGCAAAACCAAATCCATATCACTATAATTTTCAATTTTAATAAAATCAATTTAGCTAAAGTAAACAACTATGTAATTACTATTATTGTTATTATTATTACTGCAGCTT